>JAKFHU010001798.1:92482500-93107500 GCA_023783475.1 Daubentonia madagascariensis | reverse complement strand
ATTCTGGTTTCTCCTGGGCCGCAAATTAAAGCAAGCAAGCAAGCAAGCTATACTTTTAATTCTCCACAGTCAAGAGCATCCTTAGCCTTGGGAAGCTGGTCAACATGCTGGAAAAGACAGTTGCTTCTCAATTGCTGCCATGTTAGATGTCCACGTGGCCACTGTTTCTGCCATTGTTCCTTTTCTGCTGTAAGGAAAAGGTGCCTATGGAGTCTCTGGCTACACATGACTGTCCTGTGCGATACGATGCCATGATTTGGCCGTCTCTTACAGTACAGCTTTTCATTACGAGATAGCCCGTTGTGCTGGCTGTTTTGGATGCAGCTTGGCATGAGCACAGAAAGTCCATACAGCCACCTACAACTTGATCTACTAGTTGTGAACGGAAACTTTTGAACATGTTCCACCAGCTGCACAATGGTACCATTTATTACTTTATTCTCAGGAGAAAACGTTTGCTGTGTGAATAATACGAGGGACTTATGTAAGCCTCTTCGTTTTCAGGGAGCTTTACGGGTGTCAGCAAATTCACACAGTACCCTGGTAAGGAAGCAAGGCATTGTTATGCCTTCTTTACAGGGAGAGAAACCAGATCACAGCAGCAGATTTTCCCAAGGCCAAATAGACAATAAATGGCATGGACTTGTTTCCAGAGAGACCCATGCTATTCTGCTAGAGAGCACAAACAATTTCCTATTTACAGAAAGTCTCAACAGAGTTCTATCCTGGACCTAACACTTGAGGATCACTACCTTGATTTTTGACATATCTCCTAATGTTGCCTTACCTTGGGTTTTGTCCAGATGTAAAAAGGGCAAGACAAGGTGGAGTGCCATATAGGATAGAGGTGAAAGTTTCAGCATCTCCCACATGCCTTGCATTGAGGAATTGTCCAATTTAAAATCACAGGATCATGGGGGCAGGTAGGAGGGGAGCTAGGTATCCATAAAGCCCCATGAGAAAAAAATTAACCCTTCTGACAATATAGAACAGATTTGTTGATTTCAGTTGCTACTTAGGAGATTGAGAAAGAGTTTTCCTTATCTGCTCCCGGAACATGCTAAACACCTTCTGCAGTGGATTGAAGTGTGGCCTCTAAAAAGTCCAAGTCCTAACCCCCAGTACCTTTGCCTGGGACCTTATTCAGCAAATGGGTCTTTGTGGGTGTAATTGAGTTAAGGAAGATGAGATCATCCAAGATTTAGGGTGGGCCTAAATTCAGTGACAGGTGCCCTTTTGAAAGAATGGTAGAGGGAGATTTGAGACACAGACACACAGGAGGGAAGACCGTGTGAAGACAAGCAGAGACAGGAGATATCCAGTTACAAGCCAAGGAACTTCAAGGATGGCCGGCAGCCACCGGAAGCAAGGAGAGGGGCATGGAACAGATTTTCCCTCACAGCCTCCCAAAGGAACCAACTCTGCCAACAACTTGATTTCAGGCTTCTGGTCTCCTAAACTGTGAGAGAATAAGTTTTTGTTGTTTTGTAAGTCACTCAGTTTGTGGTAATTTGTTACAGCAGCCCTAGGACACTAATAAACCTTCCTCAGCTCCTTCTTCCAATCTTTAGAATCATATGAATTTTAACTCAATTTAAAGCTATATTTGTGCCATGCCAAAAGTTTTCTGTCAAAGGCCAGATAGTAAAAATATTGGGCTTGTGGGCCATAAAATCTCTGTTGCAACTACTCAACTCTCTGGTATAGCATAAAAGCTACATGAGCGTGGTTGTTGTTTACCATCCTACTGCTGCGTAACAAATTATCCCAAATTTAGTGGCTTAAAACAATGCCATTTATTACTTCTAGTACTGTAGGTCAGAAGTCTGAGTGGGTTTAACTGAATTCTCCACTTAAGGTCTCACAAGGCTGACAAGAAGGTGTTGGCTGGCTGGGTTCTTACCTGGAGGCTGTGGGGAAGAATGCATGGCAAAGCTCATTCAGGTTGTTGGAAGAATCTAGTTCCTTGCAGCTGTAGGACTGAAGTCCCGGTTTCCTTGCTGCCTGTCAGTGGGGGCCACCCTCAGCCCCTACAGGCCTCTCATAGTTAGCTCATAATGTGGATGTTCGCTCTCCTCCAGGCCAGCCAGAGCACGTCTCTCTAACTTCCTCTTCTGCTACCAGCTGGAGAGAACTCCTTGCTTTTAAAGGACTTGTATGATTAGGCCCACCTGGATAATTTTCATTTTGAATAACCCAAAGTCAAATGATTAGTAATCTTAATTATATCTGCAAAAATCCATTTTGCCATATAATGTAACATAAATCACAGAAGTAATAACTTCATTATATTCACAGGTTTTGCCCGCACTCCAGGGGAGGAGATGATACAAAGGTGAGGGTCACTGGGGGTCATTTTAGAATTCTGCCTACCAATGGCTGGGTTCTAATACAACTTTATTTAGCAACACTGAAATTTGAATTGAATAGAATGTTCATGTATAACAGAATGTTGTTCTCCTTTTGATTTCTTTCTTAAACATTTAAAAATGTAAAAGTTATTCTTAACTTGTGAGGCCACAGAAAATCAGGCAGAAGGCTTCCATTTGCTGACCCCTGGGTTGGAGAATCAATAACACACCTTGAAGGAACACCAAAAGAGTAACATCACAGTGCCCAATGCAGCGCATTAGTCACAGGAGGTACTAAATCAATGAATGATGAATAAATATTGGGTTCCAGGAGAAACTGAGGACACACACACCCCAAATGTCCTGGTGCTGTGTCCACTGCTGTGGGTGGAGTACAAACACTCCAGCCTTTCCTTTTGAATGTGAGACCAGGCGTGACCACAGGACTCCCAGGTGGCTCAGACTTCAGCACCTTCAACATTTCCCTTGGGCTCCAAAGTGAAAGCACTGTAACTTCAAGGGCCATGTTACAGTTGAGGTCAATCCAGCACATGTTATCTGATAACTGGACTCCAAGGCCGGGTGAACTCTCCACAGTCTTTCCCTGAGATGTTGGGCTTGGCATCAGGGACCAGCTCTCCTTATTTATAGGTCGGCTTGTCTTAGTTACAGGTGGTTGGTGGGCCACAGCCCAGATTAATGCCATTTCGGTTCTTGGTAGGCAAAATGGATCAGGTGAGAAAGGCTTGGACCACCCTGAGAATCAACCATGTGGTAAACACAGGGCTATGGGGGAAAACTTAACACTGCTCGGCAAGATTTCTTATCCAGTTACAAAAGGATCCACCCTCTGCCTTTTCTAATGGGAAACATTCCTTGAGATGGGAAGGATCATGCTGTTGGCTAAGGCTATATCAGAAGAGTATTGTTTGCTCTGGAAAACCTGGGAGAGAGTGTTCCAGTCTATGAACTACCGAGAGCCCTGAATTCACAGAATGTTTGGATGAGAGGGATCCTAGGGACCACCTGCTTCAACGCTCATGTTCTACATGGGAAGAAACCAAGTATCAGGGACATTAAATGACTTTCCCAAATGTACCCAGCTAGTTAGTGAGAGTGAAGAAAGAGCCTATTTATCCCAATTCCCGATGAAACGCCATTTGTGTTCCATAGCTGCTCTTCTCCATGTGTCCTAAACTCTAGTGTTTTTGTGCTGGTTGGTGCTTTAGCCAGAAGAGTGCTAGAGACTTTTGCTCATTCTTGCTCCTCCCACAGTCACAGCACCTCCTTAGGCTGGTGTCACTTTTTACTTTGCAATTCAGAACGTTGAAGAGATGTGCCCTGTCTAGATTTTCATGCAGCATTCTCTCCTGGTTGCTGTTTGAGATAACATATTCAGGCTATTGGTAAATAGCTCTGAATCAGAGCCTCAGGGGCAGCCTGGTTTGGTGTGGAGACAGTCTGGCTGAGGTCATAGTAAACCTTGTATTAAATATCAATACCCAAAGAAGGTGAAAAGATGTTTTCAAAAGACTTACTTGTATTTCTCCTAATGTATGGCTGAGTTTTCTTTAAAATGGAGAGTTCTGATTGCCCTCTGCCACCTTAGCAACACCCTAAATCTCTGAGAGAAGGTGTTTCTTGTTGGACCCCCTCCCAGTGGGTGACATCTTTCCTTGCCCAGCCTGTCCCCAGTGTCTCAGGAACCCTTGTGGTTTCCGCCCCCATTCCACATACTTAGGCCCATCTCCAGGCTTCCTGTGCATCAGCTTGAGAGCATAATCTAGGAGTCTTAAATGCTGAGTTCCCTAGTGGGAGCTCACTGGATGGCAGTTCCCCAAATCCCTCTTTCTCTCTCTCAGTGCTTCAGGATGGTCTCTGTGCCAGCCGTGCCCATCATTCTGTTCTGAAGCCTGGTGTCCCCTGCTGGCTATCCCTCCCTAGCATGATGGGTCCCTGCTGAGGTCATCTCCTCTCACCAACCCGTGGTCCTTCCAGCTCCTCCACCAAAGTAGTGCTCCAGTTGTCCTCACTTGTCCCATCTTCAGCAGTGAGATGTGCTGATTCTTGCGGCATTTGGCACTGCTCACTGGGCTTTCTCTCTTTTCCCTTTTGACACTCATGTGTTGGATCAGCCTTGCTATGTTTCTGACACTGTCTGCAGTGCCATCACCCTCATCAGCTCTTTCCTGTCCCCGGAGCCATTGCTCTTGAAGAATGTGGGACTGAAGGCTTGGGTAAGGTCACAAGGCCCTGTGGAAGTGACACCATGAATTCGCCTACACGTAAGAGTTCCAGGATCAAACTCTCTTAGTTTCTTGCTTGCGTGAGTCCTCACCACACCCTCTGCCCAGGGCACCATCACTGGAGCTCAGGAAGCAGCCTCTGTCCACCCCTCAGTCCCCACATGCTTCACGACTGTTTCCTGAGGCAGTTGTGCAGCTGTCAGCTCTGAAGGTCCTGGGACCCCCATTCTGGGGCCCTTCGCTGACTTACTGCCCTCGGTCCTCTTTCTCTTTCCACTCCCAGGGCAACCTCATTCACATAGTGAAGGCAGAGCATGCGCTGTGGAAGCCAGGCTGCCTTCACACACATTTCTCAAGAGATCTTGGACCACAAACCCTGAATGTGCTGCTCCTACTTAGTCAGGGAACTCCTGACTGAGCTCAGTCACCTGAAGACTGACCCTACAGGAGAGATACAGGCATCTACTATTGTTATCTTTGTCCAGAAGTGTTTCCAAACCTTTAAAAAAAAATTTTTCCTATTTGATAAACATAAAAACATTATGCCTAACCACCCAACAAGATCTTGACCTGACCCATGTAGGGAGACGAGACCCCACCCATAACAGGTGCCCCCCTTGGCAGACTCACTGATGCAGATTCGCTTCTGCAGATATAGCTTGTCAAATTTTACTTTCTTTGAGAGAAATATAATGACAGCGATGGACTTTTTGATTTCCAAATTATGAAATTCTATTATAACGTGAAATACATATTTTCAAAGTATACACACATTTCCTTCTAGAAATGTTGATATGCATCTCTAGGAACTTCCCTTCCACTTGTTAGAAAACCAGTGGTCTAAAATGTTAGGGGAACAGAAGGAAGGTGTGGAGGCCACACAGGGAAGACCAAACTTGTGGGACTCAGGGAGAAACACAGAAGAGTCCCACTACGAAACTACCTTTCCGATGCTTTTTAGACCAAGTAATGCTCTCAGAAATGGGCGTGTGTTCTGTCTCCGCATAGACACCATGCCCATTATGCTTAAAATAGCACAGCTCTGTGCGTTATGCTGTATATTTATTTTCCAAATGAAAAGTTTTCAGTCCAATGTCCAGAAAAGCCCTACTTTATAAATTTCTTGCTTCTCACACCATGAATTCAACGTGAATCTTTCCAGCACCAGCCAGCTGGTCAATGTTGTCATTGCCATGAGCAGTTCCTTGAGAAGCAATGTGAAAATGCTTTAGTGCAGATTCCTAACTGTAGGCATATGTGTGAACACAGAGCCTCCAGCCAGGGGCAGGAAAGTACTTGTGTGTATGTTCATTTTGGATATGGGGAATGAGGCTGGTGGAATTCTGCTTGAGAAACAGAGATCACAGGTTGCAGGGCTCTCCTTTGAACTCGATTATTTTTAAACTTCACCTCTCCCTGAGCAATAATGAGGTCTGGTGAGCCTTGTCATAATCCCAGGGGTGTGATCAGACATGAGACTTCGATTGCTCCAGCTCAGCAGAGGCAAGGAAAGAACACAGCGTGGCAACCCCATGGACATCTGGGAGCAGGGATCATGACCCAGGCCTGTCAACTCCTCCTGGTTTTGTCCACCTTGGCCCCACCGTGCTCTTTGACCTTATCACTGCACCCTTGTAAGTTTAACGCAACTGGGACTGGCTCTTCAGAGGCACATTCCCTGCAGTGACTAAGTTTGTGCTGCCTAGGACTGACCTGGAAGAAAGGAGTGAAAAAGGTAGTACTAATGGCTCCCTTTCATGTCAACAGATCCAGTGAGAAGGAGCAAAGGACTTAGTCATGTTTTAATGCCCCCAAACCTTATTATGTATCCAGGATATTTTGGGTTCTATTTAGTGTTTGATTCACGTTTCAGTTATTTTAGCAATAGACAAAGCAAAAGCTGAGCTAATCACATGCATTAAAATCCAAAAGCCTTTCCCAACCTAAAGATAGCTAATAACTTTTAGCTTACATTTTACATAAGGAAAAACAAATGTTTCTGTGAAGTGTCCCAAATTCTTAGAAGAATCAGAGATAAGAAGCTCCCGCCAGCAACTTCAGTGTCCCTGGCCCAATTTAGTGGTTTGTGCCTTGGCAACACTCCCACTGACAGGACAGAGGACTCTTTGGGAAGACAGAGGCCATTTGAAAGGCGAGTGTTATTTATAAATTATCTCCAGATGGTCCAGTTCCTACAATTCCTATGTTGCTCAGATTTTCAGAGTGGAAATTTTAATCATAGACTATGGTTGATTTGCTCTAGGCTAGGGACAATTTTGAGAACTCAAATGACAAAACGAAGGCAAAAGAGTATCTCCTGGGACTGTTCACGGGAGACCTGCCCTTGCTTGTGGAGCCTTAGTTAATGACCATTTATACTCTGCTTTGCAATTCACAAAGCCCTTTTCTCAGAGTTTCAGACAGGCCTCCTCCCTTTGCACCTGGGAAGAACTACTGAAAACATCCTCCAGGGAAGGAACCAAACTGAATATTTAATTTACTTTTTAGAGCATCTGATATATATTAGATGTACAGATATTATTTAAAAAGGCACAGGTTAGGTAGGTGCTAGAGTTCCAATCTACCTGTCTCCCTGAAGCACTTGGCCACACCAGGAGCTGATGACTGATCTGCACGTATCCATCTTCCTTCCTTCCTCCCTCCTACACTTCTTCCTTTTGTACTTTAGTCTTTCTACCTATTTTTCCATAATTTCCTTCATTTATCCAACAATCGTTTATAAAGACCTTACTATGCACTAGGCATGGGGTTGGGTGCTGATCAAAGGTCAAAACATACTTCATATGGCAGTGGAGAAAACAGTAAAACTTGAGCTCTCCCCCACCACAGAGCTCTGCACAACCTCGTAAATTCCAGCCTACATGTGAGAGTCCACATATGCAAAGGAAAAAAAATCCTTACCATTTTCACTTCTACCAATGGTCAATACAAGACCCTGGGGAAATTATCTGCCCACAGGTATAAAATTACATGTGCAGTTGGGGGGGGGGTCTCTTGGGCCTGCAGACATCATTTAACTGCTTTAATTAACCAGTCCTGGAACTTCCTTATTATGGGACTTCTTCTTACCTGAGATAACTTTTTCTCAAATTTTAGGCTACCTTTTATTAGGTTTTCCTTTACTTTCAGCTAAAAGCAACATACCACATGCATATATCAAATGGATCATACCATAATTCATGAGTCGGCAAACTTTGGGCCTACGAACAGTTGCCTGTTTTTGTAAATAAAGTTTTATTGAAATACAGCCTCAACCCATGCTTTCAAGTACTGTCTATGGCTGCTTTTGCACTATGTTGGCAAATCTGAGTAGTTGTGATTGAGACCAAATGGCCCACAGGCCTAAAATTATGCTATCTGGCCCTATAAGAAAAACTTTGCAAATATTTGTCATTCTTGAACATGATCGTTCCTTTTATTGTTGGATATTGTTTTTCCAGTTTCTCTAAATATTTTTTTTTAAGCAAGTTTTAAAACCTGTCACTTGGCCATATTCTTGCATATAAGACCCCTGTGTTATACATAGGGAAAGAGTCCCATAAGAAAACAAATAATGCAGGCAAGGAAGTAATTTACAATCATCTCCTAGATCATCTGGGATCTTATCAGAGTCTGCCAAAGGTTTTGGTCAATGTGTGAGATTGCATTTTCCACATATAAATAAGTATAGGTAATTATAATAACTAATTCAAAAGTTCAGCCTAATCCAGAAAGACAAGAATAAAAGTTTTTCTTTCCTTATTTTAAGTTTAAATCACCCAAACTAAACTTCCTCTCAGGCTGAAAGATGTTGGTGGAACTCACATCACAGTGAATATTATTACAGCTGAGAGAGGAAAGGACCCTGAAAGGAGTTTCCAGTAGGCCAGCCTGAGCACCCTGCTTCAGAGTACTGCAAGTACTGTGTTAGGGAGACAACCACTATTCAGTAAATGAGGCAGGGCTCAAAGTTTGTCGTGTAAATAGAGGCAATTGTATATTTAATTGATGTTTTGACTCATTGCCATAGTCTCTCCCTTGCCTAAAGAAGAAAAAAACACTTCTTTTTAGAAAGCTCTCCAGGGTGGCTGTAAGGTGACTTCCTTTAAACAGGGTGGCAGGCAGTCCCGCAGCAGTTAAAATTGTGGCTACACAAAAGCAGGTTGCAGGAGGGACCAAACAACCTTTTGAACTTTGTGGGACTTTGAGGATACAGCTGCCCCAGCCAAACATTTCTACTTGCTACTTTAGAAATTTCTTTGGAGTCTTCCCCTTGTTGCAGAAAGAGCAAGATGTTCGCATCCCCTAAGTTTTTCTGGGGGCTTCCCGATTGTCCCTGGGTCAAAACCCAAATAAACTGGAGAGGTGCATAGTGATATGAACAATCTTTGTGGATGAGGCGTTCCTTGTTCTTCTGTCAGGAGGAGTCATCTAGGACGAGCCTGCATCCTGGACAGAGTCCAGAGTAAACAGCCCCTGAAGGCAACGCTCCATAAATGCCCAGGATCTGGCGACACTCTTAACACACACACACACACAATGCCAAATGCAGCAAAAACATCACGATCAAATTCTCTGGAAAAAAACCAGAAACCCATTGACTGCAATGTGCCAGACTCGGAGTATGGACAGTTAAAGACAGAAAGTTTCAACTTCATGAATATTCAACAGGAATCAATAAAAGAGCTTTGGGGAAGCTCCCACCTAGAACTTCCAGCCCATTCCACAGTTACCTTCTTTCCAAAACATCTGATATGGGGACCTTCCACTTCCTTTCCCAAAGAATGCTGGATGTGTGCTAGGTTTTCCATATCAACCGTGTAAAGCAATGACTTTTTCTTCCTGTTTCTTAACTGAGACAGATATTAACATCTGCAACTGAGAAAGTACTCATTTTATTGAAGATTTTCAACTATTAAAATATTTAAAGTAATAATAAAAATTCATAAATAACTGAAAATTTTTTTACTAAAGTTAGAAAAACAACAGCTAAAATTTGGGCACCTTTCCTTTTTTAACTTGAAAGGGTTTTGATACCTTATGTGCTATCTCACATTAATTTTGACATACAGCTTTGTGAAATGAATAGGGATAAGTACTATTTATTCCAAAGCAAGTGAGGCGCAAAGTGATTAAACAACTTATTATGGTTGCATTGTTTTCTTGTTAACCGTACTCATGGTTAATATTAGTCTGTGCTACTAAATATTTCTGAAACACTGAAACTTAGAAAAATTTAGAAAATCACTCATTTTCTCATAACTGAAAGACAAAGACAAGGAAAAGAGCATGATTAGACAGGAAAGTTCAGGTGTAACTGTCAGACAGATCTACATAACTAATAGGATGTTTCAGGAAAGTTACCTGGCCCTCTGAACCTCATTTTCTCATCCATAAAATGGGCATAATGATATATACCATGCAAAAGTATTGTGAGAATTAGAAATGAAATATACAAGGTCCCTGGAATATGGTGGAGCCACCACAAATGGTTATTCATATTTTGGAATGAATGGCATTCAGGCATCAGTTGTTTGGATTTTAGACATGATCAAAAATATTTGTTATACACAATGTTCTATCATAAACATTTGTCTCTTTATAGATATCTACTGCCTAATAAAAAGTGCATATACCATCTTCCATGTAAACAATCCCTATTGTCAGACATATAGGGAGTTTCCTATCTCCACTCTTACAAATAACATTGTGGTGAAAATCTTTATGTGTAAAGCTTAATCCACATTGAATCCTCAGGGCCAGTTTCCAGAAGTAGAATTACTGGGTGAAAGGGAATGAAGAGTCTAAAAGCTCACGATCTTTGTGGCCCAATTTCTTTCCAGGGAGCTTATACCAGTTCTCACTTCCATCGGCAGTTGAGGGAGGGGCGTCTTACCTCCCTCTCACTAGTCTCTGTCTCTGTCATTCCAGAATTCTGTAAAAATGGGATTGCAAAAAGAGCAGCTCCTTGGTTCTGATTTACATTTCCTTGGTTGCTAGTGAGGGTGAATTTTCTCAAATATTTGTTAAATTCAATTGTAAATTAATTGTCCTTTTCTTTTCCCATTTTTGAGGTTTCAGAGTTTTCCTTATAGATTTGTATGAATTCATTATTTACACGAACAATGTTGACCTTGCTGAGGGACCCTGCCATCTAAATCAAATAGACAGGGACAAACAAGACAGATATGACTAGGAACCATCACAGGGGTCACAGGTGACCTGCCAGGTTCTCAGTAAAACTGGGCTTCATGATTTTTTCAACCTCTCTGAAGATGTAGGGCACCCAGAAAGTGAGAAAAAAGGAAGAGAATCAGGTCACTAACATTTGTTGAATGTTAAATATGACTATTTACTCAATCTTTTATGCACCAAATATTTACTGAGCAACTACTACCTGTGTTAGGCTTTGTTCTAAATGCCAGAGATATTACAGTGAAGAAAAGAGACAGGGTCTCCACTTCCGTGGACCTTATTTATTGAATGCCCCATGCATTTTCAGAGGCCTTCTCATCTCTCACCTCAAGAACCCTATGTGGTAAGTATTATTATTTTCTTTTTTCAGATGAGAAAACTGAGCCTCAGATGGGTTGGTTTACTTGACCAAGAGCAGACAGCAAGCAGTTTAGTGCTGGAGTCAGGGTCTAAACTCAGGCACCCAGGCTCCAGAGCCCACATATTTCACTACCCTATTTTACTACCCTAATAAAATAAGACAAAACCTCGAGTACAGGCAGTCTTTGTTTGCACGGTACTGCGGGACCATAGGAATGACCATGCAGGCAGAAATCTCTCAAAACAATCACTGGGAAAAGTGATAATGGTCCCATGATCTTTAGAAATTTTTTTCAAAACATTAAAATCTATCAGTTATAAATGTATAGGGAAATAAAAAATGTTAAAACGAATATATATTTAGTGCACTGTAATTTAACAGATTAGAACCATTGAGAATTAAAGCATTATTTCTTTGTAAAAACTTAGCACGAGTAATTTGAGTTGTGTGTTCTTGTGTTCTTTCATGAGATGTTCAGTCAGGTGTGGCCACGAGAAGAGACAGAGGAGAGGCTCAGGAAAACAAAGTGTGTTATACTCACAGGTCCCAGAGACAGGTGGCATGCAGAGCTACATGGGGAGATGTCCGGGTGACCAGGAGGCAGAAGGCAGGAGTAAGGGGAAAGTCAAGAGCCTTTATTGGGGTTTCTGAGGGAAAGACAAGGCAGGGTAGGGGAAACAGTTTGGGATTGGCTAGCTCGAATAATGTTGGCATGCTCTGTGCCATAGTGGTGGTCTCTATGGCCTGGTATCTGGCCATGGGGTGATTAAGGCAGAGGAAAATTGCCTCCTGGGGTGCAAGGGCCAGACAGAGGAGGGATGGCTCTGGATTGGGCAATTTGTATATCAAAGGCATGCTCCCAGCTGAGCCCTTTGAGGTCTCTAAGAATTGGCTAGCCCCAGAGGGTAGTCTCTGCGCAGTAGAAAGATTTTTAAGATGTTAAAACATCATAATATACAGAAAATAAAAAATATTAATAATACATAGTATTGGCTTTTTGGCACATAACTTACAATACAGAGTAAGTATGTTTTCTATGCCTTGGTAAATTGTCAATATCCTTTCTAAATTTGAATTAGCATCCAGCATTTTATCCTTTGCACTTTCAATGCCATGAAATATCTCAAGAGAGTTCCTCTACTGTGATTTTTTTTTTTTTTTTTTTTTTTGCTGGCGTCACTTCCTCTGGGACATCTTATTCCTTTTCATCACTTTCCTCATTTATGTCAATAAGTTCACCTTCATTAAGTTCTTCTGGTTGCTCATCTAGAGTCTAGAAAGTGTCAACATCCCCATGCTCAGCTATGTCTTCTAAACTCCATTTACGTTCGATTTGAATCTCACTTGCTACGTTCTCATTTTTCATTTCTTTGCTTCACTTTCATTTCTGCTGGCCAGTTCCCTCCATTGATTATGCATTTTTCTAAAATGCCACGTGGAAGCAAGGAGACACACACGACACGCTTTGCCGTCTGTGTGTGAGCTGAATAACAGCAGTGCAGTGACCGATTACTGGCAGATTTTGAAAGAAGTGATGTGATTGGTCACTAACTGACCCCTGTGGACACATTTACAGAGTGATTTGTGTCCTGCAGAGCTAGCAGTGAAGTTTGACAGTTCATCTACCATGGCAAGTGAAATCTGAACCATGTTGTTGGGGGGATTAACTAAACTGACTAAACTGTCATGACTGAAATTCTTACATATTGGAATCCAGCAAAGGCAAGACTATCTGTTTCTTGGTACTGAATTTTGCATAACTGTAACAGTGAAATGATAGCATATTTTAAAGAAGGCAATGTGGATTTTATTTTGCCAAGTTGTTCTTTTCCCTTGTGTAAAACAGCAGGGTGTGGCCTCAGAGAACACTGTTGTTTAACCATTCAGTTGAAAACCCAGCCCACACAGCTCTCCTCACCTCAATGGACCTGCTCTTGTAGGATAATTCCATCTAGTTCACAAAGCAGTAGTGAAGATATTTCCTGTCTTCATGAAAAACACTTCCATCCTGTCACTGCCCAGGGGAGGAAATGGAAAGAGGATGCTTACCCATCACAACAGGACATAGAGCTGTGCACCTAGGCCCCACCCCACGTCTCTGATTCAATGCTCAGTCAGAACTCAGGCACAAAGCTAAGCAATATGCCATATGTGCAGGCCCCAAGGGAAATCAGAACAGGCCTGAAGGAAGTTAGGCAGGGTAGCAAGCCCCACAGGCAAAGTATATTCTTTACCACAACATTCCACTTCCTTTGAGGCCTGGTTTTCATAGGTCTCTGTGTATATGTCAGCGTGTGTGTGTATGTAGCGTGGGTTTTCTAGAAGTTGATCCTGGATACAAGTAATTAATTTGAGTAGGAATCCCAGGAAGACCAGGAGAGTGGGGTAAATGAACCATGGAAGACAAGAAAGCAATACTGGATATGCCAATGAGCAGGTTATTAATGCAGGCATTTGGGGCTCAGTCACCCTAAAGACCTCTGTGGAGTGATGTAGAACACGGCTCTGAATTGTCTCACCCAAGGGAGGAGAAAGCCGAAGTATTTACATACCAAATCTCATCCTGATTGCCACCGCTTGCTATCTATTAACTTCTCAGCCCTTTTGGCCAGCCCTGCATGCAGAGCATGCCCTTGGGAGGCCAAAGGAAGCCCAGAGGCAGAGAGTCACAAATTCTTGCAGTACAAAGCCATCCAGCGTGTACAAAATGGGGAGTACCGATAGGTACAGGTAGGGCATGAACAATGTCTGCCATTAGGTTCTAACTATGGTCTGGGCACTGCTCGAAGCTCTTTGCATGTATTAAATCATTAAATTCTCACAAAAAGCCTACAAGGTAAGTACTATCATCACCATTTTATAGATGAGGCACAGAGAGATTGAGTAAGTTGCCCAAACTCACAGTCTAGCAAGTGGCAGAAGAAAAATTATAATCCATATGGTAAGGCCCTATGTAACTTATACAGCATATTGGCAACACCTCTGCAATGTATGCTTTCATCTTTTCCCTTTGTTTGGTTTTTTCACAAACTCTCCTAAATTTTTAAGGTTTACAATAACTGAAGAACATTTATTGGCGCAAGGCACTTTACATGAGGAGGGTCCCCAACAGCATAAGGTCCCAGCCCACCCTGGACAGGATGCCTGGGCTTATATATAAGAAAGAAGTATTATTCTCTTATTTAAGTCACTGTGCTTGGGAATCTCGTCATTACAGTGAATACACAGGGTAATGCTGAAGTTTTAATGACAGCTCCAGGATACCACACAGAAGGAGATACGTGGGCCCAGCCCTGCTGCAACACTGAGACTGTATACAGGAGGTGTGGAGCAAGCATCTGTGGCCCTGCATCCCACCCCTGTTGCAAGCGTCTCTTCTCTTGCTTTGACTAAAGGAGGGCTTGGCCTCTTCAGCATTTCCTTTCCTGTGGAGGGAGCTGACACAAGAGACAACATGACTGAGTCCTCTTTGGCTCCTCCACGAGTCACTGCTTGACTCTGAGTCTGCCTCACCAAACCAGTCCTGAGGTCTCAGTGCCCAGAGCTGTCAGCAAACCTCCCACTCCCTGTTTGTGTTGGCTTTTGTCACCGTGCCACACTGGAGGTGTTGGCTAAAGCTGTTTACTGGCTTCATTTAAAACCACCTTGAGGTGTTCTTAAAATTCTGCTTTGAGCAGCAATATGGATAGGAATGGCAATGAGGCAAGAAAGCAATGGAGATAAACAGAAGATAATAAAAAAATTGTCATGAAGTCACTTGAAATAGTTTAAGGGAACTTTTGAAAAGGTGGTATGTTGTTTAAATACAATATCACACACACATATATGTATATGTACACACATACAGATACAACTTCAGGAGTATGCAGCTCACCTATCCCTACCACAGAGATCAGACCATGCCTGGGCTAAGTGCAATTCTGGAGGATATCCTTCTAGGTGAAAGAAACTAAACAAAACATAGAAGACTTAAAATATTGGCTTAATACCCATGAAAAATAACAGCATCTGAAATCAGACTCCTATGGCAAAAGCTACCACATGAGCTTCCCTGCTGACTTTTGTAAGGTCAGGGACCATTAGATAGTGAGATGTGGGTAGAACCAGACTATATTAAGCAAAGGGCTAAAAATTGGCTCACACAGAATCATCAACTGCCTAAATAGGGTGAGACCTTAGAAAACTGTGCACCCAATCTCCAGGAAATAAAGGCTCAAAGAGGAGAAGATCACAGAGCTCGTCAGTGGCAGGATCAGGGCTAATACGCAGCTCTCCTATCTTCAATTATGCACAGCGCTTCATGGTTCTGTGTTAGTATTCTCAGTTTGTTACAGTGTACTGCAACACTGTCTTAGAGGGGAACTCCTCCCTTACAATCCCTCACTCTTCATCATCCTATTTCCTAGAGTCCTGCCACCCAGCCACCTGCCTTACCCAAGCCTGACCCATAGGACCTAGACGTCTGTCTTGGCTTTAATGCAGGTAAGGATTAGTCAGAAGGGAAAGTGAAGAGGGAAATCAGGAGAGGAGTGGAGTGAGCTCCACTTTGCATATGGTGAGGCTCAAGTAACAATGACAGAAGAATTCCAGCCCTGCCTCCCTTCCACAGCCCAAGAATAACATCCAGGAGTCAACATCTCTGCCTCCCACGTGCTGACACACAGTCTCTTTGTCTTGCATTAAACCTTTGAGCACTACAAAAACCAACTTCTATGTTTTCTTTCTCCCAAGAGTTGAACAGATTTAATTAGTGTTTCTAAAAGTCACCTGAAAGTAGGCTTGTGAACCAAGGCAGAAGTGTATTCTCTGGGTTTTGCTCTTTCTTTGGAGTGACTCAAAAGAAGAGGAGCTTGCTGGAACCAAGGCAGTTAACATTCTTCAGCCTCTAAGTAGGCACTAATTCTCTTATAAGAGTGACCTACAGAAAGCAAATATTGATGAGGCATGAGTTCCTTCTACCTGGAAAAGAAAGACCTTCTTCCTGATTAGGCTGGGAGGGGAGAGGGTGGGAGTAACAACATCCATTCCCAACCTTCACCCCAGCAGCATTTCTTAGTCTAATATTTGATCACTGCTTATTTATTACAACTCCAAAAAGCACTTAGGAGTATGTGATCATAATTATTATTTGGTGGTAGTTCTAGCTTACAACTTAAAAATGTAATAACATGGAAGTAGACCACTCAAAAGATAAGAAGTGGAGGAAATTAGCATGTGGCACATCAGCATTGGTCTTTGTCTATTTTTGATTAATCTAAATATGTTCCCAAAGCACTTCGTAGGGGGAACCAAAGACACGCGAAATGTTTAAATCATCTGATTCTCAGCTATGGGTTATTAGGCTGATATTCAACCCAGGCATACTTGGGAAATGTAGGTAAAGGACTAACAAAATTTGGAAGATCTGAAATGAATATTACATCTGTACAAGTCTGAATATCAGTTACATGAATAGAAAAAGAGGAAGATTCAGGTGGTTACTATGTGCCAGACACTGTCCTGAGTGCTTTTATATATATTTATTTAAGCATCCTAATGATCTCATGTGCTAGGTACTATTATTAATCCTACAGATGGGGAAATGGGTGTCCAGCATGGTTTGGTAACTGGCTAAAGGCTACTGAGCTACTACAGTGGCAGAGGCAAGAATTGATCCAAGAAAGTCTGACTCCAGATTGTAGCTCTTAACCAATATGTTAGATTACCTTTCAATGCCTAGAATACAAGTGTAATTTTTAAAATAAAATACAATATTTTTGAGATCTGTTCCTTCATGTAATATATATGCAGTGATGATGTGTCTGCCAGGAACTTCACATGAGGAGCTGAGGCAGGAGTAACAGCATCAGTTGAAAAGTGACTAGGTTCCTGCCCTCTGGCATTTATATTCTAATCCAGAAAGAACAAAAAATATATATAACCATAGAAATAAATAAAATTAATGTAAGCTGTAATAAGTGCTATGAGAAAAATGAAGATTCTGAGACACCATATAGGGGAGGAGGACTCCCTTAGCCTAAGTTCCCTGGGGAAAGCTTGGCGAGGTATTACGTGCAGGTAGTTTATTTTGGGAAGTGGTGGGAAGAGGAGTGGGGGCTGGAGAAAGGAAAACAAAGAAACAGGAAAAGCCGAAACCAGGGTGCAGTCTCAAGCTGGTCACTGCTGTAGGCCGTGGGGATGATTCTGCTGGGACACCCAGGAGCCAGGTAGAATGCGCTTCAGAACTGTCCACCCCAGGAACGGAAGAGCTGAACATTGGTCCAGCAGCTCCCACTGGTCGTGGGTTGTTACTTTTCTCCCATTCTCAGGCTGTCCATGCAAAGCTCCTACTGCAGCATCAGAGAAAACCTGGAGCAGAAACTGAAAGAAGCCAGGTACGGTGGAAGCCAGGTGCTGTCAGGTAACATCTGGAAAAGGCTTGTTGCTGCAATGGCTGGAGTGAGAGGTGGGCCGAGAGGACCCAAGAGGTGACCAATACAGAGACCTGCTTTAGGGGCTGTGTGTCAGAGAAGGCTTCCCTGTGGAGGTGGCGTCCATGCTGGATGGAAGGAGGACAGAGAGTTAAGCATGGCAAGAGCTGAGAGACGAGCATCTCCAGGCACAGGAGCCAGCCCATCGAAAGGCCCTGAGAAAGAGCTTGCATCTTTTAGGAACTGACACACCAGGGTAGCCGTGATGAGTAAGGGTACTAGGCAGCCGGGATGTTAGGGTAAGAGAGGTAGCACCAGATCATGCAGAGACTTGGGGGTGTGATAAGGATTTTATTTTAAGTGAATATGAGCTCATTGAAGGGTCATAAATGTGTCCTCTGCTGAGCCGGGCCCGGTGGCTCATGCCTGGTGGTAGCTTATTTTGGGAAGTGATGGGTAGAGGAGTGGGGATTAGAGAAAGGAAAACAAAGAAACAGGAAAACCCATTTCCTGTTTCACTGGTTCTCCCAGTGACTCGGGAGGCAGAGGCAGGAGGATCACTTGAGTCCAGGAGTTTGAGGCTACAGTGAGCTACGACTGTACCACTGCACTCCAGCCTTCACGACAAAGCAAGACCTCATCTCTAAAAAAAAAAAAAAAATGTAGTTTACTAAAGAGTTTCTACTAAAGAGTTTCAGAGCTGGAAGAACCACAGGTATGAAGCTGAGAGGTCATTCTATACACAAAAGGACAAACTGGTTGATAGTACCATTGGCTAAAGGTCTGTACCGGGACCAAGAGCAAGGGCTTCCCTCCAATTTGGGGGAGGGCTGATAGTTTGTCCTGGGCTGCTGAGCTCAGGCAGCCAGTCTGCAGCACTGGGGTTAACAGGTAAGAATCCAGTCTCTGATACAATGTTGGTCAGAACAACTTAGAACCAAGGCTGGCATGGGACCAGGGGTAGGACTGGATGGATACTGCTTTTTAAAGCAATTGATCGTTGCTTTAAAAAAAAAAAGTCTCAAATCTCTAAGACATGGGGGAATAGAACTCTGAAAGGAACTCTTATGCTGCGAGCTCCTTGAGTTTCTCCTCTTGAGTTTCATTTTTATCTTCCCCTGGGAAGTCTTTCACCTTGATTTCTGCTGCATCTGCTGTGCTGGGACCAAAGGAGGCATTAACATTCTGTTCCAAGCCCCAGCAAGGCCCCTTTCCCTTGAGGTATTTGTTGAACAGGAATTGCCTGTCTGTGTTTATTTAAACATATTTGCCACATGATTAATGAGCAACATGAAATGCTTACACCTGGGAATCATTAAACATGCAATTTCCATGTCCCTTGCCTACCTGACCTTTCCTTAGCTTACAGGTACATCAATATACATCCTGTCTTTGTAGTACCTTTTATGGTTGTGTTAGTCAGAGTAGGCTAACTCCTTAACAAGTCCAAAATTCCAGTGGCTTAACACAAGAAAAGTTTATTTTTCATTCCTGTCACATTCCCATACAGGGCTACAGTAAAGCTCTGTTCCATGCAGTCATTTAGGGATCCATGCTTGTTCCTTCTTATGGCTCCATCCTCTTCGAAGATTTTTGGAATCCTCTCCATTTGGCCAGCAGAAGAACAAACAGTGCATGTGGAAAAGGTACCACTGCTCTTAGATGTGGCACATTCACTCTGATGGGAACTAGATTCATGGCCCACCCAGGGGCACAGGGATTAAGCAGTGCCATCTGTTGTGAACCCAAGAACAGGGGACCTGGGATGTTGTAAGCACAACAGCAGCCCCTACCACACTGCTGGAGGAAACAAAACACTACTAATGTTCCAAGAAAAATATGGAAACTGCAGATATGCTTTATCACGTCATATAGCGCAGGGTCAAAGGAGTATGCTTGGTTTTCTAAAGTGCATACGGGAAAAATGCAGGGAATGCAGTTCCTCTGTCTCCAGAGCTTAGAAGAAACTCAAAGAATATGTTTGAGAATACGGACAGGCTGGGTGCGGGGGCTCATGCCTGTAATCCCAACACTTTGGGAGGCCGAGGTGGGAGCATTGCTTGAGGCCAGGAGTTTGAGACCAGCCTGAGCAATATAGGGAGACCCTGTTTCTACAAAAAAATAGAAAAATTAGCCAGGCATGGTGGTGCGCACCTGTAGTCCCAGCTAGTCGGGAGGCTGAGGCAGGAGGATCGCTTGAGCCCAGGAGGTTGCAGTGAGCTGTGATGATGCCACTGCACTCCAGCCCAGGCAACAAAGCAAGACCCGGTCCCAAAAAAGAAAAAGAAAGAAAGAAAGAAAGAAAGCATAAGGGCAGCCATTTTAAAGATTATAACCACACCATTTCTATTAAATATTCAAGAAATTTAAGTGAAGTATATTTAGGTGTCTTTTTCTATGACTCAATAGAAGTAGACAGTGTTTCTCGTGGGCGCACCGTTTTAGACCTCCTCAGGTGGGCTTTTCTAGAACCTCTCACCACTGCCTCCACTGCTGGTAGCTGGTAGCAGGAGCAATGCTGAGACCCCCACCATGGAGGCCATCACCCAGGGGATGAAGGTAGGTGAGGGTCTCGCCAGGCTGGGAACCCTAGTGATGCAGGCGGCTCTCTTGCAGCTGTCAAGGAGGCAAAGCCTCCTGTGACCTGAGCAGAAAGGCAGAGCAGGGCTCCCACCCACATTTCCTGGAAGCTGGAGGGCCCCTTCTCCAAAGGATGCACCCCCAACCCAGGAGAGAGCCTTGAGAACAGTTGCCATTGAGGGGAGGCAAGGCTTTTCCTCTGCCCTCTTAGGGTCCAGGCTGGGCCTGAGAATTAAACTGACACAAGAGAGATTACCAGGACAATAAACTGATACAAGAGAGATTACCAGGACAAAGGCATACAAATTTACTATCAGTTTTACATGACATGGGAACCCTCAAAAAGAAATGAAGACCCTAAGAAATGGCAAAACCTACATGTTTTTGAATTAGGTCAAACAAAGACAGGCAATCCTGGAAAAGTAACTAAAGTGTGTGTGGAAGCTAAAGGAAGATATGAATTATTTAAGCAAGGTCTGTTTGTACAGAATTCTCTTGGCTGTGTCTCCCCTATAAAGAATGTTTCTTTTCTCCTGATACAGGGAGGAACTCTTTTACATGGGAGTTTTTACCTCCTGTTTTCAGGAAGAAAAGGAGAGGAATAGAATGACCTTCTTGCCTCTGCTGCTTTTCAATGTAACCCTTATGTTGAAGTGGCATATTTTGGGGTAGCATATTCCACCAGCCTTCACCAGCTTGACCTCTTTGTTCCTCCCTCACCCTGAGCTCCACCCGAGTGCTGAGCACAAACTGCACCCTTACTGGCTCTTTTCCCACAAAGCAAAGCAACTCAGGCAGAGAGCTGCCCATGGTCCCAGCCCCATCAGTCCTTCAGACAACCCCCACCAAGTCTGAGTCTCAAGTTCACCACGTACTTTTTCATTTTGATCTTCCCTGGACAATGTAAGCTCCCTGAGGACAGATGAGCTTGTGTCTCATTTGTCCACAGCACAGAATAAGTACAACTGCTCTTCATTGACTGACAATGAATGAAGAAAGGGACAAAGGCACCCACCTACACAATTTCCTTGGTGACCTAGTGATTCCAGGACAGGTAGTAGAAAGCTACCACATTGTTTCCAAAAAGTTATACAAGTAAGGGTTTTATTTACATGACTTACCTTGTTTCTGATCTCTCCAAATCTGACATCTTCCACCTACAAATAGAAGTTAATATTCATCAGCCCTATAGGATGAAAAACCTTACCAGATTCCACCAGTATGATTGCTTATTTTTTCTACTCAAATAATAATAAGAATAAGGTTATTTTTTAGAAGGTCAACCAAGGTTGCTCCTCCGTGTACTGGGGCCCAAGCAGCAGAGGAAAACCTGGTAATCAGACACCTATCGCCCCACAATGTCACCCTGAATGAGTCTTTTCTTTTTATTCTCTCTTTACTTGGTTTTTTCTAGTTTTGTCTTGCATTTCTCAGCTTTGCTAAACATTCAGGTCAAGGTCAGAGCAAGGGACTATCTCAGGGTAGGAGGGACTGAATTTGGCCACACAGGGCCTCTCCCCAATGAAACATTTAGCACCCAGCCAAGGAATCTATCTGTCTTTAGATTCCAGAACAGAAAAAAGAAAAAAAAAACTCCCTTAAGAAAATGCCAATTTGTTTTGTTTTTGCCCCAAGCCAACCCTGTTCCAGGTTTCAAAGGGCCTGCTCCCTGCAGAAGGGAAAGTACTAAAGATCACATCAGAAGACCTGAATTCTATTTCTGGCACTCACCCTGATGTTCTGTGACCTTATCCCTGGGGCCACTTCTTCAGCTTTGTCCCACCCCTATCCCCACCCCGCTCTAAACTCCACCCTCTACTGTCCTCTTCTTACTGCCACGTGATGTGTAAGAGTCAGGGAGATTCTCCAAAAGTTCAAACCCACGCGATCTTTATTACTTGGAGCCACTAGTGCCAACCAGCTTAAAGAGGCTCCTGAGACTGAGCCTCAAAAAGCTGGCTTCCCACACTGTTACATGAAAAGATTAAATCTGCCTACTAAGGCTTGGACATGGGGACACAGGCTCTTCCACAGGGGCAGCATTTACCAGTTACCTGGAAGCCTTGGGGTGCCTAAAAATATCTCCTCTTATGGGAGCCACGGAAACTGTTCTGCCATCCACCCCATGTTCTAGAAATTTATTCTCATCCTCTACGAACCACAAGCTGTTGAAGCAAATAAGCATAATACTTCTAGTGAGGGGGGAACAAACCTCTCCCTTTTGGAGGTCCTCTTCCCAGTATACTTTGTGCAAGGTGAAAGGATCCTGTGAAATAGTGGAGGTTATTTTTCTGATACTTTGTACAAACCTTGATTCACACGGTGCCACAGCTGTGTTGTTGGAGGTAGTATAGCCTTGACAGGCAAACTTTGGAGCAGACTAGCTGGATAAAATCCTGACTCTACTCTAGGTACTATGTGGCCTTACCAATTTATTTAATGTCCCAGTCTCAGTTTCTTGCATACAGTGGGGTTTCTAGATGCACCTAATTCATCACGTCAAGAGTCTCAACTGAGAAAATGTGTGTACACTGCTTAGCGCAGTGTTCAAACATGTCAATTACTTTATGCATGTTATCTATTAGCAATAATAATATTAAGGCTCATGATGACAAATAACTTAGGGAATTCATGAATGATGAGCAAATGCAATTGATTCTATTAACCCCTTTGTGGCCCTAAAAACTCCTGATAGATACATCTATTTTAGCACCTGTAACATTTCATTGCACTCTGTTTCCTTGTTTATATCCCCACTATTCTGAACCCTCTCCAGGGCAGGGAATTATCCCTTTTATTGTTGAATCAAAATGTCTCCTCTGTTACCTGTCCTATATAATCTTTGTTGAGTAAATGAAAAGTGAAGTCATAAATTAATGAGTGAAGGAGTATGCAAGTAAACGAATACTCTCTTGAAGGGAATATTTTTTGCATTAAGCCAAAACAATTGTTTCTTATACAAACTATTTCTAGAAAAATAGCATTTTGCTGATTTATTATGAATTGTCCCCAATTTTCCTCCCTATCTCTGAGGAATGCAAAATCCCAGATTCAGAGTAATTTCCCAAGAGTTGTTTAGGGACTCTTTTAGTCAACTGAGAGTGCTATGACAAAATACCACAGACTGGGTGGCTTAACCAACAAACATTTATTTCTCACTATTCTGAAGGCTGGGAATTCTAAGATCAAGGTGCCAGCAGATTCAGTTCCCGGTGAGGGCCCTCTTCCTGGCTTGCAGATGGCATCCTTCTCCCTGAATCCTCACATGGTGGAGAGAGAGAAGGCTCTAGTGTCTCTTCCTCTTCTTATAAGAACATTAATCCCATCATGGGCCCCCACCCTCATGACCTCATCTAAGCCTAATTACTTCCCAAAGGCCCCCTCCAAGTACCATCACATTGGAGGTTAGGACTTCAATGTATGAATTTTGGGAGGATACAAACATTCAATCCATAGCAGGTGCTGGAAGTGTTATACTACACAGCCTCCAAAACCATTTTTGATAGGGATGTGACCATTTTCAACCCTGCAAACTAGGCATTTCAGAGTGGAAAAGGAAAGAGAGGCAACAACTGCACAAATGAGCATCTTGTTAAGAAGATCCCTAGGTCTTTGAGAAGCACACTTTCTAAGCTTTCTAAAGGATGAACTGTGAGCAGGCAGAATAAAGCTAGTCTTGCCTGGATGCACTTTCCTATTCTGGCAGGGGGCTAGTGCAGCACCCTGGAGGTGCCCACAATGCCAGAGGGGCCAATTTAGTTTGTTCTCTAATCCATCAGAACAGCTACAGTAGATATTCTGAAAACTAAGAGAATCACCTTGCAGCTTATCAGCTAGCCACAGGCTGTTATCTCACACGGGAATTTATTCAAACCATTATTCAAGCTTATTCAAATGAATTTGAGTTCTTACTAACAGCACTGGCTACATCATTTGCCCGGACCAGTTCAAAATGAAAATGCAGGGTCTTTTTAAAAAATTAGTAAGCATGTCAAAATGGTGACAGTCAAGCATTAAGCCAAGCCTGGGTCCCCCTCTGAGTATAGGTCATGGGCCCGTAAAACCTCCCTCGCTTACTACTGACTATCTAATAAGTCAAGCACCAGGAAACCCCAACCCCTCCAGAGTCACACAGCTGCTGCAGCAGAAAAACAAACAGACACTATCAACACCATCAGCAGCAGCTCTCCCCGAAACGACCACACTTCCTCATCCATCAGATGACCGGTTTCCACTACTGTTTCCACCCCCTTCACATTTTCGGTGTCCATAAGGCAGTTCAAGGCTATCCAAAAACCAAAACAAACAAAAACCCCAAACTACTAGATCTAAGACCTACAGACTTGCCTTCCTGATATTTGCAGCGGGTGTTTAATGATGTGCCTGCGTTGGGGAGTGGGCAAGTAGAAACATCATACACCAAAGCTAGAGAAGCTAAATCCAAGGTTGCAAACCAAAACACCACTGAAAAAATTCTAGGGGCAGACATGCCCCCAGAAGTCCCTGCCTCGTTCAGTAAGCGGCACAAATAAATGGCCTTCTGAATATTCCCCTCCCAGCTGCAATAAATGGAAATGACTGTGCCTGTGTCGGGAGAGAAAAGAGAAGCCCAGATGACCGGCAGCAGGGGCGGAATCTCTCTCCCTGGTGGATAGTTTGATAAGAAACCTGGATCTGAAGGGCCCCACAATGGCCTATTTATCCGGCTCTCGCACGGCCGGCAGCCCGGGCTGGGCTGGGAATCCCGGGGGTGGCAGCCGTCCCCGGAAGACGGCGGCGCTCGGGCACAGGAAAGCCAGCTGATAAACCGATCTGCACCCACGCTTCCTCCTTCCTGGGAAGCGGCCACGAAGGCGGCCAGCTGACCCGGCCCGGCGGGTCCCTGCTAGGGGCAGGGGCAGGGGCAGGGGCAGGGGAGGAGCAGGGCGGGATGGGGAGAGGAAGGGGATCGCTGACCGCTCCCCACCCCGCGCCGTTTCCTTTGGCGACAGCGTCCCACGACCTCGCCCGTGGGCCCTTCCGGCCGGGCTGCCCTGGCCTCGGGCTAGGAGCTCAGTCCGGGGAAGGGAACGGATTGACACAGCGCTCCCCACTGTCCCCTGAGGAGGCCCCTCCTTGCGACTTTCGGTCAAAAGCAGAAAGAAACACATTTGTGTCGTCCTATTAAGCGCGCAGAACTTTGACCTAGCGTTTCAGGCGCAAAGACGTCGCCACCTCCCTTGGCAGGGTGGTCGGGTAAAAAGCATCAGGGAGGGAGTTTCTAAAATTTACCCCCGACTTCACTTCTCTGGCGATAGAGAACCTTAGCAGTTCATCCATCTCTCTCTCTCTCCCCTGTCTTTTTTCTCCTCTCTCTCCTCCTCTCCTCCCTCTGCCTTTCTTTCAAGTGAAAACGTCTTATTTTCACGTTATCATTTATAAAAAGACAATTAGAAGCATTGGCAGGAGGTCAGACTGTGGATTCTGACATGCTGGGTTGCTCCCCAGGAAGCTGTTTTCAGAAGAGTTGACCCAGCAGCTGGTCCCTGCTGCTTCAATGACAGGATGTGCACTTTCACTTTTTCACTCCCAAAACAACTTGGAGTCTTGAGAGAACCCTGGAGAGGGCTGCCTATGGAGGGAAAGGTCTGGAAAGGCCAGGTCACAGAAGAGCAGACACACCGGGAGAAGGGGAGGCAGCTCTGTGAACTCTGCCTGGCTCAGCATGGCAGGAGGGGTTGGGGTCCCCACGTGCAGGTGGAGCTGGCTAGCTGGGAGCAGGATGTCCTTGATCTGCTTTCCAAATTGTATGCAACTCTCAGGAGGGAAAAGAAAGGGGGTGTGGGTCTGAACAGATCTTCAGCTGCTTGTAGGCTCTGGGCCAGGAGGCACTGTCATCAGTCCACTGACTCCTGCTCTAGTGGACTCAAAGGAGACCAAATCTTTTCCCTCCAGGCAGAATCATGGACCCAACATTCCCATCTCCCAAGCTTCTGTTACTCAGTATACATGAACAGCACAGTCAGCTCCTTCTATGGTGAGGTCCACAAGGAATTTTGTCTAATTTAGCACCTGCAGGGTAGTGCTTTGGGAGCAGGATGAGATATTTCATGCCTAAGGCCACAGTGTCTCTGAGTTGACTCTTCTATAAACATTGCTGTATTTCAAGGGACAGTTATCTCTTGATCTAGAGGAGCAAAGAAATTGTGGGAAGGACCCCTGATCCTCTGTGGCAGTTGGGAGACCTGTCATTAGCCCTACTAAGTAGGGCTTCATGATCTGACAGAAACTGCCCTCTAGCCAGCCTTGATGATCCCCCAGGCTGGTGTTGAGATTCTTCCAAACCCCCAGATCTCCCACATCTTGGGGGATTGGTGGAGTTCCCAGCAGAGAGGTGAGGGCAGCAAGCAGGACTCACCTTTGGCCTGAAATGAACATCTTGGGGTTTTTATATCCATCTACCCACTATGAAGCATTATTGTACTCTCTCTCTATTTGCTACAGTGTTTCAGGAAAATGAGAAGCAGCAGCTTCTTAGGAATAGGTTGAATACCCTGACTGAGACCCAGTTATTTTTATTATTATAGTTCTGGACAACATAGAAAAGAACATGGACTGTGGTGGCTATTTTCAAAGGAGGGAGACTTTGCATTTGCTATGTTGAAGGTTTTATAATATATTCTTGATATCAGTATCTTCTCAAAGACATCTGGATAAAATTAAATCATTCCCTGCACACTCATTTAATGTACTCTCACAGGAACCTGTTGAGAATGGTTATTCTTTGCCAGCCCAGACTCTGTATCTTCCACTCTGGCTCTCCCTACACCCAATGGGACAACCCCTAAGAATAATGAGTTCTGGGCATCCCAACCCTATCCATGGTCAATGCCTCATGCAGAACCCATTGTCTCTGTTTTATAGGATTGCAGACCTGGCCTCTGACTCCTAATGGTTTGCTCTGTCTCCTGCTTGCACCCCCACCCACCTATCTAATGGCAGATGTAGAACCTCCCTGGCCCTGACCCTCTGTCTCTCCCTCAATATCCTGTTCTTTCAGCCACTCCAGTAACTTCTGTTGGCCACTACAGCAGGTACTCCTGGAAGGTCTGATCTGCCCCTGCCACCTGAAAGAAGGTTCTGACATATGTGTCCTTCAAGTTGCTTATAGTACATCAGGCAACAAATAGCCTGAGAAGCCTCAAGATTATGGGCAATTGCCACTGTGAATAAATATACAAGAAGGCTACTACATGGTTCTCTTTTAAGAACACGATTAGGATTCAAAACCTAACTGTGTTCCAAATACAGAATGGTCTCTTACTTAGATTTGGTCACGTTCAGAATCTTCTATGCACCTTGCCCCTTTTCCCCCTCCTGCTTGTCCAGTGGTTTAGTAGAATGTGTTTGGCAAAGGGCTCAGTTAGTGCCTTCCTACAACTACAGTAGACCCCAACCTACTGTCCCTTCCACCCACTGGGCAGTGCCTCCATCCCACTGGCTGATCTGGGTCAGGAAGAAGAAAATTCCAACCACCGGGACTATTTTTAACATCAAAGTCCTACTGAATGTAAAATGGTACAGCCACTCTGGAAACAGCTTGGTAGTTCCTCAAGATGCTTAACACAGAGTTACCATGTGACCCTGCAATCCCACTCCTAGGTATATACTCAAAAGAAGTGAAAACAGGTATTCAAACAAAAACTTGTACGTCAGTGTCCGTAGCAGAACTATTCACAATAGTCAAAAGATGAAAACAGCCCAAATGTCCATCAAGGAAATGAATACATAAACAAAATGTGGTATATACATACAATAGAATATTATCCAGCCATAAAGAGGAATGAGGTATTGATACCCTCCACAATATGGATGAACCTCCAAAACATTATGCCCAGTGAAAGAAGCTAACTAGTTGATCACAATGGTAATGTTGATGATGACAATAATGATAACTTATGACGATGAAGATGACTATGATGATGGAGGAAAGAGGTTTAAGGTCAGGACGGTACAGCATCTCAGATTAGCTGGAGCAGGACCATACTCCTGAGCAAACCTAAATCTTGAGCCACTCTGACCCCATTGCTTATGCAGCCTTGCCCAGAGTCAGGGCTGCTGAGTGCAGGAACCAGGATCCACATTGAAATGTGTCTAGTATCAGAGCCAACAATAATTCAAATGTGCAACAAAGTCTCCCTAAAATGGCAGTGAAGATTTATAATTATAGCTCTGGGATCACAGACCTCCTCCCTAGACCTATATATAATGAGAATATTAGCTTATAGTGAGTACTTAGTGCATGCCAGGCACTGTTCTAAGCGGTTTACATATATTAAGTTGTTAATTCCCACTGTAGCTCTTGAGCTAGGCATTATTATTAGTCCCATTTCATGTGAAGAAACTGAGGAACAAAGAGATTACAATTGTGTCCAAGATCCCATAGCTGTCACGCAGTTGTGTCTGGATTGACACTCAGAAAGAAGGCTGCTCTCTGAGTGATTACCCCTGGCTCTTCTCATCCCTTGTGGAATCCCAAAATGTTTCTCTTTTGTTCTTTCAGGGGGATCATGTCCTCCAACATCTGGCCCTGCTGCCTTTGGCACTAAAACTGTATACATACCCTAGAGCAGAGGCTTACTGAGTTTCCTTAACAATATTTTCATGCTGTTTCCTACATCAAGATATAAATACAACAAAACAATAGCTTGTCTTTTGTTTGCCTTTGCTATTGTTTGTGCGATGAGCTCTGGGTGAGAGGATCCTGGGACCGTACACAAATAGCTTTGGCTCTGAAATTAAAGGCTTTGACTTCGCTGCTGCAGGAAGTTCAAAAGAGATTTGTTCTTTTTCCTGGGGAGTGCGTAAGGGAGACTGATTCATGATTTGATTTTATTA
Source organism: Daubentonia madagascariensis (assembly GCA_023783475.1). NCBI lineage: Eukaryota > Metazoa > Chordata > Mammalia > Primates > Daubentoniidae > Daubentonia > Daubentonia madagascariensis. The sequence goes on along the minus strand of JAKFHU010001798.1, from coordinate 93,078,480 downwards.
GCGAGTTCACAGAGGCCTGGGAGACTCATCTTGGAATGCTACTTTGCTTTTCTCTTCCCCTTTCATTCCCCAGAAAACCCACTAACGCTATGCCACAAAGTCATGAAGCTCCCCAACCAGTGAATTTGGGGTGCTGGGGACCTAGATGTGGAACAGGCTACTGGTCTGACTGGTGCCTGGATGTGGCCTCAGTGATATCTACTCTAATACTTTTCCCTCCCCATTTTACAGACAAGAGAATTGAATCCCTAATGGCAAAGAGATGTTCACCTTCCTAGCTTGTGGTAGATGCAGAACTTATATCCTGGCAAGTCTTTTAGTTCTGTATCCAAAGTTCTTCTCTGTCATGACACCTTCCTCTCCATGCTGCTCCCGAAGGCAGGAGAGCACTGTTAGAGGAGTCGGTGGATGCCAGGCTTGGCAGAGGTTGGGCCGACAGCAAGTATCAGAGGTGGAGCCAGAAGGGCCAGGGACATATTTGAAGGCAGGGGTCAGAGAGTAAAGCCTCTGGTCCCTGAACCAATGGGTCATCAATTTCAGAAACAAGTAGTCCCAAATTCTCGATTGTTTCTTAAGGGAATAATTGCTCTGGACGTTGTCATGCACAGTGGCTAAAGGTGAGGAATGTGATGCTCCCTCATGAGAACCAACAATGTTTCTGGTACTGTACAGGGAGGTTCAGTGCATTGTCTCATTAATTCCCAGAACAACTCCATAATGTAAATTTTATTAGTCTCCTTTCACAGATGAAGAAACAAGCTCAGAAAGGTCACATGGCCAAAAAATATCAGGACTAACATATGATTATGAGTTTGACTCTAAAGTTAGGAGGCTTTCCATCAAGCCACACGGCCCAAAATGTCTGGATTTTATCTGGCTCTTATCTCAGAATCCTGGATGTCTGCAGTGGACACTTCCTTCCAAAAGAAGTTTTTAAATTGCTATTGGTATGTTATCCATTTTTCTTAGACTTAGTCCCAATAGAACCAGTGGGAAGTTGGGAAATTCCTGGTACACCATATGCATTTGTGAGTGTCAGCTATTAATGTGCTTTAGGGAGCCATTTCCCCTAAGTCTTGGATAGGACTGAATAACAACAAGAATCCTGGAACTAGCTACCACTTTTGTTGAGCACCTAATCTCTTTACTAAGAGTACTTTAGATATACTATTTCTAACCTTTACAGAGAACTTGTTAGAAAAGCATCATTATCTCCATTTTACAAATGAGGAAACTGAGACTCTGGAAGGTCAAGTGACTTGCACCAGGTCACATGACCAGAAGGTGGCTGAGTTGGTGTCATTGAACTTCTATGTCGATCAGGCTACAGGGTCTGTCCACCGGCTCAGCTGCTGCTCTTACACTGGGTTGGTGGTTTGTTGCCATCTTTAAACATGTCTTTTTTTATTTTTCATTTTATTTTATTTTTTGGTAGAGATGGGTGGGGCTGGTAGTTAAAAAGTAAATAGTGTGACTATAATCAAATGTTCCCTAATTTGCCCCTTTGAAAACAAAATGAAGAAAGAGAAACACTGTCATTTAGCAGAGCTGCTGAGGCCAACTGGTGCCCGTGCTGGGCTGCACATCACTTTCCTGGGAGTTTGTCCTTGACTGACCTAACCTCAGCCCACGTCTGCAGTAACTAAGTAGATTGAGGTTGATGACCAAGGAAATACATTTTCATGGATTCAGAAGAGAGGTTCAAAATGACCTTGGTCCAGACCTCTTTATTGCACAGTGTCCTGGTTCAGACAACTGGTGATGATGATATAGTGATGGCAACATAAAAATGACAACTGGCTCCCGTTTCCCATCACAGAGTGCCAGCACTGTGCTACGTGCTTTAACTGTATCATCCATTCAATCGTCACAACTATCTTTCACGACTCCCTTTTACAGATGACCAGAGTTAAGATTTAGAGAAGCAGAGTCCCTACTTGAAGGTCACATAGTGAGACATGGAGTCAGGACTCAAATTCCTGCCTGACTCCTATCCTAAGCTCTTAACAATAGGTCAAAAGGGCTCTGTGCTCTTTTGGAAGGGCCCGACCAGTACAGGGCCCACGAGTCAGAGGCTGGGCGGGAGAGGGGTCTTTCTCACCTAGGTCAAAGGAGGCCACCCAGACTCTAGTTCTCCCAAAAGGAGATGGAGCCATCTATTCCCTCAACTCCAAAAGTCACTCGAATTCTACCCTGAATTCTTAAACTTTGGTAGAGATGACAGGTTCTACCTGAATTTTCCAAATGCTTTTGAAAGGGGAAGAATTAAGACTTCAATTACTAATAACTGTTTTGTATGTACTGAATACTCTTTGAATGACAAAGTCCCACCTAAATAGGTCCTTTCCTTCTTCATAGACCCTGGGGTGAGTGTCAAGCATTCTAATTTGCTCTTTTGTTCGAGTTAGCTAGACATACTACTACCAGTGTTAAAAACAAGAAGAATAAATTTATGTATGGAAGCACTTTTACCTCCTGATACTTCAGAGTACTGTTACAATGAGACAGCAGATTTATCCATCCATTAATCATCCAATCGTATAATTAACATTTGTGGAGCACCTAGTATTTTCCCAATACTATGAGAGGAGGTGCTGGGAAAAGAGAAAAAGATGGCCCTCTCCTGTTCTCAAGCTGCTTGCAAATTTACGTGTGGTGGTCCTAGCTCAGATTTTGCCAAACCCAGGGAAAAGACTCTTCAGCCGGGCCCAAAAAGCAAGATGAAGAGAAACTTCATAGCATGATTTTATTATCTGTAAAGCTTTCTGGGTATGAAAAACAGGAAGAGGAACCACCACAACTCTAGGGTTCTTTTAAGGCATGAATCATAAACCAGATCAGCAGGTATGTTGACGGGCTTGTCAGTTTAGCAGTTGTCTCTATAAAAGGAGAGAACTAGTTGGTGAAAAGGAAATGCCAACGCTCGCCCCCACCCTTCTGCCCTCCCCCACGAAGCTCAACGTCTGAGCATTGTTGAGAGGTTCTGTGTTTTGTTTTGATTCCGGCTCCCTGTCTACCCAGCTGAACCACGCAGGGAGAATGAAGCCTGCCATTTTGCACACAGTTTTGCCTTTTCTGCTGTTTGTTTTGCTAAGACTCTTAAACCTGTCAGCGAAGCGGTTTCCAGCCCAGTCTCTGTGGTAATAATCTCCCTTTCTGGGAGATAAGCACCCTGGGTGAGACAGATTGGAAGACAAACTAACACACCAAAGTTGCTGAGTACACGCGACTGTTTGAAGATGCCTCACTCACTACTCAGGCTTTATTAGCTTCACAAAAAGAAAAAGAAAAAAAAAAAAGTCTAGCTTGGAGGTTTCAGGAACTCACTTAGAAATTACTAGAAACCCCTCAGTGGACAATGCCAATGCATGGGCACGTGCCTGAGCCACACTCTCACTTCCTGTGGCAAAGGGTTTGATGGAGGGCCTGGGGGAAGGGAGGGAAGGGCCTCTGGGCAAGCCTGGCGTTTACTCAGACGGCCCCAGACTTCTACCTTTAGGACAGGAAGGCATGAATTTTAGTCCCAGAAAACCAAACCAAACAAAACACTCAGATGAGAAATGTCATTTTTTTATTTTCTAAAATGAAATTAAATCTAACTCTGCATCCCTGTTTCTCCAGGGCATGAAATTTATTCTTGGCCATTAGGAAGAAACTACCTACACAAAGATAATTCAGGATCCCTGTGGCAGGGATCTTGTCCACTGTCCCTGGCCTGTTCAGAAGCCACTGCACTCTTCTTTTTTGCTGCTCAAATCTTGATTTTCTTCAAGTGCGGGGCAGCAATACACTCAGGGAAGACGGACCTTTCCCCAAGCTCGGACAGATAGAACATGGTTAGTCTAAGTAACCAGGCAGGAAACCTACCTGCCTCCCACCTATGTGGGGGTGGGCATGTGACAGTGGATTTCTAGGATCTGGGGGTGGGGGCAGTTTCCTCCTTAATTAAAACAAAGGCATGTGTAGCAAAACTCCATTCCTTCCTGCCTTTGAAAACGTCCATGTGAGGCACGATACTCGGATCTACAGCAGCAACCATCCCGTTCCCACGAGGGAGAAGCAAGAGCATCACCAGGAAGCCACTGTACCCCCGACAGCACTGAGTCACCGAGGCTACCTACTCTGAAACCTCTTGGCATGTATGATAATGAGCCCCTGGTGTTCAAGACAATTTTACTTGGGTATTCTATTACTCACTGGCTGAATGCAGCCTACATTATACAGTCCTTGATGTCCCGAACACTAGGGACAACCCTTTGGTCTTCCATCCACACTGGTTACCACTGATAGTGTCTGAGCCCTCATTGTCTCTTGTGTGAAAGTGCTTCACTGTTTTGGTGCTGAAAGTGGACAAGGTGGGGGACCTCTGCTGAAGACTGCCTCCTCAAAGCTTAGTGTTTAGGTACCCTGGGGTACCGCACAGTCACTGCCTGGTCACCGTCCTGGGCTGCCTCTCGGAGCCTGCAGGAAAGCTCCTGAGTAGCAGTAACACTGGCTGCAGTGACCCTTCCTCCAAGACCGGCTCTGGGAAAGCATGTTTAGATGCTTGACTTGAAACTGTATTCTCTGTTCCCAATTCATCCACTCAGAGGTAAGAAACTGGGTCCTGAGGCAATGGCTGGCCAGGCTTTAAACTGATGTCTGGAAATTTGAAGTAATGGTTTGGTTGAATAACTGCCTAGCAAAACACTCGGTTCTCTGTCTCCACTTCCCCCACCCAGCCTGCTCCATCCAGGATCTGCACAGCTACAGATCTGTTATGCTGATGCATTTTCGGTGCTTGCTTCTTCTATCACAAGACACCTGCCCTCCAAGTACTCTCCTCGTAGCCAAGGACTTTAAAAAAAAAAAAAAAACTGAAATAAGGTACCTATTTATCTTGAAAAATTAGCCATCGAGTGGATTGAAGGAAAACCAAAAGACCTAGAAAGATGGATCAAAGGTGAAAGATTCTGTCTTCTCCAGACCAGAAGTTTTTCATGTTATAGTTGGTGGTCCATGGCCCAATAAGGCCATTTCTGGTTCATCAAAATGGTGTTTTTAGAAGCAGAGTTGTCACATGTCAATAAGCATAACATTTACCTAAAGGGCTTTTATTTATTTTTTTTAAAGCATATTTCTGAAGCCTAACCTCTTGCTGTTCTAATTCCTAAGGCCTGGGATGGGGCCTGGAGAACTTGCTTTTTATTCAGCCAGCTCCGGTGATAGTGACTGGGTAGTTCACCAGTCCACTCTGAGATGCACTGTTCTGGACTTGAAGCCAGGCATTTCATCTCGTCAAAAGCAGCCTCCAACTTCTTATTATAACTAGCCTTTTCTAAAAAAGAAAAAAAATCAGACTTAAAATAGTTCAGTCAGGGTTTTGCCAAAGCACTCACAAAAAATAATTGTTGATTCTAGACTCTGAAACACTAGATAAGAATTGGAAAATGAACCTAAAATTACATTTGAGAGGAAACTTCTATAGTTACTCCATACTGTGTTGGAACTAATCAGAGCTGGTGTTCTCTAGAACACACTTTTTGATGGCTTCATAAACTCTGTCTTAGGTTTCACTGCTTCTCCCAGTATCCCAGGGAATGGCCCAGGGGAGCTCCTCCATGCAAATGAGTAGGTTGCCTTATCTGGTCCTCAGGAGTTCCCCTTTCCAGTGAAAACCAGTCTGAAATTGGTTATAGACCAGCGGCTGGATTAGAGGCCCCAGCCAGCACCTCTAAGTAAACAGAAGGGGTCACATGATTTATCGGGTGCTGAGTGTTTGCTGGAAGGCATGTGGCCAGAGGTTACTGTCCAGTCAGACGGAGAGAGGGGAAAAACACACACAACAAAAAACTCCTACTTGCTTTTGTTTTTAAGGGAAACTCTCCTCCTGTGTGTACGCTCCCCAGGAGGCTCTTTCTGAACCAGTGGCCGCAGGTGAAGAGGAAGACTGTGGTTTTCTGTGGGGGGCTGAGCTGGAAGATGCAGTCTGGGAAGATGCTGGTGATCCCAGAGCAGGCAGTTCTCTCCTGGAAGAGGCTTCTCTCCAAATGTTTCCCCAGAATCTGTTCGGATATTCCTGTTTAACAGGGTCTTTCCCTAGACAAGTTTGGGTTTTCTACTGGTGACCTGGCGGAGAGGAGGGTCAAGCTTGCAAGTTAAACAAGAGACAGGAAAGCAAGGGGCTACCCAGGCTCTGCTCTGTAGCATGAGAAGATTCTCTGGGCTGATTATACCCACTGTGCATTACTCATTGCTGGTTTTCTAGAATTCCAGATGCTGAATATCCACTCTCAGGGGTCAATCGTGGTTGATAAATTCCAGCATAATATTTATATCTTTCCTATTGCAGACTGAAATGTCCTTATCACTAAAATAACTTCTACAAATCAAGGGAAAAAGTCTAAGAATGGGCAAAAGATATGAACATGCAGTTCATAGAAAAAGAAACGTAAATGGCTCTTAAACACACGAAAAGATGCTTAACTTCTGTTATGCCAACTTAAAATTATTTCAAAATAGCTGGTGAGGAGGTGTGTGCTGGTAGTCCCAGTCACTTGGGAAGCTGAGGGGGGAGGATTGCTTGAGCCCAGGAGCAACACAGTGAAACCCCATCTCTACAAAAAATTTTTTAAAAGATTAGCCAGGTGTGGTGGCACGCACCTGTAGTCCCAGCCACCAGGGAGGCTGAGGAAGGATCACTTCAGCCCAGGGGTTTGACCCCATCTTTTTTTTAAGACCCCATCTTAAAAAAAAAATATTTCAAAATAAATAGATGGCTTTAAAAAGGTGGTTACTTTCAGTGGTAATAAGAGAAAAGTAAAAACTGTATGATTAACTAGAAGGAATTATAAAGAGACTACTGCACTATAGGTCCCGTCCTGTTTCTTGAACTGGGTTACACTGTGCATTTAATTTGGGAAGGTTTATTGAGCTGCACACTTAGGATCAATGCACTTTTATGAATATGTTATATTTCAATTAAAACTTTTGAAAAAGTACTTTGAGATTTCATTTTTTGCCTAATAGAGTAGCAAATATAAAAATGATAACACTATATCAAAAAGGATGTGGAGAAATAGATACTCAAATAAATTAACAGGAATATAAATGGTATAGCTTCTATGGAAGGCAAATAGACAATATCAAATATACAAATGCATATATCCTTTGACACAGCAATTCCACTTCTAAAATTTACCCTACTCACACCTCCACAAAATGATATGAATACAATGTTATTCTCTATCATAGTGTTTGTAATAACAAAAGATTAGAAACAACCTAGATGTCCATTTTAGGAGACAGGTTAAATAAATCATTGTACATCTATAAAATGGAATATTACCCAACTATAAAAGAGGAATTGGAAACTCTACTGTAATAAAATAATCTCCGAGATATATCATTACATGGGAGGAAAAGCAAAGTATAGAAAAGTGTGTGTAGTATTCTATCATTTGAATAAATAAGTGGAGAATTGTAAATATCCTTGCTGACATATAAATAAACTATCTCTGGAAGAATATACAAGAAATTGATAACATTGCTTTCAGGTGGGAGAACTGGACAGGTAGGCAACAAGATCAAGAGGGAGACTTTTGATATATTCCTTTTGTAACTTTTGAATTTTGAATTATATGAAGATATAATCGAGTCAATAAGTAATACATAACATTTAAAATCTTAAGCCTGTGTTTTCTGCTGTATGTAATACATTGACTTTTAAATTATTACTTGAATTCCACTTTTATATTTTCTCTCTCTCATACACTTTGTCATAAGCTACCCCATCAAGTCAATTACTTCTGTGAAAAACAGGCAAAATTCTACTGCATGAGCTCTGCACGTTAATTATGATAAGACACATCCTGACTTCAGAAATGTTTAACTGGAAAAATCACATGCCATCTAGAAAGGAGAAAATCCGTTCATCTGCTTTGTGGACTACTCGTTTGTCAGGCCCCAGACCAGACCATGAACTACCACCACATGGCAAGCATTGAACATTTTTTTCCTGTTCAGTATCATTTACTAAGTAGCAGTACAGTCCATTAGCTTTTGGTCTGCCATGACTACTGTATCATTTTCTGCTATTCCCACTTGCTTCCTGAATAGGCTCTTGTTTCGTCATTTCTGGGTAGTCTGTTTATTCTCCCTCTATTGTACTATCTCCTGCATCTCACTAATGAGCTTCATCCTGTTTTTGACAGACCATTCTCTGTTTTGACAAGGTAAAATTGATCAGTGTATTAAACAGATGTGAAACATCTCCAAATACAAACCCACTACAGGGAAAGATTTGAATGCTGTCCGTTTCCTTGCAGATAATAACTTGGAAGGCAATTTTAATAGCCCAGCAGATTCTGAATGGAGAGCTCTGTTTAAACTTTGCGTTCCATAAATAGAAACAAAGTGCAGACATCCTGCCTCTTTCTTGACTTCTTTTGTCATTTGAAGCTTTCAGAAGTATGCTTTAATTTGTTTTCTTGATTTATCTCTTTCCTTCTTCTGCACATGAGAGTATAGTTAGGGAGACCCACAGCACAGCTAGGGCTGGAGTGATCTCTCCTCACTTACCTGTCACTGGGAAACTCCCTGGAGAGACCTTGGTCAGCCCCTTGATATTTCCTTGCCTTGAGAATCTGGGTCTGGCGAGCCTTTTATTTGAATTGTGGATTTGATAGCTTGACTCCAAAATGAGACATTCAATTCGACCAAATGGACATTTCCTATGAACCAGGGTAGGAATTAAGATAATTCAAGAATCTGAAATTGCATTTTTAAGTTTTGCCTCACAGATTCATAGACTTTCAGAAATAGAGAGTTTAGAAATTATTTAGACTCCTGATTGATAGCCTGAGGCTCATAAAAATCTCCAGAGCCCATGCATGTGTTCAGGGGTTATAATAGTCTGGGTGAGCCAGGACATGCTGTGGTAACAAACAACTCCCAGACTCTCAGTGGCTTCAAGCCGTAAAGGCTTTTTTCTTACTCATGCCACATGCAAATTCAGGGTTGGTTGGGGACTTTGCTCTTGCCTCATCATCCTCCTCACTCCTGGACCTGATGGAAAAGCCGCTGGCAAGAACACTGCTGGCCTCAAGGCAGAAGGAAAAGAGGGCACTGCTCTTAACTCTTCAACCCAGAAGGGTCCCGCTTCTGCTCACATTCTATTGGCCAATGCCTGAGTTCAGGGGGGTGAAAAGTATAATCCTTCTGCCAGGAGGAGAACTACATTCGAAAGCTGATTACAGCAAGGTCCATGAACCCTTAAAAGTGCTTGCAAAATTATACTTGAGCAGGCATATGTAGATGTTTCTGGGGAGTAGTTCTATAGCTTTCAGACTATTCCAGAAAGGGTCTTTAACCGTCCCCTCCTGCCCCCTCACAAAGTTAAGAACCAATGATTCTAGTCCAAACACCTTATTTCACAGATGGAAGAACTTGAAAGCCAGATCTTTAAACAGCTTGCCAAAACCTAAGACAATGCCCCCAAACTTGCCAAAACAACAGTTAATTGGGAGCAGAACCAGCCCCTAAGCCTGTATCAAGGAGAGGCCACACTTCCAGGCACAGCAAAAGGCACTAGCCTCTGCTCAACCAGCTCTCTGCATCCAAATTTAATTTAGAGAGGAAGAAAAGAGGTCATGGGAAGGGTCTTTGTTTCCTGTAGGTTTCAAATCCCAAATGGAGGTTGGAAACTGGTAGAGGATCCTCCTTGGAAACTTTTGAAAAATAACTTGTTTGAAAATATTTCAATGCCAAGAAAAACGTGACCCCTGGTCCCTGTCCCCTACTGTTCGCCTTTCCCTTCAGCCCTCTTTCCTCGTATCAGGTAACCTGGGCTTCCATCGTATTCTTCCAGCTTCCTCGTGTCTCAGCTGAGCTTCCCGTTGGGACCCAACAAAAGGCATTATCCTGGAAGAACTGTTTTTTTCATTTCTTTGCATAACTCCATTTCCTTTCCGGAAGACCATGTGTTTTCCTTAATCCATTTCAGCTCCCCATCCTGCTGCCTCCCTTTTCTCCCCGAGCCTCCATCTCGGGCTGGAATACCACTCAGCTTCTCAACCAGCATAGCAACTTTTTATTTCAGCCTTTCAAACAAGCAGAAGTTGAGGAACCTCCTCCTCTGACCCTCCAGGCGTGAGGACCCTCTCCTCAATTCTAGGAAGTATGAGAAAACTTGTCAATTTATCTACATTTTCAGTTCTCTCTTCTCTTCCTCTTCATTCAGTTTTCTCAGCATCTACCCCATGTGCTGCCCTTTTCTATGCTGGACTTGTGTGAGGCTGTGATGGACCAGGAAAACCAAGCATTGTATGTATAATATGTAGATGTTATCGAATGTCAGGATGGAAGGAAAAGAAGAAATAAGATCAAGAATTACGTGATGGCAGGAAGCCTAGAATCCAGGGACACCGGCCTTCAGGTCTTGTGGAGCCTGAAGAATTTGGGGACCCCAATAAGAAAAAGAATTTACAATTGCAAATATGTAGTTAGGCATCAGAATAAATATTTGTTCAGACGTTAATTCAATTATAAGTGAATATGCATTTAGAATTCCCCATCCTCACCCCCCCACCCCACCCCATCCATCCCTTCCAGGAGGACACGTATAAGGGTGGGGAAATTGCAGTGGGAACAGACAGCAGTCTTAGCCAATCAAAGTAGAAATATCTTACATTTGCAAAATTGACAAAAGCACACACCATGTGAACGCATTGCTAAGGCTCTTCTTTGGTCTTAGTCCTAAAGTGTAAGCTTCATTTACTCTGACAGTCAGGCTGCATTAGAGATGGATGTAGCCAAAATACCTGAAAGTGAGTCAGGTCAAGAAACCAGCAATCAGTACCTAAAGTCTGAGGCAAGATCACACATGCACAAATTTTTTCATAGTCTGTGCCAGTTTTTCTCCAACTCCCTCTCCCTCCATTTTCTTTTTTTAACCTCTAATGGCTTAATGCCCCAGGCCTCTAAGGATTTACATTTTGACAAAAGGTAACTCAATTGAAAGGAAACCTCCCCAAAGAAGTGATTTTCAGTATCACCAACTTTGAGAGGGGTGCAGATTTTTGGAGGCTGGGACATTGCGTCTTCTCTAGAGTCCCTCTGATCACACTATGGGGCCCCAAAGGTAGGAAGAGATGGGGTAATGAGATTCTCAGTACAGAGTCTTGGACAGCCTTTAAGTAAATTAAGAGCATGGAGGAGGAAGGAGGATAAGAAGAGAAGAACAAATTGCTTTCTTCGCCTGTTCACTGAAGGCTGGCCCCGAAAGCACGTTACTGATGCTTCTTCCCCACTGCATATTCAGATTTGTTCTATTCTGAATTATCACATGGATTTTCGCATGCATAAGGTAGGACAAAAGGGTGCCCTCTTCCTTCCACACAAGAATGGTTGAGAATGGGAAGAATTTTGTTGGAGAAAAATCCCAACTGTTCCAATTCCAATTGTTGGAAGAACTTTGTTCAGTGAAAATGGCATAAAGAGGGAAAAAAATTAATTCCTTAAAGCCAACAAGGGAAGAAACGAAAATGATATGTTTGGGTTAGATATCCATAAGAACCCATGATTCTTTCTAATTCATGGATTTTTTTCTAAGTCTGATATCAGACTTTGATTCTCATTTTGGATAGACATCTTTTGGCATCTGTTCTTCAGAATTGTGTTTATCAACACTCTTCCTGAGTAGCAAGGACCTGTGTTCTTACTTGGACACCATAGTGGGGCTTATTCCCACATACATTCCTGCACCCAAGCCCCTGCCCCTGCCCCACCTTTACAGCCTGGCCCAATACGTATGGAGATTAAGTGGTCATAAGACTGGGATCTGACTATCAAAGTCACAGTTGCTCCACCAGATAGCAACTTCTACACTTCATAAGCTTTAGCATGTCTTTCTTCATACCAACAAGACATCACTTGCAGGGGAATTCCAAATGTAGGTGATCCATTAACTCACTTAAAAACAGTCTCTTTTTTCCTGGGCAATGGAAAGAGATTATTTTCTTCCAATCTAAATATAGACACAAATGAGAACTGAAACCACAGAGCTGATAACAATACTGTGGTTGAGTCTTTTAAAGACACTATTAGCAGGAAGAACCAATAGGAATGTTCAGTGGGGTGGGGTGGGGGGTGGGGGAGAGTGTCAGAGAGTCAAGGAAGCAGCCAGTTCCCAAAATCAAAGGCATCACTTGACTTTTAATCCTATTCTGGAGACTCTGGTTGACTTCTAAATAAGGTCTGTTTTTATTTTGGAAGAAAAATCACTCTTGTTCCTTTGGGAAAATATTTTTTTAAATTAGTTAAGTCAAACAACCAGTCTCTGAGTAATCCTCAAATTTCAGGTACTTGAGTGGCTTATGAGAACATGCAGGTGGAGAGTGTATTAAAATAGAAGATCTAGATCCTGGACTAAGGATCACTTAGGACTCAGACAGTGGATTGAAGGAGGGTTTCTTCTTTCCTTTTTCTGAAACCTACCCATCCCCAACATTACTTGAGCCAGCCTTTTGTTAGTGGCTGAGTCCTATTAATTGCAAAGACTACCAGATGAGGAGCCTTTCTAGTATACTGGGACCAGGAACAAAATTAGGGAAGAGAGAATAAAATACCTTCTGTATTAATAACATAGCCCTAGGCTGTGAACTAAACCTACTCTCCACTACTTGTCTTGATGATCAAATTAGGGTGGCTCTGAGCAAATTGGCTGATTCATGCTGTCTAAATGTGGCTACAAAGACATGACCTGAGACACCAGATGAGACTGTGTGGACGTGACCCAGGGATGATCAGGGACTAGTTGACCCCACAGAGCGGAGGTTCATTCAGGGCATTTGAGTGAGGGTAGGGGGATGGAAGTCTGGGTACAAACTCTGCCATTCACTAGCAGTGACACCTGAGACAACTACTGCATTGCTCTAGACTTCAGTTTCTTCACATTCAAAACAGGACTGATGGACTGTATGATTTTGGAAGGTCCCTTCCAACTGTGAGGTTCTGACTCTAATAGGAGAGGTCCACAGATGGAAGGAAATTTAATGCTGGGGTGTTTGTGTTTGGCCTATAAGACCACAGGGCTAAGATGTTGTAGAAAAGAATTAAATATCACATTGCTAGTTAGGAGCTATTGTTACTGTGATTCCGGTCACCCTAAATCCTTCCTGAACCCTCAATGGGTATAAATACGTAAGTATTATGACTATTATCAGTAGGGCCTGTGTAAATGTTAGGCATGTTAAACTGACTGAGTTTTTGGACAAGAACATTTCCAAAGCTCTTTCTAACTAATGATTTCTCACGATCCCAGGGTTCTCGCTAGAAAAACTTTAAACAAGGTAAGGTCCAGGGTCTTTAGGAAAGAGGTGTCTGTCTTTGCTATTCTTTCATTCCACCTCCCTCACCTCATTAGTAAAAATGAGATTCTTTGGGGGATTTATATGGGGGAAGAGGAAAAGTAAGGAGTCTGGGCAGGGTTTTTGTGGTGGTGACAAGATCTCTTAATTCCGTGGAAGAAATTGAGATGGGCTTGGTTTAATATGGAAAGGGCTGAAGCTGGGGATTCAAGGATCAAGGACATATTTTCCCCTGAACTTTTAATAACTGTTTCTGGGTCAGAGGAGCTCCACAGGAGACATAATTGAGGACTACAAGATCATCTTCTACAAAACTTGTGTTTTTTCACCATCCCAAGCATACCACACCACCCACCTCCATGAAGGAGCCCAGACGAAGCATATGATAATAATGCTCAAGGGAAAAAACACTTTGCAGTATTGAAATTTGGAATGGTTAAGTACTTCAAGGTCACATACTTTTTTGGTGGCAAAATTGGGTCTAGAACTCATGCTTCAGTTAGTCTGCTAGGGCTGCCATAATGAAATACCACAGACTGGGTGGCTTAAACAATAGAACTTAATTTTCACATAGTTCTGGAGGCTGGAAGTCCATGATCAAGGTGTCAGCAGGGTTCGTTTGTGGTGGTGCCCACCTATTGCTGGGTCCTCACGTGGCTTCCCTTCTGTGTGCATGTACTCCTGATGCCTCCTCTTCCATGAGGACTCCAGTTCTGTTGAAGTAGAGCCTCACCCTTATGACCTCATGTGAACTTAATTACCTCCTTAAAGACCCTGTCTCTAAATACAGTCATATTGTGGGGGAGGGAGTTAGGGCTTTAGCATATGAATTTGGAGGAGACACAACTCAGTTCATAATACTGCCTAACTCTGCATTTAAGGTTCTCTGCATAACAACACATGCTTGCCAACAGCAGGACAAATGCAGGTGTGTGTGTGTGTGTGTGTGTGGTGTGTGTGAGGAGAATGAAACTAATGTCATTAAGTTATGAAAAATGGAACATCGGTGTTTTTGGAGGGATTTCAAATAATTATGACATTCTTGATTATTTGGAGGTATTTATGAAAGGTAAGAAATAAAAAGATAAAATGTTCTCCCCTTGCTCTGACTTCAAGCTCATTTCAAGGATGCATCAAGGGCCCATCCAGAAATTATAGACTTCAATATTTTTACCAGGTGCTTTAGTCTGGAGGAGAAGAGACTGAGATAGGAAAGCTTTTGATTTCATTAGATATTTTAAGGACTACCATGAGAAAGCAGGATTGCATCACAAATGACAAATATTAATATTTGCCATATGTGAATCATTTCCCCTTCTTCTGCCAATGGCAGACCTTTTTTATCGATCATGGCACTTACTGAACAGAGCTCCAGAACACACTCAGTACAGTGCTCCAAACAGCATTATTTTTTTTAAAGAAAGGGTACATAAGGTGAAATAATAAAAATAATATTGTCAAAGCTAGCATTAATTGTGTGCTTACTGAGTACCAGACGTTCTAAATTCTATACACATATAAACCCATTTCTTTCTCATGACCACCCTATGAAGTAGGCACTAATAGAATTCACATTTTTCAGGTGAGGACACTGAGGCACAGGTACCCAGTGAAGACGTGGAGGAACTTGGGTTTGAACTTAGGCCATCTGGCTCCAGAGCTTTGATCATTGTCACTCTGCTATACTGTTCCCCCTCCTAGAGTAGGATTTATCCTACATAACTCTAGGGGCAGAATTAGTGTCAATGGTGGCATATTGCAGAGTCAAATTGGATCAACATTAGAAAATAAATTTTTTCTACACTCAAATTGTTCCAATTATGGCATTGAAAGTCACTTGCAATATTCAGCTCCCTATCATTGCAGGCATCCAAGCAGAGTTGTAGAACTATCTGTTGGGGTTGTTGTGCAACTAATTCTTGAATTGGATAAAGGATGGGGAGGATTGGATTACATCACCTCAACTTCCCATCTGGCTTGAAAAGTCAAGGGTTCCTTGACTTAAATGGTGCCAGCAAAACTAGAAGAAACCACAAGTGACAGCCTTCCTGATTCTTTTTTGCCATCTCCCTTATCCCCCAGCAGTGTCAAGCAGAAGGAATGTCCAAGATTTGAATAAATCACACTGCATTTTAAAAATAGACACTCAATAGATGGCACATAAAACCCACATAGCCCCAGAATAAAAACAGTAGTCGTGAAAAAACTGGATTAAATGCTATAAAACCATTGTTCTTCCATTAGTCTGAACAGGCTTATTCCTCTTTGTATCAGCACTTTTCTGGGAAAGGGGACAAAGTTATAGCAACAGTAAAAGACAGGTAAGTTTGTTAGTTGTTGATGAAGTGGACAATGTCATCAAATATTAACTCTCTCTTTATCTTGCCTCAAGAATGGTATGCTTTGCAAGGCAAGCATCCTTTTCTGGAATGTGACCTTGGCCCTTCCTAGCAGCAGCAAAGAAAAATGCCAACCCTATGAGGTTACCATTTACTGATGGGAAAGAAAATTAGTGGCCGGTGCCAAATCACTGGAGATGAAACTCACATATGTCAAATACTAAGGAATCTTTTATTATGTTATGTGTCATTCCTTCCAATATTTTTATCTGAAAGCCTCTTCTACTCTTCTGAAAGTCTGTGGTGTTGCACTCTGAGCCAAGTGTGAATGGCCTGTGTCCTTTACAGCTCCTGTGACCTGTTTTAAGACAGAGCCTGGCCCTCTCCTTGGCCTGACTCCAACCCAGAGTGTAGATTTACCTCATAAAACTTAGAGAGAAAAACTCACAGAGTAGTCCCTTCTGATTGACTAGTGTGCCTCAGAGGACCAACCCCTAAGCTCAGCTTCAGTCCAGACTCCACTACTGAACCAATTTGTGTGACCTTGGGCAAGTCACTAGGACCTCAACCTCTCTGTCACTTATTTTCTGATACCAGAAATGGGGATAGTGATTGTTGGTCTTGACTAAATCACAAAAAAGTGAGGAGAACAGAAAACCCAGTGATGTATGAAGGCTGGTGAGAAACGCAGCAGTTACAGAGACTGTGGGGCAGCAGAGTGTTCTTTCTGTGATTCACTTACAGGGTATTTCTGGCACGTCTGCAGTGGGTGTAGTTATAACCAGCAGTTGCTATTGATTACACAGGAAGGATCAAGATCTGTCCTCTGGGTTTAAATATACCAGACTATTGAAACAAGACACCTAATATCCAGGTTTGAGTGATTGTGCAAAAATAGATGTATAGGGCCACTAGGAGAAAAAAAAAAGTTTATGTTTTTTGATAATATTTTTCCAAATGTATGCTCTGGGAAAGATTTAACAAATGGGTTTAGAAGGTACTAGCAACCTGCTACTCGACCAATGTGTAAACCTTAACAATTAAATTTTTTAAAATGTTGTTTTGAATGTTGGGTTCTGGATTTTAAAGGAATTTGTAGGGACTTGTAAGAAAGACTATTAGAGAAACTTATTTCCTGATTAAGAAAACATAGTCATGAGTTAATACATGATGATAGTAATAAAAGAAGAATAACAGCTAACATTTCCAAGTATTTCCATGTGCCTTTCCCTATTCTAAGCACTTGGCATGTGTTAACTCATTTATTCTTCATAGCAACCTTCTAAGGTAGGTAACATTATTATACCCATTTTACAGATAAGTAAACCGAGGCCTTAATCATCCCTTTCTTGCTCTTTTTGACAATCAAGACCAGCCTGTGACGTGTGTATTAACATCCTATATGTGGTTGGTTAAGGAAACTGAGATTCAGCCAGGTTAGGGTCACACAGTTGGCAAAATCAGAACATGACCCTGATCTCCTAACTTGGAGAATTTTCTCTCATGCGTCAGGATGCTGCCCACTTAGGCCACAATAATATTCTGGAAATCTTTGTTTAAAGTCTTATTGACATTAGATGTCCTCTAATGCATCACTGTGTGCCTTGGTCCCACACTCATCCTAGCAGGTCAGCCACATCTGGAAATGTGCTGAGTCACAGGCCCCACTCCAAGCGGGATTTCAGGGCCAGGGCATGGCACTGGGCCAGGGGTTACTTCTCTTTTGAGATTCCCTGTCACTCTCCCTGGGCACCACTGGGCCCTGAATTGTCCAGGCTATTATTTAGTTTCCTTAAGGATAACTTTAGCCATCCAAGATAAATCCCCAAGAAGTTAAAGTAGTATATTAACAAATTAGCACCATGGGTAATATGCATTTTTCTTTTTTTTCCCCCTCACAAATTTTGCCAACTAAACAAAGCCTGTCACCTCTTCTCTGGTTCCCTGTTCCAATCTATTCATGTTCCCAAGTTTTACACTATTAGACTAATAAAAAAAATAATGCTCCAAACCTTGCCAAGCTTCTTCCTTTATTAAAGCTGACCACTGCACACCCCTGAGACGGTCACTGTGACCGGGTATTCACCTTGAGGTCGTATGGTGCATGGGAACAGTTACATAAAAACCACAAGAACGGGGCCCAGCATGGGGCCAGGAAGCAGCCCACAGGGAGCAGCAATGGTAAGATCTTACAGTGGTGTCCTTCGGAGCTTGTTCTTCAGTTGGGCTGATTTGCTAAAAGTTCATTCAAATAAGCCATTGAATTGATAATGGAAATCAGGATGAATTCCCCCAGGAATTCATATTTCCCACCAATATTTTTAGATGGGTAAAATTTTATGTGCTATTTTGAACTAATTTCTTCTAGTCTTTTTCCCTTATTCATCTGTTCTGTTGCTTGATTGTAAACATAGTATATATACAATTGTTTGATCCTGCTTTTTATTCACTTAGTGGGTTAGCATATAGGCCTTTTTTTGTGGTGGTGAATGCTGTTATTTGGCTGATCAGCCAGCCATTTTTACTCCCCCGCTCCCTCACTTGCTTCTATTATGGATTTTTTTAAAACGTGTTTTTAAACACCCTCATGCCAGGAGAGTTTATGTACTAAAAGGCCAATGAAACATGAAGAGCTGTCTACTGAGGGACTTTTGGAAAGGATTTTATTTTCCAGATAAGAGACAGACCTAAAAAAAAGGAGAGCTGCTGAAATCACTCCTCTCTTCCTTTCTCTGTGCCTTGAATTTGGTCCTGATGCTTGGAGTTTCAGCAGCCATATTGCAGGCATGACGAGATATGCGTGCAGACCAAATATCAACATGCTGTGGACGGCAGATGTAAGTGTTAGAAAGAGTTTAGGCCAACCCTTGGGCCTCCTACCTCTTGACTTCTTGTTTGTTTTTTTGTTTGTTTGCTTTTGAGACAGGGTCTCACTCTGTTGCCTGGTCTAGAATGCAGTGGCGCCATGATAGCTCACTGCAATCTCAAACTCCTGGGCTCAGGCGATCCTCCTGCCTCAGCCTCCCAAGTAGCTGGGATTACAGGCATGCTACCACGCCTGGCTATTTTTTCTATTTTTTGTAGAGACAGGGTCTCGCTCTTGCTCAGGCTGGTCTCCAACTCCTGGCCTCAAGCGATCCTCCCACCTTGGCCTCCTAGACTTCTTGTTTTGCAAATAAGAAATCTCCTTATGACATAAGCCTCAGTTAGACAGGTATTCTGTTTCTTACAACAAAAAGCTTTCCTAACTATTATGGTCTTTATAACCATCATTTTCACCTTGTTCAAATAAGCCTAGACCTTGCGAACCTTGGCAACAGCAGACGGTTGGTGGCAGCATTTCACGAAGGAACCTTCCGGTAGCTTTGGGGAGTTACCAGAGTGTAAGGGGGCTGCTGGGTGGCAGGGGTTGTGTTTAATTTGACTTTGTCCCTTGCCTTTCTCTTTCCTGGAAGCTGTCTAGCGGTCCAAACCTGGTCGGGCATCCACATTTTTCATGCACTGAGGGTGTCTCTGAGAGAATCCCTAATTGTTAAAATTAAGCAAGGAATTGGAAACAAGGCTGATTTTCTGTAAAATTAAGGTTTTTGGTAGCTTGTGTTCTCTCCCTCAAACTTCTTTCTCCTGGTTTCTCCTTCTCCTAACTGCCTGCGTCTCAGCACATGTAGTCTTGTAAAGCCTCTTCAAGCCCTGAACCTCTCCCTGTACCTTCCCTCGCTCATTCTTCATCACTCTTGTTCCCTTAACTAGCAGTCACCAAGGAAAAACCAGCCTTTCCCAGGATGGCTCCTTTGGCCTCTTGGGCACACAAGCTGGAAGAATACAAATCCCACAGTCTACCAAGTTGGAGAAGTGCTGCCTGAATGTTCCCTCTTGGAAATTCACCTTGTTCCTTAGGAGAGTAGAGAAATCTTTTGAATTTCAATTGACTCACTATTTCCCAAACATGTATCACTACAGATCCCTTATTCCTTGTTAATATTTTGTATATGCAGGTTCTAGACATCATTTGGGGGGAATATTGTGCTAAAGACACTCTGGAGTGACTGATAATGGCCACAACTCCAAACTCTAATTTCACACACACGCCCCCAACCCTGGAGGCTAACACCAAGCTCCTTAGTCTGACTTTTTAAGGTCCTCCACCAAATCTTCCCAATCTAATTTTGAAGGCTCATTTTCCATTATTCTTCGAAATGAATATTTTCTGCTATAAAAACACTCTCCTATTCTTTGTTCCCTAAATAGTCTGCGTGCATTTCTGCCTCCCTATTTGTGTACATATTCTTTTTTTGGAGGGAGGGTCTTAAATTCCATAAGGACTGGGGGAAGTGTCAGAAATTCTTAATTAGCCATTTAACAAATATTTATTTCATGCTTGCTTTAACATTATATCTCTCAGGATGCTTTGTTGCAAGCAACAGAAATAGGCTCTAGCTAATTTAAGTATATGTGCTGCCAAAGCAAGCACGGCTCTAGCTAATTTAAGAAGGGGAATTTATTGAAAGGACATTGGGTAACTCAAGGAATTTCTAGAGCATCCAGAGAATAAGGCTTGAAGACTCTGCAGCCAGGAACGATGCTGTAAATTCCATTACGGTATTCATCTAGTGAAGATATAATAGCAGCCACACAGCTCCCAGACACTACAGCTTGCACCATCTGCACCATCAGCGCTGGCTGGTCCTTGGATGCTGATGCTAGAATCACTGACCCTGCGGCCTCTGGGAACTGGATGTAGCTGCCATTGTGTCCAACACTTATCGCCAGAGTAGATTCTGCAGGTTCCTTTCTTTATATCGCTAGTGGATTCAGACACCATCTGACTGGTGGAACCTTGATCATATGTCCATGTCTAACTGCAGGGAAGACTGGGAAATCCAGTGTCTGGAATTTTCAGCTTCTATAAGAGGAGCTGGGCTCTGTCTCATGAAATAAGAGATTCCTTAAAGAGAGGAAGAAACTTCAGATGATGGGTGGTCAAAAAAAATGACAACTATCTACTATGGTTATGTGGTGGATTATTGGGAAATACAAAAGAAGGAAAGACTCTTCTAATACCCCCAGAGGAGTTTACAGTCTAGCTAAGTACACAAGACAAACACATGAGATGATTTAAAAATAAGATAACATATGATAATATAATAAGTTGGATTGCTTAGATAAAAGATACTAAAATCATGTTGAACATAACCAACAAAGTTAGAGAAAGTATATTTATACTTTATAGCTCCAAGCTATTTCTTTTCCAACAGATGTTTTTCTAGGGCAAAATTTATGTAAACAAGCCCTGTTTCCACCTAGAATATTTCCATGCATCCTCCCAGCTTCATTTTTCAAGTTTATTTGCACAAAGACAAGCTCCTTGGTTGCCCAACAGGATGCATGGTGCTCAGGACTGAGCCATCTGTAATTTTAAAAAACAATTTTTTTTTGTTGTTGTTAAGCAGAAATACCAGCTCTCTTTCCCTCCCCTGGGAAGATAGGCAGATGTTAAGGCTGAAGAATCAGAAACAATGGCATGAACTTGGGAATGGGTGTAGGTTATTGACCTGGAGTCAGAGAGGAAGAGAATGTGCCCAGAGTCCTGGGAAATCCACCAGCACTCTTCTGCATTGTGTGGTCACCTCCTTCGCTGGGAAAGGGCAGTGCTAAGCTGCACTGGGGTTAAAGCCTATGCACAGCCAAGAGTTGAGTGCTTTTCCTATGCTGTGTCATGGTCATTGCTGCACAGGGCATTAGGAGCTCTGCTCCTGCAGTCAGCCAATGGCCACTCAGGATTAACAATGGAAGCTGTGTGGGCAGAGCTGGAAAAAAATGGGTCATTTGGCTGCTTATGGGACATGCAAGGCTAGCAGCCAGAGCCTCCACCCATCACAGCCACCCGGCCCCAGGGCCTGCTGCTCCTCTACCTTTCTTTTTCATGCCATGCAGCTCTCTGCTTCACATTCTCCACCTTTCTAGGAGTCAATGTGGCCTCCAGAAAGAGGGTGAAAGTGGAAACAAAAAATAGGGTGCAGGAATTAAGTGACAGCCTCACTCCTCCAAGGGAAGGGAAGGGATTGTGCGATATGGTAGAAAGGAAACTGACTCAATAGCTTTCTCCAATTATTAGCTAGGTAATCTTCGGCAAGTCATTCTTCCTCCATATCATCATCTGTAAAATGGGATTATGTGAGACAGCTAGTATGAAATTATAGCAAACTGTAAAGAACAACTATCTACAACTAGGTTAGATCAAAAACTATTTACGTTCTTTAGTCTTAAGTGATACTTAGGAGTGACTGCAGCTCAAACTGCTGGTGATGGACAGCCGATGGTCTGCTCTGGCTCTTAGCTTTGTTTGCACCCATGAAGATTCTTCAGGAAAAGCTCTTCTGAATTCAGTTGGTGGGTGCAGTCAGAACACGGGCAGCAAGAGGAGCTCTCATCCAGCTGGGCACATATCCCACCTGCTCAGATTCTGTCTTTTTCATATCACACATGCGTGCGCACACACGGTCTCACCTACACACCCCTGAGAAATACATAAAGTGTGATAATGAAGTAATGATTAATGCTCTAATGAGTGTAGTACATATAATGTTGTGCCAAGAGTGAAGACTCCTAACCTAGATTCCCAGGTTTGGAAATCTTGACTCTGCAGTTTGCTTGCTGTGTGACCTTAGACACATTCCTTAATCACTCAGTGCCTCAGTTTCCACATCTATAAAATAGGACAATAATAGTACCTACCATATATAGGTGTTATGAGGACTAACTAAATTAATACACATAAAGTACTTAGAGGAGGATCTAGCACACAGTCGTTATTTAATACTAGCCATTAATAATAATAGCTAATAATAGCTAATATTATTTTACTATTATTTTCATACATCTGAATGAGTGCAGTTGTATTCAAAGCATCAATAAGAAGAGGAAAAATGGACTATGCACATGTTTTATGTGCTGAGTGTTCTATATACATGACTTTATTGAATCTTTGTCTTAATGTCAAGCTTAGTACCATTATTCTAAGACTGATGTCCAGACGGTTAAGTAACATATCCAAGGGCTAGCAAATGGGGAGCTGAGATTCAAACCCAGGTCCTTCTGGCCCTAAGCTCCTAGGATGCCGTGCTGTCTCTCCCTTGGGAAGCTGCCACCATTACTCAAAGTATTGAAAATTCTTCTCTGGGAATTTCCTTCAGAGCTTGATAATAGTGCTTAGAATTTCCTCAGCACTGGAAGATCTTCTTTTGAAAAATAGCTTATCAGAATCGTTCAAAAGTCATCTATTGTCAAGGTGAGTAACTCAACTGGATGATACTGTTTTGGGCTAAAAATAAGATGTGATTAATGTTTTAGGTGGTTGTGTAAACCATCTCTAGAAAAAATCCCAAAAGAAAAAGTTCTGAAATGTTTTTGAAAAGTTTAGTATCCCAGGAAAACTGCATTTCCCAGCTTTCATGTGGCTACGTTGGTTCTGACATGCTTCTGTTTCTGTGGATAGGTCTTTTTTTTTTTTTTTTTTTAACAGCTTTGTTGTTCCTCCTGTATGTGAAAGAACATAGAGTAAGACTGTTTGCTATGGTTTGGATATTTGACCCCTCCAAACCTCATGTTGGAATTTGATCCCCCATGTTGGAGGTTGGGCCTAATGGGGGGTGTTTGGGTCATGAGGGCAGATCCCTCATGAATAGGTTAATGCCCTCCCTTGGGGGTGAGTGAGTTCTCACTCTATCAGTTCCCTCCAGAGTTCCCCTAAGAGCTGGTTGTGAAAAAGCACCTGGCACCTTCCCTCTCTCTCCCGCTTTATCTCTCACCATGTGATCTCTGCACACGCCAGCTCCCCTTCCCCTTCTCCATGACTAGAAGCAGCCTGAGGCCCTCACCAGAAGCAGATGCTGGTGCCATGCTTCTTGTGTAGCCTGCAGAACCGTGAGCCAGATAAATCTCTTTTCTTTATAAATTTCCCAGCCTCAGGTATTCCTTTATAGCAACACAAACAGACTGAGACACTGTTTTAGCAAAATTATGAGTAAATTTTGGGGCCTGTGTAGGATATGAGGGTTGGTGTCTCTGATTCTTTGCCTGTCTACAGTGATATCCTTCTCTGTGGTTCCTGAAATATTCTGTGTCCCCAGGACTGTTTTGGGGATCAGCGTTACAGCAGAAGGGAAACAACATTGAGAGAGGCACCATACATACATTGTTTCATTTCTCCTCGGAACAGCCCGTTTCACTGGTGAGGCCCAGAGTGAGTCCATACCCTGCTCCAGGTCACACAGCTGCCAGAGCAGAGGCAGAGATGTCATATGTCTCTTGATTCCTTTCCACCCCGCCTGTGGCCAGAGCAGTGTTCCAACCACCTCAGGCTGAAGCACCTCCACGCTGGCCCCTTTAAAGCAGCCTAGATTCCGAGGCAGAGCTATGTAGGCAGGGGTATAATTAAGTCATTATTGAAGCTGTTCAGGGCAGGGCCAGGCTTTCTGGCCCACTTGTTCCTGGCTCCAGCAGCATCTAAGGTTCCAGGAGATCATCCTCTTTCTGGGAGTGTTCTACTCAGTGGTCTATACTTGAATTGCAGCGATCCCTTTACCACCACCTCCAGCCTCCAGGGCTTGTGTTTTGGAGGCTCTGTCCTCACACGCCACTCCTCCAAAGGTAGGCTGCCTTGGAGAAGCTACCAGCTATGTTGGTGCCCTTGATAAAGTCATACACATTAACTTCAAGCACTGCCAAATTGGCAGATGAAACAGGGAGCAGTCACCTTCTCAAGTTCCATGTTTGTCTTACATCTTATCTACACCAGGTGAACTAATCTCCAGAGAAAAACAGGGGTGTGGGGATGATGGAGGAACAAGGTAGCTGAGCATGGACTGTAACTAGAAAAAAATCATGATTACGCCAAATAAAAAATACTTGTAGACAAGAGCACATGTTCAAAAAAATGAAGTGATCAAAACTATGTCAACTTTATATTTTTTTCTCTACCCACCTAACCTGCATATTCTTGACTTGTTCCATCCTACTGGTTCTTTCCACATTATACCTGTTGTAATTCAGCTGTTAAAAGAGGAGCTTTGAAGTCCCATTAATATGTGACTCCAGGAAAATCCAAGGTAGGGAGAAAAATTAAACTCCTCCACCACTCTGGGGAATTTGGCTGTCTAAGGAGACTTTGTTTTAAAACCAAGGACAAGCCAGAGATTACCAAGATTAGGTTTTATTCTTCCCAAATCCTGATCCCTAATCCATTAGAGCTAATTTACATGATTCCTTTTCTGTATACTTTGGGGCTTGGGGTGGTTTTCTGTTAGATGCAGGAAGAGTCAAGAGATGGGTTTGGAAAGGGAGAAGGGCACTCACTTCATGAAACTGCCAAAAGTAAGTTCATGCCGGTAATAGCACGTATGACGCAAACTTGCTCCTACATGCAGAACAATCGTCTATATGGGAAGTTGCTTATGAAGATGATGACATTTAGAGTTTGGCATCTCAGCAGTTTTACCTTTGATCTTGGAAAACTGCCCAAAGTAATCAAGTCATTCACAATCTGACTTGCTTGCCACTTTAATTATTTTGAGGGTTAGGGGGACATTTTCCTCTTAATTGTGCAATACCAGAGACCTACTTTCTGATCTAAAAGTAGCAAAATGGGTCAATCTCACAATCTGTGATTAAACAACACAAACTTTGTTACACAGTGACCTTATTTATACTCCAAATCCCAGCCTGCGGCAGATCATATTTGACAAATTTTAAACCTCTTAAATTAAGTCTGAAACAGAAATTCAATAGGCCCTTAGTAACATTTGCCCCAGAGAGAACAATGAATATTGCTCCACTCCTCACGAGGCTCCACATCGGTTGAATTCTCGTGGCAGGTCAGTTGTCTGGGGCTGTGGGTGGAAGCCAACCTGCAGGTCAGCATCTCCTGTGTCACCCCCACTAGCTCTAAGGGCCGGCTGAGGGCAGAGGGAATGGGCTGGAGACATAGAGACTGCAGTTCCAGTGGAGGGGATGGGACCCGTGTCCTTCTGGTAGCCGAGGGGGGTGACGGGGAGTGGGAGAGAGGATGTGCAGGGAGTGGGGTGAGGAAAGTCCATGGAGCCCGGGTAAGTGGAGGCAGGGAAGTTAGGAAGATTGGAAACAGTGAGTATAAGGACAACTAAATGTTTTCCTTGCTCCTGAGGAGGAAACACTGCACAGGAAGCCATGGACGTTGAGGGCAGGTGGGCATTAAAGTTGACTTTAAGTAAGGGAGATTATTCTAGATAATCTGGTAGGCCTGATGCAATCAATTGAAAGGCCTGAAGTGCAGGACTGAAGCTTCCCTGAGGAAGAAGAAATTCTGACTGTGGACAGCAGCTTTGGCCCGTGCCCAAGAGTCCCAGACTGTCTTTTCTGACAGCCTGCCCTGTGAATTTCGAACTTGCCTTGCCTGCCCCCATAATCATGTCAGCCAATTCCGTGCAGTAAATCTCTTAATATGTATCTCCTACTGACTCTGCCTCACTGATTGAAACTTGGCTGATGCAGATATGCAGCCTGCATTCTCCTTGAGGACCTCAGAATTTGTTGCTTCAGCTGCTGGCAGTGCTGCTGTGGCAGAGGCCCTCAGCAGCTGGCCATCCTCAGAGACCCGAGGTCACACTCACTCCCCAGGGCAGCTCATACCCAACAATTGGTTGGTATGGGTGTATCATGGGCAGGCCCCCGCTCTAACTCTGGACAAGCCTGAGGGCTGCCCCAGCTTCCAAGCTCCCCATGAACTAGCCTGAGGCCTTCATTATAGCTGCACCGTAGCCTAACTTCTCCCTCCACCCCACCCTCTATCCTTCCCTTCTTACATGGGTGTTGATTCCAAGAGCACTGCCTAGTAAGCCTGTCTGTGAATCCTGGTCTACTTGCCAGGGAGCCCCATCTGCACCAGGAACCTTGCTGCACCGAGTCTCCATCTACTTCCTACGTCTTTGACCTTCCCTTCTCGTTCATCTTTTTCCCCTGAGCACATATAAATGCTATAGGCTCGCTCATATTTAAAAGAAACACAAGCAAAAAACCATAATAACCATTCCCAAGTTCTGTATCATCCTCAAGTGAAGGCTGTTTGGTTTTTTCCTTCACATCCAAACTTCCTGACACACTAACTTGACTCTGTCTCCACTTCACCTTCCGTTCACTCCTCAGTGGTGCACACTCCACCCTCGGCCACTACCACTCCGCTGAAGTGGCTCTCGCTAAGGTCACCAGCAGCCTCCTACTTATTAAAATCCCATGGACACTTTGCAGCCCTTCACATACTTAACAATTGGCCATCTGACTTTCTCCCTCTGTGAAATTGTCGCCCTGCTCCAGTAGCCTTCATCACACCCTCTGCCCTGGATTTCCACGTCACTCTCTGGCTACTCCTCTTCAGGCTTCTTCATGGACTTCCTTAGTCTATTGAAGCCTCTTCCCATTCTAGGCTCTGTCCTTGGGCAATGTGGCCATACCGATAGCTTCAAATATCACCTATGTGCTACAGACAGCCAAATCCTTATTTTCAATTTGAACCTTTGTCCTGGGCTCTAAATTCCATATTTCCAGCTATTGAACATTTCCCCTAAATGTCCTATCTTGCCTAACCCTGAGTTATGTGTGGGAGTTCCCACACATTTCCTCCTTTCTGAGCTAATAGCATAATACCAATCTTCCCACCAACAGAGCCCGCAACGGTCCTCAGCTTCTCCCCCCCCTCCCCCCCACCCCCCCAACACTCAGCCAACTGGTCACCAAGGATTGTGGTATCATCCTCTTAAATAGTGTATTCTCAAAGTAGCCCTACTTCTTCCGTCTTAATATTTTATCTCAGATCTTCACTATCTCACACATATTTTATAGAATGGTCAATGTCACCCTTGAGTCTGAGCAACCTAAGCTCCACACTTTAGAGAGCTTGGCTCTGTCCTTTCTCTGGTCACACCACTAACCACAAGTTAAGGAGTCCATAGGGCCAAAGAGACATTGCCACCATGGGCCCACATACCCCAATTCTAGGCCATGTTTCTGGACCTAGAACTGAAGATTCCCTGTCCAAGTGGCCCACACCTGCTTCCAGAGCTAATGCAAGACTCCCCCGCAGACTCATCCCCCCAAATGTGTACTGCATTGCTGGAGTGTACGCCTGTAGGCTTGGAGAAGGCCCAGAGGCAGCTGTTTACAGTGGGGGAGGGGCGTGAATGGAGGTTGGACATAGGGGCTGGATTGTTCATATACACATGTGTGCAAAATTCCCTGTGCTTCTAGGTGGAGCTAGGGGGTCAGGCTGAGGGAGACTGGGGGAGGGCTGGGGCTAAATTTGTTCTTTCCCCCAGCTCCATAAATGTTGGGGAAGAGGGTTCTGGTTATGAAGCATCTTTCACATGCCAAGTACCAAGCTAAATGATGGGAATCAAAGATGAACCAGACATAATCACTGCCTTCATTAATCTCAGAAACAGACAGAAGTGCAGCCATTATAAAACAAGAGGAAGGTCCTTTTCATAAAGGCACACTTGACGAGTTGCATGGGGAGGCAGGGTCAAGCTCTGCCAGGTGACATGGGAGGCCTTCCCATGTAGGAAAACATTTGCCCTGGAATTAGAAGCCTGAGAATAAGTTTGCCACGCTTGAGGAAGCCACTGTAAGCAAAGAAAACAGCAAGTATTCATGGAACCATGGGCAGCTGAGTGGGCTGGGAGCATGGGGAGAGGTGGCCTGAGAGGCAGCAGGACTGGTGTGGAGGCCTTGTGGGGTTTGCCAGGAAGGTTCTACTTCATCCTGAAGGCAATGGGAAGCTGTGAGCATTTAAAGCAGGGGACTCACTTGGTATTATCCACACCACATCTTTGAAAGATTTCTCTGGACTAGCCTCTTATGGGGTTTCCTGTTCTTCCACATCTGCACCCCTCCCTGAGAGTCCAGACCCCACCCTGCTGCCAAAATGACCCTTCTGAAACCCATGTGGGATGCCATCACTTTTCTGCTTCTTCCCATTGCCTACAGGTGAGATTCCAAAATCTGCAGCATAGTTTCCACCTCCCTTATGTCTAGCCCTTGCCTATCTTCTCAGTCTCTCCCAAGTACTTCTCTGTCACAGATGTACCCCTTCACCTCCAAAAGATACCACACTCTCCAATTGCTCTGCACAGATGCCCCTTTCCAAATTTTCAGCCTGAACAACTCCATATCTTTTAAGCAGCATGGTGGAGAGAAAACAGCACAGATTTTACATCCAGATGGAACAGGGTGATAGTCCTGGCTCTGCCACTTCCTGGCTCTATAAAGCTGAGCAGGTCACTTAAACTCTCTTAGCCTTGGCTGCCTCACCTCTTTCAGAGACAGAGCACCCACTTTTTGAGGCTATTGTGAGGATTAAATGCAGCAACATAGGGAAGTGCCTGGCATGAGCACAGCAGGCTGCTCTTGGAGTGAGCCCCCTGGACTCAATGCCCACTGGACTGCAGCCTTTCCCCAGGGCTGACCCCCATTGTGCTTGCACATTTTATATACCTGGAGTCTGCCTTGGTTCCTTGCTCCAACCCCAGCCTCGTTCTTGTCGACATTCTTCATGCCAAGGGAGATCCTGTTCCCTAAGCCCCAGCCATTAATAGATGTCCTGCTGCAAACCCAGGAGATCCCACAATGCTGCCATCTGCCCCATACCAGCCCCTCTCCACCACCACATCAGCCCCTCCAGTGCAGCTGAGCCTATCGTATCCTTTGGAGAGCATTTTGATCTGGTCGCTATTCATCTAAGAAGTTGTCTTAGCCCCTAAGCCCAAGTTCTGCCTTTTCCCACCTTATTTGCATCTCTCCATCAGCCAGGAAAGGAGTATAAGCCCCATGGTTTATTACCCATAACTAAGGTGATTGTATAATTTACCATCTAAATCACTACTTCTTGAGACCGAAGGAGCATAATCAGAGTTCACTGGATGTATAGCCATTCAACCCATAACCCAAATAGCACTGGTCTCTGGGTAGATACAACAGTGAAACCAAGAAAGAAATTTCCTTCATCCATCTGTCTTCTCCATGGGCCGTGGCTATGTTGCCTTCAGCTGTAGAGATGTCACTTCTAATTTTGGTTTGTTCTAGTCAGCTCACTCTGTTGTTGCGGTTCACCTAGAGAAGCATCCAGACACTCTGACAAAGAAGAACAGTGTTCCATTGCCTGGAATGCCCACAGCAAATAGCGGCTGCTGGTTACTCTGCCAGGAGCTCTGCAGGGACGCGGCAGTCATGTTCCATGTGGGTAGGCAGAGAGGCAGCTGCCATTCTGTGGTGATCATTGCTCTTATTTGACAATTGTTTGGGGTTTTAGAAACACTTGGTATTGGTTTATAACAACCCACCTGCCCCGCCTTGTAACCACCACTTGCCCTCTCTCCAAGAGGTCATGCCAACTCTGCAATGAGGCCAGCCCCCACTCAGCAGCCCTGGCTGGCTCCCACTCTGCCACCTGAAGGGCTTTCTCTTGCATCTGGTCAGACCCCCCGCTTCCTGTGGCCCTCAAAATCAAGTGCTTATGAGGGGGTTCCGGTGTCAGAATGCTGACTCCTCAAAGACTGGCAATAGGGATAAAAACTTCCTTCTGCTCTTAAAAAGATTGAATGTTAACGAGATCCTTAGTCATTGGCATCGTGTGAGGATCTGTGGGTGTGAGTTAGAGAGTGTGAACATGTTTCTCCTGGCATTTGATAATGTATTGCCATTTAAAGGAAATTCCCTTCAGCCCTTTCATTTCACCATCATGTATGGCCTTGAGCCAGCCCACCACACAGAGCCCCGAGGAGCAGGGTGAAAGAGAAAAAAGGCACCAGGCCTGTGGTGTCCTACACGCATGAAAAAGATAATGGGGGAGGGGACACAAAAGTGGTCACTGAGGGGCTCACGTGTACTCTTTAACAGACCCCCCATATTGTGCCTGCATCTCAGCTTTGAGAATTACCATAATATTTGCTTAAATACTCCTGAAGATAGGTGTCACCTAGAAACTGCTGTGTGCCAGCAGTTTCTAACCCACATTATCACCCCATGAGCAGACACAGTGCCCCCACTTTACAGGTGTGGGCACAAAGGCCCAGAGACCTTAAAATAGCTCCCCAAGGTCATACAGTTAGTAAGAGATGGTTCAGAGCCAGGTCTCTTGGCTTTGAAATCTGTGCCTTATACATTGTACAATATTCTTCCCGATTTTATGCTGCAGACCACTGGCACAACAGAGAGGGTCAACCATCTAGATAGTCCCTCTGTTATAGTGCCTGTCATTACAGGTAGAATAGTCAAGGACAACGTCTCTACTGCATACCTTTTAAAAAAAGCATATTTATTTGTTGTGGGAGGAGGAACGGGGGAGAGAGTGGAAGTGTTTGAACTGAGTGACAGGGATGTGCTCGACTGATTTAAAGACAGCCAAAATCTTTGGATTTTCATCATTTGATTTTATTTGGATTATTCTTGAATTGGCTGAGATCCCAAAACGTGCTTAGAATTAACACCTAAAAACTTGCATTCAGGAAAATAGCCTCAAAATGCAATTAAGGGAATGGCAAATTTTAATTCAGCATTCTACATTTCCCATTACTTCAAGACATATCTTATTTTAGGCAAATTTGATATACAGGTGTTTGAAATCAACCGAATTCATGAAACAAGGCATTAAGCCTGGAATCTGGAATTTTCCCTATAGAATAAACCTGCATTTGGTGATTATTCCTACATTGAAGTGTGAAATTGCAGCCCTTGCTCTATTATTCAACTTTATAAAGAGAGTAGATGGAATCACAGAAACCCCACTGCTGAGTGTTACTAAAGTTTGGCTGGAGACCCTTACAAGTTTGATGAAAGGCAGGGGAAACGGGAAGGGAAAAAATGGGGCTTGCCTTGGAAAGGAGATTCCGGGGTCGGGAGAGGACTGTGTAACTTTCTGAGTTCTGCCCTCCCTGGGCCAGGCCAGGTCACTTGGCCAGTTCTTGCCAAAAGTTTTCAACCCAGTGATTCAACAACTGGACTTTTCCATTCTAGCTGGTAGGAATGTGGCTCTGATTTATAACTGAAATCGGTAGAACAATAGGATTTGCCTTTTGAAAATTTGCTTTCAGACACCAGTACTGCAAAACACCTATTTCTACTGGCTCACCAGGGGAGCTCCTAAAACTCTGATGCTTTCTTAACACTCAGCTCTGGGTAAATAACACACCAAACCTCTCCCCTATAAACTAGATACAGGTCAGCACCCTTAACATTTGGAGCTCAGAGCCCTGGCCAAAGACTGCTGTTTTGATTCATCCATGGATAATGGCTGCATTGGTAGAAGACATAGAGGGAAGCAAGCACACAAACAGAGACTGTGTAAGTCAAGGGTTGCCTTTGGTTGCTCGGCCTAGAGTAGGGAGTATAGCTTAGCACCAAAAAGCTTGGGCTGTGAAGAGAAACAGGGTTCCAATCCCAGCCACATGGGCAAGTTACTTAAAACCTCAGTTTCCTCATCTTTAAAATGAGGAGGATGTCAATTGTACTAATATTTACTTGTAAGGATTAAATGAGAAAATGCATGAAACATACCTGGCCTAGGGAAAGTAATAAAACCATATTGTATAGACACAGAACAATCCTAAACAGAGGACTCTGTGTCTACCGAATGAACTTGCTACTTTGTGAGGCAGACTCAAAAGGACTGTAACTGGCTTTGGTGCTTGCCTTTTTCTCTATCTTCTCACAGAAGAGCAGTCGCTAATGCCTGATGTGGCTAGAAAGATGCTGGCATGGGATGGCCTCCAGACATAACTAAGCAAGAAGCTAGAAACAGCCACCCCTGCACATTCTGCTAAACTCAAGCTTGAGGGAAGTCCTGTCTTGGGCTAGGGCAGAGCAAGCTGACCAAGATCATGGTCCAGCCACTAATTGTCACCTCCTCCAAAGAACACACAGTCTGTTTCTAAGTAATCAAGCAATTAAATTTTAAACTCAGGAATCTCCCTCTTAAAACATACAGATTTTTATTACTATTTCAAAAATATCCAAGACCTGTAAATACAATTATTTATAGCCTCGTAAAAATATGTGCCAGATGAATAGAAAAGATTGCTGGTGTAGTTCAGTTTTTTTTCCTCTCTCACTGCAGTACTGTGTGGTTTAGAGTTGTTGCTTTCAGTTGTTAGCAACTAGATAATTTCAAAATAACCAGTTACAAGAATTGAACCTGTTTAGTTTATTATGCACACACATACACACACACACAGAGTTGTATAAACAAATACAATCTGAATTTCTCCTCTATGAATAAACATAGGAGTTGTCACAGTTGGAGTATTCATTTCTGTGGGTAAGTTAGAGTTGTATGAACTTAGGTAGAAAATTTTACTTCTCTAGGTCTCAGATTTTGGAAATATAAATAAGTAAACCTAATTATGCCCACAGATTATTTTATTCCTCTAGTGGTATTTTAAAAATGTGAATGTGAATGACTTTTCTATGCATTTGCTTTCTAATTCCCATAGTGCTAACTACACCTAATATCATCCAGCTGACTGGCTTCTCATGTTTGCTTCACTTGCTTGGTCCCTGAAAGCATTTGGGTTTGCAGACCCTACATGTGATGATCCAGAGGGCTTCCTCTAGCTGCCAGACTGCTACCCTGATTCTTATTGAGTTGCTGAGTTGTTTAATCTCTTTGTCAGGAGAGTAAATAAAGCTCTCATTCTTTTACAGATAGGCTTGTGGATTTATTACGGAGAATTGAAGCATGCTCAGACAAAAAAAAAAATCATTACTTTCTAATAAGAAATTGAAGTTAAATCACTTTGCAAATATTTTTGACGATTCCTGTTCTGTAACTCTAGATTCTTATCTGCAAGGTATCGTGTATTTCAGCCAGGCAACAACCACCTCTCCTTTTAAAGATGTATCTGAGACTCTACCAAAAGTTTCTGCTGGTCTTTCTTCCTTTGTCTTTGACTCTCATTAAGGATATTGGGCAAACATCGCTGACAATTTAAGCCCTGGTGTGACAAATAGAGATTTAAATTGTGTGATTAAACCATCATGATTCTACAAAGGGATAACCTGAGCCTTCATTTAGTTTTGGGCTTGGAGCCAATAGAAATCAAGTCAGATCTTCCTACTGAGTAAAGTCTTGTGGGCCCAAGCTAGAATCAAGCAGGGCAGAGAGGCTTCAGTTGTAGAGTTGTGCTCAAAGAACACACCAACCCTCCTGCCAAACCAAACTTTATGGCTCTGCCCTCCAAAAGTCACAGATTTTATCGATCCATCTGGAATTCTACCCTGAGATGCACAATCTGTCCCACTTTGGTCTCAGAAACAATACTCTTAAGGCAATGATCTCAACTTTGCATTCATAGCTGAATTGTTGTAAAATTGGGGACAATAACTCAACTTTCTTTGCTCAGATTTCATTCATCACTAATAGCAGAGCCACTGCCCCCAAACTGACAACAGGCTGGAACAATGCCCAGAATCACCTGAGGATCTTATTGACATGCTGATCCCAGTTCAGTGAGTCTGGAGTGGGCCTAGGATCCTGCATTCTGACTGCTCCCAGCTGCTGTGGGTGCTTCTGGCCCACAACCACATTTGGAGTAGCAAGGACCTAGATGGCTCTGTTCATTTCAATTGGATATTTATTTGCCTCTAAGTGCAGAATTCTGTGCTAGGTGCTGGGAATACAAACATGTGTGAGACATAATCACTTTCCTCAAGGAGCTCACTATTTAATGGAGAGGCAGACACATAAATATCTAGCTATGATAAACATGATAATTGTTATTGTTACAATATGAATAAAGTCCTTTGGGATCAAAGAAGGACGTGAGAAATGAAATTATAACTTACAATCAATGTACAAATACTCCTATCTCTGCCCTGTTTTTTTCCTGAGCATGCTCCAACATGAAAAACATACCTATCGCTTGGAACCCAGATCAGACCTCCCTTAAACTGATATTCCCAAGGGGTCAAGCTTTGGACAAACTGTATATAAGCCGATGCTTGCAAAAAGGTAAAATCATGATTCTCATGCAAACATAAAATGAATGTATGTCAAATATTTTATCCAATTAACACTGACCAAAGAGCATTTGAGAAGGTAGGTATTTATGGGCAACGTTAGGATAAGATTGCTGGATGAGATACAAAACTGGTTAACATCCAACAGGGCCATAAACTGTAAGATATTAATACTTTTTGGGTTATCTTTTCTACTGGGCAGAAATTATTTGCATCTCTAGCAGATAAAACCTACAAGTTCCCATCTGCTTCTCTAGGGTTATAAAATAGCCCAAACAATAGAAAGTCAACCTAGTACTGAAAGAATCCCTGGTAATCTCTTTGGTTTATTTTCAAGTTTCAGATAAATTTTCTGATTTTACAGCCAGCCGCTAGAAAATTATCATGAGGTGAGAGGAGACCCCTCTAAAGGTACTTCAGGATCTGAATCTTCCTCTAGTTTACCTGATAGGATCTCATTCTCAGATGAAAAGATGTACATTGATAATAACATCTGTCATTTATTGAGGTACTAGCTGTGTGTTCAATCGTCACACCAGCCCTTTAAGTAAGTAAGTAAGCCCTACAATTCCTACTGGAAATAGCCTCAGGGAGTTTAGGGGACTTGCCAAAGACATGCCACTAGTGGCAGAGCCAGGATTCAAACACAATAATATTATTCCAAAACCAATAAATTTTTAGTGAACAAATGTGAGACTTTAATGCTAGACAAGAATAGGTTGGGTTTGGAACAAATGTGATTTAAAAGTTTTTTTTCAAAATCCTTAAAATTCCCAGCATTAAAATTGGTCCTTCAGGTGAGGGCATTGTTTTCCGAACCCATGTTAAAAATAAAATAATACTTGATATAAAATGAGCAGGGAAGCACGGAGAGAGCAATGCCCTGGGAGACAGACACTGTGGTGTTCTGCTGCAAGGGGAACTAGTGTTCCAGACTTATAGGGCCTGGAACCCCAGAAGCCAGGGCAGGGCTGGGCAAGGCGGGTCGGCTCATACATCTCCACCCATGGTTGCTCCCTAGCTCCTGGCTGCACCGCTGGTTCGGTTCCTCTGCTACCACAAAACCTATTTCTCAGGACCTGGGATGAAAAAATCTAACCAAGAATGATGCTACCTTCCAGAAGAGCACTTCCTGGCCACTACCCAGCCACCTCCTCAGGACTGCATCACCAAGGGCCTATCATATAGCTTTTCTGCTTAGAGCAGGTACAGAGAAGGCCTAAAAGATGAGCCAACGCTGGATGGGGCAGACTGCAGAGGGAGCAGGCAGTCTCCTCACAGCACAGCAAGGGTACAGGGAAGCCACTACGCCCATCTGAATGGCCACTTCTGTTATTAGAGTTCCCTGAGCACTTGTTAAAAATGCATCCTTCCCAGCCCCATCTCAGACTTACTGAATCCGAAACTCTGGGATGGAGACCAGAAAGCCTCAATTTTTAATAGCCTCTTTTGGTGATTCAGTCGGAAAACCTTTTCTCCTAGATCACTAGTTTTCACCCATGGCTTCACATTAAAATCATCCAAGAAACTTCTAAAAACAGCATGTGTTGACCCGGAAATCTGTATGTTTTAAGTTCTCTGTCCCCACTCCCAGGGAGATTCTAAAGTAAAGCTAGTGTGGAAAACCATGGTTATAGAATTCAGTGTTTCTCTGACTTAGGTGTGCATTCAAATTATCTGGGAATCTTGCTAAAATGCAGATTTTGATTCAGTAGGTCTGGGGGGGGCCTGAGACTCTACATTTCTAATAAACTCCCTGGTGATGCAGCCACTGCTGGTCCTCGACCGCATTCTGAGTGGCAGGGTTCCCGATCATCGATTCTTAATTTTGGCTGATCACTAGAATCACCTGTGGAAGGTGTGTTTATTTCTTAGGGCTGCTGTAACAAATTACCACAAACTTGCTGGCTTAAAACAACACATATTTATTCTCTTACAGTCCTGGAGGTCAAAAGTCCAAAATCAAATTCACTAGGCCAAAGTCAAGGCTGCATTCCTTCTGAAGACTGCAGGGAGAAATCTGTTTCCTTGCCCTTTCCAGCTTCCAGAGGTCACTTATGTTCCTTGGTTGGTGGCCTCTTCCTCCATTTCCAAGGGGCATCACTCCAGTCTCTGCTTCTGTTGTCTCCTAGCCTTCTCCCCTCCGACTCCTGCTCTGGTAAGGAGCCTGTGATTACATCAGGATACCTGGATAACCCAGGATAATCTCCTTATCCCAACACCCTTAATTTAATCACATCTGCGAAATCCCTTTTGCCACATAAAATAACATCACAGGCTCCAGGGATTAGGATGTGGACATCTTTTTTGGGGGGTGAGGCATTATTCACTCTTCCACAGAAATTTTTTTCTTTAATTCTAAAGCTCAGGCCCCACAGTAAAGACCCTTGTGCGCCTGGGCTATGGCCAGGCCAGGCACCCTTTCCACAGATTTCTCCCTGGACTTCCACTTAAAGACCCTGCACACAAACCTGGGCTTCACTGGAGAGGGAAGGAAGGCAAGTTTTGGTTATTCTTCTTCCTTGGGAGGCCATGGCAACAAGGGACCCAGTTCTTGGCCTTTGTCCCGGGAGTTCACAGAGCCAGGGCAGCAGGCAGAAGGTTGAATCAGCACTTCTTCCCGAGCAGGCCCTGGATGTTAGTGAGTTTCTTTTTTATGTGGCATTTATAGTATTCCCAGCCACTTCTCAACCCTTATAATTATAACCCAGATCTCACTCAGCCTTCTTCGGCTCGGGTTTAAAAGCTAAGAGCTCTCTTGAAGCAGCCAACTATTAAAACTTCATGGCCTTTTACAAAAGATCAGTTGACAGGAGGTATTATGAAACCCTGCCTAGTATAATTACAATTACGCTGCAATTGTCAACACCCATGAGTCAAGCACACTGTGTGAAGTGACAGTCGGGATCTCGCGTCTCTTCCCGCGCTGGCTAGCCCGGCCCGGCCGTTCCCAACCCATCTCCAAAGCCTGGGCCTTACCATCAGCTCTGAGCGGCAAAGGCCAGCCGCTCGGCCAGAAACCAGCTGCCTCTACCAGTGGCTTCTGCCCTAGTCTTTGTATGCAGCAGGAACGCTGGCTTTCCTCTAGGCCTTCCTGGGGACTTCAGGCATGGCTTTGAGCAGGGGCTGGGTGTTCCGTCTTTTCTTTTGACTTCAGCTACAGTGATACAAGTCTTGGATGTGACTATCAGCCTGACCACCTAAGTGTCTGTGATGAGTATGGTCTTGGGTGGAATCTCTAAGAATATCTATCTCCCTGCTCTCTTTGACTACCAGACTTCCCCAAGAAGGGCTCTACAGGTGCTTTAAGCCACTCAGCACCACAAACTAATTTCAGCCACCATCTCTCTCCTCTGCTGCCTTGAAGATCGCCAACCCCGTCCTTGTAGCTGAATCCATGGGTCTTCCCTCAATCCCCACCCTCCTTAAGCTCTGTTTGCAGTTCCGTGCTGTTGACCTTTGCTCTTACTATAAAGTCCAAATTTCGTTTCTATGGCCTATGTCCTCTGGCCCCTGCCTGCCGCCCCAGTTCTATCTCATATCCCGTCCTCTCCAGTCTCTGCACTCCCGTCACCCTGGTCATCTGCCACCCTCCAGCGTGCCAAGCTCTCTCCTGTCCCGGCATCTTTGCCCTGCTCTTCCCTGTGCTGGAAAGCTCACCCACTGGCTCCTCTTCCTTGGCCAGGTCCTTCTCACCTGCACATCTGAGCTGACGTGATTCCTGCTGAAACAGGTCTTCCCTGGCCACCCCTCCAAAAGGACTTATCACCCCTTCTTAATATCCTCAATCACAGCATCCAGCTTATTTCCTTCACAGCTTTTAATGTTATTTTAATTCATTATTACGTTCTTTACTTATTTGCTTCATCTGCCTTTTCCACTGGATGGTAAGCTCCCCGAAGAGGAGGACCATATTTGTCTTGTTTATCAATGAATCTCCAGCGACAGGAGCTGAAAACGTAGACATAAGTGACTAGCCCTCCCATACAACTTCCCCTCCCTTGGCTCTGAGATGTTTTGCTCTTCTGTTCTCCCCCTGAACCTCCTTTCCTTCATCTCTGTCTCCTCCACCATTTCTTAAGAGTTATCCTTGACCTTAAGGTTCTTCTTCTTGTGAGGTTTGTTCATGAGCTCCTATGAACTCAACAGCCTCCTCTTCTACCCTGAGAGTGACAGCTCCACCCCACCCTCACCCCCCAGCACCCAACAGTCAGGCCTCAACTCCTGTCTTCTATTTTGTTGTGCCTGCTGGACATTTCTATCAGGATGGTCAGATTTTTCCCTAAACCAGCTTTTCCTCCCGACTTCCCTATTTCTCTTGATGGTGTTTCCATTTCTTTGGTCATTTAGGCTTGGAGTCTCAGCACCATCTTTGACTCTAATCCTCTCTTTTCTTTCAATCAGGTAAAGAGCTACACAGTAGCTATCCATTATCCTCTGCCACTGCTCTTGTTCAGACCCATAGCCCCTCTTCCCTGGACTACACAAATAGCCACTCAACTGATTTCCTAGCTTCAGCTTCTCCCCACCACAATCCATCCTTCCGTCACTAGATTGATTGGCATTAACTCAGTTTAATTGTGTTACTATAGGGCTCAGTTACCTTCAACAGCTCCCTCTTGACAACAAAGTCAAGTCCAAATTCCTTCCCCTAACAAACAGGCCCCGGATCACCTTCAGTTGTCTCTCTATCACTGCGCCATTTGTTGTCTCCATGTTCTCATCCAATACTATGGCTTTATTCCTCATTCCCTCTGAGCTCTCCTACCTCCGATCCTTTGCTTCTGCCATTTTCTTTACCTGAAATGCCCTTCTCCATCTTTATCTGGCAGAATATTTCAAGTGTCACCTCCAACGCTACTTTTTAAATACATTTTTTTCCTGATTTTCTGTAGCAAGAGTGGCTGCTTCTTCATCCCAAATGCCATGCCTATCTTTTGTCTCACTTTCCTTTGAATCTTAGTTATTTGTATACCTATGTCTCTTTTAGACTATATTCAAGTTCTATGAGGATTTAAAAATACTATGTCTTGACCATTGTTACTCCCTCAAAGCACAAGTGCGCACATGCATATATGCATGCACATACACACAGAGGCAGTTAAGAGTCCCTAACAAGGATTGTAAATAATAACCGTCGTCAAGGAAGTCTATGGAGAACTCCTTGACACCCATGAAAGGACACAGATGCCAGAATAATATTGTGGCTTATTCTGTATAGAATTTGGACCTCTAAACTAAACTAAAACAACCCATGTGATCATCTTCCAGTTGCGATTTTACTACATCCCCCAGGCTGAGTTCATGGAAAGAAACCAGTCCAGATCTAGAGGAAGTCAAGCTGTCACCTGAGAGGCTGGATGTGGAGGCTGAGTGAGCAGAGGCTCCATCAGTACTGATCCCAGTGAGGTTGTCACAGACACGTGTTTCTGCAGTACAACATAGAGTATTTGCCAAAGGAAACTGGGGACTTTAACCAGAGACAAATGGCTCTCTCACCTCTGAACTCTTGTGGCGTTTTTTGCCATTCATTTTTAGGAAACCAAATCAGTGAACATATCAAATAACTATTGTAGTCCCCAATGGCTAGTACACACCTAACCCATAGTGGACACTCAGTGTTTCCCTAAAGAAAGAAAGAATGAATGAACTTCTCTCTTCCCCTCTCACCCTGGGGTAGCTCACACTTGCGAATACCGGGAAGAAGTACCTTCTTCCCCCTCCTTCTGGTGAAATCTCACAGGACGCCTCCAACCACTACTGCCCACATGGAAGCTTTGTGCAGGCACCTGACATCATAAGTCTCCTGCTCCACAGAAAAAGCCCACCTTGACCTAGAGTTCTGCATGGGCATAGTAGAAAAAGAAAATGATTTAAAATCAGAGACCTCATGTTGCATCCCAGCTCTGCGAACTTAGATCTATGCTGTCCAATATGGTAGCCACTAGCCACATGTGGCTATTCAAATCTAGATCAATTAAAATTAGATATAATTAATTAGATACAATTAGGTCTTGCATAGCACTAGCCACATTTTCAGTGCCCAATGGCCACATAAGGCTAATGGCTTCCATAATGGACAGCACAGACATAGAACATTTCCAACATTGCTGAAAATTCTATTGGACAAGCACTGCCTTAGAGAAATAATTTAACCTCTTTGAAGCCTCAACCTACTCATTTGTGAAAAGTGAGTCATTTGGATTAGATGGTGCCTAAGGTTCTTTCCTGTAAGCTTGGGGCAAGAACTGGAGAAAGGAGAGAAGTTTGCTTGGGCCCAGTGCTTTGTAGGCTCTGGCTGTGCTAAAGCCACACCTCGTCCCTCAGCCCTGCACTTATATGCCCCTCCCAAACACTTTCCCAGCCTCAAAAACTATCCTCAGCTCTTTGGGCCTGCTCTCCGCTAGGGGACAGTTGGCTAACCTTATCAACTAAGTACCATGACATTTTAGCATTGATGCCTAGAGGGTCCAAAGCCTTAGCTTCGAGTGCTGTAGGGCAAGAGCACAAGCCAGGATTTGGCAGCGCCCAGAGCTAGCCCTTGTCCTGTCACTGCCCAACGGTAACTTTGGGCAGGTCACCTGTTGTGGCATAATTTCTCCATGTGTAACATTATGTAAGTCTACGGACTCCAAAGACATCCCCCAACTCCAACATTCCACACTGTAGTATTAGGTTTTCCAAACCAACATCAGGCCTGTGGGGAAGTTGTATTTTGGAGGTAGAAGAAGTTTTCATTGGCCATGGAGGGATTAGCAAGATTGTCCCTGGAGACCTGGAGGGATGAGGTGGGTCTCGCAGTGGGGGAGCATTCCCCTTCCGGAAGCCTTAGGCTAGGTAGAACAGAGCACACTGCCCTTGTTTCTGCTCAAACTCCCTCCTGCAGCTGAGTTACCAGCAGAAAGGTGTGTCCAGGCGCCTGCCTGTCTGATTAATGGAATTCCTTATATGGCATTTGTTTTTCTGATAGGTGATATGTTCTTGGAAATGTAGCTTATTTTAAGTCAGTTCTTCAGGTGACATTCAAAGAACATTTACTTTGTTTTGTTTCAGAAAATGTTGTCTCCAGGCTAACAGCCTTCTCCCCAGGAAGTTTCCCCCTGGACATAGCTAGCTGCCACTCAAGTCACTCCAATTCAGGGCCCAGGGCTAGGGACACAGCGCCCTGCCCTCTCCCACCAATAGTCTCACGTTCTCTGTTCTCTGAGGAGAAGGCAGCCTGAGGGCAGGAGCACAGACAGCTGGAGCCCTGCTGGAGCCCATGGATTTGTGCTGCTCCCACACCAGGGTTGTGTGAAGAGGCAGAGCCCTGCACGTGGTCTTCCCACCCTCCTTCCCTCTGCTCATGGCACACGGACTGCTGCAGTGCAGAAAGGCTTGTTGTGTCCATGCCAGCCAGGTGAGGGTGGCAGTGGCACAGCCACAAGCCCAGTAGGCAGACTGGGGTCAGCATGGCCCTGCATCGTGAGGATGGCTCACTCTGCTCACAGACTGAACACAGGGCCTTGTGCTGTGCCCACACCCCTCACCTGGAGGATACCACCTATCTCAAGTCAAACCCAAGACACTCCAGCCACCAGAGACCATGCACCCTGCCTGCCTGATCCTGGAGCTTCCCAATCCTGTGTGTGAGGGCCAGTGATGTGTCGGGCGCCATGTTTCATGCCTGACCACATTGTCTCTGAGCCTCACAGTCGCCCCACAAGGTGGGTATTATATCTTCCCTACTTTACAGATGAGGGGAGTGAGGGGCAATGACTTACCCAAGGCCACTCAAACAGGCAAGTGGCTGGGCTGGGACTAGAACCAGCTCTGGGAGGCTTCGGGGTACCTATGCTCTGGTTCTCAAAAGACAGGAGCCCTCCTAAGGATGAAGGAGTTTAAGGTTCAGCCAGTGAGAAGTTTGAGAAGGGGAAGTATTTGTTTCCTATTACTGCTGTAAAAAAAATACCACAAATTTAGTGGCTTAAAGTAACATAAATTCATTCTGTTAGAGTTTTGGAAGCCAGAAGTCTGAAATCAGTTTCACTGGGCAAAAGTCAAGGTGTCAGCAGGGCTAGTTCCATCTGGAGGTTCTAGGGGAAAATCCATTCTCTTGCCTTTTCTACTTCTAAATCTGTCTGCTTCCTTAGTCACATCTCCAGAGTCCCCTTTGCCATATAAAGTAACATATTCACAGGTTCTGGGGATTAAGGCATGGACATTTTTGGAAGGCATTTTTTCAGCCTACCACAGGGGATTTCTCATTTACCTTGAGAACTAGGAATAGTTGTTGAAAGTACATTTGAGTTTCCTCCTTCACCTCTGCTCAGCCTTTTGCCCTTCCTTTTGGGTGGGAAGCAAGTCTGCAGAGCTTCCAGGGCACATGAGATGGTAAGAGGAGAAGACCCCCACATAGAGGCTCTGGGCTCATGCACCCAGGCCCCTTCTTGCCCCTGTGCACTCCTCTCTCTTGTGGGGGTGGTGGCAGGAAAGTGAGAGGTGGGGACCATCAAGCAGCTGGTGGCTTGAGGGCTGACACATTGTCAAGGCCACTCGTATGGAGGAGGTCCCATCTCCTCTAAACTTCTCCCCCTCACACTATTGCCAGGAAAAAGAGCACTGATTTGCTATAACTATGTGTTTTATGTCCCATTGCACTTGAAAAGTGTCCCGTTTCCTCCCATGGTCTTCACAGGGCCCTGCAAGAGGACCCTCCTGCCCACATTTCCCACCTTAATCCATGCCCCTGTTGTCTTTGCCCCTGTGTTCCAGCTGTGTGGGCACGGTTGATGGGAATGTTCACAATTTCAGCAGAACCAGCCATTGTTTTTTTCTGATACTTGCTGATAAGACATGTGTGCAATGGCTTAATTAGTCCACTTATGTTAGAGTCTTGGTTTCCACAATGCATAGGCTTTCTTTGAAAACAGAAATGATATCTAAGCAACCTAGCCCCCAGTGGAATTTTTTTTGAAAGCTAAAAACAAGCAAACAAACCAATACCTGAAAGGTATTCAAAATATCATGAAACTAAACCAATACCTTTAAGTCACTCAAGTTGCAGCTGGAGTCTATTAGAGTGGCTTCTTCCTTCAAAGACTAATATATTTTGCAAAATTCCTTTTGCACCATTATCTCAAAATATGGTGTGGTGGGGAGGATGGTTGATATTATCTACACTTTACAGATGGGGAGATAGTCTCAAAAAAGAAAGTCAAACAAATTTAAAATGACAGTCCCAAGACTAGAATCTACTCTTTCTAGACTCCTCTTCCTTCTATGTGCTGTGTCTTGGGAGGCTTGAAGATAAATGATATACATATATATATATATCTCACTGTAGAGTTCATCTTGGTTGAACCAGGTGAGAACTACTTCTGTGGCACCCTAGCCCCATGATCTACTACTTTCAGCCCCTATGTCCTCTGCACCCTTCATCCCCTTCCATGCAATTTGCCTCCAACTCCATACTCTGGTCCAAAGGTCAGGAGACATCAGCTGAGGCTAGTAGGAGATGGGAAGGGAAGAGGGTACCAGAAACCATCTCCTCTCTGTGCCCCACTGACCCTCATAGCCCCTCCACAGATAGTTGATTAACTTTGCCAGGTAGTCCTTGGAATGGCAGAGGCTGGAGGGCAGGAACAGAGGCACTTCTTCCAGAGTTTTCAATGGGCAGGTCTTCCTAAA
Organism: Daubentonia madagascariensis; assembly: GCA_023783475.1. Classification (NCBI taxonomy): domain Eukaryota; kingdom Metazoa; phylum Chordata; class Mammalia; order Primates; family Daubentoniidae; genus Daubentonia; species Daubentonia madagascariensis. The sequence continues at coordinate 93,034,088 of JAKFHU010001798.1, read as the reverse complement.
ACATTTGCAGGGACACCAGAATGGAAAGTTTTAAACTCAGGCCAGTAGCTAAATGTTACGTATATGTGTTTTCTGTTTGTGTGTTCGCTTATTTCCAATGACCAGATCGTAAAGGAGAGCACAGGCTGTGCTCTCTGACCAATGCACTCTAACCTCCACTCCATCTTGGGCAGGCCACAAACTTTCTGAGCCTTAGTTTCTTCATCTATACAACTAAAAATAAAAAGAATACCCACCTTTTAGGGACTGTAAAGAGGATTAATTAAGATAGTGTGTGATTCAGACTAGTTTCTCAATAAACTATAGTTATCATTAAGTTCACCATGGCTGCCATCTTGAATATAGTAACGTTTGCTAGATATTTGTTCAACAATTGAATGAATGTTACATAAAGTAAGGATATATCAGTGCATCCAGATTGCACGCATGAATCAGAGATCTGGAATCCACGTAGAGTGCTGGCATTCTACTCTCCCTTCTCAGGGATAACTTTGATCTTCAGGGCCCATGTACGGATGCTCATTGTGGGGGAACATGGATTAGCAGTAACAAATGACCAAGCCTCCAGGAGGGTCCAGGAGCCCTTTTCCTGACCAGGCCATAACCATGAATAGGTCTCAAACAGCACTTTAAAAAATAGTCTAGAATAGAAAATACCAATAATAAGCATATTACTTTATTAAACTTTTGTTTCCTTTTTATTTATTTATATGTACTTATTTATGTGTATGCATGAGTATAACATACTGAATTTAATGCACCATGTAGTTCCTACTTTGTGTTGTAATCCCAACACTTTCAGAGATGCTGTTTTTGGTACGGGTATAGCCTTTGCCCAATCCTCATGAAGCAATAATTATTGTTGATTGTCCATTTTCATGACTTTTTTTTCGACTATGTATTTTAATAGGAGGAGAACGCAACACTGAGAGTCAGCACGAGAACCCAGAGTCTGGTGCTCTCAAGCTGCCTGCCTAGGCCACCACCGTGGTTTCTTCAGGGAGCAGAGTTAATGGTACACTTTAACCAATGGGGCTATTGAGTTGCTGATGCCTGGGAGTTTAGGCCAGTGGGGACATGACAATGGCTGCTTGCTGGGGTTTCCACTGCCCATGGGTATCATGCAGGTTGGACTTTAGAGAACAATGGCAGAACACAATGTCCTTTCAACCTTCCTTGCCCTGAAAACTCTATCTCCCACTCAACTCCTGGCATTTCCTGAGCTGTGTGGTGAGCGCTCACCGTAGAAGGAAAGACTCAGAGCAGGAAAAGGAACCCTGAGGCAAAGTAGCATGGGGCATCCTGTGACTACCCACCCTCGGCAGGAAACTAATTACCTCCCCTAGTAACATCAATAGTTATTCCTCACAGCACTCCATGAGATAAATATTCATACTGGTTTGAATTGGACAGACCCTACAGCAATAATAATTCCCACCTTTCAGGGATCATAAAAAGGACGAATTAAGATAATGTGAAATTCAGAGTTGTTTGATGAGAGAAAGATGAAGGGAACTTTCTCAGTGAGGCAATGTGGAAAGAGCAATGGAGCAGGAGGGCCTGGTGTGTGGTACCAAACCCACCACTAACCCACTGGGCCTCTTGGACATGCCCTGACCTCTCTGGCCTTCAGTCTCCTCATCTGTGAAATGAAGGTGTTAGTGTAGGTCATGGGACAAAGAAGGAAGAGGGTATAGCCCAATCCTTATTTAAACCAAAGAATTGTTCATTGAAAAATGTACAAGAAGGTACAAAATAGAAAACCCATCAAAATGGGTCAATTCTGACTGAAGCAAAATGGGGGCGTCTCGAGCCCCACCTCCACTCCTCTGTGGCAGGCAGAATTCTAAGATGGCCCCCAAGAGTCCCTGCCCCCACAGAGACACACTTTCTCCCATTTATTCAATCAGACATTAATCTCAGTACTACTTGCTATGAGGGAATTTGGGAAGTGTATTTAGAACTCCAAATACATTGAACTTAAGACAGACATTATGTGGGTGAGCCTGACCTAATCGTATGAACCCTTTTAAATTAGAATTTACTCCGGCTGATGGCCAAACAGGAAGCCAGAGATTTGAAGCACAAAAAGGATTCAACACATCATCCATGGCTTGAAGATGTAGGGGACCACTTGGCAAGGAATGGGGTGGTCTCTAGGAACTGAGAGCAGCCCCCACGAACAGCCAGCAAGCAACAAGGACCTCGGTCCTATGGGTACAACAAGAATGAATTTGGAAGTCAGCTTTTCCCCAGATCCTGTAGGCAAGAACTCAGCCTTGAGAGTCAGCAGAGAACTCAGCCGTACTGTGCCAGACTTCTGACCTACAGAACTGGGAGACTAAATGGATGTTGTCTTAAGCTGCTAAATTTATGGTAATTTGTTTTGCAGCGATAGAATATTAATACACTCCCCACATCCTATGGCTGCTGGCAAGGACCTCCACAAAGTGCCATCCTCTGAAGAGCCCCTTGGAGACCCATGAGCTGAATTGTCCCTGCCATCTCTCCTGGCCTCGAGCTTCCACAGTCCCTCATTCCACTTCATTCTGAGGGTAGCTTTATGGAAATCATGTATGAAGCTGCAACCTGTAGGAAGTCTCCATTTTTTGTTTGTTTGGTTTTTTGTCTAGTGACCTGGGTACCATTAGAAAGAAGTGGGAATAGCTAAGCAATTATATACTTATACTTAAGCTGTATAAACATGGAACAGGGAAATCAACAGCTTTCAGGGTTCATGTGTTCTGAAGATATTGAAAACTTATCAGTAATTAGTAGAACCAAGTTATGTATCACCCCTGGGTATACAGCTGAGCAGGTGAGGTAGTTTACCTTCTATTTATAGCTCTAATTTGAGAATGTCAGTCTCCTTTGTTTTCCTGGTCACCCCAAGATAAAATTACAGCAAAGGCATTATGTTCAGACAGAGTAGTCAGCCCACCTAGGCCACTTACAACAAGTAAAGTACGAGAAGAACTTGGCCAAGGAAGCTGGTGGAGTCCATCTGTATCCGTTGGGTTGTTCCCTTTGAGTGTTCTCTGACGCAAAGGAGGAAATTCATGAGTGACTTTAAATCTCACCAGTGTTCCAATGAAAACAGGAATATTGCCTGTGGAAACACTTCCTGACTCAGAAAAATAGTTACGACCTCCAAGACCCTAGTTATCCCAGGCATGTCCCAATACTCCATTGGTGGAACTACTTCACAATTCAGAGAGACAGCATAAGAGTCAGAAACTTGGGTTTGAATCTCAGCTCTGTCACTTACTAGCTGTATGCCTTGGGTAATTCGTACAACTTCTTTGAGCCTATTTCTTCAACCACAGGGGATGAATAAGGGTGCCTCCCTAAATTGGAGTAATAGTGTCAATAGAGTCAATAGACCTCATAGAGGTCTAATGAAAATTGCATAAGATAACATACGTAACAGATCTCACACAGTATTCAATAAATGTCAATAATAGTCATAGTGGTTATGTCTTTATTATTATTTGTAATTTAACAGTTTCCATAGGTAAGCTCTATTGGAGTCAGTTCTTCCCTTCTGAGGGAACCTTATCATCCTGTGTCAGGCCTGGTGCTCATTCCTGCAGAATTTATGGAGTGACTGCTATATGGCCAGAGCTCTCCTAGTAATCAAAGTCAATGACCCATAAGAAATACCCCTATTCTCTAGGAGCTTATATTTTCATATTAAAAAGATATGCAGATTACATAAGCAAAATGGGATCAGTTAAAGTATTAATGAACCATAAATTGCTGTCGCAATCTTTGGTATAATTATTATTATCACTGTCATTATTATTACTGTGAGATGCTGAAGAGTAACCACAGGATTCAGTGTTTACTAAGCATTCTTAGAGTTTAGAGTTAGCAAAGTTTGATGTGAACCCACAGGTTGGGAGAGGTCCTGTGTGGGGTGGGGCAGGCTGGGATGGGGCCTGAACAGGTGAGGTAGTTTACCTGTTGGAGGGGTTGGTGGAATTCAATAGATTCAGGGAAGGACAGCTCAATGGGAGACTCGACTTTGAGGCTGACTGCAGTGTGGTCAGGGTGGAGTGCAGGGTCTTGGCATGGCAGGAACTGAAAGTTTGTGTTGGAGCATTGAAGGTGAGAAGCTTCTGACTGTAGAAGAGAGGCTGTTTTAGAAAGCTTTTGAGCATCACACTTGAGTGATGGGGACTTGATACTCAAACAGTTAATCGGAAGCCACCAGGGTTGTGTGGACATCGGCCCCTCAGCGCTGATCACAGGCAGCAGCGTGCTGGCTGGGTGGACCGGTGGGAAACTGGAGGAGGAAGGCAGGCTAGTGAGGAGGCTGCTCTACAATGCTTGCCAGAGGTGAAGAGCTTCTCTAGGGCAGCGCTTCTCACACTGCAAGGTGCACACAAATCCCCTGGGAACTTGCCCAAATGCAGATCCTGACTGAGTCTCTGCATGGAGTTATATCCCAGGAGATGCTGATTCTACTGGTCGGGGACTGCACTTGAGTACCAAGGACCTAGATTAGGAGTTTCAGTGGAAATGGAGAGAAAGAGGCATGTGCATCAAAGGAAAATTGAATAGAAGTTAGGGTTTGACAAAGGGCTGACACATACCACAGCATGGGTGAACCTCCAAAACATATGCTCAGTGAAAAAGGCCAGACACAGAAGAACACAGATTGTACTATTCCTCTTACATGAAATGTCCATACAAGGCAAACGTGTGCAGACAGAGAGTGGATGCGTGGTTGCCTCGGATGGAGCGTGAAAAGAGAAACGATTGTTCACAGGCATGAGATGTTTTAGGGGTGATAACAATGTTCTGATATTAGATTGTGGGGATTGTTATACAACTTTATAAATGTACTAAACATAGTTGAACTGTACACTTAAAATAAGTGAATTTTATGGCATGTAAATAAAGCTAATTTTTTTCAAAAAGACTCAATACAAGTTTGTGTTTGAAACACATAACAGAAAGGAAGCAATACAAGACAAAACTCGTGCGTTAAGCCTGAGCCACAGATAGGCTGGCCTTTGTTCCCCCCTCTTCCTCTTCCTGAAAACAGCAAGCCTGGAGGGGCTGGGATCTGAGCTCAGAGCTAACCTAGGTATGTTAGGCACATAAGTAGCTAGAGAAATTCCTTTTAGTGACCCCAATCACACCTTGGGTATAACTACCTTCGCTGCAGGATTGCTCAGGCTAGTAACCTGGAAATGCATCAGGGAAAAGAATGGATCATCAGAAAATATGTAGTTTAATAATATAAACACCTGACTCATCCATTAATTTTCAAATACTTCTACTTTATTTAGACTCCAGTACTATCTCTCAGATTGAAATACTATAGATCTTCAGGTTTCCCAGCACAGAATTGTGCTTGGACATTGCATTGCTTTCACTACAACCTGTGTACAGTAGCATAGCCTGGAGATCCTGGGTCAGTGTGGTCCCAGGACCCGCAGCATCAGTATCACCTGCGAACTTGTTGGAAATACAAATTCTCAGGCTCCACCCTAGACTTACAGAATCAGAAACTGGGGGTGGGGTCCAGCGGTCTGTTTTAACAAGTCCTCCAGGTGATTATCTACATGCTAATGTTTGAGAACCACTGCTCTAGGTCATGAGAAACACACACACACCAGTCTCACTTAGGAAATGATGTCAATTGGAAGACAAGAGCTACTGTCTTATGAGGGCAGAAGTTATCATGGCCATACAGGGCAGGAGCACAACCACTTCCATCTTCCCTCTGCATGCCAGTCCCCACTAATCCATCACTGCACTCTTTAACACTGAGCCAGGGTAGCAGGGGCCTTGGGCCAGTTTGGTAGGAGACAACCTCACCAGATGTCCTGCACCAATGTGGGGCTGGGTGGGAAAGGCTGAAGAAGATTAGCAATTGTAACATGCAAGAATTTGGCAGAAAGTGAAAGCCTGGCATAGTGTCACTGATTCCCCAAGGTCTTGGGTGGCATGTAGGGGATTCAGAATTTCCTATTGCCCAAGCTGGGCAACATGTACTGAAAAGTTAGTAGACCAAATAAGGCCTGGAGTCCAAACAAATAAACTCACAAAGTGCCAATACCTCAAACCCAGAATTAATGGCAAAGTGCCAGATGTTAACATGAGGTCCCAAAGTCCAGGTGGGATTAGCCACATTTGGTGGAAGCCAATACAGGTTTCCCAGTGACCAGGTAGGACAAGACACATCTCAGCAGAAGTCAGAGAAGATCCAGAGGACAGCCCAAACAAAGGATCCCTCTCCTAACTGCCTTGTTCAAGAAGAATAAGCTTTCCCCTTCCAGCAGCTATTTTGGGGAAGGGAAGGTAGAAGGGAGTTTCCTTGAGAACAGAGATATGGCCCTGATACTGAAATATTTAGCCCAATATTTACCCAAAAGAGACAGGTGTAAACTGGAAGAGATTGGGTTATCTGTGAGACTGTGAGCCAGATAGCAATTTTAGATCAGTTAACAGAGAATAAAGTTAAACTTTGGTCGGGGGGAGGGAACATCTGATTTATAAATGTTCCTAGAGCTACCTATTGAAACATCATGAATTTAAGAATTTTTGTCCTTAGGTAAGTTTCTCCCAGTCCAGCTAAAAAAGTGGAGCACGGGTGCAGAAGCAAAGGCTGGCACCAGCCTTGGAGAGTTGACCAGCTCCACGTTTCAACACGAGGTGCCCTTGTCCCATTTCAGAATGCTTCCCCTTCAGCCTAAAACATTTCGACAGTTAGTGCCATTTGGTCCAGTCACACACTTGCAGCTGGTAATTGGAGAAGGTGAACATGTGCTTCCAACATTCACTTTTCATAGAATCATTAGGTCAAAGATCATCTGACCAAACCCTCTCATTTTACAGATGAGGAAACCAAGGTCAAAGAAGCTAAACTAAGTTACTCACGAACTGTAGACAAAGCTGGAACCAGAATCCAAATTGCTCCAACTCCAAATTCACTGCTCTTTCTACCACATCAAGCTGTTCATAAACCAGAAACTATTGATTCCACACACTGCAACCATACATCAAAACTCAATGATTCAAAATAGTGTCTTTCTTGAAAGCAGCCATTGGTGTTTGCTTCCCTTCTCTTTCCTGCATTTGTCTTGAGAGATGTTCTGAGCCTCCTGATGAAAGGCTATTCTGAGAGAAGCTGAGACAAAGCCTCCATGATCTATGGTGCCAAAGTTAGCTCCTCCGCAGCTGTACCAGCACACCGGAGGCTGGGGGGCAGCCAAGCTGTCTTTGGTGCTGTATTAAGAGCTGTGAGAGTCTGGAATTCTGTGCTCCCAAAGGGCCTTCTGGGGGGCAGCTGCCTTCTCAGAGTCTTTGAAGGACCACCCTGGTTTGACTGAAGGAGGACTTTGCATGTGTCAAGGGGCATGACTCCCAAAGAGTGACCCATCCATGAGAATGTGGACAAACCTTAGACAGGATTTGGTAACAATGTGGGACATGCCTTATTTCTTCCATTACCTAAAAAATTTTGTCTTTAGTTTGTAATGGGAAGAAAAATGGAAGTCAAAGAAATGACCTGGATAATTTAATCCAAAAGCGCATGTTTGCTTTAGTTTCCTGGAATGACTATTCATTAATCGATTCAGATGCAAGTGTTGTCTGTTACTGTGAAATAAATCTCATGGGAGCTGTGGCTGGCTCAGGGTATGGGTTTGGAAGGCTACCTGCAACTTTCATCCAAATTGACCAGAACCTTTCCAGTCATCCAGAACAAAGGATCCCCCAGCCCCTTCTTTGTCACAGAGAGAGAGGGCCAGTGAGAGAACCGTCTCCTTAAATCGCATTTTCAAGCTTGATTTTATTGTGGTCTGCTAATGTTTATATGTTTTTTAAAATGTCCTCTCCATGGACAGGGTCTCCTCTTAGGTCACAATAATAGCTGGCAGAATGAACGAACATGGTTAATTTTCTTGTTTAACTCTTGGGGTATTTGCCTGACTCCTGTTAGTTTTAACATGAGGGAGGCAAATAAATTTGATAAAGTTTACACCAAGTCTTGCTTGTTCTCTGCCATTAACTATTTAATTTTATGATTATTTTTGGCATAGAGGCAATGTGCATCTAACTCTGGGATAAATGGCGATTGTGAAGACATCTTTGCTATCAATTAATATGTTTCAGCTTTTCCAGAACTTGAAGACAATATTATATCTGTGCAGTGATAAAGTGTGCAGATATTTCAACATGAAAAGTTCTTCAGCAAATGTTAATATTGCCTTGCTGATGCCTAGCATTTCAATTTCAAATTCTCATATTGGTCTGAATAAAACTGTGAAATCTCTCTTCTCTTACTTCCTCCTTTATTTCTGTAGAAATGAGAAAAAAAATACCCACATACACGTATCTCACCCCTCTTCCCTTTGTCTCTCCTACTGCCTGTGCCTTCACCCTACCCATTAATGCTGGGTGGCTAAGCTGCCCTTACTCTCATCTTACTCTAAGTCCTTGGAAGTTTAGGTCTGAGAAGGTTGATCTCAGCTAGAGGTCGTAGGGAGGCAAGCAGTATGCATTTGTCTAGATAGTAGATTTCCTAGATAGAAGTTCCCTCATCTACTCACTTGGGTTGTCTTTCCTTACACAATGTGGAAACTAAGGTGTCTGGTGAGTCTCATGGAGCAGCTGTCAGCTCACAGCCATTAGCAGATGGGCTTCTTGGCATATTTGTGCCTGGGTGAGCTCAGTCCTTGGAACAGATAGGACCATGATGGAGAGATGAGATAAGACAAATCACCCTAGGATATCAGGGCCAAACCGCCAATGGTGAAGGGTTGCACACCATGATTTGCACTGGTGGCAAATAGCAGAAGCATTTTATAGAAAGAGTAACATTTGTTTTCATGGAGGAAATTATTATTTGGATGCCTGAAGCTTTTTAAAAATCTCTGCTTTGAATTATTTTTCACATGAGAACCATTGACTAATGGAATTTTAGGGCTGGAAAAGATCTCGGATCTCATCTATTTGTGCCCTCCCATTTGAACGATAAGGAAAATGAAGTCCAAAAATGTTAAGTGGTGTTCCCAAGCTCTCAGAGTAGAGGAGCCATGCTTAGAACTAACTGAACCCTGCAAGACAATTCAAACAAAAAAATCCATACTATTTTAATTATTATATTAGTAAAGCAATACTTGTTGAGAGAGACAGGGACAGAGAAAGGCAGTATAGAAACATATAATAGGGGCAGTTTATCATAGTGGTAAAAAGCTTTGTGGTAAGCAGACCTGACTTTAAGGCTCAGCTCTACCACCTATTAACCATGCACCCTTGGGTAATTTACTGGACCTCCCTGACCCTCAGTTTCCTCCTCTGTAAACATTTGGATGATAATAGTATAGCAGACAGCACTCTAACCCTCTTAACTTCCTTATTTGTACTAGAACTCTCATCCTGCTGACAAGGATGAGAGGACAAATTACAGGCCTATGGTCCTTAAGGCAGCCTGGGGAAATTTTGATGTGTATTAATGCAAATTTCTTATATGTACTTTTAATTGATAGCCCTGACTGGGTGGGGGCTTGAAAATATTTTCCCTCTGGCTCAAACCTGCTGCCATAGCCCTAACTGATTTTTTTCAGTTCTTGAGTTTCTTCCTCCATATGCTTCAGGGAGGCCATGAACCTTGACGGGCCTGGAAGCCAACCATGGTTGTCCCTTTCTTCTTGTGATGGTTGTTTTAGGCATGGGCATATGAAGCAATTGCGTGTACTTTTTTGGGGGAGTAGGGGACTTCTGAGAAAGGTTTATAACAAGAGACACATTGGGGAGGAGACTGGATGTTGCCACATGTGGATGTGTTGCAGCACCCATCTTGGGGTCATGAGGGGAGCTTGCTTAAAGACCACCTACCATGTTGATAATGGCAGAGCAAGAAGAACAGAAATATCAGATCCTGATGCCTCTGAATTGATCAACCCTGGAGCCACTCTACCATGGAATTACTTCTAATGTAAGGCAATAAACTTCTTTGCTCTTTAAGCCAACCTTACATTACCTACAGCTGAAGACATCCAAACTGACACAGTAGTACTTACCATATAAGGTTACTGTGAATAGTAAAGGATAAATGCAGTAAGAAATAGTATATAATTAAGCACAAAGAAAGTTTTCAATAAATACTAGCTGTCAATATTATTGCAGTTATTATTATTATGGGAGAATATATAGTGAAAATAAATATTTCCCACATTTCTCCATCCTATTCTCTAGTGACCAAAACTTGTTAATGATGTTTTGTGTATCCTTATACCAATTTTAAAAATAGAAGTAAAATACTATACATACTGTTTTTCCATTCCAAGATATTTCCTAATAGATATGTTGATGCCCAGAGTAACTTGCCAAGCCAGTTGGAAATTACCTCTAATTCCCAAGAGTGTGTTTCACTTCATAATCTTCCAAAGATTTGAAAATATTGCCTTCCAACTGGAAACATTTGGGTTTTCAAAATCCTTCTTTCAAATGTAGGAAAAAAATGTGTGCTTAGAAATGTCAAAGGACATAAATAACCAACATAGGCTGCCCTACTGCACATTAAAGGCCGGTTTCTAAGAGAGCCAGAGCCTGACCACCGTAATGAAGGATTTTTGTTGGCACTGAATTTTACAGTATCTGCCGAGGCAAAGTGGCATTCACTGTATGAGACTATGGCAATGACTTGATCTGTTTCCAAGGGCACGTCACCCTAAGTCAAATGACCGTCAGGACTTAGGCTGCAGTTCTGGTCTCTCAAGACCATGCACTATTCCCTGTGGTAACCAAATGGGCTACAAAAATTCAACCAAAGTTCAGGTGACTCAGGAGAAAATCGCCAAGCAGAGATGGTAGGAGAGGCGGCCAAGCGTCAGCTACAATTTCCTCCAGAAATGATGGGCAGTCAGGGAGCATTTCTGACTGTTGAGTGACATTCAAAATAGAATTCAGGAAGATCTTTAAAGAGCTCTTTCTTCCCCTGGAATTTGTAATAACTCTTCCCTCTGAGCTCTATGGGCCACAGAAGTGTAGAAATACTTATACACTGAAAGGAGTAAGGGAAGTGATTGAAAATTTCCCGAGAGTTCAAACCTGTCCAGAAACTTCCTGTTTCTAACATGTGGTTTGTGAAACACTTCCTGGTACTTTAACGGGGGAAAATATTCTATTTGTGTAGCAGTGTGGTATAGTGTGACTTTGGAGTGAAGCCAATGGTTGTCACCCGAGCTACACTTTAGAATCACGTAAGCAGCTTTGTTTAAAATGCCGACAGCAGGCTACCCCAGACTACCAATTAAGTCAGAACCTCTGGGACTGGGATCTAGGCATAGGTAAATAGGTAGGTATTTGTGCATGTATATATGAGTTTTCTAAGCTTCCCAATTGAGTCCAGGGGTGAGAATTTACTGAATTAGGCCCAGAGTTAAATCCTGGCTCTCCAGCTTCTAAACTGTGTAACCATGGACATATTATTTCCTCTCCATGCTTTAGTTTCTTTGTCTGTAGACTGGAGATCACAATAGTGTGACAGATTAAATGATGTGATGCATGTAAAGGAATTATCCTAAAACTCGGTAGGTCATGTCAGGCCCATCCCCTTTACATGGGACTGTTCACACCATTCCCCTGCTGAGTGAGGTTTGCAGTGGCAGAAAGAACCAGCAGGTATAGCAGAGGGCTGGGAAGTTCATTGGGAAGAAGGAGAAAGGTACCACATCCTCTTATCTTGCCTGTCAACCAAGTTTGTAAATTCCTGGAAGAAAACAAGTGTCCTAAAATAGCCACTTAAAATGAGTCCATTAGAATGGATTCCACATTGAGGCAAAACAAAAAGATCCTTCTCCATCTCTTCTCTCTGTTGGCAGTCATACAGGAAGATGATGAAAGGGCTACCATGCCCAGCTGTGGCCAACTTGTCACAAATGTCCACAGACAGTAAACAACAATGGTGCTGACCCCTGACGTGAAAGGTACAGAAAAACAAGAAGGACCATTGTTCACCTGGCACCAACTGCCAACAGGCCAGTCTTTCCACGAGATTATAACTTTGTGTGTCTGTCTCCATCAGTACACTGTAGTCTCCCTGAGAGCCAAGGACAGACCTTCTTAACAATAGCTACCATTTATTGAATGCTTTCCAAGTACCAAGCGAATATATAATTTATCTCATTTAGTATTCATAACACTTAAGGAAGACACTGCTAGCCCTCACTGTGAAGAGTTGATACCTAAGACTTAGGAAGATAAATAACTTGCCCAACTTCATATAAATCATGTGAATGGCCAGATTTGAACCCAGATTTATGTCTGGCTCCCCAGGTTTTATATCTCAGGCCTTTTAAAATACCTGGTGTGTAGTATGTCCTTATGTTTGATGAACGAAGAAAGTTATTTTTTCCAGAAGAAAAGCAAAAGAACTGCAAGTCAGAATCTATATCATCCTTATAGTCTATGCCAGCCCTGCCCATACTGACTTCTTCTGAACCACAGTCTAGAAGAAATCCACTTGGGGGACAGCAGGTGTCTCCCCAAGGTTGCTATGGATTTTTAAAATTTGACCTGAAAAAACAAAACAGTGATTTATAATTTTACTTAAAACATGAAGGTAAAACTAACATATGGGTACCTGTCTTATCTCCCCAACTCAACTGTAAGCCCCTGAGAATGGAATTATACATAATACTCGTTGCATTGTCCCACAAGCCTATGCAGAAATACAGGTCATCCTTGGGAAGGGTTTGAGGCCTGGATGAAATCTGGCTGCGAACTTGGCCTTTTCTCAACGCTTTTATCCACATGGAATCAAATAAGAATGAGCATGCAGGGCAGACTAGAAGGGGCAGAGAAGTCACAAAATGACACCATGCGGCCTGGCCCTGAAAGGGAGAGCAGCCCTTCCAGGCTCTGAGCTGCGGTGATAGTGGGGATTTGTATTGATTCCATGGCTAAACGTCCAGTCATCCTTAGCACATTTACAAATCCACTAGCAGACCCTCCATCTTCTTTTTTGCTTCCTCTGCAATTCCTCTTTGAGGTTAAGTCAGTTCTACAATAGTGAAAGGGGCAAGAAAAGGAAGCAGGCTACAATCCCGAAATATAGACAAACTTGAAATCATTGGGTTGGAGAAAATTTACACTTGAAAGGTCCTTGGAAATTATGTAGTCAAGCCTCCTAATTTCACAGACAAGTGAGCTAAAACTGCAAGTCGAGAATTGATGTGCTCATGGTTATACAATCAACTAGTGCCGAGGCTGGAATTTGAGTCCTGGTTCCTGGCTCCCAATCCTCTGCTCTTTGGACTTCTCTAGTCTGCCTCTTTACAAAGTGAGCAAGGGAAGAGCCTACAAACTGGCACGTAGTGCTGGGAAGAGTCAAGGTGCCGCCCAGGAGGGGGGTGGCAAGGGCAGTGTGGACAAAGAAGCCAAAGGCAGGCTTGCCAAGGAAAGCTCCACAAGTGGGCCCAGTCTGGCTGTAGTGGGGCCATGGTTTCCCCCTGCACGCAGAAAATCAGATGAAAGGCCATTCAGCTGGTCACTGGGATTTCAAGAAGAGGTAATTCTAACTACGTGACCTTGGCTTTATTGGCTACTCTAAGGATGCGGTAGGCTGACCAACCAAGACAACCTAAGAATCCAAATAGTCAGAAACTGGAGCCCCCCCCATTTCCATATAATCAAATCTAGAGTGAAAATAATGGTTTTCAAATTCCAGCCTTCTCAAATTCATCAGAAAAAAATTTATGATTCCAACACACACATATAATTAGTCTTCTTTAGAGCTTGATAGCAAGAAAAGAGAAAAGAGGACCAAGTTACTCATGTGAAAATGTGAAATTAATCACTTCATAGACCTGAAAAAGCAAGAGCTGAATAGATTAATCAGAAGGAAAGAAACGTGTGTTTCCTGAAGCTTCAAATCCTTTAATCTTTTTATTATGAAATTCTGTCCAATTTAAATCTATTTCAGGTTGTTCCAGGATAGGCTTCCTTGGTAACCCATGCCAATCTTGAGTGAGTCTTACTTGAACAAATTTCGTTCTATTAGCTAACATATTTCTCAAGCTATAATAGTTCATGGCCAATACTCCCTTCTCTTGAGGAGTGGATGGATAGTAGGTACCCACCTTCCTTGCTGGTGTCTTTTTCTTGAGAGTGTGGTGTCTCGCTGATGAACCATCAACCTTCTGATGAGCTGGGCCTGAAGCACCCAAAAATCAACATTAGGCCACAGAGTTGGCTGGCACAAGCTGCCCCTGTGATTGTGGCTGGCTGCTGCTATTCCGGAGGGGTTACCTTGGAACATCCAAGATGAAGCTATTGCCAGTACCTGCCTGATCTTGAAAGATCTTGGCCAGCCACACATTCTCCTCTTTTTCCAGCAAGATCAGCTTTCATGAATGATCCTGTAATTTTGTTTTTTTTCTGGCGCCACAGCTGTCAAACTTTGCAGCATGAACCCATTCATGTTGCAAGATCCACAACATACTTGGTGAACTTGGCATTGACCCTGAATCAGTCCATCACATGTGAACTTTATGCCTTGGTGTCCAATTACAGCACACTTACCTGAATCGAATCCTTTTGGGGTCTATTCAGAATCATCCAGTGAAGAGTCAGCTTATGCAGTGGTCACAGATACGCTAAAGTGGGCTTGCTCTTAGCCCACTTAATTCATTTCTACTGGAGTGGAAAGGTGGCAACTTTCTCTCAAATCATGTTCTCCTACCAAAGGGGTGTTCTTTGGTGCATAAGAAAGAGCCACATCTGGAATGGGGGGAGGTGGTTCTTTTAACTAAGGGAATTTTTATAATCTCAATAGAATGCAGATTGTTTTGGATCTGAGACCAAACTCTTTAAAGAGCAGACTGTAAATTCTTATAGACACTTTTACTTATGTTCATTTTTGATAGGCAGTTTTGTTGTGTTTTGTGTCTAAGCCATGATAGATGACCTTCCTTGTGTTTTTCCTCCCCAGATTATATCAATGTTACACACTTACCCTTTTGCTTAGAGTTTTGAAAACAAAAGCATATCTTTTTGAATCAGACTCTTAGTCTAAGTAAGTGCTCTGTCTCTAATGCTCTGTCCCTCAAAGGACAAAAAATCAAGAGCCAAGTGGGAGAGGGGTGGGATTGGGGGAGGGAGGCAGTGCAGGATGACCTCAAAAACATCATTCTCAAAGGAGAAGTTGTAAACTCGTGGTGTCTTCATTCCTCTTTAGAGGACCCTATGCTTTTATTGTCCTATTTTGAATCTAGTAATTTTGCCCTGTTACACCTTGGCAATAGGGAGTGTCGCCGATAAAGCAGCACTGTTTTTAACTGCCCAAAGTCCATTCTCTTTTAAGCTTCAAAAGAGTGCCTCAGTGAAGTTGTCTGTGCACACACTGTCAGAACTCATCAGAATTTCAGACTTTGTTCTTTCACCAGGTGTCCCAGAGTGTGCTCTTTTCTCTGACTGACATTTTGGATATCAAAGGCTGATTTTTGCTCAACAACCCTGATGATACCCTTGACACTGAGCTCCTTCTGTACACCCTGGAAGTATTCTCAGCTGCCTATTTACTTACATTGCATAAAAATAAATGCTGTAGGTTTAGCAATCCTATTCACACCACCACTGACCATGTGATGTCTTGTATTGTCATTTATTTTTTACAGGGCTGTCCTCCATCTCCAACTAGTTTAGGGAGATAAATTCACCTTTCCAACTCCAGAGAAGACAGTCGAGCTCTTCTACTTGTTTGAATACTTGGTCCCTAGCTCAGAGCCCAGATTGTTCTTGATGGTCAAGATGCTAGTTAAACAAAGTGTCTTACAGACTTGGATTGCTTAGTCCTCTCTCAAAAATCACATGTCTAAATCTCAAACCTCAAACCTCCAGAAACATCCCCTTCAGAAAAATGATCAAAGACCCAGAATATTGCTATAGTTAGGAGGACCCTAAATATTCAGCTGCTCCATCAACCTCATCTTTCTGAAAGGAACTTGAATAACATCTCCAGTTCCAGGGAGAGTGCTTGGAAATGGGTATTCATTCACCTTTGGTGAACTTTACTTTGGCAAAAATGTGGGAGTAAAAAAATTCTAGGCTTTTTCCATGCCCTGAGGGATAGTT
Source organism: Daubentonia madagascariensis (assembly GCA_023783475.1). Classification (NCBI taxonomy): domain Eukaryota; kingdom Metazoa; phylum Chordata; class Mammalia; order Primates; family Daubentoniidae; genus Daubentonia; species Daubentonia madagascariensis. Next base: position 93,017,993 of record JAKFHU010001798.1, on the reverse strand, counting down.
TCAAGACTTCATTGGATCATAACAACAATAAATAAAACCCATTATTTTGTATGGATGAATTATTCTTCTAAGGATTTCAAAATGGAAGGTTATTAGGGGAGAATTTTTTTCTACCCTTTTAATTTGGGAGTTAAAAGTATCTCTACAATGATTGGAGGGGAAGAAACAAACATGCCTACAACGTGCCTAATGCCATACAGTGGACAAAACACATCTTCACTAAAAGAGTCCTTTTTCTTATAAACTCAAGTATTTGATGAACTTATCAACCAACATGAGAAATCCTTCCCTTTTAAATTCAATACAATGAATTTAAAAAGTAGATAGATTAATTAACTAAATAGCTAACTAATGGGACCCAGGATGGACCCTTATTATTAGAAGGACTTAGGACAGAGTTCCTGCATGTGAAATTGAACTCTACAGTTCCATAATGGGAGTCAAGTGTAACATTTTTAAACCTCTAAGTATGAGAGCATGATGGTAGTTTTAGAATACATTCTGGTTAACAATAGTATAAACTGACAGACACTCTGGAAAGCAATTTAGAAGTTAATATCAAGAACCCTAAAAAATTTAGGCAACCTGATTCAACAATTTCACTTCTGAGAATCCTGTATTAGGAAATTAAGCAAAATATGAACAAAGTTTAAAGCACAAAGATATTCATGACAGCACTATTTATAGTAACCAAAAATTAGAAGCAATATCAACACCCGCTAATAGGGGAATGTTAACAAATTATACTTAAATGTGCAAACACTCAATGGTCATCATTAAGTGTGATGTTTGTAAGATTTTCAATGATATACAAAAATGTTTCTGCCAAAACATTAAGTAGAAAGATTAAGATGCAAAAATTGTGTGTGTGTATGTGTATGTGTGTGTGTGTATATATATATAAAAAAAAAAAGTCCAAATGTTGCAAGTGCATCTAAAGAGACTTAAAGAAAATACAACAAACTGTAAATAATATTTATCTTTGGTATGATTCCTTTAAAGTTTATTTTTATACATTTCTATGCTTTCTAAATATCCTACCATTACAGTGTAATACTTATATAAATAAAAATATAATTTTAGCTAAAATAATAAACTTGAATGATAAAAATTCACAAGGTAATTCACAGCTATTGCTTCTTTTTGATTCTGCATTTATTTTCTTGAATGGGTAAATATTACATAAATGTATGAGTGAAAGAACACATGTGCTTAATTTTCAGAATTCACTTGAAGCTCTCCTGAGGGAATGATAGAAGATGTCAATGAATAGGGTGTCTTTCACATACGGTGATGACAACTACCAACGTGCCTGGAACAGTCAATCTGATAGTCCAATGTCAGGAGCAGACCAGGCTGCCCACCTTAGCTACTGAGCCACAGCACTGGCAGGAAAGTTATTGCTTCAGTTCAGGAAACTTTGACAAGCATGTACCGTGCATAAGTTAGACTGTACTAGCTGTTACTGAGACTATAGAAGCGAGTAGACAATTCTCCCAGGTGAGATTCCAGCCCTCAAGGAGTGTAGATTAGGTAAGTGAGACAGACCTACATGGGCGGCCATAATTCAATACAGGTGTGCTAAGAATGCCGGTGGAGGTACTGGGGAAATAACGTGGGAATGCAGAGAAGTTAGAAACGAATTCAGATACTCTTAGTTAGTGGTGTTTTTTTGGGTCATGTCTAGATAGCTAGGTAAAAACAATTCACTTTATTCAGGGAAATATTTTTGTCCAATCCATGGAAACTGTAATATTCTACACCCATGAGAATATTTTGCTTTTATATTTTTATAACATTTTTCTAGGTTCTAAGAACACTTTACCCAAATATTCACATGTGTCCTCTCCAGATTCCTTTTCATAAGAGTGAGAACCTGTCCTAATGTCACCACTTGAGGGACAAGAGCAAGAAGACTGAGACAAAGGCCTCTTTCGAGTCATTTTTCCTTTTGCTGCTGTATTCCTATCTGGAAGTGGAGAGATGGCAACAGTTTCTGAGCCAGGATTGGAGCCCAGATTTGTTTGGACACTTTCTGTTCAAGGATCTTTTCTACTGAGGAAGTTAGTCTACAGAATGTATAAAGCAACTTTTGAGTCTTGATTTTTTTCTTTTAAAGCTTGGGTTGAGTCTATGGGGAGGAACAAGAAGGCTGTTCTAACCAACTCCTGGGCCCTTCTTGAAACCCTGACTCTTCTCTGTTCTAAAACAGTCTCTAGCCTTGGAAAGCATGAAGGTGTTTCAAGAGAGCTGATTTTTAATTTTTTAGAGAGCAGGGGAAGACTGATGAGAGCTGTCAAAAACCTGGAGCGTCACACTGACTTGGCCCCTTCTTTTCTCACCTGCCCCCTCCTTCCCCATTAAGATAATTTTTAGGGTGGACACAAAGGAAAGGAAAGACTCCAGTCCCTTACGGAGCTCACTTTGTAATAAGACCAATCCACATTTGTGTGATGAAGGCTTTTAAACCTGTATCCACAAGTACAATAGGACGTGGTGTTCTCAGATGCTCAAGTGTTAAATATTTATGGATAGGGCTAGTGAGCATTAGTTCCTAAAGACTTTGAAAAGGAGGGAAGATCTGAGTATGAGCAGAGGCAAAACATCATGTTTATATTAAGTGGAAATTAAAAATGCTTTATTCAATTTTGATGCAAAATCAAAGATTCTAACGGTCTAGCCATGGTTTCAAGCTAAGCCAAATTTTGTCATTTTAATGATTCATTTTAGGAAACAGGGAAATAGGGGGAAAACAGAGTAAAAAGGAGGTCTTCAGTCAGTATAAACACAAGTAAGATTGTGATGCTTGAACATGGTTCACTATGTCAAAATCTGCCCTAAATATTTTAATTCTCTGAGTGTTTGAGTGTCTGGGTGGTCTGAGCTCGTGAAGTGGCCTCTGTAAAGGCACAGTCTCTCCCCCGTTTCTCAGGGCTCTGAGCAGTTGCTCACCAGCCATGCTGTATGAATGACATAATTGCCAGATAAACCTCAGTGATACTGAAGAGCAATTACTTTAAAACAGTCCAATTAGTTTAGTCTCATGTTTAGTTAAAATCATGCCCTTGGAAAGGTCATGTGAAAAACTCTCAAGAACTTAGCAGAGTATTTGATGAAACCACAGTTCTCAAAAAGCCACCAAGCCGCAGGGACTGAAGCTACTCTGTTCTCCCTCCGGACCAAACATTAGGCAGGGCTTCATCCACCAAAACACAGCACCTGGTCAGTCCAGGAGCTAACAGCATCATGGGAGGAGTTTCCATGAAGAGAAAACCCCAGTAAGCAAAACTTAAGTCTGCACCGTGCATACAAAAACAGTCACCCTGGAGCATCACTCCAGATCAGACAAGGCCAGGGTTTTTCCCATCCGGCCAAGGCAGCAGCATCAGCATCACCCTCTGCAACAGCTTTACTTCCGAGCCTCCCTTCTGGCCCAGGGTCCCAGTCCCGTTCCATCTTTCCTCACCTATGACCCTGGGGCCTTTCCTCATCAGACTCGCCATCCGCGCAAGGAAAGCACGTCTGTTTCTCTTCCAGGGATGTTGGATCTTTCCCTCCAGTTTCTTCCATTCTCACTGTAGTGAAGGCTGCTGTTTCGTATGGTGAGTCACCCTTCCAAGCCTGAAGGCCTGCTCTCTATTCTCTCCAGAAAGATCCGTGCTTTCCTTTGTGGTTCTATCCCCCAGAAAAATTCCATGATCCAAATTGAGGACTGAAAGGCAAAACAGGAGTCCCTAATAATACCCACAGTTTACCCTTTCGAAATAAGATGATAAGCAAGTAGAAGCACACAGTTTGGAAAAACAATGTGGCTGCTATCAGACTAATTTAGCAGAGAACAAGAACCACCTGCAGACATGGGTTTTAGCATTTTTAAATTATATTTTTAATGGATAAGTCTAAAGTGAGTTTTTCACATTTTCTACGCCCCCAGTAAAACCAATAGGACCCATTAACACCCAAAACAAAGAAAAACAGTTAATAAAATAAAAAATAAATAATTCTATTCCTACTTCTATTGAAAAACTAATCATTGGCTTAAATTACACTTTATTACAGGTGTCAGTAGGGAAAAAGCATCATTTGAGCCTGGGTCTGCAGTGTGCAATTATCATCAATAAAATTTCACCCAACTCTTCTCATGTTGTTAGAAGCTGAAATGTAGAATTCAGATGTAGGTAGAAATTCATACCCTAATATTTACTTGAGAAACTAGTGATTATAATAAAGCTTGATTATCTAATGCTTCACTTTGGCTAGAGAAATATGAGACCAGTTTGTCAGTTTGCTAGTGGCTAGTGCAGAATTTGGTCAAAAGGGAATATGGATTTATATTGGTGCCCCCCCTTTCTTCCATACGTTTTCTCAATATTTCGTTCTCAGCAGTAGTAATTTTTCTAGCATAGTCCCCTGTTTCAGAACTATGGAGAATCACAAAATTATGGAACTAATATGGCCATCCCAACTTCTAGTTAGTAATCCCTACCGTGTGGAATTTTGATGATAAGGAAGCTGTAGTCACCATGCAGTTCCAATCTTTTAATTGCCTCTTATCTCACCTGGGGAGGCAAGAGGTAGGAAATATTCCTGGTCTGGATTCCCTCTGGCCTCTCCTTTATGCTCTCTCCAGAGGTAATTCTGGCTCTCTTATCTCTCTGAGGACTTATCTATGGGATTTTTAACTCACACCTTTTAAGACCCTCAGGCAGATTTTCTTTCTGGGACAATTTCTCAAGTATGTGTTGGGCTTCCTGATTTATTATAAAATCCAAAACCTTAACAAAGATGAAAAACTAAACTTTGGTTCCCTTTATCTCTGTATCATCATTTTCCTTGCCCTCTATTTCCTTCCCTGGAAACAATGACTCCTGTTCTCCGTGTTCTTGAAGATTCTCTTTCCTCTGAACATCTGTGGGACTGTAACACCGTACCCCCACCATGGTACTTTCTGTAGCCTAAATCCAAAAACAATGGATACAACCCCAAACCAACAGCCTACTATTTCAGGCCAGCTTACACATGTAGTGGTGGCATCTTAACCAGCACACCCTGAATGGCAGTCTGACGTGGGCACTTTAGACCAATGTGCTAGTTGACCCCATTCAGCCTTCCCTATGCAGAACATCACTTGCAATGGGCATTCCGGCTCAGATACTCCAGAGCTAAGCTTCGTTCCAAGTCACTGGCCTTGCCAACCTATTGATACTCTATTGCATAATCTCTGGATTCTTGAAAGTCCCCTCTTTTCTACCCATGCTCTACTCCCATCCTCTGTCTACTCTGCAGAACTGGTGTACAGCTCCATCTTCCCAGCACAACATTGTCTCAGCCTAATAATTAGGCTGGCTCTTCCGCAGCCAGGCTGCTTGGATAATGCCTATCTTGCTTCTCCTGGTAGCCTGTGACCTTATGACTTCATAAGAGACCAGACCTAGCAAATGAAACTCAGAGTAAGAAAAAAAATAGAAAGATTACAAATTTATGAAAGAACAGTTGGGGCTCTCTTATTTAGTGCAGTCAGGATCAGGTAACTGGTCAGCTCGTTAAAACTCAGTGGGAGCTGAAGTACAGAGGACACCAGACAGCAGCCTTCTTGCACAAGCACTTGGGTGCTAGAAGGTAGGAGATAGTATTCTGTGCAGGGTGTAGATAGTATCCTAAGCTGGTGAACTGATTAAGTGAGGTCAGTTAATAAAGACTGCAATCCTCAGTTTCTTTACAACACCCAGCAAGATTTACCTTCTAGCCTAAAAAAGAAAAGAAAAAGAAAAAAAAAGTAAGATTTACGTTAAGCAATCAATTTAACCTGATGACATTCCCTGGAGCAGCAAGTTCAGGGAAGTGGCTTCTTCAGAAGCTGTATTCCACTCACCCCTGATCCAGAACACCTTGCGAAAATTATCGGTGACCTTCTCTGAGGCTTTTCTTCAAAGGCAGAAGTTGTTAAGGACAAAAAATTCAAACTCAAATCCCAGAGCAGATGGAACATGAATAATAGAAATCACAGTCTACCAGTAACTCAATAATAGCGTCGTGTGATTGGACCAATTCGTAGTGATAATTGCAACTTGGTACGTTATTCGTTCATCTATTTGAAATCTTGGAAGAGATTCTACACAGCACAGTGAGGAGGCTTTGAGAGCCTGAAGCCTTTTCTGTTGTTTGAACGGTGCCAGCCACAGCATGTTTAAACACCACTGTTGCTAACTGGGTGCCAGTGTGGTTTCACCAGCAAGTGTGGGCAAGGATGTTTTTTAAAAATTGAAAAGAACTGCTGCCAAACCATGAAATCCACTGCTAAATCTATCTACTCTTAAAAAAATCCTCTACTCATACTTAGCGAATCTATGCAAAAATCCTTCTTTGTCACAAACACATTTAACTCCAGGGCTTTACTGAGAAACCCCTGTTGGGGAGCTCAGACCTACAATCAAAGCATTAAGTGATCTCCCTGCTCCCCTCCCTTCATTCACTGACAGCCCTGGCCACCACCAAATGGCTTCTCAGGAGCACATCCAGATGAAGCCAAGGCCCGGACAGACACCTAGGAAAATGTGGACTGCCTGGGAACAAGCACCAGCTGTTTGAAGGGCATTTGTCATTGAGGGATTTTGTTTTGGGGGTTTTGTGTTTTAGCAAAAAGAAAGAAAGGGAAGAAAGGGTGTGGATTTAGAGATGCAGAAAGCCAAATTCATATGTATTTGTGTGACTATAAGTACTAAAAAGTATACATAAATTGTACACACTCTTCCTTCACTCCTAGCCCATAACTGGATTATTTATTTCTTGAGAGCATTGCCTTAGCATCCTTTGCCCTCATGCTTCAGCTTTTGCCAACCTTTATATAATGCTCCACAGAGGGTACCTGCTTAGCAGGTGTGGCATAGCACAGTGGATAAGGGCAAGGGCTCTGGAGCTGACTGCCTGAGGTCCATCCCAGCCCAGCACGACCTGGAGCATACCACATAGCTTCTCTGTGCCTCACGTTCCTCGTTTTCACTCAGAGGACATGACTAGTGCACAGTAAATGCTTAATAAACACTGGCAATTATTGTTAACAAACTACCACCTGGCTAACTTGGCTACCCTTTGTGTGTGACTGGCCCCATGACCCACTGATTTCTAGAAGAAAAGACTACAGTGGAAATGCAGTTTCCAAGTAGTAATATGAGAGCATGGCTCATCCTGATGTGGGGTACTAATGATCAGAGGGGAGACTCTGTGGATCTGTAGGTGTCTTTGTCACCAAGTAGAAAATATCTTGACATAGAAAGCAAGAAACCTAAATTGCAGTCTAGTTCTTTCCTTAACTAGCTATGTAACTTTTAGTATAATCATTTTACCTCCCTAGACTTTAATGTTTTCATATATACAGTGAGAAGACTGATCTAGCAATGCTATCCAATAGGATTTTCTGCTATGATGGATATGTTCTGTGTCTGCACCATCTGATGTTGTAGGTTCCCGAGATCCTCCTGCCTCAGCCTCCCAAGTAGCTGGGACTAGAGGTGCACACCACTGCACCTGGCTAAATTTTTATTTATTTTTTTTAGAGACAGGGTCTCACTATGTTGCCCAGGCTGGTCTTGAATTCCTGGTCTCAAGCAATCCTTTCACCTCAGCCTCCTGAGTAGCTGGGATTATAGGTGTGAGCCTGTGCCCAGCTCTGGTCTGTGCATTTTAGAAGGCAAGTAAAAGCAAATATGTAAAAGAGACCTTTAAGAAGAACAAAAATCTTGAGAAATTAGGAGTGGTCCTACCTGGAGGCAGAGGAGTACTCTAATGACCCACAGTAATATTTTGTAAGTGTTTAAATGAACCAGGTTTGAAATATCTCACCTTCTGAAAAACAGTAACTAATAACTGACATTTTTTGAGTACTTACTCTGGATTAATTCATTTAATTCACAACAACCATATAATGTAGGTGTGTTACTATTCATGATTTACGAATGAAGACAGTGGGGCACAGAAATGTTCAGTGAATTATCTCTGCCCATCCAGCTAGCACATAGATAAGCCAGGATATGAACCCAGACAATGAATTCCAGACACCTACTTTGTTTAAAAACACACACACACACACACAAATATCTTAATGAATAATAGCACACATCCAGAACAGTGTTCAAATCAAAAGTGTGCAGCTGGATTAATTTTCATAAAGTAAACATGCCCATATCATTTCCAGAACATTACCAGCATCCCAGAAGCCCCCCTCATGACCCCATTCAGTCACCGCTCACCCCAACCCAACTAAGGATAACCACTATGCTGATTTCTCACACTGTAGACTTGCAGAGCTTGTACTTTAACCACTATGTTGTATATCCCTGAAGATAGTATTAGAAGATCACATTCTTACAACCAAGGGAAGAGACAAACAAACAGATACAGAAAAAGCAACAGCTCTTTGGTGATCTCAAATCCATCAGTAGTAAAAATAGGCAATTCATAGACAGGAGAGCTACACATTCATTCAGTACATATTTACTGAGCATCTGCTATATGGTAAGCACTGTGCTGAGCACTGTGCATTATCATTGATCTAAACAGACAGAGTTCCGGCCTCATACAGCTTTGAATCCTTGGTCTAGCTCATCAACCCATAGGTGGCTTAGAGAGTGGAGGAGGATTACTGGGTGGTCTTGGTGGTGGCCGACAGCCTTAGTGACAGCTCTGACAGCACAGCTGGCACTCCAGAGAAGAGTTTCCCTGGTGCTGGTCCCTAGAATTTCAGCAGGATGCTTTTTGATTCTCCTGAAATTTTGTGAAGGTGACAATGAGAGCTCATTGCATGGTATCCCACTAAAAATAACTTTATAAACAATTTCTAAATACTGTCTTCATAAGCAATAACCCAAGAAAAGTTTACAGGCTTAATGTAACGAGAGAGATTACAACATGAGATGGGAGATGTGGGAATATTGCACGGATGGAAACAAAAAGGCCACCAGGGAGCTCCACCCCAGCTGACGAGGGGGGTTGCTCTCTCCTGACAACAGCTGAGCCACAGACAAATGTTTTCCAGAGCAAGAAGGAGGCTGATGCAAGACAGAGACACTTCCAGGGGTATTTCCAAACATATTCTGGGATATACAGAAGTAAAGGGACCAATGACAGTAAAAAAGGGCTTCTGTGTGCTACTGAGACTCAAGCTGCTTGCACCACTGTGACCAGACATGTTTCATGCCTGGGGAGCCATCAGCGGCTGCTGTCCCATGGCTCAGGGAGAATGCTGATGGAAGCTGAATCTTACTTGCACCCGTGTCTTGCTTTTTCCAAAGTTGACTTGATCTACCCCCTTGAAGTGCGCATGCTAATATGACCCTTGGGAATTGTGCAAACCTACCAACACACTACAAGGTCAGCTGTTTAGACATTGTTGGGTTTTCTTAATGCTAAGAAAATAGCATGGGAGCCCTGCAGGAACTGTGCATCACTGTGTTTTTCTTATCCGAGCTCGGTTCTCACACTTGCTGGAGCTCTTGCATCTACTGTACAATAAAAACATACTGTGGGAACAACTGAAATTGCATCTCGGGGGAGGAGATGGGGAGCATTATCTCCTGTTACCCAACTCCATGCTATCCAGCCAGTGTCACCCATCCTTGCGTCAAAGCCACATAGCTAATGGAGCATGAGCAGCCCTGAGTGCCCCGGTCTATTTATTGTCAACAGTGAACAGGTGTGAGCAGTAAACAGGACTTCTAACCACGGAAAGTTGAGTGGGGCTGTGCAAAGGGCTTGCAGGGAAACCCAAGTCCAGAGAAGGCAGCTAGTGTGTAATGAACTGCAAGAGTGGCCCCAGGTCCTTTCCTATAAATAAATGAGCAACAGGCAGACTCCTGGGAGCTTTGTGGTGCTGATGAGGAGCAGCCAGGCTTCAGCAAAGAATTTCACACAGCTCAGGAAGTTCTGACCCAATGAAAAGTCTGAGCAAGAGAAGAGCCCCACCTTCAAACAGAAAAGGTCTGGCCATCCATCTAAATCCATCATTCCCAATGTTTTCTCACCATGACTTCAGCTTGAGTTCAGTGGGACCTGGTGATCTTCCCACTCAGGTCTTGTGCCTTGACAAACACAGTGCAGAAACCGATGCTTAACCTTTAGACTATATGGAGAACACCCAAGTCTACACTGTAGAAAGCAAAGGTCTCTGTAAGGATCTGCTCCCTGGAGCCCTTACAGGAGTGGTCGGGAGGGCCTCAGAGCCAGAAAAAGGATCATTTCTGCCTCTGGCTAAGGGTTGGTGCTGCAAAAATATGTTCTCTTGGGTTTCTGTTCCTACCGCCAAGATCACTCTGTCCTACACCCTGCTCTTTTCTTCAAGGGATTGGGGGCTAGACACATTCACTCATTCAACAGATATTTATTGAGTATTTGCTGTGTCAGGCACTGTTCTAGATGCTAGGGATATAGCAATGCATAAGATAGACAAAATTTCTCCCTTCATGGATCTTACATTCCAATAAGGGAGAAAGACAGGGACAAATAAATAAGTAAATGCATAATTTAATATCAGGCAGTGATAAGGGGCATGCAGAAAAATAAAGCAAGCTGAAGGGATGGAAAGTGATTGTAGGTGGGGCAATCTGAGAAAGTCCCTCTAAGGAGACAGCATTAGAGCCCAGACCTAATGATGTGAGCAAGTCATGTGGACACCTGGGAGGAGAATGGTCCAAGTAATGGAAACAGTATGTGCAAAGGCTAAAAGGTGGGAACATGCTTAGCATTAGGAGGAACAGCAAGGAGAGCAGCGTCCTTATGAGAAGAAAGGGGGAAAATAATAAAAGATGACATCAGAGAGGTAAGTAAGTGCCTGATCATGTGGGACTCTGGCGTGGACTTTGTGTTTTATTCTAGGGGGATGGGAAGCCATCTGAGCATGGCCGAGATGTGATCTCTATTGCAAAACTTGTGATTCTTAGTGGCCCCACTCATAGAGTAAGACTGAGAACCAAAGTCCAAGCTGGAGAATAGACAGCCAGAGAGGAGTAGCACAAGTCGCAATGACCACAGCAATTCTGATGGATCAAAGCTCAGATGCACCAGCAAGACCAAGAGGATCTTTTGACACAAGATTGTATTCCTTACCTCCTCTCTGCTGTTAGGATATGGAGAGACGATAGGTACGTCATACCTGTACCCAAACTGGCTATAATTCCCCCTTGGCATGCACAGCTGTGTCTGCCTCCCTGCTTCCATCGCCTGCTCTTCTTACATGCACCCGAGGCTCCTGTCACAGTGAATTACACATCTTCCTCAACTCTGTTATTTTTCTATGCCTGGAATGTGCTCATTCTTCTGCCTAGAGTGACATTTTCTGCCCTGTATGCCTGAGGAAATACCCACTCATCAGCTTAAATAGTATCTCCTGTGTGAAGGATATACTGTTTTTCTGTTAACATGTATCGCTTCATATTGAAGTATAGACAGGTGACCATGAATAAGAATAAATAATCCAGACTTGGGTGAAAACATACCAATTTCAAAAGATCTTCTTGCTTGTTGGGGTCAGGGAGACATCATGCCCCTGTGGTGGAAGACGTGGGTCACTCCCAAGGGAATATATGTTCCTCGTGTCATTATCAGGGAGAAGTAACTTCCGGGGGAGGAAGAAGCAAACCAGAGTGGGAAAGGAATTCTTAAGGACCAGGAGAAATTGGACTAGACACTCATACATGGTCTGAACCGGTTCTACTAGATGGGGCCACACTGACCCCGGCCTTTGAGGTTAGGCGGGGAGCTGACCAGGAAGCAACTATGCATCTGGCTTTGTAGGACAGTTCTGTTCCTGCTTAGGGAGAACTGGTGAAGGAACAGTTTCTGCTCCTCTGAGGTGAGGCCTGCAGGGAGCCTCCCCCTGTAGAGGCTATATCAATGAACAAGATGCAGAGAAAGCAGGGGTGGGCAGCTGCCTGGGGGCGCACAGTCATCCTCTCAAGGATGTGAGTTTGCATTGGTGAGGTATGTTAAGTAAAGGAGCTGCCCTGCATTGCAGACACTCTTCAGTCAGGAAGAAGAAAGCCACCACAGCCTAACAAATGGCAATCCATTGCTTTGCACGACCAAATTGAAGTTAAAGCCAGAGAAGATCCTTGAGTAAGATTAAAGTTGCTGAAATTCCAAAAAGGCAACTAAATTTGGAACTTCCCACTGACTCTATTCAGCAGCTGAAAATATCATAATTACTACTTTGATAACTGGAAGGAACACTGGATTTTGATTTAAAAGACCTGATTTTGAGTCCTGGCTCTGCCATCATTTGGTTGTTGACACTGGTAAGTCACTTTACCACTCTGAACCTCAGTGTCCTCACCTAAAAGAAAGATAATAATAGTTAACTTGCAATGTTGCTGTGAGAACTAAATGAAATGATGTATGTGAAATAACTTTGTAAAGTATAAACATGATATGAATATAAGTCATTTTATAATATATTTCTGTTATTAGAACTATAATGGGATCAGCAATATGCTTACAACCTATTTACTTTATGTCATTACTAAAGAATGTAGCCAAGTTCAATGTAGAAACATTGAACTGTATGCAGGTGTGTGTATTCTAATCTACATATATGAAAATTGTTGAGGGGTTTTCCTTAATGTCATTCATCAGAGTTACGGCAAATGAAGTCATCCCCGGGGGAAGCCTATAAGAGTAAATAATACTTCTTATAATTTGTTGTCTTTCACATTTTGCTTTTCAAATGCTGCCTCAAAATGTTGGCTCCTTATGGCCACATAGACTTGGTAAAATCATCTGGCTAAGGAAAGGCCTTTCTAGGCATAACAGGGTCGGAAACCATAAAGATGGATAGATTTGATGACATAAAAATTCTGAATGTCAACAGAGCAAAAACCAAGCAAATAAATTACAGCATAGTTGAAAGACATATTACAAACTGGGGTAAAATGTAGCATATAAAAAAGAGAAAGTGTTAACTTCCTTAATTTATAAATTTTTTCATCAAAAATCATGAACAATCCAATGGAAAAAATGGAAAATAAAGATAATTCATAAGAGAAGAAACACAAATGACCAATAAGAAAGAATGCCTAATCCCCCTAGTGATTAAAGGAGAGCAAACTAAAATAATAAGATGCTATTTTCACTTATCACATGGGCAAACGTTTAAAAGAATGCTAATACCCATTGTTGGCGGGGGTGTAGGAAGTGGGCACTCTCATAAGCTATTGGTGGGAATTAATTTTGGTACCACCTTTCTGGAGGGCAATTTGGCAAGACCTGTAAAAATCTAAAATATGCAAACCCTTTGACCCAACCGTTTCACATCTAGAAATTTATTGTAAAGAAATCATGAGACAAATGCACAAGATGTCTCTACAAAGTTATTTCTCATTGAGTTGTTTATGACAGCAAATTGCAAGCACTTTAAATATCCAGGGGATTAATTGCATAAATGATGGAATATACACACAGTAGAACATTAAAAACAATGATGTAGACATGGTTATTGACATGAAGAGATATCCGTAGTTAAGAAACAAGACACATTACAAAACGGTAAAAAATATCAATCTGGTTATTGCTACTAAGTGGAATAGGGGTGATATTCATTCTCTATGGTTTTTGCAATTGTTTTATTCATGTTTTTATTATAGAAAGCATGTGATAAAATAACTACTTTTACATTAAAAGAGATAAAAGTATTTCCAAAATAGTTTTTTTTAACCAAAGCAATATAGCTTCTCACAATAATTGTTTTACATCACAACATTTTGAGTATGACTCCCTTTTTTCTTAGTAGTTCCCAACTGAGACCTATTCTACTGTTCAACTATTCTACTGTTCTCTCTGGGAGAGCTTGATTTGTTTACATCCTCACAGTCTGATATGCTGACATAAAAGCTGAAACAAAAACTTAATGAATCATCCTCCCCCCAATTTTTCCCTAGGAATTTTTCCTTCGTTTTCAAATATTTCTCTACTCTTAGGACCAATCTTGGCTTCAAATCAAATCACTTAACTGCATGGAACATGCTTTTCACCCAAGGTTGCTGGTCTCTTCTTTACTTTTCCTGCCTTCCTCCCAGGTGACCAAGGGTCCAAGCCTGGAGTTACTTTATTCAAAAACAGCAATGTAATTCCATTTTTAAAAATCAGTCAATTCAGTGAAAAATATATTCAGGCCTACAGAGATTAGTTGACATAGCAGAGCAAACAGAGCATACTGTTTAAGCAGCTAGGTTCTAGAGAAAGTCTACATCAATTTAAATTCTGATTTTACTTACTAGCTCTGTAACTTTAGAAAATTACTATAAGCCTCAGTTTCCCCATGTATAAAATGAACATATTAATATCTTCTTCATAGGATTATTGTGAAGCGCAAAAGAGAAATCCTGTGTAAAGTACTTAGCACAGTGCCTGACACTTAGTTAACACTCAAGAATGCTAGTCATTAATATTATCATTTGTTTTAATTATCTGTTGTGTAATTATCCCAGTTTCTGTAGGTCAGGAATCTGGGGGTGGTTTGGCTGGGTGCTTTGGCTCTGCGTCTGTCACAAGGCTGCAAATCAAGGTGTCAGCTGGGACTACACTTGTCTCAGGGGTAAACTTCCAAGTTCAGGCAAGTGGTTATGGGCCAGCTCAGTTCCTCATGGGCTGTTGGACCGAGGGTCTCAGTCCCTCAATAAGGCGGCCCTCAGTTCCTTGCCTTGGGGGCCTCTTTACCTGGCAGCTCACACATGGCAGCTTGTTTCAGCGGAGAGAGCAACTGCTGGTGCCAACAGGAGGGAGGGTGCAAGCAAGGTGGGGATCACAGCTTTCATAACCTAATCTTGGATGTGGCAGCACATCACTTTTGCCATATTCTATTCCTTAGAAATAAGCCACTAGACCCAGCCTACACACCATGGGAAGGGATTACACAAGGGAGTGAACACAAGGAGGTAAGAAACACAAGGATGTAGGGGCCACTGTAGAACTAGCCCACCACATCATTATCCAAGCTTTTCCAGGAAAATACTAACTTTTGAGAACTATTATACATTATGTGGTTTTTGTAGACTTTTGTAAACCCAGACAAATTGCAAAGCATCTGATTGGAGCTAATGGGTCATTCTATCTGAATTATTACCTATGTTAATGTGGTGATGAGTAGTGCACAGAGAGACTCTACCACAAGCGAAAGACTGGGTGCTATTGAAGTCTTCTCTGACACATATGTTACACAAACAATAGGGTTTCATTTGTTTTCCAAATGTAACCCAACTCTGTGCCCTCGAATGTATGTCTTAGCCAACTTTTGAAGGAAATGGATGCCACCCAGCTTTCAGAGTCACCTTCCCCTCAGCACAAAGGAATGTAACCCCATATTCAGGGTCCATTTAAGCCAGAGCTGGTCCCTTGCTGTCTTCTGGCTCCTAACTTTACCTTGACAATTTACTTCAAGTTGTGAGTACCCCAATTTTCTTCACTCCTCAGAGCGCTAGAGAAATTTTCTGTTACTTGATTTCAGAAAACAATTTAGTTCTTCCTGGGTCTCTCAATTCTCTCTCCAGATCATGCCTTCTATTACTGATTTAAAAAAAAAAAATTCTCTCCCTAAAAGAAATTCCTCTACCCTCTGAGAGGGGCAGCCAGCTTTAAAAATTGTGTGATGTTCTTTCTAATCAAACAAATTATATTTAATATTAAATATTATTCTTCCTTTTACAATGGCCTAAATTAAAAGAGTTCATGGAGCAGAAAAAGTTAATTTCTCTCCTAATTGATTTATTATATTCAATGATGCAGAGCTAATCAAAATCCCAGCAAGTTTTTTAAAAATATAAATAACAAGATGGTTCTAAATATATACAGAAATACAAAAACTAGAATAGCCACAATAATCTTTAAAGAAGAAACAAAGTTAGAGAACTTAAACTACCAGTTTTCAGGACTTACTGTAAACTAATCCATAGTAATTGAGATAGTGTCTTGGTGTCACTAAGATAGACTAAAAGATCTGTGAACAAGAAGACAGAGCCCAGAAATAGAAACACATATACAGTCATGAACTGCATAACAACGTTTTGGTCAATGACAAACTGCATATATGATGGCGGTCCCAGAAGATTACAATGGAGATGAAAAATTCATATCGTCTAGTGAGATAGCCCAACACATTACTTATGTGTGGGGATGCTGGTGTGAACAGACCTACTGCACTGCCAGTCCCATAAAAGTATAGCACATAAAACTATGTACAGTACCTAATACTCGTTAATGATAATAAACAACTATGTTATAGTTTTATGTATTTACTATACTATACTTTTTAATCATCATTTTAGAATGTCCTCCTTTTACTTATTAAAAAAAGTTAACTGTAAAACAGCCTCAAGTAGGTCCTCGAGGAGCTTTCAAGAAGGTGGCATTGTTGTCATAGGAGATGACAGCTCCATGCACGTTAATGCCCCTGAAGACCTTCCAGTGGGACAAGATATGGAGGTGGAAGACAGTGATATTGATGATCCCGACCCTGTGTAGGCCTAGGCTAATATATGTGTTTGTGTCTTAGTTTTCAATAAAAAATGTTTAAAAATTTAAAAATAAAAAATTTTTAAATAGAAAAAAATGTACAGAGTAAGGATATAAAGAAAGAAAATATTTTTGTATAGCTGTATAGTGTGTTTGTGTTCTAAGCTCAGTGTTTTTACAAAAGAGTCAAAAAGTTTTAAAAAATAAAAAAATTTATAAAGTAAAAAGGTTACAGTGAACTAAGGTTATTATTGACAAAAGAATTTTTAATAAATTTAGTGTAGTCTAAGTGTACAGTGTTTATAAGTCTACAGTAGTGTACAGTAATGCCCTAGGCTTTCACGTTCACTGACTGACTCAGCCAGAACAACTTCCAGTCCTGTAAGCTCCATTCATGGTAAGTGCCCGATACAGATGCACCGTTTTTTATCTTTTATACTGTATTTTTACTGTATCTTTTCTATGTTTAGACACACAAATACTTCTGTAAGTTACGATTGCCTACAGTAACATGCTGCACAAATTTGTAGTCTAGGAGCAATGGGCTATTCCACATAGCCTAGGTGCATAGTAGGCTATACCATCTAGGTTTGGGTAAGCACACTCTACGATGTTCACACAGTGATAAAATCACCTAATGATGCATTTCTCAGAAGGTATCCCTGTTGCTAAATAACATATGACTGTATACAGACACTTAATTTTCAACAAAGGCACCAATAAAAATCAATGAGGAAAGGAAGATCTTTATAAATGATTATGGGGGCCGGACACGGTGTCTCATAGCTGTAATCCCAACACTTTCAGAGGCCAAGGCGGGAAGATTGCTTTAGGCCAAGAGTTCAAGACCAGCCTGGGCAACATATCGAGACCCTGTTTCTACAAAACAAAAAAAATTAAAAATTAACCAGGCATTGTAGCGTGTGCCTGTAGTTCCAGCTACTTGGAAGGCTGAGGCAGGAGGATCACATGAGCCCAGGAGTTTGAGGCTGCAGTGAGCTATGATGATGCCAGTGCACTCCAGCCTGGGCAACAGAGTGAGAGCCTGTCAAAAAAAAAAAATGATTATGAGAACAGCTGGATATTCAAATGAAAAACAATAAACCTTGACCTCTACTTCACACCACACCAAAAATTAATTTGAGATAGACATAAACATGAAAGCTAAAAATGAGAAAGCTTCTAAAAGAAAACATGAAAATATCTTCACTAACTTGAGACAAGCAATGAGTTCTTAGACACTAAAGAATTAATTATAAAAGAAGAATTGATAAATAGTACTTCATACGAATGAACAACTTCTGTTTACCAAAAGACACTGTTAAAGTGAAAAGATAAGTGATAGACTAAAAAAAAAGTGAAATACAATATCTAACAAAGTGCTCATGTCTGAAATATATAAAAATAATTAATAATAAAAATATAAGCAACCCAACTTAAAAACAGGCAAAATACCTAAACAAGCACTTCACAAAAAATAGTATCTAAATGGCTAATAAGGGTATGAAAAAATTCTCAACATCATTAGTCTTCATTGTAATGCACATTGAAACATAATGAAATACCACAATGTGCCCATCGGAATGGTGGGGGAGAAGAAGTGACAGTAGCAAGTGTTGTCAAGAACGTAGAGTAACTGGAAATCTCATATGTTGCTGGTGAGAATGTGAACATTGCCACTACTTTGGAAAAATGTCTGATGATTTCTAATTAAGTTAAACATCATCTACTCTGTGATTTAGCAATTCTACTATTAGGTTTATAGCCATAAGAAATGAATACATATGCCCAGAGAAGTATAATATAAGAATGCTCATGAAAATTTTATTTGTAATAGTAAAAACGTAGAAATAACACAAATGTTTATCAACAGGATAATGGATAAACAAATTGTAGGATATACAATGGGACTACCTTCCATCTTGTGTGGAATACTATACAGAAATGAAAAGGAATGAACTCATCAGCCTGCAACAACATGGATAAATTTCCAAAAAAAAAAAAATTACATTGAGTGAAAGAAGCCAGCCACCAAAGCGTACAAATTTAGAACTATATTTGACTTTCAAGAATAGACAAAACTAGTTTGGGAAGGATGTGGCTAATGAATGCACAGTATATCGATGGTTTGAGATGTTCTGTTCTGGTGATTTTCATCTTGAAAATGAATCACGTGGGTGACCTGAGACCAAGGTGGATAATGATGAGCTGAAAGCTGTTGTGGAAGCGAATTCATCTCAACCTGCACGTGAATTAACAGCAAGGTTTGGCGCTACTATTCCAACAATATTGGACCATTGGAAACAAATCAGCAAGGTAAAGAAGCTGGACAGATGGGTACCACATGAATTAAATGAGCATCAGAAGAGAAATCGTCTCAAAGCTTGCCTTTCTTTGCTGTCACAACATGAAGGCGAACCGTTTCTATACTGTATTGTTACGTGTGATGAAAAACGGATTCTTTTTGACAATCACAAGCATTTGGCACAATGGTTGGATAAACACGAAGTGCCAAAATACAGTCCAAAACAGAATATCCATCAAAAAAAGCTAATGGCATCTGTTTGGTGGTCCAGCGCTGTTATTATCCACTACAGCTTCATGAAACCTGGTCAATTGATTACAGTGGATGTCTTCTGCAACCAACTGGACAAAATGATGAGGATGCTTGTGATTAAGCAGCTAAGATTGATCAATAGAGACAGGCCAATCCTCTTATAAGACAACACTCGACCACTGTTGCACAAACAACGCTGCTCAAACCACAGAGGCTAGACTTGGAAACTCTCTGTCATCCACCGTATTCACCAGACCTTGCACCAACTGACTGCCACTTCTTCCAGGATTTTGACCACGTTTTGCAAGGAAAAATATTCAATTCTCAACAAGCTGTGAAAAACGCCTTTCTCAAATTCATCGCCACTTGCTCTCCAGGCTTCTTTGCTGCTAGCATAAACAAGCTACCGTTAAGATGGCAAAACTGTGTCGATAGTTTAGGCGCATAGTTTGATTAATTGTACTGCTTCTTGTTTGAGATATAATAAACTACACTTTTGATTTAAAATCGGACATTTCATATTTAACGACCTTTAATATTTTATCTACAGGTCAGACCTCAAGTAATTATTCCCAAACACAGGAGTGCCTCTAGCGCTGGGGATTCTTAGCCTATCATCTGAGTATTGTCTTCCCCAGCTCAGGAAGCTGTGTCCCACAGAACAGAGCAAGCCAAGGGTTACCTGTCTTCCAGGTGAGTTCACATGAGGAAAACAAAGCAGGAGGTGCCACCCTCTGGGCTATGGGATGGGGCCACTGCAAACTTTCATCCAATAGCCATGGTCATGGCCAAACCCAAGCAATCCCGCCACACCCGAAAAAAAGGGCTTCGCTCTTCCCAAGAGCCCCATGGTTTACCTGTGAGGGCCAAGGTAAGGAAGAAAACATTCTTGGCAAGTATCTTCCAGAGTCCTAAAGTCTAAACCTAAGTTTGTTCACTAATCATTGTAATTATGAGCCAACAAAGGTATTCCTCCAGCTATATTACTAGAAATCCATGTGAAACCAACTGAAAGGACATTTCCTCTGTACCACCTTCTCGTTTTCCTTTGGCCACACTGATGTCTCTCTCTAGGTCTCAATCACTGAGCTGTGTACTAACTCTAGGACCTGAGGCAGAGTAGGGTAGACTCTGGGTTGGAGAGGGAGACTCAGGAGACAGTAGGACATAGTAAAGGCCAAAGCAATAGACGGAATCAAGCCTCCAAGACAAAACATGTAAAGTAAGAAGAGGAATAGACCAAGATGGAGGTGTGAGGAACCCCTGAAGGCTGGCAGGACACGGTGGCTGACAGGATTTAGGAAAAGCAACAGGGGCATGCACCAATGGTACCCGCATGTTGAATGCACACTATATCATCATATCTGTTATAACTCTGTCTCCTTTATATTGAGCATCTCAGTGGCAGGAACTTTGTCTTGTTTATCTTTGGGTCTTAGCACCCACAGGTGCTTAATTGAGATCTAGAGGAGAAAGAGAATAGGAGAAGAAGGACAGGGTAGAAGCAGAGAAGAAAGAAAATGGAATGGATGAAGTGGGAACAAGGAAGAGAGGCAGGAGGAAACCAGCCAGAGAGGTAATAGTTGCACAAGCATTCCCCGTCCAGCCTTCTTGCAATAAACCTAGAACTTTGGTGGCCAAGTCAAGCTCTGAACCAGAAGAAGCATTGATGAGAAGCCTGAATATAGAGTATCTGAATGCATGTCCAGCAGAATCTACTGCTGGGAGAACTCAAGGCCAGCTCCAGGAAACCAGTCTGCAGGGTAGAGATGAGGAGTCCTGCTCCCACTCAGAGGGCTCGGCCTTTCTAGACCCACATGAGAAAACGACGGTGACTTCAGTAAAGTCAAGGCTTCTGAAGTGAAGATATTTTCATTCCTTCTTTGGGCTGCTTAAAGAGAAGACAGTAATATAGATCTCGGAAACTCAGTTGGCCCAATACTGAAAAGAAGCCACAGAAGATTTAGTAGCAGCAGGTAATCACATGTTCATGATTATATGTCACAGTGGTGCTCTAGCTTGTAGGAGCTAAGAGTGTGAGGCGTCAAGGGAAGGGAAGAGGAGTAATACTGCAATAAAGAGCATTAACCCTGCATTGACAGTGGGTTCCCCACAACAATGGTAAGTGATATTTCCCCAAATGGCTGTGGTCTGCATCTTCTAAAAACTATTATTTATTTTCTCCCGACCAAGGTTTACCTCCATTTGACTTTGTAGGTCCTTGAAGCTAATAAATTATGGAACTACTTGCCCACAAAAATATTTTTTGTGGAAAGAATCAATTGTAATCTAGAGGAAACACTCACTGTATGAATTCCAACAAACCCGTCCAATGGTATGGTTGAGTTCTTGCACTCTGCCCAAAACCATGAGGTGTACCATAAATAGAAACTGTTCAAGGCCCTTGATCCAACATTCTTGCACTGTATTGAAAATTTGGTCCTCCCATAGGAAGGTGGGGTGGGGGCCTGGGAGGGTTAGAAAAATCTTTTTATCTGGCCATACTTGGAAATTTTTGTTTAGTCTGGAGAAACCCAAACGATACAGTTCTTAAGGTTCTGTACTTTTTCATTTTGCCTTTGTTTGCATATGCTATGTGCACCAAAAAAATGCCAAAGTACAAAACTCATTTCTAGAGCAATTTAAAGTCTGCTCAAGCTAAACAAAGAATTAAAATAGTGTGCTGCTTTTCTATATTTCCTTTCGAGCACAGCATTAAATCTCTGGGTATCTATAGGAATTTCCTTAACAACTCAGTCAGACAATAATTGTCTCCTTTTCCTAGTAAAAAATACTTTGATAAATGACATGGCATGTCCTAGTCTTTTCATTAGAATCCTTATTCCCTGCCCAATTTTTCTCACCACTCACCTTCTACCTCACCCCCTGCCCCCAGAAGGGCATTAAACACCAATCATTTATTTACAGAATTTACACACACACACACACAAACACAGATACCCACATTCTGAGAAAACCCAATAATCTAAGTGATTTAGAATTCAGTCACTTTTAGTAGGCCATCTAAAAACAGAGGGACAAGAATGAGAAATTCTAGTTCAAGGCTCTAATCCCTAGGGAAGAAAACATCCTCTGGATAGTATCTCAAATCTTATTTCATCTAACTGAGAATGAGAGCCCTTACTCTGAGGACATGTGGTCAAGTGATATGTGAACATGAAATGATACACAACATTGTGTTTTCATGGAACTATTTGTGTAACGTGACACATATCCTTTGAGCTTCCCAAGGCCAGGTGTGATACCTCACACTTTTTCCTTCTTCTGTAGCTCCTAGCCCAGGGAAGAATCATATTGCACAAACAGTATTGTATAGTAATTAAGACTTGGCCACTGGAGTTAAAGTTTGGACCGAGTTCTGTATCTGCCACTTACTACCTGGCGCAACAAGTTACTCAAAGCTCAGTTTCCCCAACTGCAAAATAGGTATGATGATATGACATAACTTACAGAGGTGCCGAACAATTGAATGAGAAAACATATGTGGCAAACTTTGCAAAATTCCTAGAATATAGTAAGCCCTCCATAAATATTTTCTAATTTCATTTCTCGTAATGGGTGCTTTAGAGTGATGGTTACATAAAATAGCATTTAAGATAGTTTCTTCTTGTTGTGGTAAAATTGCTTACACCTCTTCATCAGTTTAGTTAGGAAAAAAGGTGGAAGAGGAACAAACATTTATTAAGCATCTTTGTAAGCCAGACTCTGAGCTAGGCCCTTTGCATTATTCATTTTGTCCAATCCTCACAATAACACTGGGAAGTAATATCATATATATTTCACAAATGAGCAAACTGAGGTTCAGAGAGAACAACCTCTCAGGATAACCCAACTTTTACGTAGCAGAGTCAGGATTTGGACAAAAATCTGCCCAACTCCCAAACCCACTGGTCACTGTTGCCTTCCAAGTAGAACTTCAATCCGACATCCTTGGGAAGTTCAGCTATTATGAAGATTCCTGGGAACTAGTTGAGAGCAGAGATGATATAGTAATGTGCTCCTTAGCAGCTAGAAAACATCCAGAGTTGCCACTATAAACCAAGAACATAGAGTAGAGATACAAGCGCCAGAGGAAAACACAAAAAGACAGAAGTAGATGAAACAAGAACTGGCAGGATTTGGAAAAGAAGTGGACAGATAAAATTACAGCATCACACAAACGAAGTTCACACTGAAGACAGCACTAAGGGACTAGACCCTGATGCAAACACAGTAAAGAACATGGGGAACATGGTGAGAAAAATGAGAAAACAAAATGGAAGTAAATGAATAGTAAATTACAAACAAATAAAAGGTTTAGAGAAAAAGATGATAA
The DNA here is from genome assembly GCA_023783475.1 of Daubentonia madagascariensis. Classification (NCBI taxonomy): domain Eukaryota; kingdom Metazoa; phylum Chordata; class Mammalia; order Primates; family Daubentoniidae; genus Daubentonia; species Daubentonia madagascariensis. The sequence goes on along the minus strand of JAKFHU010001798.1, from coordinate 92,994,609 downwards.
ATATCTTAGAAAATACGAGCAAAATTGACATCCCTGATGAGGAGAACCACATAACTGAACAGTAAAGTATTTCAAGATATAATTCAAAGTGTTTTCTGCTTGTTACCTCATTTGGTATAACCCTCGGGACAAGGCAGTCCTTGCAGGAGAGGTCTGTCATTCTGTGGTCTCCAACCCCTGGATCATGGCCTGTTAGGAACCAGGCCACCTGAGCCCTGCCACTCCAACCTCCCCAACCCCATCCATGGAAAAATTGTCTTCCATGAAACTGGTCCCTAGTGCCAAAAAGGTTGAGGACCACTGCTCTAGGGAGTTAGACCAAATTGAGCTTTTCTGATCTAGCTTCATCAGTCACTCCCAGGAGTGTAACATTTTGGATAACAAAATTTATTCTTTGGGTATAAAAGCTATATATTTTTTTCAGTTTTTTTTAAAAAGGAAAGATTTAACTCTACAAATTGAAAGACATATCTTGTTCCGGGGCGGGGGGGGGGGGGTGTGGGGGGTGAGGAATCACAGAACAATTGTTACAGTTCAAAGGTTAAAAAAAAAAACTTTTTAGTATCCTCCAAAAAATATAAAGTCACATATAGAGGGTGAAAAAATCAGGGATAGAAAACAGTAAAGCAATGCCAACAATGTCCTTAAAAAAAAGTGTGACCTGAGAATTTTATTATTTGCCAATAGAAGGATAAAAACAAGTAAACATTTCTGAAAATGCAAGAGCTCAGTAACTGCAGTTTTTCATTTGAGGAAGCTACTAGAAACAAATATTATCAAACCAAAGAAGAATAGAAAGTCTTCATTAAAAGAACTGCTAGTTATTTTGTGCATTTCATCCAATTGACTGATGGAAAGCAACTAGAACAAATATGGGGATTTTATTTACACAACAGAATGTAACTGTTATAAATCCTGAGCATGTATATATGATACAATTAACAAAATTTTTAAGGTGAAGGAGGAGGGAAGATGTATGATAATTTAAGTACACTGAGCTTTGGTTTGTTACAGCCAGAGTTAAAGACCCCAATCATGAGTCCAGGGAAATGGACCCTGGAAGCTGGACCTGAGGTGGGAGTTGTAGGCAGTCCTTTCCCTGGAGGGCCTTAGTAAGGGAACTCTGAGGGACTTGAAACAGTGTCCCATGAGAGAGTCAGTATTTGAATATCTGCTGTCTTAGGTTGGGTTCCTAAGAAGCAGACCCTGAAATAAAGATTCATGTGCAAGTGATTTATTAAAGAAGTGTGCTCAGAGAATCTGGTATTAGAGTAGGGGGAAGAGGGTATAGAAGGAAAGCAAGCCAAGCAAGGGTGAGATTTCAGGCAAAGTCCCAGCTTCAGCCTAATCCCGCAGGGAGCTCTGGAGCGTGAATCACATCTGAACATGTGTCCCACTTTGTAGCGGGGTACCCAGCTTTCTTCCTCCAGTTCCAATTGGTCATTGGCTGGGGGGCGGGGTAGAGACAGAAACTCCCAGACTCCCAGACGTGTCCAGATCACTACCTGTAAAGGTGAAGAGGCTCGTTTCTTTAAAGAAATGTGCAAGTGCATGGCCCTCCAACCCCGGGAGAGCCAGAGATAACACAGTGAGCGTGGAGAAGCACGAGGCTGGGAAAGGGCGAGGAAGCCGACCGCGCACATCTGAGCCAAGTCGGGCCCCACTCGGAGAAGGGCAAGAGAGACTGATGCTTTGATTCTATATTAGTCCAGACTTTTTAAGGGAAACGGACATGACCTGTTAATATCTGAAAGTGACTGGAAAAGCTAAGGTATCTGCTAGCAGTGGTCCCCAACCTTTTTGGCACCAGGGAGTGGTTTCACGGAAGACGATTTTTCCACGGGGCGTGGCGGGGATGCGGTACAGAGTTCTGCGGCCCGGTCCCTAACAGGCCACTGCAGTGCTAGAGAATTCATCCATGGGCAGGCAAGGAAACAACAGAGTGAATTTCAAGAGTCACCAGTGAGCAGGAATAAAGTTACTTTCTGTTTGTACCCTACCAACTCCAACTTGTTCAGTAAAGTGCTTACAAATACCTACTACCCACCCCCATACATATATTATATATATTTATATTCACATAGATACTGATGGTCACACAGATTCTCTGGAAAGACATACAACAAATTGACAACAGCAATTGCCCCTGGGGAAGAGGACCAGGTGGTTTTGGAGCAACAGTGAGAGAAGATTTAATTTATGCCTTTTGGAGTCTGACTACAAACATGTATTTTAAAAAATCATTTGAATTTAAAATCTTTTAACTGGTATGGAAAGTAAAACAAATAGAAAATCAAACAGGAAAGAAAGCTGGAGTCAGGCATGAGTTTTTGCAAAATACATAGCACAAAATCTGATAAACTTGCTATGGAGAATTTCTCCTGGGGGTCCTTTCTTTTGGATCCAAAAAAGTAGTGAAGAATACCTTCCCTAACCTCATTATTATAACACAGGGGAAAAATTAATAGAGTTGCCAATTTTATGAAGTTTGTTATTAGTAACAAGAGCTAAAGGTGATATGGACCAGGGATCATTATTGGCTTCATAGGTGAAGTAATTAAATCACGGCAGTTATTTGGGTTTAGGAGGAAAAACGGGGAAAAAATTAAGCGGTCTACAGTCCTCAATCGTTAGACTGCTGCTGCCTGAAATTTACTTAATCTTCTGAGTCACAGGCTACTAACTGTCCATCAATAACTAAATTTCACAACTGTTTGTCTTCAGAGCTTTGAGGCCTATGCACTATGCAAGGAATGAATTAATAGCTGCACGGAACATTCACCTAAGTATCTTCACTACCAGCCAAAGTAAATGTGAATCACCTACCACTACTCACCTATTCAAATGGATAAAATTAGAAAGGCTGACCATACCAAGTGTTAGCGAGGATGTGGAGCAACTGGAACTCTCATAAACCACTGGTGGAAATGCAAAATGGTGTAACTACTTTAAAAAATACTTTGACAGTTTTCTTAAAAGTTACACATACACCTGGCATATGATCTAGCCATTCTACTCCTAAATATCTGCCCAAGAGAAAAGGGAAATTCTGTCCATACAAGACTTGTGCACAAATAACAGCTTCATTTGTAATAGCCAAAAACTGGAAACAACCTAAATATCCATCAAATGGTGAATGAATAAACAAATTGTCGTATATCCACAATAGGATACTACTCAACACTAAAAAGAAATAACTATTGATACACGTAACATCAGAGGTTGAGTGGTTCCTTTGTGCCAACACTTTACATTGTTTCATTTAAGTCTCATGGGCACCCTATAAGATAAGTACTATTGTTTTCCTCTTTTTAGAGTTGAGAAAACCAAAGCTGGGAGAAGGTGAGCATCTTGTCTGGGGTCACCCAAGTAAGTGGCAGAGGCGTGACACGGAGCAAGTCAGTCTGACGTGAGTCTTCACATACACTGTGTGCAGAAGGGAGTGGGGGTGCTTTGAGCTCACTGGACCCACGAGCCTCTTCGAGATGAGGCAGTACAATGCAGGAAATAACCTCCAAAAATGAGAAGGGGTCAGGGATGGTGCAGAGAAGGCAACTTTGAAAGAGGAAAAATTAAATTTTCTTTTTTCAGATAATATCCTAGATTACTCACCATTTCTTTTCTCTCACCTCCAAATCCTCAGGTTTTAGTCTTGATGTGTCAGATCTGGGGACCCACTGGAATGCTCCCCAGAGAGGCTGTCCTTCCGTCTCAAAGCACAGGTCTGTACAAGCAGCAGCTTCACCTGGGCATCTATTACTGAAGTGAGCTGCAATTTGATATTCTTTTACTGTTTACTTCTGCTTTAATTACAGGGTGGGGGAAAGAGCTCCTAAGGTTTGCCAAAAACTTTGGTGATTTTTTTAAAAAAAGTCCTTCTTTACTTTCCAATTGTTCAACTCTGTTGGGAGAGGCAATAGGAATGCTTTTGGAACTGAGCTCGCTGTTGAGTTGCCAGGGTTTGGAGACCTCTGCAAAGGTCATTGTTTTCTGCAAAGGTCATTGTCTTTTCATGAAAACCCCGGCAAAGCATGCCAACACAGGAAAGCCACCAGCTTGCCAAACGTCCGGCGTCCCAGTCACCTGCTCTTCCTGCCCTAGGAAGGATGTGAGATGATCTCTGGAGTAAAGACATCAGATTGGGTTTGTTCCTTTCTTGCTCTTAAATCAGCTGCAAAATGCACAAACAAAGCACACATAGGACGATTCTCTGAGCCCTGTGCCGCCTCCTCGTTAAAGGCCAGCAGCTGCTGGGTGTTGCACAGAGCAAGATAAGCAATATGACATTTGTGGCCATTCACATCCTGAGTGTAGATCATTGTGCTCTCAGCGGAATTTCTGAGGCTTCAATACCTGAAGAAAACCCCACGGGTGAAAATGCAGAGAAAGGGTGCCCTCCGGGGAGGGGTGCTGGGTGGGATGGGGGTGTGCAGCGGGGGTGACAGGCAGAATCAAGCAACCAAGTCACAGTCCCTCGCTCTTCAGAAAAGTGGCTCTGCTGACAAGAGAATTGGGGCAGGATGATTTTGGCAAGCCCTGTGTTGTGTTAGCTGCACAAACATTTTCTTTCCTCTTATGCAGCCTCCTAATAATTGGGTGGGAGCTTCTTTTCACATTTCACGGAGGGGCTGGTTCCTGTCAGATGTTTTGCAAAGGGGCTCCACATTAGGTGTGTCAGGCACACACAGTTCCAGATGCGACGCGGAGTCTACTTAGTTTGAAGAGATTAGAATGTGCAGCTTTCTTGCCTTTGGCAGCGTTGTCACGCTTCTCTTTTCCTCACAATTTTCTCACATTACTTGAAGTGACTCTTACCCTTATCTTTACACCATGTTTTAAAGAAAATTATGGGAAAGAGGAGAAAGGACCCAGAGTGTCACCAGGGGCACCTGGCCTCTGACCGGAAGCTGCCAAACCACGTGAGCGTGTCCTGATTGGAGACATTTCCCTCCCCGCAGAGGGGGCCCCCGATTTACCCCTCTATGGGCAGATACTAATTTCAAGCCCACGGACACAAAAATCATTTCAATTACTTCCTTCCATCTTCCTGCATGCTCCAATAGCCTCTACGCCCCTGTCCCCTCCTCCCACGAGCCTGCCTCAGTCACCCGTCATCAACAAACACACATGGAGCTCACAGGAGTGGTCCTGCATCTGAGACAGGTCCCTCCAGAAGAGTCTGCACAGACCCCACACCAAGCCTGCACCCAGGCCAATGCCCTGAGAGTGTTCCCAGCCTTGTCTGAGTGAAGGGCCAGGACGGTCACCCCAAAGACAGCAGGAGCTGTGCTGTACAGCAGGAAGGTGCTCATGGCAAAAAGAAATCCTCTTCAAAGATGATATTCCTTGAGAAATATATATATATGGCCAAATATTTGAAAACTTCCACTTAATGCAGAATAGATTAAGACTGTGTATATTCTTTCTCCATCCATCCATCCAACCATTCATTCAACTTATGTTCGTTAAGTGTTCTAGGCACTGAAGATTTGGGAGGAAGAAACCAAATTTCCTGCCCTCTGGAGCTGATATATTGGTAGGGTAAGGCAAAAAATAAATAAAGAAAGAAAGCACCTAAATGCATGTTGCAGGTTATGATAGTGAATATGAAGGAAAAGTAAGCAGGAGGATAGAAAGTGATGGGGATTGACGATGATGTTTTAGAGGGGAGGTCAGGGAAGCCCTCGCTGAGAAGGGGACAGCTGAGTGGAAAGCTGGAGGAAGCGAGGCATGAGCTGGAAAGAGCTGAGGGAAGAACACCCTGGACAGAGGAAAAAGCAAGTGCAAATGTCCTGGGGTGGGAGCATGCTTGGGACTTTCAAGGAGCAGAAGGGAGGCCAGGAGGAGAAGGAGTGAGGGAGGAGAGGCAGGAAACAAGAGCACAGAGGAGGGGGCCCCGGCAGGGTAGGCTCAGAAGGAGACAAGCAGACTCTGGTGAGCTCTGAGCAGAGGAGAGGCACCATCTGACTGATGGCACAGACGTATCGCTTTGGCTGCCCTGCCAGGCAGGAAGAGGTTGAACAGTTGGAAACAGATGCAGGGAGCCCAGTTGGGAGGCAGCTGCAGTAATCCAGGTTAGAGGCGATGGTTCTGGGACAAGGTAGTAATGTTGAAAGTGTCAGGAGAGGAGCATTTCTGGATATATTGAGAAGATAGCTGCAGGATTTGCTGATGGATTGAGTTTGCTGGATGCCCTCAAACCTGAAACTCCTAGTAAAGGAACAGACCCAGCAGTCAGTTCAGAGAGTGCAAACGCATCAGAAATAGAGAACTCTTGGATTCTGGCTCTTAGGAAAGGGGCAAATACTCCATTTATTGAGCACCTACTATGTGCCAGATGCTGCCTTAGATATTTTCACAGAAACTTCTTCCTCACAAGTCTTTGTGGTAGGTTTGACTATTTCCACGTCATGGGTAAGGAAACTTGTATCCCAGAGAAGTTCCAGCAGTGGAGGAGAGAGATCTGAGCCTGTGTCTGCTGGCCCCCAGAGCTGCTAATGTAAGCCCCTTACAAGGGGAGAGCCCCAGGAGTACGTATAGCAGACTGGCTCTGGGGGGCTCCAGGAGCTCAGCAAGGGTGGGCACCAGAGTGAGGAAGCCCTGACATCCTCCCTGGCAGCCACAGCTTCTCATCAGAGCTGCAGGGTGGAGCTGCAAGTCCTGGGACTGACCCAACGCCGAGCTTCCTCAATAGGATGCAGGAGGTATCTGCTGGGGCTGCAGCTGCCAGAGGCAGGAGATCCTGGGGACCCTTCCAAGCCCTGGGCCCAGCTTTCCTGTGCCAACAGGGAGGGTGCTGCCTGGTTGCTGCCCGCAGCCCCTGGAGTCAAAGACCCCTGAATTCTGAGTTTCCACATTCCAGCCTGCACACAGCAAAACTTCCAGCCAGCCTTCCTGGGAGGAGCCCCGAGGTCACGGTCGTGGGGCTGGCAGGGGCTGATTGGAGGAAATGGGCCTGTGCTCAACACTTGTGCACCTGCACTGGGCGTGTGTATTTCTCCTCTGGTTGCCACAGCAACAGAAACAACAGTGGCTGTTGAAACCCCCTTAACGCCACAGCCCAGGCTGACCCTGACCAATGGCAGCCAGATCCTGCGTCTTGGTCTCTTTCCGTTTCTCTCACCCCCAAAAGTATCTCTCTGAAACCGAGAACTTACCCGCCCCTCTCACTGAGCTGAAGTGGTTCTCAGAGCTTGAGCAGCACTGGTTTCTGACTCTCAGCACTCCAGGGAGAGGGTGGGACACCCAGATCCAGGCCTAGAGCAGAATGTCGTCTGGGGGAGAGCCCCTGGACACCCCTCCTTGGAACCACTGTGGAAGCTACTTCACTCCAAATGACCCAAGTACAGTGGGCAGTTTGCCAAGGTGGGCCCCGGCTGTGGAGCCCAGAGTCTGCACCCAAACACACGTGGGTCTGCCTACTGCCCTTATTAACAAACCCAACCCCATGAGAGGGACTGGGGCTAGAGGTCCAGCCCATTTCCAGGGGATTAGTGTCCTCATTCTATGTGGGGAACGTCCCACTTTGAAAAAACATGCGATTATGGTGATTTATGACACCAACTGCTGTGCAAATGACTGGGAAATGGACAATTTGTCCTACCCGTTAACTCACAAATGGACATCAGGGACCAGAGATACACTTGCTCTGAAGCAAAGCACGCAACATACATACAGCTCTGCCTCCAGCTGCAGTGTGCAAGGGTGCTGGGCTGGCTTATGGTTCCTCTACCTGCTCTGTTCAAGTTGCAATAGGAGGATCTCATGCATTGAGCTGGGAAACAGAATGACAGGGTCCTTCCCTCCATCCTGTTAGGATACACTGTGGGGATGATCCTTGAAGTGAGGAGGCACCTCTATGCTGTTTTATTTACTTCTCTCTACAATCCCACAAGTTAGATACAGCATTTTTTACATGTTACAACTGAGAAAGTCTAAGTTCAGAGAAGTTAAGTGACTTGCCTGAGATCACACAGTGAGCAAGTAGAAGGACCAGGATACCAATCCAGATTTCCTATTCCACATTATACTGCAGTGGCTTGTTCAAAGGCTTAAATAAGGGGCTCAGTTCTTTGATTATTCCACACAGTAAACAAAATCACAGGTACTCTATTAGTTTGCTAGGGCTGCCATAACAAAGTGTCACAGACTGGGTGGCTGACAACAGAAATTTATTTTCTCATGATTCTGGAGGCTAAGTCCGAGATCAGGAAGGGGTAGAGCTGGTTTCTTCTGAGGCTTGTAGATGGCCATCCTCTCCCTGGGTGTTCACATGGTCTTCCTTCTGTAGGCATCCCAATCTCCTCTTAGAAGGACACCAGCCACGTTGGATGAGGGCCCACACTAGTGACTTCATTTAACCTTAATTACCTCTTTAAAGGCCCTGTGGTCAAATACAGTCACATCCTGAGGTACAAAGGTTAGGACTCCAACATGTGAATTTGGGGGGGAGGGGACACAGTTCAGTCCATAACAGGCACCAAGCCCTGTCTTTTCACTTCTTGTTTCAGCTCCTCTATAGTGTGCTCTCAAATATAATAACAATATTATAAATATAAACAAATATAACATTCATTCAAATCAGTGATGAAAAAGGAGGGCTTTTACTAAAAGTTACTTTTCAGTTGCCATTCTATTAGCAGATTTTTTCAGAAAGCATCTCCTGTGCACAAAACACTTTGGTCATTACAATGCCATGTGGTACATAGCTTCTCTGGTCATCATCAAACTTGCACTAGGGCTAGGAAGATAAGAGACCCAAATAACTACCATACAAAGCAGACATGCTCTGTGCCCCAAGAATGGTGTCCTGTAGGGTACTGGGAAGTCCAAGGGGTGAGACATCACTTCTGTTTGACATATTCAAGGACAACTTCCTGGAGGAGGTAACTTTAAAGTTAGGGCTAACAGTCACATGGGATTTTAATAGACAAAGATGGAGGATTTGGTCTTATAAAAAAACATCCATTTAGACATCATATTTGGATTTTTACCCCTCCCCCAAATTTTGGATATAAAAATAGGAATAATATTTCCAATATCATTCTGCTGCATGTCCCTTGATGAAGAGCATCTCCAAGGAGACCATGGGAGAAAAAGGGCAATGTCCAGGGAAATATAATAGAGCCCAGCAGTACGGTTCATATGATTGCATCTTAAGCCTGTGCAAAAATAGGTGACAGGCTTCCACGTATGCTATGCTACCCTGTCCTCCCTCACTGGTAGCCTGTATGCCTGCAGCAGCCAGCACAAAGCTTAGCACTGCTGTGGGGGACTGTGGTCAGCCCTACTTTTCATTTTCCATTCAGAAATCAGCAGGGAGCTCATTTCACAAGATAGGGTAAGACAGGCTTTGGGCAGACAGATGGCTCTAGAACCATTTCCCCCAAACAAGATTTCTCTTCCATCTTCTACTAAAACTTTGGAACTCTAACTCTTTTCCTTTCCTTACTCATCTGTATCTGTCTTTAATAGAGCAGATGACCATCTAAATTACAAAACCAGCTTGTGATACTGGGCGGAACTCTCAGGATACAAACCAAGCATGGGGTACGTCTGTTTTTGTGCTTAGTTCTCCCTGGAAGGAAAGTCCTCCTCCCACCCAAACTCTTCACCTGCTCCCCAGCCCTTGAACCTCTGCGCAAAGGGCACCCTTCAGAGAAACCATTGCCCCCACGCACTCAAATCTAGGGCAGGTTTCCCTACCATGGGATCTCATCATTACCTCTCCTTCATAGTTGTAGCAACGTGTTAGTTTGTTTCTCCTACACCAGATCTTAACCTCTGCAAAGGCAGGTTGTTGCGCACAGTTATCACCACGTCTGACACATGGAAGGTACTCCACACACAACTGTGGACCAGACCATGGGGAGGCAGCCTGATGTAGCAATAACTGGCATCAGACAGACCTAGGCTGGAATGCCAGCTCCAGCGCTTACTACTTGGACAATCAATTGTACTCTCTGTGTCTCAGCCTTCCCTACCGCAAAATAAGGATAGCCGTATTTATTTCACAAGATTATTAAGTGAAACAGACAGGTAAGAACATCTAGCTGGCACTTGTGTGTGCTCACACAGTAATATTAATTTCTTCCTTTATCACCTGTACTGGCTCACCATAGCTCTCAGGGTGCCTTTGACCTTGACCTTCAGGCCACACAGGCCTTCCTTCATAAACCCCAAAGTCCACCCTAGAATATTAATTCAAAATTGAAAATGCTTTCTATGGTTCTCTGAAGCTGAGTCAAGATGTTCCATTCATCCTCTGTGTCTGTCAGCGTTCTAGCCTGCAAAGAACAGAAACCAACTCGTTCATTTAAGAAGAAAAGGAAGTTATGAAAAGTAAGTGGGGTCCTCAGAGTTTCTCAAATGGTGCAGAACCAGGTGCAGAGGCTCTCCACCAAGAGCAATGCCCCAAATCAGGCCACAGAGCTGAGCGGGGGAAGACGCTGCTGCCATTGCTACTAGGCATGGTCCTAGCCCCAGTTACAATGTACCATGTGCATGGTTGACACTGAACTCTGGATGCTGAGTATGGAACCACAGTCCCTGTTGCCTCTGGAAACTAAACATAGTGTCACTGTTGTCCCACCTTCACCAGAATGGAGTCCACCCAGGGCCTGTTTTAGGTCTGTTTCAAAGTCTAACAAAAGCACGTCTGCCTGGTGGAGCTCAGGTTGATGAGCCCTAAACCAGCTACAAAGTAGGCTGAGGAAACATGGGTCTGCTTTATCAGGTCAGGAATTCTCCCCAAAAGGAAAGGGGTTCAGGCACTGGGCATCCAAAGCAATGACAATTGGCCACTATCCCCTGGAATTTGCACAGCTCCTAACTCCTGAGTCTCTCCTCACCCCACCTGTACTAGCCTCATGGACTGAACCACCTAACTAACTTCTCCCCACATGCCAGCATTTTCTAGGTGACTCCTCCCTGCCCCATATCTCTGTCGATCTCAAATATTTCCATTTTCTTAACTCCATCATCATCATTTACATCAGCTCTCTCTCCCTCCAGAGTCATCTTTGGAGAGCCCAGCATTCAGAGTGCATGCAACCCCACAGGTGACACATCCCACAGCTCAATTCTTCCTATGTCTAAAGTCCAATTTATTTCAGAATTACTCCTAACCTACATAGAATAGGAGAAATTTCACACACACATAATGCTTTAGGAAGAGTTCCTTCTCTCATGTGGCCACCTGTGTCAACGTCTGAAACAGCCAGCCTCAGTGAACATTACATTCTTAAGGTGGTCCTCAAAGAAAAGTATTCTTTGGTCAAATTAATTTAAGAAGAGTTCTTTCCCCTGTGAGAGTCACAATGCACATGAGCTAATTAAAGGCTCTGAAAAGTCATGAAATAAAGAAACCTATTAAACTTCTCAACCCAACATTCCAAAGCTTATTTGACTATAAGCCATCCCCACATTTTTGCTGCTGTCCTCGTAACACCTTTTCACATCCAAAATACGCTGCAATAGAGCTTCCTCGCGATATTCCACTCAGAAGATTCCCATGCTCCCTTCTTCCTGATTGTCTTATATCTCTAGATAGAATTATTCTAAAGTAAGGGAATCTTGGCTGGGCTTGGAGAAGGAGAACAGGGAAGAAGGGTAGAGGTGTAACACTGCAGATCCTTGCTACTCAAGGTGTGGTGCATGGGCAAGCAGCATCACCATCACCTGGGCGCTTGGGAAATATAGAATTTCAGGCCCTCCCCCATACCCAGAAAAACAGAATCAGCATTTTAGCAAGGTGATTTCTATGCACAGCAAAGTTGGACCCATACTGACATAGATATAACTCTTCCACCTACAGACTTCAATTCTCATAATGAACATCTAAGGAGTTTAATCTCACACCTAAATTCCCGTAAGTAGATTTTGTTCTTCCCTTTAGGATTTTACAGAGCTCAGCATTCTTTTACAGGGTGGGTCTACACCCTTTGGGATTCCGGGACTTTAAGGAAACCTTAGCATTTTGTGGTTTGGCCACAAAGAAGCTGAGCTGACTTCTATGATCTTTTCTAAGTCATCCTGTGGGAGCCTCTGGCCTCCGGCATTGAGAGATGTACCAGCACTATCGTTGGCTCCTTGCATACCTGGGAGGTACTGTTGTACTGGGCCACAGCCCAGGTAGTATTTACAAATCCAATTCTGCACAGACTGCAAAAGGAACTCTAAAGGGGCACTTAATTAGTTTTCTGCAAAAACTGGAGTCTCTCAACAACTAGCATGTTTTGTTCACCAAATGTGGTGGATTTTAAAACAGTGTAAACTGTAACCAAAGCTAATTTTGGTATCTGGACCTCAGCCTGCCTACCACCTCTTTACCTGCATTAGGTTACAAAAGGTCTTACTAGTTCCCATCATGCCCTGCTTTGTAGGGTAAGATTTTAAGGGATTTGGAATCAGACCTCGGTTCAAATACAGGCTCTGCCTCTTACCGGTTCAGTGAAGCCAACCACTTTGCTTTACCTGCCTTAGCAGTGGGTTCCTCCCTGTAAAATGGGGCTGTGAGGATCGGCTTCATGGGACTGCTGTAATGGTACTCCACCGGGTAAGGTGAGGGGAACCCCAGTGCAGTGCCTCTCTGGTGCTGAGAGCGCCAGCCACATTAGACCTCAACGCCCACATCCCCAAGCCCACTCACAGAGTGTCAGCTCAGGGCCTCCCTTCCCGTGGGCCCCCAGCCTGAGGTGACCACCCTCCTAGCCCTGCAGGCTGTGGAAATGACAGCCTGGACCCCCCCTTCCCTCCCCAACTGCTGTGGGCACCTAGCTTCTACCCCCCAATTGCCACAGACCACAGCTCCAGAGGCTGCCTGGAGATTCAGCAAATTTCCTTGTCGCCCTCCCTGGCAGCCCTGCGGGATCACTCCTAACCTGTGACAGGCCTGGGGAAGGAGGCAAAGGAAGAGAGTGTGGGAGGAGAGGGGAGAGGCGGGACTTGGGGAGTCCTTCCTCCACAGACTTGCAATCTGGGGTCTGTACCCTCTGTTTCTGAGAAGGAATGAGGAAAAGGGGAAATTTGGCATGCTCTCCTGTTAGCCAGGGGCATAAGCTAAATAAATGAGTCTGCTTTCTTCTCTTTAAACTTGGAGCTGCTAGAAGTTGATCCTACTAACCAATTCTCATACATGGATACAGACGCAGAATCTTTGTGGGCAAGAAGGACAATGATCATGTGTAAGTCAGCCATGCCTTAAAAGGAAGAGACAGAGATATAACCATCGTGTCACAAGACTCTAAGTCACATGTGGACTGACACCCAACAAGATCACAGGTGACCAATTAATGATTGTTCCAGATCCACCTATGGCTCATTGTCAGTACTAAGGGAACATTGTTGTTAATCATCCCAGCCATGAGTGTTTTCCAGATAAGATAACTTGTTCTGTGGACTGACAGCACACACGTTAGCAATACTGACAAGGTAAGGATACAGATAATTGGTGTGAATAAACAGCAGTTCATATACAGGCATGCCTCAGAGATACTGTAGGTTTGACTTCAGGCCACCAAAATAAGGTGAATATCACAATAAAGTGAGTCACATCGATTTTTTTGTTTCCCTGTGCATAGAAAAGTTGTGCTTACACTATACTGTAGTTTATTAAGTGTGCAATAGTGTTATATCTAAGAAACAATGTACATACCTTAATTTAAAAATACCTTATTGTTAAAAAATGCTAACAATCATTTGAGCCTTCAGGGAGTCTTATATTTCTGCTGGTGGAGGGTCTTGTCTTGATGTTGATGACTGCTGTCTGATCAAGGTGGTGGTTGCTAAAGGTTGGCTGTGGCAATTTCTTAAAATAAGACAACAATGAAGTTTGCTGCATCGACCGGCTCTTCCTTTCCTGAAAGATTTCTCTGTAGCATGCAATGCTGTTTGATAGCACTCAACCCACAGTAGAACATCTTTCAAAACTAGGGTCAGTCCTCTCAAACTGGACTTCTGCTTTACTAACTAAGATTATGTTCCAAATCCTTTGTCATTTCAACAATGTTCACAGCATCTTCAACAGAAGTAGATTCCATTTCAAGAAACCACATTCTTTGCTCATCCATAAGAAGTGCCTTCTCATCTGTTAAAGTTTTATCATGAGCTTGCAGAAATTTAGTTACATCTTCAGATTCTACTTCTAATCCTAGTTCTCTTGCTATTTCTACTGAAGTCTTGAACCTCCCAAAGTCATCCATGAGGGTTGGAATCAACCTCTTCAAAACTCAGGTTAATGTTGATATTTTGACCTCCTCCCGTGAATCATGAATCTTTTTAATAGCACCTAGAATAGTGAATCCTTTCCAGGTTTTCAATTTGCTTTGCCCAGATCCATCAGAGGAATCATTATCTATGGCAGCTATAGCTTTGTGAAATGTATTTCCTAAACAATAAGATTGGAAAGTCAGAATTACTCCTTGGACTACAGAGTGTATGATCTGTTAGCAGGCATGAAAACCACATTAATCTCCTCGTGCATCTCCATCAGAGCTCTTGGGTGACTAGGTGCATTGTCAATGGGCAGTAATATTTTGAAAGGAATCTTTTTTTCTGAGCAGTAGATCTCAACAGTGGGCTTAAAATATTCGGTAAACCATGCTGTTAACAGATGTGCTGCCATCCAGGCTTTGTTGTTCCATTTATAGAGCACAGGCAGAGTAGATTTCACTTAATTCTTAAGGGACCTAGGATTTTCAGAATAGTAAGTGAGCATTGACTTCGACTTAAAGTCACCAGCTGCATTAGCCCCTAACAAGGTAGTCAGCCTGTCCTTTGAAACTTTGAAGCCAGGAATCGACTTCTCCTTTCAAGCTCCGAAAGCCCTAGTTGACATCTTCTTCCATTAGAAGGCTGTTTCATCTACATTGAAAATCTGTTGTTTGGTGTGGCCATCTTAACCAGTTATCTTAGCTAGATCTTCTGGATGACTTGCTTCAGCTTCTACGTCAGCACTTGCTGCTTCACCTTTTACTTTGATGTTATGGCGATGGCTTCTTTCCTTAAACCTCATGAACCAACCTCTGTGAGCTTCATACTTTTCTTCTGCAGCCTCCTCACCTCTGTCAGTCTTCATGGAATTGAAGAGATTAGGGCCTTGCTCTGGATTAGGCTTTGGTTTAAGGGAATGTTGTGGCTGGTATGATATTCTATCCAGACCACTAAAACTTTCTCCATATCAGCAATAAGGCTGTTTTGCTTTCTTACCATTTGTGTGTTCACTGGAGTAATACTTTTAATTTCCTTTAAGAAATTATTCTTTGCATTCTCAACTTGACTGACTTGTGCAAGAGGCCTAGTTTTCAGCTCATCTTGGCTTTTGACATGCCTTCCTCACTAAATTTAATCATTTCAAGCTTTTGATTTACAGTGAGAGACCCAAGACTTTTTCTTTCAATTGAACACTTAGAGGCCCTTGTAGGGTTATTGTTAATAATTGGCCTAATTTTAATATTGTTATGTCTCAGGAAATAGAGAGGCCTGAGAAGAGGGAGAGAGCTGGGGGAATGGTTGGTCGGTGATGCAGTCAGAACATACACAATATTTATCTATTAAGTTTCTCATCTTATGTGGGTGTGATTTGTGGCACCTCAAAACAATTACAATAGCAACATCAAAGATCACTGATCATGCAAAAAATAAAAAATAAAAAACCTAGGAATATACTTAACCAAGGAAGTAAAAGATTTCTACAAGAACTATAATACAAAACACTGACAAAAGAAATCGTAGATGAGAGAAACAAATGGAGAAACATCTCATGCTCATGGATTGGAAGAATCAATATTGTGAAAATGACCATACTGCCTAAAGCAATCTACAAATTCAATGCAATGTCTATTAAAATATCAATATCATTTTTTACAGATTTAGAAAAAATAATCCTAAAATGCATATGGAACCAAAAAGGGCCAGAATAGCCAAAGCAATCCTAAACAAAACAACAAATCTGGAGGCATCACATTCCCAGATTTCACATTATACTACAAGGTGATAGTAACCTAAACAGCATGGTACTGGCATAAAAGTTGACACATAGATCAGTGAAACAGAATAGAGAACCCAGAAATAAAGCCAAATACCTATAAGCAACTTATCTTTGATGAAGCAGACAGAAAACATACACTGGGGAAAGGACACCCTATCCAATAAATGGTGCTGGGAAAATTGGGTAGCCACAGACAGAAGAATGAAACAGGATCCCTCTCTCTCACTATATACAAAAATTAACTTAAGATGTATTACAGACTTAAATGTAAGACCTGAAACCATAAAAATTCCAGGAAAATCTAGGAAAACCTCTTGTGGACATTGACCTAGGCAAAGAATTCATGACTAAGACCCCAAAAGCAAATGCAAGAAAGCAAAAAATAAATGAATGGGACATAATTAAATTAAAAAGCTCTGCATAGAAAAAGAAATAATCAACAGAGTAAATAAACACCCTACCGAATGGGGAAAATATTCACAAACTAAACATCTGACAAAGGACTAATATCCAGAATCCACAAGGAACCCAAACAAATCAGCAAGAAAAAAACAGATAACCCCATTAAAAAGTGGGCAAAAGACATGAACAGACATTTTTCAAAAAAGAAATACAAATGGCCAATAAATATATTCAAAAAATGCTCAACATCACTAATCATCAGGGAAATGCAAATTAAAACCACAATGAGATACCACCTTACCCCAGTCAGAATGGCCCTTATGAAAAAGCCAAAAAATAATAGATATTGGCATGGATATAGTGAAAAGGGAACAACTTATATACTGTTGACGGGAATGTAAATTAGTACAACCTCTACGTAAAACAGTATGGAGATTTCTCAAAGAACTAAAAGGAGATCAACTATTTGATCCAGTAATCCCACTATTGGGTATCTACCCAAAGGGAAAGAAGTCAGTATATCAAAAAGATATGTGCAATCGTATGTTTATCACAGCAAAATTCACAATTGCAAAGACATGGAACCAACCTAAGTGCCCATCAACTGAGAAGTAGATAAAGAAAATGTAGTATCTATACACCACAGAATACTACTCAGTCATAAAGAATAAAATAATGTCTTTTGCAGCAACTTGGGTAGAACTGGAGGCCATTACCCTAAAACAAAGCAGGAATGGAAAACCACATACAGCATGTTCTCTCTTACAAGTGGGTGATAAGCTATGGGTATTCAGGGGCATGCAGAATGGTGCAATGAACATTGGAACTCAGAAGGCGGGGAGGGGGCTGAAAGAAGAAAAACTATCTGTCGGGTGCAATGTACACTATTTGGTGATGGGCACACTAAAAACCCAGACATCACCACTATACGATTCATCCAGGTAACCAAAAACCACTTGTACCCCTAAATCTATTGAAATTTTTTTTGAAAAGATCACTGATCACAGATCACCATTGCAGATATAACAACAATGGAAAAGTTTGAAATATTGTAAGAATTACCAAAATGTGACACAGAGACACAAAGTGAGCACATGCTGTTGGAAAAAATGGCGCCAATAGACTTGCTCTTTGCAAAGTTGCCACAAACCTTAAATTTGTAAAAAAGTACAATATCTGCCAAGTGCAATAAAAAGAGGTATGCCTGCATTGACCAGCAAAAGTGAACAATAAGAGCTTTTTCTAAAATATGCTCTACAAATAGCTGTATTTTAACAGCCAACAAAATGAATTTTAAAATTCAACAACAGTCCTCAGTTTTCTGAAGTATTTGAGGAAGGCCCAATTTCTACATCCAGGGCTAAGATTGGGCCACCAAAGGGTTTAATGCAGGTCCTAGATGCCCACCTTTCCCTGGGCAGGGGGCCTGCCCATATCTGCTTCTCATAGAGCTACTCATTGTGTGGCCCCAGGGGCCAGAAAGGTTGAGACCACTGGGAGCTTGTCAGAAATTCAGAGTCCCGGGCCCCATCCCAGATCTACAGAATCAGAATCTGCATTTTAACAAGACCTGCTCACTACAGTTTGAGAAGGGCTATTTTGGGTGGACAGGAAAGGCAGATTCCTTCTGTCACATCCATGGAACAGCTCTAAGGGGACAGCCCTCATTTGTGACATTACTCACCAGGGCAGGAGAACAGCACCTTTGTCCAGAGGCCCCATGATACACTCCCATTCAGATAAATCTATCGTTCCAACTCGGTGGTGAACTCTTACAGTAGGAACAAAAAATTCACACACCAACGTACCCCTGGAGCCGCATGACCCCTACAGGAAGCCTACAATTGTGTTTTCGGGCTCATAAGCCTCTGAGGTGGCACGCTTGCCTTGGTCTTGATCTTGGTATTGTTCTTTATGGCCACGCTCATTAACCTGCAAGCAGCGCCATATTATAACAGGGATGTGCCGGAAACTGCAATGACAAGAGATTGTGCACCGTCAGCAAAGTGAGACAAGCGCGAAGGAAGAGGAGAGACGAGGGCGGGCTGTTGTGCACTTAGCCGGGAATCATGACTGGAGTGATGCGTGAAGCTTCAGGCTTAAGGTGGGGATGGGCAAAAGTAGAGAGAAATTAACGACAAACGGTGGTCTCTGGCTTTCACTAAATAAATTCAAATGTATTCCTGAGGCCCTTTGAATTTCTGAACACTTCTGACAATTTATGATCAGAGTGTCTGATGGAATAGTTTAAACTGAGGAGAAGAACTTCCCTACCAGAACATTTTTATCAGGGTTTTTTAACGCACCCAAAGTCTGTGGGCAACATATAAAAACAGGCATATTTATGTGTAACGTGACAGTGAACCAGCCACTGAAAGCCTGCCTCCAACTGTGCTTCTTTGCCCCCATTTTTCTCTGCTTCTCAGAGAACAGCCAGAAAAATCGCAACATTCGACTGAATTAGCATCCTTCTACTTCCAAATCCTACAACGAGGAGGTTCGTTAAGTTTTGCAGAAAGCTGGGAGAAGACTGCAAAATTCCCTTTTGAGAAGGTCTGAGATGGTTTCTTACTTTTCGAGGAGTCCACTTACATGCGGAAAAGGACTTTCCGGCATCAGATTGCCCATCAATGGTTCTTATCTGAATTTTACTTTCCATATTCACTCACATTATCTTCCACTTCAAAATCCTCTCTCAAAATTTTCACAAGGAAATCCGATTCTTCTCCAAGTCCACCCCCTGCCTCCCAGGAAGAAAAAGCAGGCTCGAGGGCAGCCACCTTGAAAGACCCCTGACTTGGATAAGGAACAGAACGAAGTACAGCAATGTGCAGCACTCGTGCGACCCTGCCCTTTATAAAGCTCCTTCACATGCATCATCTCAAGTTTCTGAGGAGGTATGAATTGTGTTTAATTAAAGTCTGAGTGATGGAAGCAGACGGAAAGTTATTTCGAGGCTGTTCACACATCTTTAGCCCTTCTTATCAAGCCTTCAGAGCTCTATTCTAAAGGTTAGGGGGTGTAGGAGGCAATTACGTCTCTTCTCCAGCAGCTGCCAGAGATTACTGCCGTCAGAGTAATTATCACCAAATAATTGTCCCCTTTCTTCCCTGCTGACGGGGCAGAATGGGAACAGGGACTCATCTGAAACAGATTTTGTACTTGCTGAATGCGAGTTAGACAGCTCAGGTCAATGAGCATCCACCGAAGTATTTCAACATCGTGCCTGTTGACCTTAGAGAAAGATTAAAATTCATTTGATACAAAAGGGAAAACCATCAAATATCACCTGCCTGAAGTTATGTGGATTTCTTGAAGTTGAGCAACTGTGGTTTCAGACTGGAATAAGTGCTTATTTTAGCCTAAAATAAACTGTCCTCTGCCGAGGATGGTTCCAGAAGATGGGAACAAGAGGAGCATTTTCCGGAGTCCAGAACTTTGAGACAAGTACCTGGCTTTTCCCTGTAGAGGTGGATGTGAAAAGACAGAGCTAACAACCCCCATCCTGTCTTCTAAAGGAGGCAGAATGGTAACGAGACTTCAGAAGTAGAAGAGTCCTAAGATCAGAGTTTGAGATTCGGCTTCACCACTTGCTAGCTGTTGACCTTGGGCAGGTCACTATCCGCTCCCTGCCTCAGTTTCTCCTGCTATAAATTGAGGATAAGGATACTCTGGCAGCCTACCTCACAGGATTGTTGTGAAGACCAAACGAAATTGAACATGCAAAATCTCTTTATAAATTGCAAAGTATTATGCAAATGTGATCATTATTATAATTATGGTTCACTGCAAAAGAGCTATTAGATTCCTAACAACAATGCCACCTTCCACATAAACAACAACCCTACCCAGAAATTTCCATCTTCTAAATCCCCTAAAAATCAGCACATGAAAAAGATAGGTTTGCTTTCCTTCAAATGTAGGGATGTGTTATAAACGTTTGTATGGCCCTAGTGCGAAGTGCATAGGAGGTACTCTATAAATGCTGAAAAAATGGAGTTACTGTGGGGCTCCAGAGTCAGGTTAGAGAAAAGGGAACCAAAGGGGCTGCTCTGGAAATGAGGCTCAGAACCATACATCTTAGTGGCCACAAATTAATCAATTTGTCTTCTTACATAATGATGTCAATATCAGTAGTAATGGTCAATTTTGCAGTGATTTATCATAAACCACAATTATAAGGGGTTTCTGCATCCCTCCTCACCCTCCACCACCACCGGATTTCTTCCTAGGAGCATTTATTGTTGCCTAAGTTTCACCTAGACTGTGAAAATCATAGTAGGTAGCCTCTAGAAAGTGTTTGAGGAGACTATAGAATCTTGGATTTTTGGATAATTGGAAGCCAAATTCAAAGGTATGAAGTTTGAGTAGGAAAAGGATTTGGTGTCAGATTCTAGACTGTGCGGGGCCCGGGAGAAAGGCGCCCGACACACATCAGCAACCTTCGGGGCGTTGTGTTTGAAGAAGATAATGGTGAGTGGAATCTAGTCAACACGGCTCTACTTTTTCACCTTTGGGCAAGTAGATTAAATTCTTTCATCTACATTTTCCAAATCTGCAAAATGTAGGTGCCACCTTTCTCAATACATACTTACACACAACAACAACAACCATCCCATCCCTAGAGGCCATGAGGGTTTCAAAAAAACACATCATATTTGTTCATTTAGGCCAATACCAAAGTTGACCAGGAGGAAGGTTGGGGAGCTGAGTTGGAGAAATAGTACAAGAGCCTGGTTGGGGGCAGTAGGAAGCTGGCCCAGGAATGAAATTCCCTGCATGTAGCATAATCAGTCTGCCCACCCCGCTGTGGCCAACAGAGAAGCCCAGTTATATGTGTGAGAGGATCAGCCATGAGCCACTTGGTCTCTGCCCTGCCATTTTAGTACTAAAATTTATGACAGCACTAAGCAGAACTCCCAAAGTGGGGGCGGGTCAGGCCAAACACTTGGCTCACACAGGTCCCTCACTCTCCTTCCTCAAGCCTAGCTTTTAATTTCCCCTCAGCCACTCTCTGCAGGACAGGGTGTTCAGAAATCTCTTGAAAAAGGGAAAATTCTCCTGAAACCAAAGACATTCATTTAGACTTGAACAAAGGTGGTTGTTTTGGGGGAGATGGGGAAAAAAACACCTTAGGAGAAGGGAGATGAAGCATATAAGTAGAACTCAAGTCACACTCCAAATAGTTTCAATAAAAAGGATTTTCAGAAAGGCTCTCACATCCTCACCTCTATAGAAGCCCAGTCAAGCAATGTGCTGAATCCAAGCTCTGCTCTATAGAACATGCCCACACAAGCAGCCCCCTCCTAGCCAGCCATGAACCCAGCCTCTCCAGATCCAGCGATCTCACTCAGGATCACAGGATTCCAGGGGCTACTAGGGATGGCTCAGAACTGTCCTTGTTTGACAGGTGAGGAAACAGGTGAATGGTAAAATGACTTACCCAAGGTCCCAGAGCTGGCACGTTTAGAGCTGAGATCTCCCAATACCGTCCACCTTCTCCTGCATGCAAAAATTTATGGATAATGTTTTGTTTTGTTTTATTTTTGTCTTGTAAAGGACCTGGCTCCATTTTTAAAAGAAACTTCTTTGCACGTTGCCAAGCTGTCAAACCCAGGGGAAGGATTTGCCACTATTTTTCAAATCTGTGCACCAACAGTGTTTCTGTGACATCACCAAACACAGACTATCTTAAAGTCAATCCCAGAAATGGATCTTTTAACCAAAAAAAGCCTGCTCAGAAGGGAACACCTTGCGCATAGCAGATGCCTTCTATCCACCTGCATGTCTCCTCCCCTCTCTGTACCACAGGCCCTCAGCTCTGGCAGACTGTCATGACCAGCCACTAAGACTAAGGGAGAACTAAGCCTTTGTGTTGACAGATAAATAGAAGAGTACAGTACTAGTTTCACCTACTGTTCTGCCCTGTGTTTCAGTTGAGACAACACACACACACATGCATACTTTTACTAAGAAATGAATTACAGAGTAGCTAAAACCTGGCAAGTTCTAGATCACTGGGGCTTGAGACCCAAGGCTGAGCATGTGTTCCTAATTGGCTGCGATGACAGCAGAGGCCCAGCTCCTCTGCTCCCACTCTCTTGGATCTGCCCAGATGTGGCCAAACTCTCCCCCACCAATCCTGGCTGTAGACTCTCCTGTGCCTGGCAATCAATGCCTTCTTCCTCACCCCTCTCCTAAAGACTCCTGTGACAGTGAGTCTGGAAGCCCTTTCTTCCATGACATCTTCCTCCTCTGGTCTCATTTGGTTTGTCCCACACATTGGCTGGTTCTAATCCTCAGTGAGTTCCTTCACCTACTGCTGTAAGCTTCGCCCTTTGAGTGCCTTACCTTGAGCCTTTCTGCAAGGCACCGGTTCCATTTCCTGGCCAGAGTAGAATTTCACTCTCCCCTGCGCAGGAGCACCGCCCCAGCCAGCAGGACTGCCTGCTGCGTTGCTTCTGGCCTCTCCAGCTCCATCTGTTTGAAGAGCAGAGGTGACAGGTGGAGGTTGTGTGTTTTGATCTGTGCTCTCATTGGCAGCCCGGCTGTCATCTTTAATACTTTTTAATGTTTAAGGGTCTTTGGTTTACTCTGTGGCACTTCTTCGCAGGTAAGGATTTGGGGGAAGTCATTTATGTGGCTGTTGATCCCAGGGAAGCATAGGGAATGCAAAACAGGGAAGGGAAGAAAGCCAGTAAAGAGTGTGTGAAGCAGCTGCGGGCAACGAGGCTTCCTCCTGCAAGAAACCCTCTCAGAGACTGTAGAACATTCCTCAGAATGAGGGCAAGCCCTGTCCCTCCTTGGCCAATGGTTGTTCTTTGGCAATAACTCCCTGGCACTTGCAGTCTAACCTATGTGCTCCCAAGCTCATTCCCATGGCCAAAGAATGCCCTCAGACAGAGAGAAGCAGGAAACTGTCAGTTTGTGCAGCAGGTGACTACAGCTGAACCCTGGGACATGGAGGGGACACCCACAGCACCTGCTACAAAGATGGTTGTTGCTGTCACTGAATCCCCCTCTCTGTGTGATCTTCCAGATTCAATTTAACATATACTGAATACCAACCATATATTAATACAATGTACCAGACCAGACTCAGGTAAATACAAAGATGTGTAAGACAGAGTTCTTCTCCATACAGAACTTTCAACCTGATAGAGACAAACAGAAATAAAAGTCACTATAGAGTCAAGAAGAACATGAGAAGTGCTGTATCAGAGCCACAAACCACAGGCTGTGAGAGCTGGAGGGAGATGAGACTAATTTTGACTAGAAAGAGAGGCTATCAGTGCAGATTTCCAAAGCCAAAATATTTTAAACATATGCTAAATCGACAGACATCCAATTCCCACCAAAAGCAAGGGAATAAACATTCTTTCACAGGGCCCTAAAGCCAGAAAACAGCAAGAGAATTAGAACCATTTTATCTCAATTCATGAAGGGAAGTAAGTCACATCCTTCAATATCACCCAGTCTTCTAGATGCAATGTTTAAAATCAAGTCACAAAGCAAGATATTCCTCCTGCTCCATATTTAATTATGCATTTGTAGTCTGTTCTCATTTGTTGAAATGTGTAATTAACAGTCTTTGTGAGGCCCTGGGAATCAACGAGTGTGCCCTTCTCCCGCTGCCTCTGCCATAGGCAGCCACCTCACAGGCCCCTGCTTTTGAAGGACAACTTTGGAATGAGGCTGAGTGAGACCTCAGCAGTTTTCCAAATCCAGGTGAAGAAAGTGGATGACTTCAGCATGAACGCCAGGGCCAGGGCCGGGGGAGAGCAGAGGACAGACAGGCAAGTCAGCCCACATTCATGGAAAGCTGGGGTCTGTTAGGAGAATCTCAAGCTTTCATTTTGTGGTATTTGGAAGCTTAATTCCCAGCTTCTAATTAAATGTATAAACTGTAATCACAAAAGTATTTCACAATTAGTTCCTTGGAAGTGGAAGAGGTTCTAAGAACCAGTTTGAAACGGGGCGCGGGGGGGATGGGGAGAGGTGCGGAGAGACAGTGGGGGTGGGTGGGCATCAGGAAGCTGCCGGCTGGGCTGCCGGGGTGCTGGGCCGCCACACCTGAGCGCCAGTGTTGGAGGGCCAGAGATGGAGCAGAGCGGGAGTCAGGGGGTGGGCTGGGGCCTTCTTGCTCTTCGCCCAGCTCTTGCTCTCCTGATTCTCCCCGCTGCCTGGCTCCAAACCAGAGACTTGGATATGCAGCTGGGAGTTTGGGAACAGAGCAAGAAGCAGCAACTGCACCCCTAAGTCACCACTCAAGTTATATGTGGCCAGGCCCTGCCACCGTCTCAGGAAGAGATGTTAACGGGCAACGATGGGGAGGACATTACGAGTTACGATAGACTTAAAATGTCCGTTCTTGCTATTACTCCTTCAGTGGTCAGCTGAGAACACGCAGGGCAGGAGCGTGGGGGTGAAATGCCTCTGGGGCTCGTCTCCTTCGATCCCCTGCAGAGTGACTCAGCAGCATTATGGTGCTCTCACCAGCCACAGCCCGCAGCTCTACTGCCCAAAGGGAGATTTTGCCAGATACCAATCACACACTGGCCTGAGGCGCCAAGGCCCTGGGAAAGAGTGTATGTTTTCTGGAGGGGCAAAGAACACAGTTTTCGGAAGTCCAACTCAGAGAGAAACATGGGGTCTTGAGCACTGCACTCCAGGGTGCTCTGTGACACAGCTGCCCAGCCTTGCTTAACAACCACACAGAATAATCCCCAGTAGAGACAAGTTCTAGATCACGGGAGTTTGAGAGCCAAGCCTGGCCTGTCTCCTTTTTTGTGCTCTCGAGACATTTTGTGAGTAAGAGTAGGAACGAAAGAATGATGTGTGCGATTTATTGAAGGCTTCAAATGTGCCTGCTGCCGCCAAGTCATTATCGCCTATCACAACCCTGAAAGGTAAGTATTGTCACCCTCCGTTTTATAGGTGGGCTTAAGGGTCAAGACTGATTTGGGGGAACTTGCCCCCCATCATTCAGCTAATCGTGGTGAAGCCAGCTCTGAATTGAGCGCTGACTGACTGCAAAGCCTGTGCTCTTTCCCCTCCAACACACCATCTCTTCCTGGCTTGGAGCAGAACCTATTAAATATTTGGACTCTCATGTCTGGGAAGCAGTGTAAGGTTGGTGTTCAGGCAAACCTGAATCTGGTTCCATACTCTGCCATGGAAATTTGGGCAAGTTATTTAACCCCTCTGAGACTCAGTTTCCTCATTTTTAAAATGGGAAAGAAAATATTACTACCTACCCCATAGATTGTTAAAAGGACTAAATGGGATATTGTTTGTAAAACACTTAATATAGTGCCTGGCATGTAGTCATACTTGATAAATGTTGGTGATTATTGCTTTTAGTGTATAGACTCAGAGCTCCCCAAGAAGGCTTTTTTTAAAAACTTGGGTATACAGAATTTGATTAATTCTAATCTTTGATTTATGATATATTCTCATCGTTGATCCATGCATGGTCCTCCTTACTAATTAATTAATCAATGTATTTATTTTATACTATATATCCACAAAACTGCCACTCAACATACTATACCATCAGCAATAACTTACAGCTTTTATGTATAAAAGGGATTTCATAGTTGTATAATATGTATCCTTACATATACCCATACTTATATACTAAATATATCAGCCTACTGAACCTATTCAATGTTCATTGAATAAATGAATCAAACATGCAGTATTTCTCCAATGATCACTTGTGGTGAGGGACAAGACTATAGACATCACACTCCAAAATGAGATGTGAGACTCTGAGGTAGAGTTTGCAAAGGCAGCATCTATAAACCAGGTTGTAATCATTAGCCCTTCACCACATTAAGAGCACACCCTATTAAATTAAGAGGTGAATGGGCATTTTTGGAAAGGACCTGGGTGTGCTGTTGTGTCCCACTTCCACCCGTGGGGTAGGGGTGGTGAGTGCTTTTCCTTTAGCTGAAGTCAGGGGAAGGTGGCGTAAATGGTCCACTCTAAGAAATTAATAGGTGTAGCCTGAATATGGGGTCACGGTGGGCTAGTGGCTGTCTCACGGCTAAGCCATAGAAAGGGTGAGTTGTAAGGGCTGGTGGGCTACCATCCCAGTGGAGTAAAAGAGGGATGGCTGCATTGTGATTGGACAGTGCACCCAGAGTTAGTCAGAGTAGGGAAGCTTGAGTAGTTTCCCGTGGGTCAGATATCAGCCACGCAGAAGAGAGGGCTGGTCTGGGACCATCTCGGATCCTAAACAAGAGGACCGTCTGGAGAGCAAAGTGATGCCACAGGAAGGTGAACCACCAGACTCCCAAGTGAGAAATGTTAAGCCACCAGCAAGAGAACTGCATGAGCTATCCCCGTGTGGGCAGACTACTCCAGCAGAACTCACCAGGTTCCCCAGAAGAGCCTGCCTTCACCACGGTAGGCTCTGTGATGCCTCACAGCAGGATTTATCAAGTCAGAATGGTCCTGCCCCTGCCCCCTCTGCTTCCCCTTGCTTCAACCCAGCAGGGGCCAGAGGCGGCCTAAGAAGCTGAAGAGAAACACAAGGCAGAAAGATGGAGATGCCAACCAGCCTCCTTCCCCACTGTAGCTCTGGGCAGTGCAGCTCTGGCCCCACTGCAGTGACAGAGAGAAGCTTTAACTTTAAAAGAAGTGTGCATTTTTATTACCACACCAGACTGGGCATAATTTTAATAATTATTGACCTGAGGCTTATTTCCTGACTGGAAGTGGCCAGAGTCCTTTTAATCATCTGAGAGGGGCCAGCCATCAGGATGAGCTTGAAGAGTCAGGGGGGAAAGGGAATAGCTGTGTTCTGCTCAGACTGTGAGCCACACTTGCTGAGTTGTAGTTTCAGGGGCTCAACTGAGATTCTCCAAGAATCCACGTACATAGCTGCAGACAAACCCTGGGCTCATCAAAAATTCTCAGACCCAAAACGGGATTAGGAAACCCTATCTTGGATCCCCACCTCTCCATCTTGGTCATCCCAGGGCTTGATTTGTACACAGAAAATGTTGGAGTAGCCTCTGGATTTTCTCCACGTGGTCAGCCATGAGATGCTCATTAACCAGTGAAAACAAGTGGCTGTCCCACTTCCCTGCCAAGGCTGGGAGACTTGTTGCAAAGGCTCCACAATATCTCTGCTCTGTGAGCCCTTAGGGAAACCCCTGGACTCTTCCTCCAGGGTTTGCACCTAGAGGAATAAGCTATGCTGCAAATTCTGCCATGTGCCACCCAGACCTGTGTGCTGTCCCTCAACTTGGCATCTTTCTGCTAAGGATGCTACTTCACCCGGAACCACACCCTTGCTTGGTTTCCTCCCCTTACTTTTCTGGCTTCCTCACTCCTTCCCTGGTATCTCCTTGCAGCACTTTATTAACTAAATCATTTGCATATGGGGTGTGATTCTAGGAACCCGACCTAAAGCAAATTGTTAGACCCACTCAGTTTTACCAAACTGGCTCACCCTATAACTTCACGCTGTAGAGCTAACTGGTCTCTAGGCAGCACTCAAAGAGGACAGGAATGCAGGTCCCGGGCGTGAGTAGCTTGGGGAGCTGGAACACAGTCTCACCATACAGCACCCCAATCTCAAAACAGCAGACCTCTTAAGAAGGAGGAGTGACTTCTTAAGCACTCTTTACAGAGCCTGAACTCAAACGTGTTAGTCACAAACATTTATTCGAATTCGTTTTTGCTCCCCCTCTTTGTTTTAAAATCTATTTTGACTGCCAATCTTCTGTAGGACCTGAGGAGACTGAATAAACATTCCACTTAAAAGTGTGCATTTTAAATACTGGATACCTATTGAGAGTGAAGAGATCATACATATAAGGGTCAAGACAAGCCTAAAATGAAAGTCTTAGCGAAATTCAATACCTGCTTCTTTATATGGAATGATGCAAAGCTAAGTCGATTGAACAGTCTGATAAAGCAATAGTCAACAGAAAAATCAATACAGATACTTTGTGCACCCATTTAAAGGACATTAGCCTGTAAAAAGCCCTATGCCACAGAGCTTATAACCTAACCTAGAGGGGAAGAGGCCAGCTCCTTAGAAATCTGGAATATAGATCCTGATTCCCCATTTGGAGAACACTGATGAGTCACAAAGAACCCAACAGGCCCCACCTTGTGTGACAAGGGGCAGTGTGACAACTGGCAACTTTATAGGGAGAAACACAGTAACAGCATTTCACAGTTTTCCATTTAGTCTTGGCCTCCTTCTGCCGAGCAGCTCACTGCTACCAGAGTCCACATCAGTAGATACCCAAACTTACTTTAATTGGCCCCTTCTCTGCACCATCTGGGCTAGAAGTAGTAGTCAGGCAAGTGTTGACAAAGACTTCAGTTCCAAGAGTTAAACCACGGGAACACTTTTTAAAGTATATTTTCATCTACTGGGAGAAGCATCTGCTGAAGAACATTGAGAGGTGAAACTGCTCAGTGAGGAGGGTAGGTGCTGGAGCCAGGCTGCCAGTTCAAATTCAACACAAGGGCACACCAACTGTGTGTCCTGGAGCAAAGTTCTTCAACGCTATGTGCCTCCTTTTCCTTGGGTGTCAAATTAGGATGATAATAGTAGTACCTACCTCAAAGTGTTGGTGTGAGGATTAAATGAATTAATACTTTAAAAGTGCTTAGGCAAGTACCTAACACATAGTAAACCCTCACTAAATGTAACCTGTGGCTGTTGTTGACATTGCTGTTGTTATTTATATCATCATCATCTTCTTCTTCTTCATCATCATCATCACCATTGGCATCAGCCAACCCTTTCCTAAGAAAATTTACAAACTTGAAGCAATGTTTGTTTAATTCAAGATAAAGAAATAACATCTGCCCGACCACTTAAGTCCCCAACATCTGAATAAATCCCTGAGATTTTTCTCTTCATGTATCTTGATCTAAAGGTCAATTCTATAGAACTCTTAAGCCAAACACCTTGCACGCCATCCTACGCAACTCCCCTAATGCCTCAGAATCTCGGGATAGGAAGACTCTATTTGTATTTGGATATTGAACACACAAGAAAAGCATAGGTCAAATAAATCAATCGGATGCTTTTCTCTTCTTCCTGTACAGAGGCTCACTGCCACAACTTTTTTGCACTAGACATAGCCAGGAATTGAGTACTTGTACTTTACTTTCTCTCTGTTGCTCCAAGCTAAGGCATTTTTAAGTCAACTGATGCATGCTAAATACATGCTCCTCTTCTCTCTTTCATTTCGTCAAGCCTACATGCAGCAGCAAGAGTATCATTGGTCTAATGCTAATTTTCAATACTGTTCTAATACTCAATACTAATACTGTTTTAATACTCAAACACTGAAGCAGCATAAACAATAGAGTAAAACACCTGGTTAGGACCAGCTACATGATTTTCAGGGCTCATTGAGAATGAAGATGCAAGGCCCTTGTTCAGAATTTCAAGATAGTGACAGCAGAGCACTAAGCCACGTACTGGGCCCTTCTAAGCACTGGGCTCAGTGTGACTGCACAGGCTGTGAAGACAGCCCTGCTTCTGGTCACAGAGCCACCACCACCACCCCAACTACTCTGGCCCAACACCCTTTTCTCTTTTCTTTTTTTGCTTTTATTATTATTTTTAATTGATACATAATAATTGTACACATTTATGGGGTACAGCATGTTATCTTGATATATATATTAAATATATATACAGCATATAATGATCAAATCAGGGTAATTAGCATACCTGTCACCACAAACATTTATCAATATATAATTTCTTTGTGTTGGGAACGTTTAAAATCTGCTCTTCTAGCTATTTGAAAATATACAGGTTGTTAACTATAGTCACCCTATAGTGCTACAGAACGCTAGAACTTATTTCTCCTATCTTGCTGTATTGATCCATTAACCACCCTTTTGATGTCCTCCCTACCCTCTTACCCTTCCCAGCCTTCAGTAGCCACCATTCTACTCTCTGCTTCTATGAGATCAACTTTTTTAACTCCTACATATGAGTGAGAACAAGCAGTATTTATCTTTCTGCGTCTGCCTTACTTCACTTAACATAATGTCCTCCAAGCTCATCCATGTTCTGGCCCAACACCCACTCTTAAAGCTGTCCACATCTCTTGCTTCAACCCAACTCTCTGCTAATGCCAAGAAAATCATTTTGTCATCATCTTTGTCACTTCATGCACGGTGTCCTGCTCTCCCAAACTCCAGTCTCTTCAAAATCTGCTCAAAGTTCACAGCCTCCATGAAATCTTCCCAGAGCAGCCCTGAGTGGCTGCAATTTATAGAGCCTGGTAAGAACAGAATGGGCTACTCCCCTCCCAATTTCAGGATACCAGAGGTGTTAGGTGAGATAAGGACATAGCAAGGACATGGAGTATGCTCCTTTGTGAAGCTTACAGGTCCTTATCTTTGGGGATTCCCATCACTCCTGTGTTCTCCTTATATATTTGCATTTCTTACCACCCAGAAGATCTAGCTGTGGTGTATACAGCTCTGAATAGGTCAGTGGCATGTGAGTGTGGCTGCCATTTTGTCTTTACAATCCTATTTGTATTTGTCCCATTTCGCCACCCTTGAGACCTCAAGATGTCAGGAAGATAGACCAGGCTTGGAGTCGGAGCCTTGGTTCCTAATCTTGGCTCTCACCAGCTGTGTGACCGAGGGCAAGTCACTTAAGCTCTGCGAGCTTCAGTTTCCTCTCCTGTAAAATTAGAGTTATTAACGCCTGCCCAGCCCACCTCCCAGGATAAATCCTCAATCGACCGTGGGATGTGAAAGTGAACCCCTCCGCGCACAGCCTCTGCCCCATTCGCTCGTACTCATTCTCGTCTCTGTAAGCCCAGCATAGTGTCGGCGCTCAATAAACGTTGGATAAATGAATAAAAAACAAAACCACTATAACAAGTAAAGTTGGTGAGGACAAAAACCATTTACTTCCATTTTTAAGTCCAGTATCAAAAGATTACAAAGTGCCTTCCAGAGAGTATAGGCACAAATGGCTGCTTCCTCGTTCCTTCCCTTGGGTTCCACAGCTGTAATGTGAGTACACAGTCACTTTAACATTCTTTCCCATTTTACATTCTCTCTAATTACATGGTATCCTGGGCCAAGAGATAGACCATGAGATCTTGATGTTGCTATAACTTGCAAGTGACGCAAATTATCATTAGCAAATTGCATCTGAAACTGAGTTAGGGCACTGCACCCAAAACGATCCCCAGGAGAAACGGCCCACTCTAATGACAGAGTGAAGGCAGAGGCTGAGTTCACAGCTTAAGGAACACATCGGGACCAACCTGTAGCTGTTTTAAAAGCACTAATTATTGCTACTGCAGGTCATAGGGAGACTAAACCAACTGCACTTACCTGTAATGATTTTTTTTAAATGCTACCAACGCATTTCACACGTGCTGAAAACTGCAGGCTAAATTGGTTGCAAGACATAAAGCTATCAGTGCACTCAAAGAAATAGTCTCTGCAATTATCACTAATTAACCAGCCCTAACAGTTGGGAGCCAGTTGGAGAAGTTTACGCTTGAATGTAAATGAGGCAGGAAGGACCTGCTGGAATGAGATGGGGTGGCATATTTGTTTTGTTTTGACTTCTTTCCAGACATATTTCAGTTTACATAAATATTTGAAGGTTGGCTCAGACAGGATTTACAGCACAATAGTATCAGGAATGTCTTTATAAAATCTTTGATACGGTCTAAATTAGGTTTCAAGAAGGAGGGGCATCTGTGGGAGCCAGAGTCTTTTTCAGTATTTAACTTCATGTCCTGACCGGCGCCTCACACCACTTCATAAATCACAGGTACCTCAGACTTAGAACATGCAAGCCCTGTTTCCACGGCCTCAATTTTAGCTACAGATTTCACCAGGGACAGACACTGCCTGGAGAGAGCTTGCCAACCTTCTGGTTTAAGCACTGCATGTGTGACCTTTGGTTGACCCTGGGTTCTGGGATTTGAGGGTTAAAGTAGTCTTTTGGCATGAGAGCCTGATTTTTTTTTTCTCCAGAAGTTTTTAGAGAAATAAGAGAGAGCCCCACCCTCTGCAACGGGGCAAGCTGTTTCCTGTAGAAGTAAGAGTTAGTGACTATCCCAGTCAGTCCCTGGGAAAAACACTTCTTCAGGAGAAAAACTCTTTCTCAAGGGATCTCTTTCTGTTTCTCTTTCAGTTTCTAACTTTTCAAAGAGTTCATTTAGAATTAGCACCATCTTCTGCATAAAGGCAGATAAAGCAAAGACAGCACATGAAATGCCAAAGTCTATGTGTTTTCAAGGTGAGAATTAGACCAAAACAAGAATCTGAGAACCAAATGAAAAGCCCTCACTTCCCTGAACATAAATTTTCTTAGCACAAATTGTTTCCTCCTGAAGGCAGATCATTGAGGGGCAGGTGGATTACGGGATACTTAAAGTACATAATCATCTCTAATACGTGCATATTTTTATTGCACCCAATGCTTATTAGGGGTATACCATGAAATGTACTAGCCTATTTCTGAGTGAAGCAGGAAAGCCTTCATAGAGAGGTTTTATTGTTTACATTCAATGAAAGGAAAAGTCTGACTTGAAGTAGTCAGATTTAATCTCTTTGAATTAAAACGGTTCTATTGTACTCTGACTACTGGTGCTGTTAGGAAAGGTGAATCCAGGATTTCTGCCCAGCCATAGAATCTCTTTATACAAGGGAGCTATACATGTGGCCACAAACAGATAAACATGCCTGGTTATTGGCAGCCATCCTCAGTGCAAGAAGAGGAGTTTATTTTCCTTTAGGAACCCACAGTTGAACAATGTTCTGGTGCCCTAGCTGTTTCATAACTTTCCATGTAATTAAACAGTTGGCATGACCTTCTGTAGCAAGATAATAATAGGAGTTAGCAAAGGCAGGGCTTGTACACAAGGACACTTTGGACTCCTCAAGCTCACAAATAAAAGCTTTCAAATAAATGCAAAACTGTCTTTCAAATTCAAAGAGCTTTCCCAGTACAGCGATACTCCACCAACACACACACACACATACACACTCTGCAAGTGAACATGATGCAATTTCCTGTAACTTGAGCACTGCAAGGTACAATTGAAAAAGGTAGGGGAAAGCAGGCACTGGTCATAATTTTTCAAAAGCCACCTCCAATGTCCAGGTGAATTTAAGGATCGATATCAAAGCTACTTATTAAATATTTTCAAAAACTAAGTCACTATAGATATCCAGAAGTAAGCTTGTTTTGAAAAAAAAATTATGATTTTTTTAAAAAACCATGGGCAGAACACAAATTACATGGCCACTGAATACCAAATGGTTTAAAACCAAGATCCAATAGAACAGATGTGCACCTTTCCTGGGACAGGAAATCTGAGCCCTTCCGTCCCCTGAGTAGTTCAATAAGCAGGCAACAGATAGGCAGGTGTGGCAGATAGTGCTCAAAGATGACTGCCATCAACGCCTTCCCTTCCTAGACACATGCTGCTTCTCCCATCAAGATGGGGATCTATAGAAAGGGAGGGGGTGAGGGATGAAAAAATGACCTATCGGGTATAATGTACACTACTCTGGTGATGGGTACATTAAAAGCCCTGACTTCAGCATTATACAATTCATCCATGTAACAAAAAACACTTGTACCCACTAAATCTATTGAAATGAAAAACAAAACAAATATGTGACCAAAAAAAAAAAAAGTTGGGGTTCTAATTCCTTCTGTGAATCTGAGCTGGGCTTAGTGCCTTCCTGGACAAGAAATACGGCAGAAATGAGGCTGCACAACTTTTGAGGTGAGTTCACTATAGCCGTGCAGCCTCCCCTGGACCTTTTGGAACACTCGCTGGTAGGATGCTTCCTCTTGGACCCCACCTCCATGCTGTGAGAAGTCCAAGCCTCATGAGAAGCCACATGCAGGCACTCTGATCAACAGCCCCCGCTGGGCTCCCAAGGAACAGCCAGCAGCAGCTGCCAGCTGTGCCAGTAAGCCACCTCGGATGTGCAGCGCCAGCCAACATCTGCCTGCAATGGCATGAAAGAGTCCAGGCAAGATTTGCCCAGCTGAGCCCAGTTAACTCACAGAACCATGACAAATAATAGATTGTGTGCGAGTGTGTGTGAATGAGGTGTGAAATTGCTTTGTTCATCTTTTCCTTATCAATGTATAAAAGCTTTTTGTAAAGAGGGATAGAAACTCTTTCCCTAACATTTTAATACCATATATTTTTCCCAATTTGCCATTTGCCTTTTTTCCTGCCATTTAGAGGTTTTTTTGTTTTTGTTTTTGTGTTGATATAGTCAATTATTTCAATTATTTGCTTCTGTGGCTTGTGCTTTCTTATACTAGTTCATAGACCTGCCCCACACCAAATCTGCATTCATTTATTTGATCATTTATGTATGAATTTAACAAATGTTCACTGAGTACCTAGTCTGTGCCAGGCACTCTCTGCTTTGCTAGATGTGCGGCAGTGAATAAGAAAGAATAGGACCATGCCTTCATTGAACTTACAGTCTTGGGAGGAGGCAGGGATTTGAACACAGAACTGCTATAAGGAATGTCACCTGTAGTGATGGGGAAAGTATAGGCATATGAAAGCCCATAGCAGGGGCATTTATGGGCTTCCAGGGAGGTCGGGAGAGCTTCTTGTAGGAAGTGAACTTTAAGCTAATACCTGCATTATGAGTGTTATATTAATATTTATGGCTTCGTTTTACATTTAAATCTTTGACACATCAGGAGTTAATTTAAGTTCAAATAGTGATGTACCTAGTAAATATGATATAAATGTGAGCTCTTATTGTTTTTACATGCTGGATTTCTATGTGTACTTAAGTCTATTTCTGAACTCTGTATCTTGTTTTTAAAATCTGCCCTTTTTTGTCTCATAGGTGTTCTCCTTATAGTTGTTCTTTTAATTTTGCATTTGAGCCAAGATATAAAATCATTCACTTTGTTCCTATTAGTACTTTTTACCCTAAATTATTTTTCTGGATATGCACTTGTACTTTTATCAATCTATTATAACAAAATCACCTTGTAACCATATTTATTATAGTTTTTAGTTTAACTTTTTAAAATGTTTATTACCTAAAAATGCATTCTAAAAATATATACAGTATATTTGCACATCTGTTTATTTAAAAATACATTCTAAGAGTATATGCAGTATATTTGTATAACTTAATGAAGAATAACAAAGTGACACGCATTTTTCCAGAGAGAAAATATGATATCTTCTGATAAGCAGAAGTTCTTGACTTTAATATAGTCAAATATATTAATCTTTTCCTTTATGGTTAGTTTCTTTTGGTGTCTCATATAGGAAACGTTTTTGTACTCTGAAATCATAAAGATATTGTCTCTATTTTTTAAAAGGCTTAAATTTGGCCTTTCAATTTTTAAGTTATGAATCCAATTGGGATTGATTTTTGTGTAGGTGTGCATAGAAAAGGATTTTCAATTTCTTATCCTTAGTAAAGACAACCAATTGTTCCCCATACTTTTAATTGAATGGTCCTTTTTTGCTGCACTGATCTTGTGCTTACTGAAGATGACATCTTTTAGGAACCCCAAATTTATGCAGAGGTATTCAATCTACCCTCGCCTGGATTAAGCTCCAGTTTTTGCTCCCGTCCTGTGAGAACACTTGGCCCATTAGAATCCAGGCAAAATTCTCTAGGGATCAGCACAAGGGGATATTGCACAAGGTAAACACTGACCAGAGTCCACATCTACCTGCAGAATCACACTCTCTTCTGTTTCTGGCCTCTGACTGTTTTCCTCACTTTACCACCAGCTCAGTCCTACCTTTATAAATATTTATTTCAGGCATCAGTATAAGAAGAGATTTTTTTACACTTGCAATTAAAAATATTGCCCTTAATTTTAAATCTGAATCAATTCTATGCTTTTTCTAGTTCTTGTGATTTCATTTATAAAGTTGGGTTTCTTTCTTTCTTTTTATATTATTGGTATTACTTTTATTCTGGTTAGATGAGTTATGTTTTCAAGAAATTTTCCAGGAGGGGTACATGAAGAATTCCATTCCTGAGAATATTTTAATATTGCCCTCACAAAATGAGAAGACAACTTGGCTGAGCAACGCTCTTTCCCCCCTTCGCTTTCTGTAGATATTATTTCCCATCTTCCATTAGAAAATGTTTCTGAAAAGCCTGAGATGAATCTGAACTGCTGGCTTGTTTTTGTGGGTTGATTTTTGTGGAGGTAGGGGGAGAAATAAAGTCATAGTGATCTGTTTCTGTTTCTATTGTTGGATGGTTATAGAAATTTCTCTCTTTTTTTCTTTCTTTTTCATCTTTGATGTTACTTAACATTAGCAGAATGCATCCTGATGAGGGTTGTTATTTATTAAATTCTCCTAGGCCATGGTAAGTCCTTTCAATCTGTAGATTGGGGTCTTCCTTTATTTTAGAAAAGTTTTCTTATATCTTTGAATGTTTTATTTTTTTCTCTTTTATTGTCCATGAATTGCTATTTTCTGGGTATTGGATCTCCATCGACTATTCTTCATATCTATAATTTCATTTCTGATCTCTTGCAACTCAGTTCTTTTCCGCAGCCATTTTTGGATTTTTCTCAGTTCTATCCTTTATCTCACTAATTATTTTGGTTCTTCACAGTATCAATATTGTTTTCACTGCTTCTAATGTAATTTAGATTTCTTTAACAACATGGCTAGTCAGATTGCAGTCATGAATACTCTACAGTATTTCAGATTTCAAATAGTCTTAACCTCACAATTTTTTAAAACTTGTATGAAGAATAAAAATAGAAAGTACAATTAACTTCATTGTGAGGGGAAAAATTGTAAATATAATATAAATATAATATACAAATTGGCATTTGTAATTTCTTCCATGCTCTTATCTTGTCTCTTTTCTCCAAATGTACATTCCATTTTGAGAAGGAACTTAGGAAAATAGCCAGACGAGTAAGTTTGGCCACACCCAAAGAGTGAGCTGACAAATTCCGTTCCCATTCTACAATTCTACGATATGAAAACTGTAATTGTTTCTCAGACTGTTAAAAAGTTCCATCAACTTCTCTGACACATTAAGAATATTTGTACATTATTTTTTTTTCTTTTTTAATGAAATAACCACTGTTGTCTATCAAAGTCAAGAGTCCTCAAATAAAATCCTGTCCAAAGTATCAAAAGAAAGATACGGCAATCATAGCGTTGTCCATTCTCAGGATCTAAATGCAACATAAGGAAACCTCAGAACCTAAATACCCTCTGTGTCTGTTGAAAAACTCAAAGCAAATCACTTCTTCATCACATTAAAATATGATAGTATTTACCTCAAATGCTAAATGATTTCACAGATCCTAATTTTAATTATTATGTCCTTTTTATGAATAGGAAATCTAAAGTGTAGTGGAGGGAGTTATCTAAAAATATCAGAGGAACCAAGAGTTGAATAGACCAGAACTTTTAAAAGTGTATATGAGAATGTCTGCAAGGATTCTCCTGCCCTGCATGAGTAGGTGGAACTACTATTACAAAGTTGTCATTTTCAAGGGAAATTTGTGTGGGCAGCTTCCTTTATGCCTGGACAAATTAGAGCTGTGCAAGAATTTGCTAATTAGTATGTGGTGATGGCTTCGTTCAGTAGCCCTGCCTCAGGGCTCAGATGGGGAGAACTCAAGTATTTTTAAAATTTACTTCTCCAAGTATAATACCTATAAGAAAAGGTGGACAGAATTAGAATTATTCGACTTAGAAGAAAGAATACCAAGGGCTAAACTTGCTATCTTCAAAAAGCTCAGAAGAATTACAACTTTGTGTGGCCCACAGAAAGGAAAATTAGACAATGGCAGCAGGAGTTGGTTTACATCAAAGGAAGAACTTCTCAATTATAAAGATTGGGGGTGGGGGGAGTCACCAAAGAAATTATAAAATAATAATGACAATAATAATGATGGGTATGATTTATTGAGCATATTATGTGCCATTTCTATTTTAAGCACTTTATAGACATTATGTCATCTAATCTTCATAATAATGTTTTATGGTCAGTATTGTTGCCTCAATTTTACATTTATTTATTCATTTAACAATTATTTTGGGGGGGCTTACTATGTGCCAGGCACTGTTCACAGTAGGATTAAAGATTCATAAGACTGGACAAAGCCCCTCTACTTATGAAGCTTTTATCTGGGTATGGGCAGGCGGTGGGGTGGGGGGTTGACTATAAACAAAGAAACAAGAAGAGTAGAGTGAAAACTATTATGCAGAGAATTGAAAATAGAGGGTTATGATGATCACCAGTGTACTAGGCCATCAGAGAAGGTGTCTCTGAGGAGGTGAATTCTGACTGACAAGAAGGAGCCAGCTATGAATAGGCAGCGGCACGAACATGGCTGGCAGAGAGAGCAGGTGGAGGCAAGGCACTGAGGCAGCACCACTTCTGGAAGCCCAAAGAAGGCCATTGTGCCAGAGCATGGTAGAGAAGGGGAGATGGCGCAGGATGAAGACCAAGGATAGGTCAGGGAACAGGTTATGGGGTTTTATGAGGGTTAGAGTAAAGACTTTGGAGGTTACTCTAAGTGTCATAGAGCTGGGAGAGTTTTCAACTTTAAATAATCTGATTTATATTTCTTATATATTTTTTCTATATATTTCTTCTTTTAAATACCTTTATTGTAATAACTAGAATAATTCTTTATAAAAATTTGCTCCCCAATCAATCAATCAATTGATTCATTATATTTCTTAGACATCATTCTGGCTTCTGTGTAGAGAGGGGATTGAGCAAGGCAAGAATGCAAGCACAGAGATGATCTTCAGGGAGATGAGCCCAGGGGACCTGCCACTCACCTGTTCTATAATTGAGTCACAGCCAGAGCATATTAAATTTTCCTGCTCCACAGTGATTGGCCAGTGCCAATTAGAGCACCAATCTGCTATAAATTGCCCAGGTGGTAAATATTGTCTTCCTTTTATTTTGTTAAACTCTAAGTCATGGCAGCAGATAAATCACCTGCCAACATACCCCAGTTTCTACATACACACACGCACACAAATATAAATATAAGAAATATTTAAATAAAATTAATAAAATTTAAATAAAAATAAGAATATATTTATATTTGTGTGTGTATATACATATGTGTGTGTAGTAAAAAAAATTCATTTTTACACTGTCTTTAGTCATGTGGAAATGCCTTGGAATGGAATGTGTCTGACTTGGGTCAACTGTTATCTGTAATACAACACCGACTCTACCCAGAAAATTTTTTCCCTGTCTTTCTAATAGTGTCTCCCAGAAGAATCAACATCCAGGAATTCTTGAAGAACTTCTCATGACAGTGAGGAAACTCAGCCTGCCAATGTTACTAAAGGGGAAAAAAGGTTTTGAGGTAGGTATCCTTCAAATTTTGTGGCCTAAGGGGGAATTAATAACATGGCATACAAGACTCAGTCCCTTGATGAAGGAGAAAAGACCAGAGGAATCATGAACGTGATGTGTCCATCATGAAATCATCTACATGCATCTTTCATCCTCCTTCTATAGTATTCTCAAGTCAAATAAATGATGTCCGATGTCTATGTCCAATATGCGAAAGATATTCGGAAAGTGAAAGTAAGTAAAACTTTGAACTTCAGTGACTTAAAAAAATGTAGAAACCCTTGATTTGTTTCTTACAACAAATAGGCTATTCATATCCCATTCACTACAGGACGTCATTATAGTCTGTAGACACAATGATTTAGATGATTTAGTAATAATTAAAAAATGATATCAATAATAACAATTAATATTTATTAAGGGCCTCCTATAGGTCAGGTACTATGTCGAGTGCTACTGGATCTTTTCCTAAGGATGGAAAATGTTTCTAGATCTACTGGTGACATGTGTCTCCAAAATTGAGGGAAAATTTTGCAATATTTTTTGGGACTCACTAGAAGCATTTTCCCATTAGGGAAACTTATTAAACAAAAATGGTGATGGGTTGTTCTGCTTCTCCACCCAAAAAGGAGTCAAAGGGATTGAGTCCAGAAGAGTTTCCTACTGCTGAAAATATTGAAAACAAACCACATATATTGTTTAAATCACACAGATTTGGCCTCTCATCAAAAAAGAGGGGGGATATATTAACACAGAATGCATTTCATTCCTTCCATAGATATGTAAATACTGTAACAAAAAGCATTCAGAATCAACAAATTATGGCTGATGTTATTATGTAAGATATCCATAAAACATTTGAAGCAAAAATAGTATGGTTTCTCCCAACACTTGTACAAAAATTAAGAGCTTTCACATAAAGATAATCACTAAAGAAATAATGCCACTTATTCTAGTCCTCAGTAACTGTTTAAATGTCACATTCATATTATTACCTATTCAGTTTTTCTGATTTTAAAAGTAGTAATTTCTCATTAAAGAAAACCTATACAATTGAGAAGATTATAAAGATAAAAAGGGAAATCGCCTATAATCCCACTATCCAGAATTAATGACTTTAATATTTTTGGCAGCTTTCACTCAGTCTTTTTCTTATACAAGCTGTATATTTTTATGCAGTTAAGAAGCAACTGTATGTACACTTTTTAATGCTTGTTTTTTATATTATGAGCACTTTCCCATGTCATGGAAATCCTTCATAAATATTACTTTGGTAGGTGCAAAATATTTCTAAGCTTCATTTTTTTTAACATTTAGGCTTCTTCTAATGTTTTCCTATTATAAAACCATCACTCAAAAATGGAATATTAATGACAGTCCAGCACAGCTTTGAAAAGGGCAAAATGATTTCTAGTCCATGTATAGGCAAATAGAGGTAGTATTTTCCCCCTACGTTTTCCTTCCTCAGTCTGGGTCATAAAGCAATTGATTGAAAGACAGACTACAGGGTCCTCTCCAGGTCCAGCACATTGATTAACAGGGTAGCAGACCTCAACAGAGACAGGAAATCTGTCTAGTACATTTTTTGTCCATCTCACTGTCAGCTACCATTTTCTACCCCTCCAAGAAAATTGGAAGTCAATTGGCCAGAGGTCTATTAAATATCCAAAAATGTCCCTGGGCACTACAATGCCTAATCAACTTCCCAAAAGTCCCAACATTGGTCTAGAATATGTCCTCACCCAGGACCACTGGGTTGCAAAACCTCAGGGGTACTGGTTGCAATTTATTCTATGTGAAGTTCTCCCCAGGAGTAGTGCAGCATTGCCCCAGACATTTATACAAGAGCAAAATGAAGAACAAAAGAAGAGAGGCACACTCTGGCCTAGAAACTCCTTGTGTTGGTCTCCCCTCAATGCTAACACTGGAGTCTCCTTTGGCTTTAGTGCCCAAGGCTTCACTTATTGATTAACTAGTCAAAATACGTTTGAACATATTTTCCACGCAGAGAGGCTTTTTAAATGAACCCCAAGATACAGGAACACAGAGATTCTCTAAGA
This sequence comes from Daubentonia madagascariensis, assembly GCA_023783475.1. Taxonomy (NCBI): domain Eukaryota; kingdom Metazoa; phylum Chordata; class Mammalia; order Primates; family Daubentoniidae; genus Daubentonia; species Daubentonia madagascariensis. The sequence continues at coordinate 92,952,804 of JAKFHU010001798.1, read as the reverse complement.
AAAACTCTGACCCAGGACAACAGAGAACCCCCTGCCCTGGCCAGCAGGCTAGCCACTTGAGACAGGGGTTTACTGCTGGATGAGGGTCGGGAACATAGAGAGAAACCTTCTCTGAGGCACAGAGCGTGAGAAAGGCTTAAAGCTGAATATGGCATAGAAGCATTGAAGAAAACCTTCCAATAATCCAACCTCCACTGTAAACATAAGGTAATATTAGAGGAATTGGAACCAGTGACACAGTAAGGATAACCATGGCAACAATAACAGCCAAACAATTCAACTCTGGATTAGATTGACCCAAACCCACCACCCTGCTCCCTGACCAATGGCCTGGCAGAAGGGACGTGTCCATTTCTAGGCTTAAAAATTATTCACCACAGTCTCTACTGTTCTACACATTAGATAAGAAAAATCAAACAAAAATAACTCATTGTCAAAAGACAAAGCAGGCAACAGAACAAGGCTCAGAGATGAACCAGGTGTTGAAACTATCAGAGAGGGAACTTTAAATAACTGATTAACATCTTAAAGGCTCTAGTGGAAAAGGTGAGTAGTAGGCAAAAACAGATGGGAAAATTCAGCAGAGCAATGAATGCTATTGTAAAAAAACACAAATGCTAAAAATGACATATATTGTACCGGAGATAAAGAATGCCTTCCACTAGCTGATCAAGAGACTCAACAGCCAAGGAAAAAAATTAGTGGACTTGCAAATAGATCAATAGAAATCACCCAATGAGAAACACAAAGGGAAAAAGAGTGGAAAGAAGAAGCAAAGCATATGCGTTGTGGGTCTAACAAACGCATAGGGCAGGAGAAATACTTGAAGAGATATTGGCCGAAATTTTTCCAAAACTAATGAAGTACATTAAGCCAAGAAGCTCAGAGAATCCCAAACAGATTAAGTAACAGTGAAGGAGGAGAAGGAGGAGGGAGAAAAATGAAACCCACACACTCCCACACACATCCAGACCCGCCAGAGTCAAGTGGCTTAAAACTAAAGATAAAGACAAAATCTTCAGGACAGTCAGAGACAAAGGAAATACTACACACAGGGGTACAAAGCTAAGAGTGACAGTAGTAGACTTCCCATCCGAAACTGCAAGCCAGAACACAGCAGAATGATACTTCCAAAATGCTGAAAGGAAAAAAAACCCAAAAAACTAATAACCAGAATTTATGCCTAGTGAAAAAATATTTCAAAAATTAAAAAGAAATAAAGACTTTTTCAGACAAAGAAAAACTTAGAGAATTCATTACCAGCAGCCCCACACTACAAAATGGTTACAGGAAGTTCTACAAATAGAAGGGAAAATTTAGTAGATAAAAACTTGAAATATGAAGCCAGACAGATCCCCAGAAATGGTTAAAATGAAGGTTTTGCTAGGTCTGGGTGAAATAAGTTATTTTTTAAAAAATAAGATGTCGATCTAGCAGTCCGGATTTGGTGCCCACCAGATCCCCTTTACTGGGTTGAAGCATCCTTATCCTACCGCTCACAGCTGTATTCTTCTCTTGAGAATTGCCCTTGGCCGATGGCAGCCACTTGGACACAGAATATGTAGGAAGTTCTGTATGGTTTACCAGGGTAGCTAGTAGCCAATAGCTAACAGATATGGGGTACCAAAAAAACCTGCCTCCTTGCCTTAAGGTGGGAGAACTGTGGTACAGTTAGTGTTTCCGAGTTCCCTGGGGGACCAGCTGAGGCTAGCTTCATCTGAATCCGCCACGGCGCCCAGCCTTCTCCCCTGCCCTACCTATCCTGCTCCTTGCCCTGTGGTGCAGGTTTCACCCAAGACCTGTCCCTCAACGTTCCCTTTCTCAGTCTCTGCTCCTGAGGAACCTGACCCAAGGCACTCAACGTTTCGCCACAAAGTTTGATGTTTGCCATCGGTTTTTGTACATGTGGTTTACCCAATCAATAATTTCCTTTCTATTCCTAGTTTCCTAAAGAGTTTATATCAAAAATTGATGTTTTTCTCACATTTTCTCATATGATCATATGATTTTCCTCTTTTATTTATTTAATGTGGCAACTTATGTAAAATCAACTTAGAATTCTTGGAATAAATACAACTTGGTCAAAATTTTTTTAAAAAACATGCTGATCTATTAATTTAATAGTTTCAAGACTAAGCAGGGAGCCGAAGGAGAAATCCCAAATACATTTAAAGCTTCCAAAGCTGCTAACCACAAGAATACTGGCACAGTTCATATTTAATGAGTTATTCTCTGCCTACAAAAGGAACAGGACTGCCCATAGGTAAGGGTAGAATAAGAATGTCTAGATCTCCAAGTTTATTATCCACAGTAAGTGTGTTTTTGCCTTCTCTGCTAACTGCTGAATTCTTCTAAGGCTGTGAATGCATCTTGCCTTTCTTTGGTCCCGTCTTTCCTGGCAAAGTACTAAGGACACAAGGGATTTGGTCAATTATTACTGAATTAGAGACAACTGGCCCATGGGCATCAAGCCTGCACCCTGGCTCTACTAACACCATTCTTTAACCAAACTTGTTATCGAAGAAAGTATCCACAATGGCATTGAAGGCAGACACACTCTGCCAACACAGAGTTCTTTAAAAACTCTGAAATCATCAGCTTTCTCTAAAGTCTAAATTTCTCTCTATTGTTCTTCCTTTGATTTATGAGGTCCAATGCTTAACCTGAAGATCAGGTGGCTAAGAGTACTTTTGAAACAGGTGGTCATTTGTGAAATAAACACTCCCTGATTCTCCAATGGCTGCTGACTTGCAAATTGTTTTTTCAGGAACTCTCCTATGGCTCAGTGTAATCATTTCATCAAATAAGAAACATGCTTTTTGTCGGGGAAAAAACCACTGTCATTAGGACAAACTGGCCTCTTCCTTAAGGAACCCAATGTGTTCCTTCCCACCCTTTATGAACATATTAATATTTCCCTGAGCAATCTTATTGGTGACACAGTTAGTATTGATTTGCCACCTGTAGCTTCTACTTCTTCCCGTGTCCCTAGAATTGATCCAATTTGGGAAGAAATAAGCTGTGGAAAATGGCCACTGGCTCTTGCCTTCCTGGCTCTTACCGTCTATCAGTGCCCTGACTGTACACATTTTGGCTTAAATAACACCCTATCCAGTTGCACCAATTAATTTTACTTCATAGATCTTAGAGACCTTTGGAATTTTGGAAATGAAAGGAACTTCAGTGATGGACTAGTTGATTCTTTCATTTTCCCAAAATTAAGCTACATAATAAATGCCTTAGCCTAGATCTAGAGACAGAACCAAGACGCCACATCAAGTCCAGACCCTTTCTAGTGAATACATGGTACCACCCTATATGCATGAACCCAATCTGAGAAAATGAGCTTGCAAGTTCATGTCCAGCAGCATGAAAATGTTCCCAACTCCCTGGCAACAATATGCTAACTTCATTTTAGTAAGCAAGAGCTCACTCCAGGTCCCTGCCCCCCAAAAAGTGGGGTAGCAGGGCTGCCCTGAACATTTAAGCCTTCTGGGGAATTCTCTGCCATACCTGAAGGAAGAAGGGCATCCATGCCCAGTTTCAACAGATCTCTCTCTCAGAGCTCCAGGAATCTTCTCAGCTGAAATTTATTAGGGTTCTACTGGAATCGGTCACAAACACCTTATTAAGCAATGTTTTAGAAATCTCTCTGTGCTATTTGTCCTGCCCACCCCAACCTCATACCCTCTCCTCCAGGGATGGCTCTGCAAAGAGGAGAGAGCAGAGACAGGTCACCCCCTGAGTCTGGGAAGAGGGCCTCATGAAAACTGCCCTCCTTCCAATAGAAAAATTAATTCTCTGACCACTATGTGAATAGAACTTAAAAACTTGAACTTTGAGTTGTGATCTAATACCTGAAATTCCTTTCATTCCGCGATTAAAGATAAGGCTTTCAGTGAAAACGTAGCGGGACTAAGCATTCTCCAGACTTATTAATGCCCATGAAGATAAATGACATGAGTCACTTCTCAGAGCTGGTTTTGGAGAAGGAGGAGGGAAGGGAGAGGTCAAGGATACTAAAGGGGGAGTGAACACAGGAAAAGGAAAGGCTGGAGGCCTTGAGGAGGAACTCTGCCCGCTTCGCCATCTGCCCCGAGCACAGCTAGATTTAGTTGCTTCCGAAACTGCTCCTCAGTTGTTGTTGTTTTTTAAATCTCTCTGACCACACAGCCAAGTGCTATAGGTTTTCAAACAGACCAGGATGTCTTTGGACAGCATCTACCCAGATAAAGATAAACAGGAAATAGATCCTTAGACTGGTGTACTAGAAAGAGGCTTCAAAACGTGTAATACATTTGTGCTATTGATCATTCCATCACCTAATTAGGAGAGTATTTTATATTAACATAGCCCTTTCAACTGGGGAGCTCACAGTGAAAAAGGAACCATAAATTTACAGAAAACAGCAAAATCAGCTTCCCAAGCACCCAGCAGAGTGTCATATGTAATAGAAATCACAAAAAATGAACGATGAAATCAATACTCATGTTAAAGGAATTTCCATATTGGTGCGATTGTCTCCATAAATGGAAAAGTGGAATTAGGGATGATGTTGAGTAAGTGGTAGAATGCAGTCCCTTTTTATTTTCTGGGGGGAAAAGGCAGAGAAAGAAAAGGAAAAAAAATGGAAGAGGACTGTGCTCCTGTTTACACACTGCCTGGGTTAATGTGTAATTGACAAGATTAATGGGTGCATAATAATTGCCTCTATTGTTTACTGTCTGGATGGTGGCCAGTCACCTTCCCGCTCTGCCCACCAGTGGCTTTGGGTTTGTAAGGAACGCAGTCAGTGGCTGATAGGGTCTGTGTGCCAGGTGTAACCTCGCTAAAGAAGACATTCAAGAAGCAGCATACAGGGAGACCCAGTGAGGCTTGCTCCAGTGGGGCGTGCCTCCTTTGAGTCGTAAATACTCTCACTTCCAAACTGCTGGGTGAGCTGTGTCAGAACACAGCCAGAGTCAGGCCAACCAACTGCTCCATCTGAGGAGGACAAAGAAAGGAAAACCCTCAGGATCCAGAGAAAGGCCCCACTTCTGTCCTGTCCGCACTAAAACAGAAAGCAGAGTATTCCTCTAGGCTGTTCGTGCACTGCCCTGGGCTATGCTGGGAGCACCCACCCTCCATCTGCAGACTGGCAGAGATGTGAAAATACCTCCCTCCCCACTCTTCCCTGGTCTGCTTTCTAAGCCCTTGCCTCTTGTGCGCCTCTGTTAGATGAGCAAACAGACCAGGACTTTCTGTCATGAACTGCAGAAAGGATTTCCAGGGACAGGTACCATAAGTCCAAATGCTCTCCTTCTGGTCTTGTCTCATCTTGCCTTTCACATGGTCCAGTATGGTTTTATGTACAAAAACAAGAGCTAAGTAATTCTTTCTCACATGCCCTTGTTCTGGTCTGGTTCGTAAGTGTTCTTCCTGATTACCTCAACCTTTGTGTGTTTCCATTTCCTAACAAATCAAGTTCAGATTCCTGACATCTGAGAAGGCCATCCTGGGGTCGGTACTAGTTTATCTTCCGTACCTTCCCTTCCAGCCCAGCTTAGACTGTTATACTGGGTAGCTCCATGCCTTCTTCCTTCCACCTAGAATGTCCCCCTCTACCCGCTCTCTCAGTACATTCAAATCCTCTCCCTCCGGTGCAAACTCCATTGTGTCTCCCAATTATACACTCCTGCACACTTTGTACTTTTCCCTAATAATACTTACCTTTATTGTCATTAAATAATTATTTGTGTGGTCATCAGTGGGGTGGCTTTCTGCCTTGCTAGACAATGAGTTCCCTGAAGACAGGGACTGCACATACTGTGTTCTTTGATGTATGTCTAGCAGCAGGCTAGATATAAGCAGTATGTGCTTAGATTAATTGTCAGATTAATAATTATATTACTAAATGTAAAGATCAGTTCAAATTTCTACTTTCTTCATGAGCTCCACCTTCAGCCTCTCCAGCTGGCCTTATTCCTGTTAGTTATCATTTGAAGTAACAGGTGAACTTTGTGCTTCCTGCTTCCTGCTGACACTATCATTTTCCACGTTTTGTCATCATTATCTGGAGCCTAGTCTTCTCTCTTCTGCTACTCCAAGCCTCCTCGAGAGCAGGGACTGTCATTCATTTTTTTGTGTTGTTCACAACTCCAAACATAAAATTTTACCTAGAAGGAACTCAAAAAACTGCTGGGCAGGTGATGAAGTAATCATTGATTGATTGATTGATTATCTACAGTCCCACATTCTGCACGTGGCATTACTTTTTATACATTAGAGTAAAAATTTTAAAGAATTTTCACCAGTCCATAAATCTTTTCATCATTTCAGAGTCTCAGTCGTACAGCATATGCTCCTTCTAGGGGCAATCCACTTTAGTCTGCAGTCTGGAGTTTACAGATCTAAAGGCAGGGCATGAAGGAGTTTTTTTTTGGCCAGAGACAGCAGAAGAGGCAAGAGGCTGGCACAGTGGGAAAATGGAGACAGCAGGAACAAGTACTTGCAATAGGTGGTTTAGGTGGAAAAAACTGAGAGCTCTAAAAAACTCAGAAGAATGATAGGCTTTGAGCTTAAGTCTTTATTCTGTATAAACTTGAGCTTAAGTCTTCACCCTGTGTATACTGTGTGGCCTTGGGAAAGTCTCCCTTCTCTCCAGATCTGTTTTCTGATGGGTGGACTGGCACTGACGGTGCCTATTTTTCAGGACTAATATGACAATATACAAGAAATTGCTTTATCAACTCGAAAGGGTTATGCAAATGGATTTACCTAAAGGGTGGTCCAGAGCTTCTGGTTTAGGAGAAGGCAAGAGGGGGACATTCAAGGAAAGAGGAGAGCTGGGCAGTGAGGGCTGAAGGGAGAGGACAGGGAGCTTGCTGTTCTCCCATGAGGTATGAGGGACATACGACAGAGCAGCTTGAAAAGAGGGAAGCAGCATGCCATAGAGGCAGCACTCAGAGGACAGGAGAAGCCTGGGTGCCAAGGGGCTCCCATGGAGAAGAGATGAAGAAGTAGGGCAAAGTCTCTCCAGGAAGAGTCCATCATACTTGCTACTGAGGGGATGCGAGAGGATTGTAAAGGCATCCCTGAAGAACTGAAGCAAGGAAAAGGAACCACAGAAGTCAAAGCTGGAGAAAGTGCCCCAGCCAGGCAGCCAGATAACAAGCCCATTTCTTCTTCCTGGACACACAGCCGGCTATATTTCTCAGACTCCTTTGCAAGTTAGGTGTGGCTGCCAGAACAAGTTCTAGCCAAAGTAACGTGAACAAAATGACATGTGTCACTTCCAGACCAGGCACAGATTTGCTACTTTCCATCCAGAGGCTGGGTGCTCATGCCCAGGGTGACTTTGGAAGCTGAATGTTGAAGATGGTGGAGCCACAAGACAAAAGGAGCTCAGGTTCCTAGATCACGGCTTGGAGGATAGAACCTCAATCAGGACAACCATTTTAGACTTTATCTCAGCAAGAAAAAACCATTCTGTTGTGTTCAAGCCAATACACGATTAGGGGTGAGTTTATTATAGCAGCTATCATTACCTTAATTAGCACACCATGATGAGGCTGGGGAGGTGACTGAGGAGCCCACTGGCTGCATTTTTTAATAATCAATCAAAGTGAGAATTTTAAGAGAGGAAGTGGAAACAGGTGGAGAAAGAAGAGGAGGGCAAATGGTATCTCAGGGTGGTTTTTGAAGACAGTATTCCAAAATAAAGGACGTAGAAATGTGGCTTTTACACAAAGCATGTGCACCTCATGACCTGGTCAGTTCCTACCCACCCCTGCTTAGTGGCTCCCATCTACTCTGCGACCTTAGCCATAGCGCTTAGCGTTTCCTTGGCTTTCTATTTATAGCCACAAAAGAAAAATACCAATCAAATTTCTATAAAAGTCTTTCCAAAACTTCAAGTTCCTTCTCTTGCTTTTTCTCTCTCTCTCTTTTTCCCCCCAAATAATTTTTAATTGTTTAATGTAGGAAAATGTTTTATGAGAATTGCATTCCTTTCTGAGCCACTGCCTAGGTCATGTAAAATAAACAATAGAGAAGGAGAAACATTAACTTGGGGGGAGGGGACTTTATAATAACAACCTTCAGGGCTGATCCAGGATTGGCTAAGAATACAAAAGAAGTTGGAAGATTTGTGGCCATTCAGGCTACAGGAAAAAAATATTCGGCTTTTCCCTATCCCTCTCCCCAACAGGTGTGCAGATGATGCCTCATTAATTCTGTGGTCCTGTCAGTTCCTAGTATTGCTAAAATGTTCTCAGATGCTCAGGTAAGTCAAAGACCAATGAACCAGTGTGGATACCACAGGCTGTTTTTGCAGAGACTCTGAAGCCATTCAAGCAAAGACAAAATGTGAACAGGATTTATTCTAACTACTATTATTATTTTTGTTATTTTAATCAGATAGGTCTACCCAGGACATGCAAACTTAGCTTTTGAGTCTTGGTCATAAACCTTTGAGCCTTTTTCTAGTCCTTGTAATAGCACCAATGAGAGATTAAGCTGGAAAATAAATCTACAAATGAGCAGCTATCTTATAATTAGTAAGCACTCTCCTTCATATAAAATTCCATGCCAGTCTCTAATAGCCACCCTTTATACTCACCTAGAGCCTTTCATCTGAAATGCTCAAAGCAATTCTTACTAATACCAGTGCTAATTCTCACAAAATTCCTGTAAGTCAGGGAACTAGAATTCCCATCCGTGAGGCATCTTTGCCATTGCTGACATCTGTGCCCTTCTGTCTCCATCCCACACAATTGTGAGCCCAATAAAAAAGGAGAAGGGATTCTATTGGGGCAGAAATTTCTGGTTGCAGCCACATGAGAGGCAACAGGATGGAAAGGAAGCTCCACCACTGAGTTAGACTTGACTGTAAACCTTGGCTTCTGTGTTTAGACAAATTATCTAACCTCTCTGAACTTCAATTTTCTCATCTATAATTGAGAATGTAAGATAATACTATGGTTCTTGATACACATTAGGCACTCAATAAATACTTGCTTGGAGTATAAGACCATATCATCCTTCATATCCTCAATTTCATTATATCTTTGAAACTAAGCAGTGGTCTATCTGGATAAAGTTTGGTTGAGGGTCTGCATGGGAATACTGCCCATAGTAGGCACTCAATAAATATTCGTGGAATTGTTTTGCTTTGGGAAAAGTCTACATCCAATGCTTATGCTACCCAAGCCAACTTGGGTTTTCCATAAGAACAAGTCCAATATTATCTCAAATAAATGCTAACCCCTGGGTTTGAAAGATTTATTTAAGCATAATTCTACTCCTCCCTCTTCAGTATACCTGGGTTGATTTTCCAAATCCCCTCATGTTCTGCATTCATAACCAAAGGAGAATACTGTTAGGGATTGTATCATTTTGTTAAATACCAAATAATAATTTATTAGTTACAGGGATTTGTTGAAAAGACTTCTTATATAGAATTGTCATATAAATTTCAATGTATTAATCATACTTTATAGGTTTGTTTGGATTATTTTTGGGAGGCAAAAGGTTTAGTTCTTTCAGATATTTGAAGACAAAATAGTATACCTTGGATTATAAATATCATATTTTCATTAGATTTTTCATAACTCTACTAAAAATCCAGCCAAACCATTCATCAATCAAAACTATAAAGTCATAAGGAGTCCCCACTTTCTGAATTTGAAAATTAAAAACCAATTTATAAATTTGCTTGGAAGTCCATGATAGCGACATCATATTTACTCAGAACTTACTTGTCTAACAAACTCAGCCAGTTCAAAATATGGAAATAATCAAAAAGCAAGAAAGAAGTTGGGGAATGGAAGCTTCTGACTAGGCAAAATGCATATGAAAATGTTAAACATTTATGTCTAATGGTTGTGAATTTCATTGATAAGAGAGCTTTCAGAAGATCACTCAGAGTTGTAACTCTTACTTTGCCCACAGTTCTGACAAGTTTTTCATTTGATTTCTCCCATTGTCAGTAGATGAAAAGCAGCAAATCAGAAGTGTGTAGACATTAGAGGGAAAAAGGGTTCATATAGGTGTCAGCCCATAAACCAAGACACCAAGTGCTTTTTGGATGTTAACTATGTGTCTGGCACTTTAGCAGACATTAAGGGACAGAAAAGTACTAGCTATTGTCCTTGCCTTCCACAGCTTACATTTTGGTTGGGAGTAGAAAAGAGCTACATACAGGAAACAATTAGAGAACAAATAGATTGTGTAGTACTGGCCATAGCACTAAAGGAATTCAGAGAAAGGAGAAATCAAAATAGGAAAGAGTACAAAAGATTTCACTGAGACCAAATCTTTTGAAAATTATAAATTAGAGCAAGCTCTGTGTCATAAAGACAAAAAAATATATATATTTAAAAAGTGATGTCTTGAAATCATTGTGGGAGACATTTCTATTTGATCCAAAGACCCATTTTGAAACAATTACATTTTAATTTTATCAGATGGTAAGGTAGTTAAGAGTGGGGACCTGCCAGCACTCGTTCTTTTGTCCCCTGGAGCACTTAGCTGTGCTGCACACAGAGTGGACACTCAATAAATGTTTGTCAGGCCATACTAATGTGCTCTGTTAATTATCACATTAAAACCTAAACAAGTAATAAATTTAGATGAGATGCAGAGGAAAACACAAAACTTGTAAGAGCTCAAATGGACTAGGAAATGCCTAAAAGGTTGGGGGGGGAAAAGGAGTTTGCTCAGAAGAGAGTAGAAGAGAAAATGAACAGGAAATTTTAGGAAACTTCAAATATCCAAATCATTATGATGATTTCTGTGCATATACCTGGAAAACTGAATAAGGCGAAATCAACTTAAGGTGTAGAAGGAGAGACTTAAATAACAAGGCATTTGCACTGTATTCCTCAATAAAATCATGTTTTTTAATGTTTTCCTTTTATATGCTGCTCTTTAAATGGTTTGGGGGAAATAGCTTGGAGGCAGAGTAATGGGTTCAGTGACCCCTTCAGTCGTCCTGGGTTGAATGACCTGCACAGGGCCCAATTCCCTCACCCCACCCCACCAGCCCTGACAAGCCACAAGGTCGTCGACAAGACACCTTCCAGGGAGAAGTGGCTCTCCTTCAAGGAGGTGCACAGAGATTATCTTCTGTAATTGGGATTCTGAACAAGAACTTCATGAACCGCTCTGCTCATGACCTACGTTGAGAAAGAGGCCCAAGTCTGTCTGCTAGAATCAGTGGAAAACAGTGTCGATAAAGCCAGAAGCCAAAGGTTCTGAAGGAGGACAAATGTGCACACAGCAAACCTGCTGCCTGACTCCTTAAAGATAGACAGATGCTGGCTTAGTGGGATTCGATGGGCACCAAGATAATCCCCCAAATCTCTCTCCCACCAATGAGAAAAACAATGCAGTACAGTGACAAGGGGACTGGGCCAGGCCTGAAGGGGCTGGAGTCCAAATCCCACCTCTGCCATTTACCATCTGTGTTATCTTGAGCTTGTCACTTAGCCTCTCTGGCACTCAGTTTACTCATCAATAAAATGGGAATACTATCATCATAATATACCATGTTATTCTCAGGACTAAATGGGAACATGTATTAAGTACCTAGTGCAACAGGAGCCACATGGCGCATGCTTAATATATGGTAGCTTCTATTACTTCTACAACTGCAGGGACCTGCTTTTGGCCTAACAGTGTATCACTAGTGTCATTTTATAAGTGAAAGCATAGCAGTAGCTGCTCTGAACATCGATACATAAATGCACAGATAAGTTAACTTCTGTTGCCTGGAACTAAAAATCTTAATAGGTAAATCCCCAGCTTGCTTTATCAACCTAGGAAAGGAAGCTGTCCAGAGAAGCATACGAGAGGGTGGTTCAGAGAAAATTAAATCACTTCAGCAGAATTTGAGGCATAAAATTAAGCATAGGAAAAAAACTGAGTATTTCAATTGCTCAGTATAACAGAATTTGGAGGTTCTGCACATATACCAAAGAGTATTTTAAGAATAGCAATTGTTCACACAGATACTTTTGGGTGAAACCAAAGGTGGTTTGAATCAGTCCTAGCATGGAAGGCGCAAGAAAGGGACATCACAAACAACACAGCAGGACCATAGGAGTCTCACTCTGAGAAAGCCTGGTGCTGGTGACATTCTTCAGTTGTCCTTGTCATTATCTGATGCTCAGTGAGCTGTGCCTGGTAGAAGGATCTGACCCCTGGATGCAGATGGAGCTGTTGATAGTGAATGTCTCCTGGGGTGGGCAGGGCCCTGTGGTCCCACTGGGAGACTGGGGGTCAGGACTGCTGTGGCCCTGCAGTTGCTCTAGGTTCAGTGGAGGAAATGGACACAAACTGAAAACAAAAGCAAACAACTTAACTGAATACCACTGCCCAGAAATAGAGGTGACAGAGGCTAGGATTGGAGTGGGAGTCAGTGAAACTGATTGGAACTGTCTGGGGTAATTCAGAGGAAAAATTACACAAAGTAAGTTCTGCAAATTGGGTGTGGGAACTACCCTGACTTAAGAGAGAAGGTACAGGAGGAGTCTAGAAGCAGAGAATGATATTTTTGCTTCCAGAGAATGGAAGCAAACAGGCAAAGCAAGCCCCAGTGCTCAGGGTCCAGGTTGCCTTGCCCAGAACTTCAGGGATGTGGGTAACAGTAACTAGAGGTAACAGCTTACTCTAGTCCTCAAGACCTGGAGTCTCAGTGCAGAGGCTTTCTCCAGCCCTCTTTTCGCACATAAATATAAAGCAATGGCCAACCACTAATGGTTGACTCTCCCCCAAGTAAAACACGGGCAATAAAAACAATAAAGTTTCCACCAGCCAGACTTAAACTAATGATTTGTTTCAGGTAAGTGGTTATTTGCAAATCTGTGCTAGATCAAAGATCACAGAGAATTCTTTTTTTTTTTTTGTCTGTAGACAAGAATGCAAATTCAGAGTTTCCCAGCTATGCATACTTACTTGTTGCTCAAAGAAACACACAATCCATTAGAACTTTTTGATGGCATGTGAGGCCCAGAAAGTGGTTTCCATTATCTATTAAATAGTAAGTAAAATACTAAGTAGAGAATAAGTATAGTTGATTTACATTAGAGCCTAAGTGGAGATGCTATTGCTATAAATATTTATGAAAATTTTCTAAAAATACTCATTCATCTGCCTTCTGTGTAAAAAAAAATGCTTTGTAGGATGCTAAAAGTGGTATAAAATATTGGCAAAACACCTACCCTTTCAGAGCTTACATTCTAGGAAAAGCGACATGATTCAAATAATGTTATAGCAACTATAATTTGAGCGTTTGCTATGTGCAAAATGCTTCATGCACATTATTTTACTTAATCCTCACAATAACCCTATGAAATAGATTAAATCATCTCCATTTTACTGAAGTTCAGAAGGATAAAGTAACTTGCCTAAATTCTTACGGTGAAAAGGACACCTATTGTTTCATCTATCCACAGCTCCTGTGTTTTTGTTGTTGTTGTTGTTGTTGTTTTGTTTTGTTTTGTTTTGGCAACACCAATCCTAATCCCTTTCTTTTGAGGATCTGGTCATAATAACCCCCAATACACATACACACACATTCCCACTAAGTGCTTCTATTGGGCCAATCATAGAACTCTGCATTCCTGATCAAGGGATTTAAATTAAACCCATCAAAGTTCTTCCTTGAAGTCTTCAAATTGAAAATAAGGGGACAGAGTTCCTTCTTTCTGACCCTTTTGTGAAATGAAGCTTGGGGACATGAACTTTAGAGCTGCCAGAACACATAGTGCTATCCTCTTGGAAGATGCTGGTCTGAGGAAATAAAGCCAACACAGAGAAATAACCAGAAACATGAGATAAGAAAGCCCTGTGACATCAAAGATTGTGGTTCCACTCAGTGGTGTGCTGGTAAATGTTTAACAACCAGTTCTCCAAATGTAGTTCTGGCATGAATGTGGTTGGTAATTTTCTTTATGTAAGATGAAAGTAAGTCATCAAAGACATATGTTGGAACTTGACTCAATTTTCAATGACATGACTGACTTCTTTGCCAAATCTGATAATAGTTTTCAAAAACTGAAAGATTTTCTCAATTTTTGATGCTATTCACAATGTAACCACTGCAGACATAACACACTTTTAAGTTCAATTTTCATTGTCAACCTTTTCTCCATCACTTTCTTAAGTCTAGACTCTAGACAATCAACAAAACAATAGATCAAGCAAGCCCTGATTTGCAACATATGTTCATCTCTATAGCGTAAATGCTTCCTCCATGGCCAATTTCAAGGTTCTAACATGACATCAATGAATGTGGAGTTGTGATGAGATGCACAATAGCACACCGTCGTACAGTGTTTCCACCACACAATACCATAGACATAAAGAATTTCAAGAGTGTAGATAATAGCAAAATGCAGTAAAATAATTAGGAAGCAATGGGGTTTTAGAATTTATTACCTTTATGTTTAATATAATTTTTACTCATGAGTTTATATAATTTAATTTTTAATAATGGTTGTGTTTAATAACTGGCTCACAAAATTCCTGAAAATTGAACAATCAGCTCTCAAGAACCAGCACGAGCCAGACTTAACACATCACAGGCTCCATTTATGCCTGAGACCTAGCTGTATTCCCACCCTGATTTAAGGAACCAACAAACGCCCTAATTTGTTCAATCCATAGATAAAGTAGCTTTTCAGTCACTTGCAACCAAAAGAATCTTGGCTAATTTAGGAAGTCCCTGTCAGCCAGAGTAGACGAGGAAGCCTTCCTCTAAGAGGCAGGGTTAAAGCTCCCACCTCTGAAGGCCAATCTTCCAGCCTACTTAGCTTCACTTAAAAAAACAAAACCAAAAAATAACTGTGCCTCCCACCTTGGTAAATGGAATTTTCAGCTACGGAAATCCTGGCCATGCTATGCCATGGTCTCTTTAAATGTCTTCCCAGATGAAGAATGTTTAATCAGCTGAGCAGAGCCTCTAAGCCCCACAGGACCCAGGAGGATGTTAGCAGCTCACAGCCTCGCTCCCAGGAGCCCCGGTATCATTTTGTGAAATTGCACAGGGTGGAGCCCAGGCTTCTCCCTGGAGAGGAAGTGGCTGCAGGAATGCCAGATGTGGCATTCCCACAGCAGCTGGTGGAGGGGCCCGTGTCTCCCAGGGTGAGGAGCTGCTGCAGAGACCAAGCCCGGGAAGTTTGCAAAGTTTCCACAGGCCAGGAAGAGCCCAAGCTGCGTGGGGCCTGAGGCAACACAGGCTGATAAACAGAACATTATTCAAATCTGACTCTCCCACCCACCGCCTTTGTTTCCTTCCACCAGTGTTTGGAAAACCTGTTTAAAGGGTTATTCCAAGTGTTTTTTCAAGCCTCTAATCTGTCTTCCAAAATATCCTGGAGGAGGAAATAAAGATTGTTTGCTGCAGTAGACAAGGGTGGAAATGGCCAGGAAAGGTCTCTCCAGAACACCTAGATGAAAGCCACAGATGAGGGTGGAGAGAGCTTGGACAGAAGCCAGGCAGGGCTACTGGCCTGCCGCTCCCTGCATGTTCTGAAGTTTTTAGAATAAGGGGGCTATGGAAGTCCACTTCTTTATGTGAAGGCTGGGCATGGGGGTGAGGTGCAGGGGAAAGGGGTGGAGGTGCCCCAGATGGTTGGAAAGGATGAGAATAGTAGGGAAATCAAGTACTCAGTTCATCTTAGATCTTGTTTAATGTACAGTTTCTCAGAGCAGGGGCTGAGATGGACCCCTCAGGCCTGAATCCAAAATTGATTAAAACTCTGAAATTTTCTGTAATTGGACCTCATTAATAAATTCCTCAGGGTTCCAGGAGCCTCTGAAGAGGTAAAACAAGGGTTTGGAGAGAGGAGAGCAACAGGAGGTTGTAAGATCCCAGACTGGGAAGTTAATTCTACTTAATCAGCCTGAAGAAACCGCCTTCATTCACAACAAACCCTGGGTCTCGCTGAGCCCTCCACCCTCTTTAGCAGGGTGGGATTTTTTCTTATTCACTTCCCCCCTATTACTTTTTAACCCTTATTTCCAGCATGGATAACATGCTGCCCCACAAGTGAGGAACTGATGCTCCTCCTCTTTCCCGGAGGACACACACTGTTTCCATAGCAAGCGTGACTGCGGCACCTTGGGGAGGGGACGCTTCCACCTTCCAGGCTCCTCCCTGCATTTTGCCACCCATTATCACCCACCACCCCTGCTACACCCTTTTCCTCCCCTCACACCTTTGACAACATCAATTCTCAGTTGTTAGCTTGACCCCAAATTCACACACAATTCCTGTGACGGTTAGGTTAATTTCATGTGTCAACTTGACTGGGCTACAGGATGCCCAGATAGCTGACAAAACATTATTTCTGGGCATGTCTGTGAGGGTGTTTCTGGAAGAGATTAGCATTTGAGTTGGTAGGCTGAGTAAAGGAGATCCACCCTTACCAATGTGGGCGGTCATCATCCAATCCCTTGAGGGGTGAATAGAACAAAAGGCAGAGGAAGGGAGAATTCAGTCTCTCTGTTTAAGCTGGGACATTCATTTCTGTCTTCAGAGATCAGCCATCCTGGTTCTCTGGCCTTTGGACTCAGAATGGGACTTATACTAGTGCCCCGCCCCTGGTTTCTCAGGCTTTGGGGCATGGACTGGAACTACACTACCAACTTTCCTGATTCTCCAGCTTGCATGCAGCAGATTGTGGGACTTTTCAGCCTCTGTAATCATGGGAGCCAATTCCCATAATAAATCTTTTTCTATATATCCTACTAGTTTTGTTTCTCTGTAAATCCCTAAATAATGCAATCTCAAACCTTGAATTGAGACATTAGCTTTAATTTATTGTCATGCCAAATAATTAGTGGTTAACAAGTGACAGGCTTGCTTGGTTTGTAATGTACCTTCTCCTTTTCCTCTAGTAGAAGTGAGCCTGAGCTTCAAAATACCCAAGGATCAGATATCTAGGAAAAAACAAGAAGCAAAGGGCCTGAGTGATGCTCAAACTAGGAAGCCAACCTTGGAATAGGAAAGGACAAGGGTCAAATGCAGGATTTTGTGAGGGCTCCAAATGGCTCATTCTCATAGCATCCACACCTTGCAGATGTCTCCTTCCTTTTCTGGGCATTTCAGTGAAAAAGGTCACCCAGCCAGACTATGTGGCATGGAAGGAGCATTACAGTTCAAGCTCCATTCCCAAGAACCATCAACCGCCATCCATATGCACCCCACGGTCACTGGTCCTCAGCGTGAGACTCAGTCCAGTCAAATACAGAGTGTCTTCTATGAGATGTGATGTCTTTCATTGTGCAGGCTAGGGTTGAGCTGCAGATAAAAGAGGGTAGAGATGGAGGGAGAAGGGTGGAAGTGTCAACTTACCAGAGACAGGGAAACCTGAGAAGGTGGTCATCCCAGACCTGTGGTTATCTCCTTACTGCACTCACCCATGCCTGTCCCCACACCCCAAATACAAGCTGGGGGGCATGAAAGCAGGCCGCCTACTTCACTTCCAACTTTGCCTCTATTCTCCTATCTCCTTGCTAGGCTGCATGTGGGATGTTCCTTCCTCTTCTCTCTTCACCACCCCCTACTTACACATCCCCTCACCTCATCCAAATATAGAAAAAAAAAGTTTCTTTGTACTGCTCTCCTATGAGTACAGAGAAATCTCAGGAGACCCAATGTTGCCATTGTAAACAGCTGGCAGCTGAGCTGTCTTTCTCTCTTTGAAGACCTTTGGGTTTTTTCTATTAGCATGGGACATAATACTCTGCCCATCATAAAGGAAAAGATCAAATAATGTGTCTATAAAAAATTAAAATTAAATTAAATAAATAAACTTCTGTATGGCAAATATGATATGCATCATAAACAAAGTCATAAGGCCAGTCACAAACTGGAGAAAAGTCCTTGTAACATATCTAGAAACTAAGAAACTAGACCTTTATCTAGAAACTAGACAAAGGTCTAGTTTCTTAATAATCAAAGAGGCCTTATAAATCAATAATAAAAAAAGGTAAAGGAAATTAACTATCTGTTCATTAAAAAAAAAAGATATCATAGGTGTACAACCTCACTCAAAATTTAAAAGATGAAAAAACAAGTCACTGCTTTTTCCTATCAAATTGGAAAATACTAAAGACTTGGTAATCCCTTAATGTTGGTGAGGCTGGGGAGAAACAGCAATAGCATACTTTCAGTGGAAGTTTCATTGGGTATAGTTTTATAGAAGTATATTTGGCAGCAAAGTTTAAAAATGTACATCCATTTGGACCTGGAAGTCCCACTGTGAGAAATATATTCCATAGATATAAAAGCACACAGAGATATATGTATAAAGATAAGTCAATGCAACTTTATTTGCAACTAAAAAAACAAAAAGAGAATATACATATACCAGCTATTTAAAAATCAATGTGATTTTTAAAATTCTGGGAGGATACTAAAGAAATTTGTAAAGGTAGAATTGGAGGTGAGAAAAGAGGGAAGCTTTTATTTTTTAATCTAAAAATTTTTTTGTTTGTCCTAATTTTTTGCCAGGTGTATTTTTTAAAAACATTCATCTTTAAATCAATAAATAAACAAATTAAACTCCAGCCATACCTTTCTGTTGCGCAAAAATGTTTATCCCCAAGACAAAACAAGGTTCAGCTAACCAGTCCTGATAAGCCAATCCTTCAAATTGAGAGAAACTTTCAATAAATGAAAAAGGTGTATGTCAGAATAGTTGACGAAGGCAAACTTTTATCTATTGAAGGCCCCTTTCTCGGTGATGCATTCAAAAAGAGTTGAAAAGGGCTGGGTTGCAGGGCAATGACGTGGGGGATTTGGAATAAGTGGCCACTAACTTCACCCCGCTCCCTAGTGGCAGGGGCTGGCCAGGGCCCACGTGGAGACCAGATCAGCAGGGAAGGTTGGTGGACTCAGAGGGTACCCACTAGTTTGACAGGAACTGGCCCAGCTCTCTCTACTGTACCTACCTTGGGAAAGAGTCAAAGAAGCTTCAAAATCCTGCCCCGGAATATGATTCTGACTATGTGACACTCTGGAAAAGTCAAAACTAAAGAGACCGTAAAACATCTGTTGTTGCCAGGGAAGGGAGGCGGGATGAGTGGGCAGAGGATGGAGGATTTTTAGGGTATTGAAACTACTCTGAATGATACTATAATGGTGGATACATGTCATTGTACAGACAGTCCTCAACTTACGATAACTCAACTTATGATTTTTTGACTTTATAATGGTGTGAAGGGTTTGCAATATTGATGTACTTTGAATTTTGATCTTTTCTCGAGCTAGTGATATGGGGTATGTGAGATATTTAACATTTTATTATAAAATAGGATTTGTGGTAGATGATATTGCCCAATTGTAGGCTAATGTAAGTGTTCTGAGCACATTTAACATAGGCTAGGCTAAACTGGGGTGTTTGGTAGGGTAGGTGTATTAAATGCATTTTTGACTTACAGTATTTTCAACTTACAATGGGTTTATCCAGTCATAGCCCCATCTAAGTTAAGGAGCACCTGTACGTTTTTCCAAACCCATAAAATGTACATCAAGAGTGAACCCTAATGTAAACTATGGGTTGGGGGTATTAATGTGTCAGTGTAGGTTCTTCAGTTGGAACAAATGTACCACTCTGGTGGGGAATGTTGATGATGGGAGAAATTATGCATGTGTGGGACAGGCGGTATATGGGAACTCTTTGTACCTTCCTCTTAAGAAAAAAAGTCTTATGTGATAACAAATAATACTTAATGAAAGCTCTTTCTGTGCTAAGTTTAAAAAAACAAATTCTGACCAGGCACTGGTATGGTACCCCCTGGGAGAGAGGACAGGGCTGTGCTCTCATCTTACCTGCTACCTACAGCCTGGGACACTTTTCACCCTGAACTGGCCTCTTCAGGGCGTGGCAAGGTTCCCCAGGGAATTTCACTCTTAAACATTTGGGGATGAAGGGGGGTTTTCACTTTTTACTCCACATATATTTATAACTTGGAATTTTATAAGAATACCTCCATGCATTTTTTCTATAAAAATAAAATAAAATAAATAGAACTTTGCACTCTTACTTAGTTCAGCCTCTGATTTCAATTATAAACCAGATGTCTGCTCAAGCCTTTCCATTCCCTTGGATTTAAGCTTGGCCTGCACCCCACTTCTGAGGCTTGAGATGGGGCAGTCCCCTCCCCACGATTTCCCTGCCATCACTCCTCAGCATCTGCTGCCTCTGCCCCACGGCCTCCCTGTGCGACGTCTCGATGGAAACCCATGCCAGTGCGTTCACAGACTCCATCCCCTTCTCTCGGTTTCAACAAGCAACCCAGGCTCACTCAGCTTGTCATGAGTTTGGCAACTCCATGGAGAGTTATGAGAAGGCATCACAGGGCTCCACCCTCAACTCCTGCCCCCCTATTCAGCCCCTTGGGGAGTACAGCCCACATCCTCCCACTGCCTGCCTTCCTTGGACCGCCCCCCAGAAATGCTCATGAAGCCATTTCTTTCCATCTTCTTCCAAAGTAACAGAAGCTTAACTCTAGTCAACTTAAACCAAAGGGGGAAATAAGTTATCAGCATGAGAAGGTCTCAGGAAATCCAGATGGACCATAGAAGACTTGGAAAGTGCTGGGTGGGACCATCTCTGTGTCTCTCCTCTCTGCTCATCTGTCGGCTTTTCTTCTCTCTCTGCAGGCTGCTTGCTCTGCTTGTCCATCCATGCAGTGGGATGTAGCTGCCCCTTAGCAACCAAGTGTCCAGCTACACAGAAAGACAAACTGGCTGCCTCAGAACCCCAACCCCAAATTCCTGGGAAGACGTGTCAGATTGGACCTTGTCTAACAACCAGGAGGAAGAGGGTCTTACAGTAGCAGGTGACATGAAAGGGGGATGGTTCACGGCTAGGCACGCTTGGATGTGATCTCAGTCTTGCAGAATGGATAAGTAAAATTCCTCTGAAGATTTGAGATTTGGGTATATTTTCAAAAGGGGTATTTGTTTTCATTCAAGTCAAACAAAGCACAGACTTCGGAATCAGACCCATTTGGTTTCGAATCTTCCGTGGTCACTTAATAACTGGACAATGTTGAGAAAGTCACTTAACTGCTCTGGTCCTTAATTTCCGCATCTATAAAATGGAGATGATTACTCCTTCAGAGGGTGGCTGTGCGTGTGGGATGCTGTCCCTGACCTGCAGCACCCAGGTCACGGTGGGTTTCAGGAGTTGCAGTTCTCTTCTTTCTTTACGTAGACCCTTGATGAAATGAGAGTGATCTTTCTAGAACACCATCTGCCTGCCACTCCCTTGCTTAAAACCCTTCTACGGCTCCTCAGATCACTCAGAATAAAGTCCTACCTCCTCAGGATAACACAGAAGCCCTTAAAGCATCCTCTGCTCTCCTCTCCATTCACTCCCCACCTCGCCTGGGCCCCACCGTGGCAAACTACTTACTGTCCCAGCACCCTTCGCGCTCTCTCTCCTTCCCTGGGGCTCCTCTCCCCACCCACTCCCCCAACCTTGTCTGCCTAATGTCCACTCCTTCTTGGGGACTTTTTCCTCAGGAAAATCTGCCTTGGCCATCACTTCCACCTACAAGCTGTACTGAGTCCCTTTCTGATGCTCCTGGGGAGGAACCCTCCTCAGCATCCCTAGGAACCAGCCCAGACAACTTGAACAGTCCTAGAGACTCTGCTTTGCAAGATAAGCCATTCCACTCCTAATTTCCAGAAGGTTCTACCACCCCCATTCCAACCAACAATAGAGCCAAAAATGCCTCTCCATAATTTCTAACCAACGGTCTTAGATTTTGCCCTAGAATAACTCTCAAATTACTGGAAGTTTGGATCAGTTACCCTCTCCCCCACTACCCCAAATCTATCTTTCTGTTCCCTTTCTTAGCGCTTAGAAGATGTGGTCCAGAGAACATCCATTACCCTGTAACATCCTCTAGTTTGTCACTATTCTTCTCAAAGCTGAGCACTCTTAGGTGAGTTCAACCACCATCTCCCTCATTATGGACTCTAAAGACCTATGCAGCCTCAGACCGAGTGGCTTTTTCATCCAGGAAAGCCACCAACCTAGACCCTGTGAGCTCTGGCCACCACACCCCCTCCAAGCCCTTATCATTTGACCTGCTGTAGTGCCAAGTCCTCTCTCTCTCCACTCCCAGACTTACACAAGTGCCTAAAGTTATACAACAAGCCAAAGGCACAGACTAGGAAATAGCTCAAGATTTGTGGTCTCTAGTCCAGCATGACTCAGCAATCTACTGTCCACGATTCTTTGAACTGATGACCTTGTATATATGATAATAGTAAGTGTGGTTAATGCTTATTGAAGGTCTACTCTGTGCCAGGTGCTGGGCTAAGCAATATACATGCATTTTCTCATTTAACCCTCTCAACAAGTCCTTAAGAGTTTTACGGATGAGAAAACTGAAGCTTAGAGAGATCAAGAAATTTAAGCCAATAGCTCAAGAGAGTGGAAGGTTAGGTTAGACATCAAAACAATAAGGTCTCCAAGCATATCAAATACAACAGCTGTGCATCCCCATATTTCTTTCCTAAAATTAGGAATCTCCTAAGTTTAAACCATCCAGTCACCAGACTTGACTTTGTTTAAACACAGAGGAAGAGGACTCACATCAATCAAGTGAAGTCTGAGGGTACAGAGCAACAGCCCAGCTCTCAGGGAGAACACTTCTCAGGTGTTCTCTTAGGCACGGACAGGTCCTTTCTTACAAGATATTCAGAAGTCATAGAGCTTTTCCCTCACCCACCCACCCCCTCCTTTTAACTATGAATGTGGTATGAGAACAGATTTTGCAGCCTTGCAAAGCTTCTGTAGACATTTGCTGTCTCTTACGTTTATATAACAAGACTGCATCTCTGATGGATTAATTTGATGATCTCTAGTCACTCTGATGTCAGAACTATAAATTGTGGCAAAGCCCTGTGCATTTATTTGACACAATTCCAAGAGTTCCTTATATTCAATTTTCAAAAGCCACTGATTCCTTCCTTTTATAGCTAAACCATGAAATGAGAAACTGGCTTTGGCCAGGTTGGTTCCCATGTGAAGGAGAGTTCATAAGCCTGGTGGCCTCCTGGTAACACTGATCCACTTGGGACTGGCAGGTAAAGCTGTCCTCAGTCACATCACTTCTCTTGCAGTCCCTGTACAATAAAGAGAGCTTTGTCCACCAAACCTTTCACCCACCGCTGGAGCTCAGGAGGACTAGAGGCTATCGGTCAACTTTCTGGACAAATGCTCCCCACGGAAATTTCTGCTAATTGAACTCAGATCTTGCCTTGCTTGTTCTGAAGCAGGATCAGAGCTCTGACTACTGACTGTGTGGCTTCCCAGAAGATTTGGAAATGTGCTTGATGTGGGTATGAGATGGGGACAGGGGAATTCCTGTGGCCTGGGGTAGAGAAGGGCTCCAAACACAACATTAGGGTTTGGCAAAACCCAAGAACATCATGCCAAGACCTTTTCCCTGCACTCTTAAGCCCACGTGCATTTCCAAGGGAACTTAGTCCAAATATCAGGAGTGAGTATGCATTAGTCATCAGTGTGCAGTGACAGCAGCACTGGGGACTGACACCTACACTGTCCCATCCCCTTTTTTTCCCTATCGAATTTCTCCTTATCCAGTTCATTTCCAAGACTTCTCCTTCAAGTCTAGCCCACAGTAACCACTAGTCTATGACAACATAACACTTGTTGCTAGTAAGGTGGTTCTTGACATGTGCATCTTTTGAAGTTTTTAAACTATTTATATATATATACTTATGTACATACATGTGCATATTACAACTTTTCATGCACTTACTCGAAAACTGTTTACTAAGAACCTACTGCTGCCAAACACTGTGCCTGGCACTGGGGGCACGATGGAGGACAAGATAAGCAAGGTCTCGACCCTTGAAGACCTCAAAGTAGAGACTGCATGTCTCAGTGACTATGCCCATGGGGTTTTAATTTATGGAGGTGACCAAGTGATGACACGGAGAGGCTAACGCCATTGAAAGAAGACTTTTTAAACTTAAAATTTCCTGAGAGAAGGAGGCACCCCACACCATGTGGGGCCGCCCAGGAGCACCAGGTGGGTGGGGAGGCAGGAGCAGGAGTGAGGAGGAAAAAGCCTCGGCCCGGAGACTTTACTGGGGTTTCTGCAGGAAAAGCACAGCAGGGCAGAATGAACAGTTTAGGATTGGCTGGTTTGGTTAATTCCGGCAGGCTTTGGGATCTAGGGGCAGTCTCTCCTTGCCTGATACCTAGCCCTGGGATGATTTAGGGCAGGGGGAACACTGACTTGGTGTGTGAGTTCAAGGGGGCTACTGAGGGCATAGACAACAGCATTGGCCTATTGGTTGGTTTGCATATGAAAGGCAAGCCCTTTGCTATCTCTAAGAATTGGCCAGCCCTGGGAGGGTCAGTCCCTCCTGGAACAGCAAAATTTTTAAGATGTCAAAACATCATGA
Source organism: Daubentonia madagascariensis (assembly GCA_023783475.1). Classification (NCBI taxonomy): domain Eukaryota; kingdom Metazoa; phylum Chordata; class Mammalia; order Primates; family Daubentoniidae; genus Daubentonia; species Daubentonia madagascariensis. The sequence continues at coordinate 92,928,356 of JAKFHU010001798.1, read as the reverse complement.
AATACAAAAAATTTTCAAAGATATAGGATTAATAAACTGTATCCATCAAGGTTCAGTATGGACAACAGAACCCACTCTAGGCATTTCAAACCGAAAAGGATTTAGTGTAGGGACAGAGTCTTTACAAAATTACTGGAAGGGCTGAAGAGGAAGTCAGGGGCCAGCAATGGATAATTTATTTCAAGGGCCGACAGTTCTAACTTTGATCCAGAAGCAGGGAGGATGCTACTGCCACTGACACTGCTATGGCCCCCGCAACTGACTTACAACCACGAGGCTGGTGGCTGGACATGGAATGCTGGTCTACCTACCACAAGTGACTCTAACATCTATATAGCCTTGCTTACCAGCAAGGGAACTTTATACACATTTTCTGAGTTTTGGAAAGGGAAGAAGGAGAAAGGGACAGGTGTGGCCACAGATTTCTGTGTCTATGTAGTGTAAAACACCAGTTAGGCATGTGCTAAACACATGAGGCTGAACTGCCTCTCTCTCCTACAACTGACAGATTTTTATGGCAGACAGTCATCCACAGCTGATATTTCTGTCCTAGGCTGGACTGGTCCATCCTTCCCATACTTGTTTCAGCTGAAAAACCTCTACTCATCTTTGATGATACAGCTCGAGCGTTGCCCACTCTGTGAGGCCTTTCTTCTTTCTGCCAAGAACTGGCCACTCCTTCCTTGGACCGCGCTCCCCCCCACACACATACACACACCCAGCCCACCCCGTGGAAGCAGAGGTAGCCTCTCATCACAGAGCCTGCCTACCTCTTTGCTCTCACACCAGTGTCTCTGCTTGACTGCGAGATGCTTGGGGCCATTCTGTGGCACACAGTCGACACAGCATGGATGCCCCTTGTCTGAGTGGGCAAGGCTGCAGCTCTTACCACAGACTCAAGGTGCAGGTAGGGACTCTAGCAGAGCCTATTGCCCCGTCCAGGCAGAGAGGAATGAAGTGGATGAGTCCTGCCTCATCGAGGCTGAAATCTTGGACAGTGTTAGCGTATCTTAGCTCTGGCACTGTTTGGAGAAAGACACTGTGGCAAATAATTGAATAAAGGTAGCCTGAGCAGGGGTTAGGAAACAGAAAAAAGTTTAGTATCTTTGCATGACTCAAAGATACAAGGTAGTTTCAGTTGCGACTGAGAGTTGCAAATGAGATAAAGGAAGAGAAAGGAATATACCAAGCAGCATAGCCGAATGGCCGGGGTGCTGGTTTCAGGCATACCTGGGTCCAGACTACAGCCTACAGCAGCAGGGGTTTCACTTTGACTTAGTTTTCCTCTGCAGCCTGTATTCTCATGCTGACTCTCCTCATGTGGTAGCAACGGTGATTATTTTTGCTTTTAAATTTTCCCACTTTATACTGTCCCTGTTCATCAATCTCAGTAGGAATAGACTCTCTTTCTCGATACTTCCAGCAAAATCTTTCAGGACTGACTCTGACTTGGCCCAGTCTACCCCTCACCCAAGGCCAGAAGAATAGAAGATACAGGCTTCTATTGACAGGTGCTGTGTCCAGCCCTGAAACCAGAGGGCCTCCATGGGTCAGACCAACCCCACCAAAGCCCATGGGCTGTGTGTGGAAGGAGGTGGCCCTCAGAGGAAAATCAAGGTGGTGTTACCAGAAAGAGGAGTATGGATAGTGGGTAGGAAAAGCCACAGATGTTTCCCGCAAAGGTTATGCAGTATTTTGCTATCTCCAGAGTCTTAATCTTCCTTTTGAAAGAGTCTTTGAACCACTCAAGAGCAACAGCAAAACTGCAGCCATTCTCAGAGTGCTTCTTTGATGGGCTGCCCAATGAGATTGGTACAAAACAGAAAAATTTGACATCATTTCTAAGTTTCAGTTGAGATTGGGGACAGAAAGGAAAAACCCATCAGTTTCGGGTCTTGAGTAGTAAAACGAGAGTGACTGGGAAGGGGGAAAACGCTTGGGATGTAAATGTAACCAACAACAGAAAATAATTAAAAAGGAAGTGGCTTCCTCTCATTTGTCAGTTGAGCCTTGTAAGGAACAAGAGAAGTACCTTTTCTGGAGCCTCAGCTGCTCTGCTGCCTTTCCAGCCGCCTCCTTGGGAAGAATGAGGCCTTGACAACCAGCATGGTGTCAGGGCTGGCCTCCACCCAAGCCCGAACAGTGTCCCCATTGAGAGACCCCAGGGGCAGCTCTGGAAGCTCTCCCTTCTCCTGCTCCCCTCAATAGGCTATTTGTGGGACTAACAAGGACCGGGAGACACGCTGCCCATCTCCTCTGAGGCCCCAACAGCTGCAGGATTCCTCAGGAACTTCATAGGGCCCCTGCGCATCCCTGCAAAGACACGAACCGGAGGATGCTGGAGTCAGAAAGGGGTCCCCAGGGGCCTCTTGGATGAGAGAGAAAAATACGCCTCAGTTCTTCCCTTCCTCCCATCTCCTGGGGTGGCGACTCTTCACCCCCAAAATATTTGGTATCCTGCCTTCCTGCAGCTCGGATACCGTCCTGTCCTACCCTCCTTGCTGGCTGGGAGAGAGAAGAGAAAGGAGGAATAGTCTTCTTCCTCTGAAGCTGAGAGTTTATTATTGCAGCCGTGTCCAAATATTCTGTCTTTATTGTCTACTTCCTCTCCCAAGACAAAGTGACCTAGAGTGGAAAGTGATGGCTAAAAAAAAATTCTCATCAAACCCCAGCACCACAGTTACTGTTCTTATTGATCTTTTATTCCCACAACAACACGAAGGAACAGCAGACAGTAATGTATTCTATTTGTCCTGGGCCCGTTAGGTAACATTGCTATTGCCCTGGGGAAATAGACCAGCGTACTATTTAGAACAGACGGTGAGGACGAATCATCGTTGACTTTCTACTTCTATAGAATATAAAGGCTTGCTTATATGTTTTCACTTAGAGATGCAAGTTGACCTCCTGCTCAAATCTGTTCTTCCAGGAGCTTGTTATCGCACATGCAAATCCCATTCTTGTGATATTCTCTCTGTTTATAGGTTGAAGCCAGTATAGTCTGCATGAACAGAAGTATGTCAATTTGGTGGAAAATTGCTGAAGTATAAACACCCCTGGGCTCCAGTCATCAAGCCTTATGAGTGATTAACATTAGGGTGCTAGGTAGTTGATCCTGTCCTTCCAAGTAACAGCGCGGATAAAGAGGAGAGGGGATGGCTCCAGAGACAAGGTGTGTCTCCTTTGCGATGGACGGAATCTGCAGGGGAACCTGGTACAACTTCACTCTCTGTTCCCGCCACAACCTCCTGGCCAGAATGTTGAGATCTGGCCTCATTCTTCAGGAGGGGGGGACTCTTCTCCTCCTATGTCACTCCATTCTACTTTCAAACAAATCTTATTCGTTGGAGAATTCTTTCTTGTATCAACCCCCATATGATTTCCCTCAAATATCCAGACATTGATCCTGGTCTTGCCCTAGTGCTGTACACTCTAATCCCATGAAACCTTCAAAACTTCAGATAAACATTTTCACACACAAATCACTCATGCCTCCTCCTGAGCCTGCCCCTTTGGGGCTAAATCATGGGTCCTGCAATGCCTGTAACAGTTCCATACAGGATATGGTTGCCTGATTTTTACCACCTGGTTGACTAACTCCAGACAAACTGTTTTGTCTTGAACCCTTTTAAAGATATGGAACTCAGCTGAGGCTCAACTTGGGTTAAAACACAGAGAACCATTGCCATCTTTGATAGGAGGGCTCTACTTCCATGAATGCACTCAAGACTAGGTGCTTGTCACGTGGCTGTGGACTCCCGCTGAACTTCCTTGGTGATAACCTCATGCGACTTTTCACATGAACTTCCATTTAGCCAGTCATCTCCAGTCAGTTGATTTTTTTAACCTAAGATCTAATATTAGTCTCTTATTTAACTTTATCCCCTTAGTTTCGGTCCATCAATCTAATATGTGGAGCTCTTTTAGGAATATCGATTCAGTTAGTAAAACTTCCCAGATTTATGTAATCAACAAACACTCAAAAATATGTCTTCTATAGTTGCATTCAAATTATTGATAAAAGTGAAGGCAAAAATGAGAAGTTCGAATATCTGAGACCCAGTGTCAGAGACATTGCAATGTCATGTTCAAAACCACGTCAATACCAAAAAAACAGATGCCAGACACTAGAGAGTTCAATCCTGCTTCCCAAGCCAGAGACACTTCACATAAAATACCTTATTTTTGTACATAAGAAAGCCTTGTTATGTTTTCCTTAAGTTGATATTTGATAGGGGTGTTCAGTATTGTTTTTCATACTATGCACATATAAGATTCTATAGGTGCAGAAGCAACAGTCTTTTAACCTACCTTATGCATTAGGTAACAGGCCTCTGACTATTAAAGAAGACTATTTTATTAAAACAACCTTCTTGCCCAAATCCTATGTGTTCCTTTCTAATAAAGATTCCTAAATTGAAACCTATCAAATAAAAGCCACATCAAAACCTTAGCCCTATATTTTCTTAGGGTTCGCTAAATCCTGCCCAAAGAGGTACTGTCTTCATTTCCCAAGAAAAATAGAACTATTCTGTAAATTATTTGCAGAAACTAGTTTGAATTCTATATTCAAGTTCTTGGAAAGCAGATTTGAATTTTAAGTTAAGGCAACTCTCAAGGTAGAAGCCTCCCAGTTTGAATACAGAAACCCCTTTTGGCAAAGTCATGTGAAAAATGCAAGCGCATCTCGAGCAGATGTTCTTCCTAAGCCATTTCCCGGCTTCATGTCTAACAAAGGTTGAGCGAGAGCTGAAAAATGGTTTGAACAAAAACATGAGAATAAGTAAGTCACTTATTTGGGGTTTCTAATGGGAAAAAAAGTCACAAAAAAAGTCACAGCTAAGTTCAGATTTTGAACTAGTTTAATCATGGGATGATCAGCAAGAAGGAAACCCAAATAATTCCATTATTTTTGGAGTTCAAGCCCATCAGAACATTAATTCCTTCCCTATAAGATCCTATTACAAATAATAAGTTGGATCATTATTATTTGCCACATCTCTGCCTGACGAAAGAAGACTTCTAGAAGGGGTTAGCCTCTCTCTCTTTCCAAAAACCCTGATCAAATTCTCATGTACTGCTCTCAATCATTTTGCAGTAACTGTTCATATAAAATATTACTTCCCTCCTCCCGGTCTAATGCCCATCACCTTCCCACACAGTCAGTCACCACATCCTTCCCTCATAACATCTCCCCATTCATGCCCACCTCTGTTTTCCCTTATTATTTCTCATCAGAATGATATAGTATGTGAATATGATTATTGGAACTGCAGGAAGTGTGGTACCCATCTCGACATTCCAGAGGCTCAGCGATAGGATGGTCCTCCTGGCTGGGGACCAGACTGTCTCTCCCCAACCCTGGGCCCAACTCCTCCTCATCCGCTCTGCCCCCTCATCCTCATAGTCCTCCTTCCTTCATATCTATGCTGCTCTTGCCCCTTCATTTCACAAGACACTGCCAACATCAGGCCATACTGCCTGAGACTTACACTGAAGGTTTGGAAATTTTGGGAAGGAGTTACAGCACGACACAAAATTTAACTCAGCATTTTGTTGCTAATGTCTATCCATAAGGAGTCCCTTCCTGGTCAAGCTACTGAGGTTTCCCTCAGAATGGAGTCCCTGGAACCATTTCCTCTCTTCCTTACCTACCCAGGGAAAATTCAATCTTCTTTAACATTAAAAAACAAACGAAAAAACAAAATCTGCAATAACTCAGCAATCCTAAAATGCAGATACATCTGCAGTCAGGGTATTTTTTTTTTAGTACCAATTTAAAAATTTTAGCAAGCAAAAAATTAAGCTAGCAAAAAAATTTTGTTAATGATGGAAATGTGCAAAATTGCAAGAGTATTTAAAAATATCACAGTACATTTATATGAAGTAATAGCATTCAGTTCTTTAAGGTTATTCTGCTACCTATAAAAGGTGTGGCCTCCAAGGGGGTATTTGCAGCTTCTTTCAGTGGTGGGAAAATTGCTCATTATGTAATGTTAGAGGAAATCAGGATCCAAAGTTGCACGTAGAGTATGACTTCAACTCCATAAAAAATCTGGAGGAAAGCATGCCAGATTATCAGCAGGGATTACAGGAGTAGGGGTGATGGCTATTTTATTGTTTGAGCTTTCTTGTGCTTTTAGAGCCTATTGGGTAATCACTGTCTTTTACAACCATGCAGATCATTGATTTACTTAGGTGGACACCTTCCTGACAGATGCAAGTCTGTTTTCAGGCTGGGGTTACCCTAGTCCCAGGGAAACGTCTCATGCCACAAGATTCAACTCAAACCTCACCATGGAGCCCTCTGTGCCCGCATGTGCTCCCTTCCCACTAGGCAGTCGACCGTCTCCTCCACCTCCAGCCTTTTTTAGTCCTTCTCACACCTGCATCAGTCAAGGTCTCAGCGAGAGACAAACTGCACCCTCATATTGAAAAGAGTTTGATAGGAAGAGTCTTTACAAAGAAGCTGGGTGTAAGGAGATCACAAAAGATAGTGCATACCCGAGGGCAAATAAGAGGGGCTTCTGTCACTATCCCTAAAAGGAAGAAGCAGTCCTCAAAGCCTGCAAGGAGAATGAGAGGGATGCTTGGCAGGAGCTGCAACCTTCAGTAGAGGGACACAGCCAGCCTGGACCAAACCCTCCAGAAAGGAGCCAATGGACACCCCCCCTTCCCCTCCCTCCTTACAGTTATCTGCTCGTGTTCATTGAGGGCCAAATCCAGCCGGAAGCCAGGGCACAGGGGGCCCTGCAATGTGGTCCATACAGGGCAGCCTCCAAGGGAAGAAAGCAGGAGAAGGGCAGTAAGTTGACCTGGAGGGGCAAACCAAGATCCAGCACAACAACATACTGTCATTATTGATTCATGGGCTGCCAAGTGGTTGCTGCCCAAGAGTCTCTTTCCTTTAATATCACAAAACACAAGGCTGCATCCCCTGCACTTCTGAAAGTCCAGACCCACCTACCCACTCACTGCCACCTTCTCTCCAAAGTGTTTCAAGGGTGAGGCCTGTCCTGAGGCGGTCCTGGCTGCATCCTGCCTGTTTCCACAGCTTCCCTCCTCCCTCGCAGCCTACTTCGTCCCTGCTGGACACCACCCTCCTTCCTGCCTTTTCCTCAAATCAGCACGGCCCAAAGCATTATTGTACGCATCAGACTCCTAGCTGAAGAGTAGAGGGTAAGGGGGTAAACTGCAGCACAGAGTAAGGAACAACTTCAAAACTCCTATCAGATACCTCCTTCATAAATGTTCATTAACCAGTCTCCACCATGAAGGTTTTCTTCATTATGCTCACCACCATCTTCCAGAAACCCAACATTTCAAGGGCCTTCTCTTCTCCCTCTAATGACAACCCTCTAAAACCCTGAATTCTTTTATATTCTTCTTTGTATGAACCTTTAGATATTTTAATATTTAAAAAATCAAGTTGGCAAATTTTATAAATAAAGTTTTATTGGAATCAGGGCTGAGATTAGGGTGAAGAAAGTGAGGCAAGGTCATACATCCACAGGATCAGGTGCCCTCTTTATTTAAAATGTGTCATCCTTTGTTCATCATGAATTCTTTTCATTAATTTTGATTTTTAAAATATTACATTATAACATTGTTTATCTTGATCACTAAGTTTTTGACATCCCTTTATTTTTGCACCCAAAGCAAGTGTCTCACTCAAATCACCCTAGTCCTGGCTCTGCTGGTTGAGGGGCATTGGGGAAGGGGACTCAATTTTCTACATTACAGATGCCCATTAAGGTGCTCTTCCAACCCAAAACATAGTTTCTTTTCCCAAGCAGGATTTTGCCTTCAAACTCCTGCCAGTTTTGAGAATATTCTTTTCTCTTTTTACACCTCCTTCATTGGGCTATGATATCCTTTGGGATAGAAAATGATGCCTTTTTTGCCTCCACATCACCAGTGCCCAGGTTTAGTAGATGAATTATAAATATTTACTGGATACAATGATCCAGTGCAGACCTTTGTAAGTTAAGTCTGTTAATTGTTGAATATATTTAGAGATTTTCTTTTTTATGTTAAAATCCAATGTCTTAGAAAACTAGCTGGCAAGGACCTAAGGAGATCATTTAAACTAATCTTTTCATTTTACACATTAGGAAACTGAGGCCTATGTCCATGGTTATACTTGCAGGCAAGTTGCTCAAGGTTTATCCAGAATAATTAATATTTCCCACCATTAGGGTGCTATCCCATCTAAACAATTTTGATAGCTTCCCAGTGTACAGAATAAAGTAAAATTCTCCCAGGGGTCCAGGAAGCTCTGCAATAATACAATGCTATTAATTAATTAATACAATGCTATTATTTCTCCTGACAGAAATCTCAGGGCACGGAAATGTGGCCTCATTGTGTGAATACGCGCCAGAAGCTAAGTGGGAAAAGTACTAACACTCAACCCAACGGCCTGAGTCTGAACATCTTTTACCAGAGTGAGATGCAGAAATATTTACATCAAGAAGTTGAACTTTTAAATCAAAGCCAGAAAATGTGTTTGCCCAAGGCAAAGGCATGAGTGGAAGCTTTACAGAGAGAAGGACAGTGATAATAAGGAAAATTTGCTTCTTTACAATGAGTTCATTGTGCCAAATTTGTGAGGCACCCAGCAAGCTGACAAGGGTCCCTTCACCCCTGTGCCCAGGATAGTTTAGCCAAAGGACATCTAGGGTGACACACCTCAAATAGTCAGCATTAATCTCATATCCCGGAATAGCCCAAAGAACCTGTCCAACCTGACTGTCTGCCTTTTCAAAAGCACCTTTGGAATTCTTTGTTCAGCTCTGCTTGGTTGATACTGGAACGTCTCTTCTGGGACTTTTCTGGTGACCTGATCTTTGTCCACAATGACATTCCCGAAAAGACCCACCAACCCCTAGATTTGCCCAGTGGGTGACACTAATATTAGATCCAATTAAAAGTAACAATTCAAAACAGATGAGGCATGAATTTACACACGAGTCAGAGCTGCCACGAATTCATTTCTTCCTCACAATTTCCTCTGGAAGAAAAGAGGTCAAACTGACCTTGAAGAAGAAACCTCCTTTTTTGGACTGGTTACCATGGCAACACAAGCCCTCCCTCCCCGGAGCACCTGCCCATGGGTTTGCACCTGCCAGCTGGTAGCAAGAGTGGACCAGCAGCCTCAGTTCCCAGTCACTGTGCTCACTTCATCAACAAAGGTGCCAGCAGTGCCAACTGGCTTCATGATATGGATACCTGCCCGCTAAGCATTGGCCCAGAGATTGGGGACTTTCACAAAGGCCAGCCAACAGCTGGCAGGCAGGAACCACCAGGTCATTGTCATCCAGGGCTGAATTGGAACGTGCACTCAGGAGACAAAGGCTCTGTCTGTAACCACAGCATCCCCCACTCCCTGTATGTTTTACTTTCAGCTCCAGGTCCCCTGCTATGGGAGGGCCATGTGGCTGAAGGTGCCTTTCTTGGTTTTTTTTTTCCCCCCTTTTGCATTGCCCTGCCTGGTACATTGCTGTAGAAAAGCTTTCCCTGCCCCATGTCTCGTTTCATTGCAAATCAGAAAGCTCGCCATAAGTCACCCTGGGCCAGTGGGTTCAGAGGTGGAGCTGGTAACCAGAAGCCGTGTCAAACCTCCTTCCCTGGCTCCACACCAAGGCCTCCGAGGATTTCTTGTCACATGAGGTTAGTGTAGTTTCACATCCTCTAAAGCAAAGCTCTGTCGAAACTCTCTGGTCTCACATGGTTTCAGCTCAAACAACCACCCCACTCAGCTGCCTTTCCAACCCTTTCAAGCTGCCAGTCAGGAGACCTGGGTCCCAGTTTCGGCTTAGTCTGCAGGACCCTGAGCAATTACTGGTCCTTGGTTTCTTTATCAAGAAAATTAAGAAGCCAAAGTACCTGTCACTAGGCTTCCTTTCAACTCTCTCTCCCTTTAAAAAAAAAAGGCTTATTTTTCCTGCTGCTTTTAAAAGAAGATGCTGGCCTGAGAATCTCTGAAGACTAATAGAGATTAGTTTGGTTTAAAAATAAATGAATGAATTTCAAAAATATTATGTCTAGTGAAAGAAGTCTTATGTACAGGGGAGCTCATAATGTATGATTTTATTAATGCAAAATTCTAAAATATAGGCAAAACTAATCTATAGTAAAAGAAAAAAAGAAAGAAAGAAAAGAAAAAGAAATTAGGAGAGTGGTGGCCTCTGGCAGTGAGGTAGGAGCAGGGCTTACCCGGGAGGGGCAAGAAGGAACTTTCTGAGATGAAGGTTATATTTTATATCTGGTTAGGTTTAGGTCACACAAGTGAAAGCCTTTGTCAAAATTCCTAGAATGCTACTCTTAAGACGGACTGATAATGCAATAAAGCAATTATAGCAAAACGTTAAGTGTAGAAGCTAAGTAGTGGGTATACGGGTGCTCACTGTGTAATTCCTTCAACTTTTCTGTAATTCGGAAATCTTCAGAATAAAATATTGGAAAAAAATACACTGTAATAATAAACACACTGTCCCACCCACTCCCTCCTTTCCTCCACCCCTCCCTCTTCCTTGATACGTGACCTTTTTCCCATTAAATGAGTCAGTGGAAATGGGTATATGTATTGATTTGAGCAGATAAGTCACTGGTGCTCTGTGGTGACTAATTACTTTATCACTGCCCATGGTTCCCAAGGGAAGAGGACAAGTTGTGTGCATCTTTCTCTAAGAGTTCCCACCTATGCAAGTCTGTTAGAAAGGACTGCAGATTTGATGAGCATCTTTCAAGAGCCCTTCCCCCACCCCAACATCTCCCCCTGCAACACACACTTGTTAAAAATTAACATTCAGTCCCGTTTTGTGAAGGCTTTTATCAGGAAATCTCAACCAAAACACTGAAAGGAGGTAGCAAAATTTCTATTTCCTCCATTTCTTTGTACCTGTGGAAACTGAGGCACAAAAGTAAGACACGGGTGTGACCAGGCCCTCTGAGTAGTTCAGCTGACTGCACATTCACCTAGAGACCCTAAAACAAGCCACAGGGATGGGGAGTAAGAGAAGTAGAAATGCACAGTTTAAAAATACTGCGGTTTCCAGTGTGAACTGACTGGAATTGAGGTTAAAGACGAATTTCAGCATTTTTTCGTCACCAGTTTCTCAATGGACCATTTCCTGTGTTCTCATTGTCAAGTCTAGAGCCTAAAACAAACCTCAAGGATATATCTCTGCTCCACAAAACAAATCTCAAGGACCTATCTCTGCCCAGTTAGTGGTCTCCAACAGAAAATAACACACACTACATCTACAAATGTATGTGATGTTTCCTCACATCCTGTGTGTGTATGTGTGTGTGACCACAACTTCAAAGAAACAAACCAAAAAAGCAACCAAAAACAAATAAATAAATATATAAAGTAAGAAGTTTAATTTCACCACAGCCACTTGCGTAGGGGGAAAAAATCCAAAAGCACAATAAAAACAAAGAATATTAGACTTGGGGAAAAAAAAAGAAAAAAACCCTTACAGTCTGTTTTAGCCAAACCTTTTCATTTTGCAGAGAAAGAAACTGGACCTCAGAGAAATTAGTTACATCTGAGAATCTGAATCCAAGATCTTTCATGATACCACTAGAAAATAGGATTGGAATTGATCTTATAAATAACATATTCTAAGTTTCCTCACTTAACTGATGAGGAAACTAAGGTTCAAAGAAATCCAATACCTCCTTTGCGGTAGGACTAAATCCCATATATATTTACACTTCTGAGAGAGAGAGAGATTTGGTCCCCTCCTTCCCTGTCCCAATCCTGTCAGCAGCCTTCACCAGCCTTCATTCTTTGATAGTGGCAATTAATATTCTTCACGTGTTCTTACGTAAATAACCACCTCAACACAGCTTAAAGATTCACATCTCCTTTCCAACCAGATTAGCACCCCTCATAGAAATTCAGGAGCCACCAGTTGGGCCCAGTGAAGTGTAGACACAGCCAGGTAGCATCCGGACAATTTTAAATACCTGTCTGTGTTTTATAACCTCCCAAAGTCAGTCAGTCTCAAAGAGATCTGGGAGTGTTCAGTATTTTGGTGCATAGAGACAGTTAACTTCTGTCTCTATGTACCAAAGTAAACAAATTAGGGTACTGAAAGACTTTAATAAACAAAGATAGTTTACTCATGATTATAGAAGCTTTGTAAGAGCTCCTGCTCTTAGTGGTAAATGTACTGAGCCAGTCATTTAATAGTTTGACAAAAATTGAGTGCTTGCTGCATGCCTGGAACTTTCTAGGTGATGTAACACAGCAGGGAACAAAGTTCCCGCCCTCTTGGATCTCACATCTAGTGAGAGAGACAGGCGATCAACAAACGAGTAAAGCCGTAATACGTCAGATGTTGATGTGTGCCGTGGAGAAGAAAGCAGGGCAGTACGCGAGTGGGGGCCAGGCAGCAGACGCAGGGAAGGGCAGTTACCATGTGTTACATATAAGATGGACTCGCGGATAAACAGACACGAAAGAAAGAAGCAAGCTTTGTGTATATCTGGGGGAAGCCATTTCCAAGCAGCTGGTGGGCAGAGCAAAGGCCTGAAGCAGGAGCGGCATATTCTTGGAACAGCCGAAGGCCGGGTGGCGGGAGCAGAGTGAGTGCAGGAGGGGCAGGGGAAGGAGATGGTGTCTTGAGGCCCAAGTGTGTGCGGCCTTGTAGGATATTGTGGGAGCTTCAGCTCAGATTCAAAGTAAAGTGGAAAGGCACGGGAAGGTGTGGAACAGAGGAGGCCATGATCTGATTTCCATTTAATAGAGCCTCACTGCCTGTGTATTGAGAAACAACTGTAACTATTATTAGCTATTACCATACTCCAGGGATTATGAAGGCTTGGACCAACAACGGTAGCAGTGGAGGTGGTAAGAAGTAGTAAGGTTCTTGGAGGGAGAACCCACAGGATTTCTTGGTGGATAAGACGTGGAGTATGAGGAAAAGAGGAGAATCAGGGATGACCTCAAGGTTTTACACTGGTGCATCGTGGGTGGAATTGCCATTTGCTAGAATGAGGAAGGCCGTGCGTGGGAGAAGTAGATTCGGGTTTCAGGAGAGAGGGTTATGAATCAGGAGCCCAACACTAAACATGCTGTGCTGGAGATGCCTATTAGATATCCGATTAATAGAATGGATTGGCACATCCTGTTAGAGATGTGTCTCAAGAATGCAGTTGGATACACAATGGAAATTTATCTCCAGCCTAGAGACAGAAGTGTTAGTGTCATTAGCATATGGATGATCTTGAAAGCAATGAGACCAGATGAGATCACCTGGTGGGGTGAATAAAAAAAGAGAAGGGTCCGGCGACACATCAATATTTGGACGTGCCATCAAGGTGAGGAAGAAGCAGCAAAGAGGTGGAGGAAGGCCCAGAGGGTAGACAAAGGTCAGAGACCAGCATTCCCAAGTCAGGTGAGTGGTCAGCTGTGCCCAATCCTGCTGATTCTGGAGGCAAGCTGACTTATAAAGGGAAAAGCAAAAAAAGCCACCTGTGTCTCCTGCTACCATATCTACAGTGTTATACGTAGATATAACAATAACAGTAAGAATGATAATTATTAAGAACTACCACCTATTCAGTGTCTATCATGTCCCAAGGATTGTACTTTAGCAAACATCACATATCCAAGGCTGATGGGTTGGTAGTAGCTACTTGGAACATTGGGTTAAGAAGGATTCTGAGGTTACCTTTTAGCTTAAAGGAAAAGGATTGAGTTGCGATACCCCCGTGGACACGGAATAAGGAACTGGCATCACAATTGCCAGGTATTTGTAATCACTGTGCTAGGACTTTATGTACTTTACCTGAGGAGCTCACAACACCACAGTAGTGATGCAATTAGCCCCATTTTACAAATGCAGAAACCTAGGCCAGAGAGGTGTACTAACTTCCCCACAGTGGCACAGCTAGAAGTGACAGAGGGGAGACTTGGCCCATGTCACCTGGCTTTTGCCCCACACCACACAGTTTCTCTCTCCATCCAATCATAAAAGTACAGGGAATTTTAGATCCCTGGGGGTATACCTTTTCTAATTTAAACTTATGACACAGAAAGCACTTTATCAACAGTATGAAGTTCAAATGTGCTGGTTCTTTTAGGCTCAAAGAAAATATGGTGCAACTGGATTCATGAACTGACTTAGAGAGAGATGTTTGCAAGCTCAAATACAAGATAAAAAGAAATAAAACATGAGACAAGAGTAGGCAAACCATTCAACTAGCAAGTCTTTTCAACCTAGTGCAGTTGAAGATGACATAGTAAGACACAGTAAGAGCAACCATTAAAATATGACATTATTTTGTCTTCATCATTCCCATAGCAACCTGGTATAATTCCCTGCCAAAAAATAACTCAGTAAGCACCAAGAATTCTCAGCTTCTCTTTTAGCACCAAGCCCTTCCCACAGTCATTTGTATTAACATTTGCAAAAGATTTATTTCCCTTTGATTCAAATAATTTCACATTCCCAAGAATATCTGGACTGGAGCATGGCCAACTGCCTGCAGGGCCTGCAGCCATCTCCCTGGTCCTGAGTAGCTCCCTGGGTGCCCATGAATGGCTCATTGTTGAAGACAAACCCAGTGCAGAGAACAGACAAAACACAGAGGAGGAATCAGTGTCATGTTCTGGGGACTGGTCTGGACTTTGAGCAATGAAACTGAGCAGGAGTGGCAATCACCTAAGGTTCTCATGAGTCAGAGCGATTGATGCCTCCCAGCCCAGGGCTCCCCTAAGATGCTGCCCAGTTCATAATCAACAATCAACACACTTCTGGAGATTCTGAACCTAACTCCTTCCATGTGACTAAGAGAGGGCTATAGCAGGCCTAAAAACGAAAATCATCTTCATCATCCCCAAACATTTTCTTTTTTTTTTTTGACTTTTTTTTAAATTTAATTTTTTTTTTTTTTTTTTTTTGAGATAGGGTCTCACTCTGTTGCCTGGGCTAGAGTGCAGTGGCATCACCATAGCTCACTGCAACCTCCAACTCCTGGGCTCAAGCAATCCTCCTGCCTCAGCCTCCAGAGGCTGGGACTATAGGTGTGTACCACCACACCTGGCTAATTTTTCTATTTTGGGTAGAGACAGGGTCTCACTCAGGCTGGCTTTGATCTCCTCGGCCTCCTAAAGTGCTAGGATTACAGGCATGAGACACAGCGCCCAGCCCCCAAGCATTTCCTAAGCATCAGCAATGCAGGATTAAACATTGGTATTCAGAGAAATATTCGAGATCACCTTCAAATAGTCTATATGGCCTGAGCAACTGGCCAAAAATCCAAGAAAGGTGTGATCGCTAGACTCTTACATGATGGAGGCTGGGAACCCAAATCTGGCTCTGAGTTTTGATGCTGACTTTTGGCACATATCTGTTTATCCATCCAAACTAATAAATAGGGCACATCAGAGAAAGGTCCAACTGCCCACTTCAAAGTCCACTGAAATCAAAGGTAAAAAGTACTATGATTTTAGAATTTCTAGAGATTAATTACCTTTTCACTAAATTCAATTGCAGAGTAAAACAAATGTTTCCTGGTGTAGACTTTCAACATTTGGACCATATTTATTATTTCAGATATGTATTGATAAATCCCACAATTAATGCTATAATTTAGTAGCCACAAGTTTGTTTTTCAGAATACGGCTATTTTCAAAAAGTTACACCTTCTGGTACTTATTCAGGCCTTTTATTGTCCTTATTTGAGCAAATAATAAGGTCAGAAAACTACCATATTTCATAATAAATTTCCATGCCACATTACATCTCCCAATTCTCAGAAACTCACCAAAACAAATGAGAGAAAAGCAATGAAGTGATCCAGAAACAATAGCCTAATTCAGTTATGGTCATAATTAATCCATCTGCAAAAACAATAGCTACAGCTACTCAAGTGAATATATATCTGACTTTACACCATGGGGAGAAATAAACCTAACTTGCTAAGACATGCCTCTACCCTTCAACTGCCCTACTTACCATCTTAAAATAAGGCAAAAAGGCTATAAGGCATCTGAACCTCTACCCTATGGATACATCTCAGTCTTCATTGAGGTCATTAATATATTAAAAACACTGATGAAGGGCTATTTGTTGGGTAAAGTCATTTTTCCCTTGACATTTATTATCAGTAGAAAAGTTTTTCTGTTTTAATACCCACATTCTGGCATATAATTACTGTAATAAAGTCTACTTCTTCACTCTGGGTGACTGCTGCCAGTATTATGAAATCATGGCAATGGTTGTAAAAATAAGGGAGGTCACAACCCTTCCACACACACACACACCCACTCTGCAGCTGATATTAAATAGCTTTGGTGGGAAAATGCAGACCTTTAAACTTTCTCTACCAAACTCAATGCATTCTGTATTTAACTTCTTCTTTAAAACAATTTGGGTTGTAAGAATTCGAAAACTGCGCATGGCCATGGAAAAAAAAGAAGGAGCTTATACTTAATTAGCTACTAAGTCCAACTTGGACGGAGCACAATAACAACCATTTCTTTGTGCTAACTATTTTTAATGATATGCATTACATGCATTGGCCTGTCTACTGCCCAGACTGTTCCAGCATCAATCCTGCTTTAGTCTTATGCTCTTGGCAAAGGACAGCATTTGGAAAAGTCTCCATTTTGATGTTTTGTCATTTTGGTAGGGATAACTCCTACCAGCATGCATTCCCTCTGAACCTTAAACTACCATGGTTTCATGACCACAAGACAATCAACATCTAAGCACACAAATGCTATACAAATATTCTCCTTACACCTCAAACAGCACTCAATATTTTGATTCATCCTCTCTGGGCTTAAACCGCTTAAAAATGTTTTAATCCAATTGCTTTCAGCTATTCTCTTACATAACTACTGGATACAATTTTTCTGTTTCCAACCAAGACCCAAGTCAAGCTAATTTAGGATCATAAAAAGGACAGATAGGCCCAAGAGGGAGTTTCTTGTAAATTTTTCTAATCTTCTAGTTCTTTATATAATAAGAATTTCCTTAGAGAGGATATAGGGAAATATCTATTTTAAAAGTAGAATCTTGGGTTTCCAAATTAAAATAATCCTAAGTAGAGATGCTGTTTGGGGGTCAGAAGTTCAGGATTTCTTCTTGCCCTCAGAATGGGAAATCCATTGTCCTCCAAAGCAACATAGTGAAAACAGAACCATTACAGAATGTTGGAGAACAAGATGTCTAAGGCCCACAAGAAAGCACCCACAGCACAGTACAGAGAAAACCAAGCCCTGAGAATATGGCCCCTGCCCTGAACAGAGCAGCTGTGCTGTCATCTATTTTATTTCTTGGCCTTATGCATCAGGTTTGGGTTTAAGAAGGAAAGAGCCACTACAACCACTTTAGAAAGCAGTTTGAGGTATGCCAACCCTGCAACCAGCAATTCCACTCCTAGATGTGTGTGCTGGAGTAATTTGTACATATGTATAATGAACACATGTATATGAATGTTCACAGCACTGTCGTCCATAATGGCTCCAAACCAGAAGCAACCCAAATGTCCACCCATAGTGTGGGATCAGTACATTATGGTGAATTCATGCAATAGAAAACTATATGGCCAGAAAATTAATCAACCAGAGGTTTGTGCCACAACATGGACAAATCTTGCAAACACAATGTTGATGGAAAAAAACAAGATGTGAAAGAAAACATAGAATTATTTCATTTATACAAAGTTGAAAACCAGACAATACTGATCTATATTGTTTAAGATGCACATATAGGTAATAACCCCAGGATGAAAAGCAAGGAAATGAGTATCACAAAAGTCAGAAGAATATTTTCTTTGGGGGTGGGGGTGGGCGTTGGGAGAAGGTTGTAATCTAGACTCAGGATGGGGAGCAAGGGAAGCTTCTGGGGGTGCTGGCAATGTTTGGCTTCTCATCCTTTAAAATCTTTCTGTGTGAATATTCTTTGATTTCACAATTTCAAAAATAAACAAAAATGAACAAACAAAAAAAGCACCACTTCTGAAAAAGAAAAGTTGGAGAAATCACTGCTTAAATCCAGCTGCTTCATGATAAATAAGGAACGACAGGCCAGGAAGATTAAGTCAATTGCCCGTTTCTGCTGTCACCCTGAGGTGTGGCTTCTGGGCCCAGGACGCTGTCACAGAGCTTCTCCTTTTCTCAGAACCTGGGGACCTGGGGAGGCCAGGCCAGAGGAAAGTCCTGGAAATAATGTCCTTCCCAATATTTCACTCTGCTGGTTCCCCAAGCACTGTGCCCAGTCCAGGCTCTGTGCTTTTCCTTTCTTTCCCTTCAAGGTAAGGATTTTTCAACTTGGGTAGGAGTGTTAAGGGGTAGCCTTTCTTCCCCAGTGGGCCTTCTGAGGGGGTCACAGGCTTGTCATTGTCCCATCAGGCTCTTCAGTTCAGCCTGCAAACAACCCACAGCCCCTCCCTCCCTTGGCCAGCCCCAGTGTCTCTCTGTGGGGCCACACAGGACAGACATATACACTGTACGAGTGTCTACACATACATACATACCCCCACTCATACCTTGCCTTGATCCCATGTGTACCTGACTTGCCAGTCCTATGTAGACAACGTGTAGTATATAACCTACACCCTAAAACCTACTATACTTTGCATTTTACAGATGTTTAATACTAAAATACTAATTACTAATGTTAAACTCAGTGCCTCTGCAAACACTTTTCAACCACCTTTCCAATAAACAATAGACAGTGGCAGGGTAAGCTATGGACTTGTACTTTGGCCACTGGAGGGGTCTCTTCCTGAACTCCTACTCCTTGAGCTGCCCAGCATATATTGCTTTTATAATAGGCCTTTTAAAATATTTTTATTATCTCTTTCTTTAAAAAAAAAAAATCAGTTGCTGAGAAAACATCTAGCCAGAACTTTGTTCAGAAGGTAAAATTGTGTGTTAAGAAGTTCCACAAGACATTTGGGGAAGGCATCATGTATAGATGTGAATAATAACATGATTTTCAAAGTTTATACAGGCATCTATTTACTAGATTTCTCCAAGTTAGTGGCATTCTTGGATTTTGAGACTCTAAAAGAAATTGAAGAAAAACTAAAAAAATCCAGAAGACAGAACCTAGAGAAGTGAACGAAAGCATAACAGCAAAAAGCCAGAAGCGCTGGTAATCGTGTTTGTTTGTTTGAGGCACTTACGCAAACAAGACATTGCAGGGTAGAGCATGACTTTACAACAGAAATCCCTACAGAGGCCCCTGCAAGAATCACCAACCACAGCGTATGTCCTACCTGTCAGAGCAATGTGCATTCCAGTTTATAAATGCGCAGGACAATAAAAGAACCTGTGTCATTCCCTGGGTGGTCAGGGTAATGGAATTTAAGCTGCCTCCCAGCATTCACACCATTGCCCTGAGGCATGATGGCTTGATTACAAAAATCCATCAAAAAATCTTCATTCCAGGACCAGAAATTTCACACTTGACAAGGTAAAGGTAGAAAAGTGAAGCTGTGTTCCGTAAGTGAGAAATTCCAAGATAAGCCTAAAAATAGAATTACAGAGGAAACCAAAAAACCAAGGTAACCCACACCACCAAGCAGAGTGAAAGTTCAGAAGAAGAGAGCAAGTAAAAATGCAGGCAGCAAAAGAAAAATATTATGTATGAAAATACAAATACAGGGATGGAGTTCTTAGCCCCAGGAACAACTTCTCTCCAAATAAACTTGTTATCTCTCTCATAGAAGCCCATATGTATGTAGGAGTTTTCCAGCCATGAATAAACAAGAAAGAAGCGCCATTTCAAGAAGAGCTGGCTGTGGGAAAAAATGCTTTTGTCAGAAGAACAGTATTATTTCCAATCTCCCGCCTTATCTGTAGAAGGCCAATGTAACCAAAAACATCTGAAGAAGCCAAAATCCTCTATGTGTCATGTGGGCACGAGGCCAGTACCAGATAAAGCAAAACAAGAGGGGTGATTATTTATCTTTCTCTTCAAAATGACCCCAAGCACAGGATTTGATTTGCCTCCTGCTGTGCACCTTCAATGGGATGAACTCCTCTAGTTAAAATTCCAGACCAAAAATTATTGAGGGACTTTCCTCTCTGGTCCTCTCATCTGTGCCTTACTGTACTCTACCCATCCTTCACAGCACTACTCAAGCCCAGCAGCCCACACTGAGACTTCCCTGACTGTGGACTCCTAGGGCACTAGCTGTGCACATTGCTCATTCTGATCCAGTGCACAGAGCACTGCTTAGGGACTTACCTGTTCCCCAGGAGTGCATGGTCTGTTTCCCCAACCAGATTCTAAAGTCAGGGAAGACAGAGACCTTTCCCATACTTTCTTATACATCCCCTATCACAGTGCTCAGCTCACAGTAGATACTCAGACCTGCTGACCTGCTATGCTCTGTGCATCTTCCCCTTTGTGGCTCTGGATCATACCCAGAAATAAATGTCCTTACGGCGTCAAGGCACCACCACCATGGGGGTCATGGCTTCCCCTGCCTCTATTGCTTCAGTGTCTTCTCTTTCTTTGCTTTGCTTTATACAAACAGTGGACAGAAACTAAAACACCTGCAGGTCTGTGAGTGTTCATTTAATGCAAAATGTGGCTCTCAATGTTAGAATACAGGTTAACTCACCACTGTACTTGAACGTACCATGATGGTAACAAAGGTCATAACCACCCCGAGCAATAAACAAGGGCAGGCTCACTGTGAAGAGCAAACACATGCAGAGAACAGATTGAAGTTTTCACAATATTTTGGAACTAGGTCCTCAAAGAGTCCAACAGTACTGTTGGCTCTGCTATAATGTGATAGTAGATGCCTAAAAATAACCTGTTTTATCTTATCAAAAATTGTGACATTAAATTAGTTGTTTTAGAGGAAAGGTAAGGTGCCTGGAGTTAGGGTTAGAGGGTTTCACACATGATAACCAACATTAGAGGAATTTCATAATTATTATATATGTTATTATCATAAACTAAAATGTATACATCCATTGATCAAAGTTAACAAAATAAACCCAAGTGTTCCAATCCACACACTTAGTAATCTCACCGTCTCTCCATCTCCTTTTATTTTGTGATTCTGCTTATTGAACCCCCCAGTCTTAAACCAAAGAGTGACAGAATATAAGGCAAACTTCAGAGCAGCTCACCAGGGAAACAGGCAACAGCGCCTTGCTGGGTTCTGCAGAGCCCTCACTCTTCTCTTCCTCCTTGGGGTCCCAGATCCTCAGCCAGCCGCTATAACTAAGAGAAGTTGTACAATGCAAAAATGCTCCTTAACTAACAGAACACCTCATATGTATTTTCCACTATGAAAACACCCAATGCAGGAAAAATGGCTAAACTCCAGGCTCAAAATTAAATTTAGACTTTTCACATCAATCACTGGCTTCCTGGGGCCACATCAGTGATGTTTCTGTAAGGAGACTGTGGCCACAGAAACATTAGTCTTGCCTGTTCCCAACCAGCCCCTCCAGATTCAGTTCCTCCCACCAAAATGCAGGAAAATGGTTATTGCACAATAAACAAAACCATAAAACCTAGTAGAAAAGGCCAGGTGCATTTCCTCAAGGTATAGACCCCCCTCCATAGCAAGAATGATTCTGGAGGTGAAACTGAAGAAGCTTGTGGCCATACCTTCAGGGCAGCCCTTCATGTCACATGGCTCATGAGGTTTCTTGAAGGAATGTCATCAACAGGGAAAAGTGGCAGGCTCCCGAGAAACGTGAGAATGGAAATCTAGTAAAACAAAAACAAAAACAGAAACAAGTCATCTGGTTCATCTTCCGCAGAACCTACCAAGTCCATTCTAGATGAATGGATGAAAAGTCTTACTTTCTTGTCCTCAATCAAGGCCATTAATCCCTTCCAGCACTGACATATCAGTCTGGACTTATTCAGCATTTTGACTAAAAAGCTTACACAGCAGGTTTTCTGATTGACTCATTCTAAGTTATTCTGAGGCCCTGGGAAAGTCAAACCTGTTGTATTACTATTACCACCACAATGCTAAGTGCCCTACCTGGATGATACCGTCCATCCCCACACATTTCCAGGAAGCTTTCAGTAGCATCATTTCACAGAGGAGAAAACCAAAGTGTAGACAGGTTAAATATTGCTATGGTCTGAATGTTTGTGCCCCCTAAGATTCATAAGCCAGAACCTAATACCCAGTGGGATAGTATTAAGAGGTGGGACTTTGGGAAAGTGATTAAGTCATGAGGACTCCAGCCCTCATGAATGGGATTAGTGCCCTTATAAGAGGCTCAAGGGAGCACCTTTGCCCCTTCTGTCAAGTGAAGATGCAACAAGAAGGCACCATCTTCGAAGCAGAGAGAGCCAGCCCTCACCAGACACCAAATCTGTGGGAGTCTTGCTCTTCGACTTTATAGCCTCCAGAACTGTGAGCAATAAATTTCTGTTGTTTATAAATTATCCAGTCTAAGGTATTTTGTTATAGCAGCCCAAATGGACTAAGAAAATTATCATGGTCAAGAACATGTGCCTGATAAACTGAGTGAAATCAGGATTCAAACCTGGGCTGTCTGGTAGAGGCCATGGGCTTAACCACTACACCACACTGCCTGTCCCTTTATAAGCCACAAGGAGTAGAAAGGACGATTAGTGATTTCCCAGTCAGTTCTAGATAGGGGAAGCTTTTTGTGCCCACATCACCTCCCCTCAGCCCACGTCTGATTTCAGCCACAGTTTTAGCAGACAGTTCTATAAATCTCAGGTCGATTTTCTGCCTCGGGACCTCCTGAGGTTGCAGGAGCCCATGAAGCCCACGTTCAAACCAGGTTGGAAGTCCTCAACCAACAAGGCATGAGAACAAGTGGAGAAATGCCCCAGCCTCCAGCAGACCAACAGATAATCCTTGAGACATTCCATGTGCTTCTCAGAACACCAGTGTAACTGAGCTCCCATTGTCCACTGCATCAGCCTTGATAACATACGCTGATATTGGCTTTTTCCTCCTTTCTGCCACACTGTCTCCTTTCCTCACTCCTGCTTCTTGGGTTCAAGTCCCAAATACACTACTTGCACCTGAGATCTTCTCTCAGGCTTGCTTTTAGGGAACCAAACTAAGACATCCTGCCTTTGTGGCTTGATGAACTAGATAGTTTCTGTGGCTCCTTCCTAATCTATTATTCAGAGACTTTTATGTCACACACAAATTTTCAACAATCTTGCACTCAATTAGCCCTGAATGAAATCCATCAAGGCATACATTCCAACAGGAGCTGCTTCCAGTATAGAATGTGGAAATGCAAACGTGGGACAGTTCTCATGTGCTACAATTAACCTAAAGGTTCCAGGGTGTGAGTAGCCAGATCTGCATGTCCACCTAGATTTGTAAAGAAGTGGCTGCTCATCTGGGAAGGCTTGTTCTGCCCACTAGTCTGTACAGAGTCTTAATTCTGTATTAAATAATCCAGAAAGACAGTTCTGGTCCTCATATTATCATTTGGATGTGTCTATATCCAGTCCAGATAGGTCTTGAAGCACAATTGGCAGGTTCTCTTCATGCAAGTAAACTTTTCTAAGCCCAACCTCTTTCTGCTAATATGACCTGATGGGCATTCTGGGTGACAGACCCCCAGAAGTCTCTGAGGGTTTGTCTAAAGAAGGGCTGGGGACAGGATGAGAAGAGACACAAGGTTTGCGTCTAGTCCAATCCTATCTTTTCACAGATAAAAAAAAGTGACTTGCTTAGAGAATCGTTGAGTCATGCACCATGCCCCCCAGTGAGTAAGAACTGGGACAGCCTGGGCCTCCCCACACTGTCCTGCCTCCCCCATGAAGAACTGATTGCTGGCAATCAATCAATCAATATGGTAAAATGTCTTTTTCAAATATCACTAAGACTCCCACCCTGCTTGTGTGGATGGGAGTGAAAAGTTAGGGTCCCTCTGAAATATACCATGCAGTCAGCGGGAGAGACAATGTTGTACAATAATCATAGACTTGCAGAATTTGAGAGCTAAAAGAGGTTCTTGTGGACTGTTGTTCCACTGTTAAGTGAAAAAGCGATTTGCCAATTGACTAATTTGGAGAAGCTATGTATTTCTATTTAAGAACTGGCAGATTGCTGTTTTTAATTTTGCATTTCTCCAAATATTTTATTTTTCACTATGAGAAATGCCCAAAATGTATTATACATTCCCTATGTCATAGGTATAATTATCATGCCCTTTAACCCCTATGGATGCACCATAAAGTCAGAGTAGTAAGTTAACATTCAGGAAAAATAACAAAATCCGTGTTTACAATTTCTCACATAAAGAAAGACTAAAAACTTTTCTTTCGAGGTCAGTGACCTGCCAAGTAGTGTTATTTTGGCTTAAGACCAATTTTCAGTGCACTGATCAGGAATGCTACTTATTCTTTTGTTTGTTTATCTTTTAACTGTAGTAAAATATATATAACATAAAATTTACCATCTTAACCATTTTAACTGCACAGTTCAAACGTGTTAAGTATATTCACGTTGTTGTACAATGAATCTCCAAAACTTTTCCATCTTGTAAAACTGAAACTCTATACCTATTCAACAACTCCCCATTTCTCCCCTTCCCCAGCCCTTGGCAATCACCATTCTACCTTCTGTTTCTATGACTTTAAGTACTCTAGGTGCCTTATGTAAGTGAACTCATACAGCATTTGTCTTTTTGTAACTGGCTTATTTCACTTGGCATAATGTCCTCAAGTTTCATCCATGTAATAACTTGTGCTAGAATTTCCTTCCTTGTTGAGGCTGAATAATATTCCACTGTATGGAGATGCCACATTTTGTTTATCCATTCATCAATCCATGGACACTTTGGGTTGCTTCTACCTCTTGTCTAATGGGAATGGTGCTGCTAGGAACATGGGTGCACTAGCAAATTGCTTTTAATTAAAATAAATTGATTACATTCTGTAGTATTCCTGCTAGCTCATAGTCTTACATTCCTCTTCTCAAGAAAAGCTAACTTACAGTCCATCTTAGTCAGTTATCCACACTTGGAATAAGCTTAACCTGTCAGCCAAACAGTCATGACCAAGTATAGCCATTCATCTCACAGCATGGATGAAAAGGCAATTGGCCTAGGAGGAAATGGGCCCAACGGAGGGCTGGCCTTGCACAACTTATCTTATGAAGTAATGACCAAGTTCTCTTTTTTTATTTCAAAAAATTTAGTGGGTACAAATGTTTTTTATTACATGGATGAATTGTATGATGCCGAAGTCAGGGCTTTCAGTGTACCTGTCACCAGAATAGTGTATGTTGTACTCGATAGGCAGAATTTTATCCCTCACCTCCCTCCTACACTCCCCCCTTCTTAGTTTCCAGTGTCTACTACTGCTGTTTATGACCATATATATCCCTCATTTAGCTCCCACTTATAAGTGAGAACATGTAATATCTGTTTGTCCATTCCTGAGATACTTCACTTAGGATGATGGTCTCCAGTTCCATCCAAGTTGCTGCAGAAGACATTATTGCATTCCTTTTGTGGCTGAGTAGTACTCCGTGGTGTATATGCACCAATTTCCTTTATCCACTTATCAGTTGATGGGCACTTAGGTTGATTCCATATCTTTGCAATTGTGAATTGTGCTGTGATAAACATTTGAGTGCAGGTGTCTTTTTTATATAATGACTTCTTTTCCTTTGGGTAGATACTTTGGACTGCTGGATTGAATGGTAGGTCCATTTTTAGTTCTTTGAGGAATCTCCATACTGTTTTCCATGGTGGTTGTACAAGTTTACATTCCCACCAACAGCATATAAGCGGACCCTTTTCACTGCAACCATGCCAACATCTATTGTTTTTTGACTTTTTAATAATGGCAGTTCTGACAGGGGTAAGGTGGTATCTCATTGTGGTTTTAATTTTCATTTCCCTGATAATTAGTGATGTTGAGCATTTTTTCATATCTTTGTTGGCCATTTATATACCTTCTTTTGAGAAGAGTCTGTTCATGTCTTTTGCCCACTTTTTGATGGGGCTATTTGTTTTTTATCTCACCTATTTGTTTGAGTTCTTTGTAAGTTCTGGATATTAGCCTTTTGTTGAATGTATATTAGCAAATATTTTCACCCATTCTGTAGATTGTCTATTTACCCTATTGATTATTTCCTTTGCTGTGCAGAAAGTTTTTAGTTTAATTAAGTCCCATTTATTTATTTTATTGTTGCTGTATTTGCTTTTAGGGTCTTACTCATAAATTCTTTGCCTACACCTATGTCTAGAAGAGTTTTTCTCTTTTCTTCTAGAATTTTTATGGTTTCAGGTCTTTCATTTAAGTCTTTAATCCATCTTCAGTTAATTTTTGTATATGGGGAGAGACAGGGATTCAGTTTTATTCTTCTGCATGTGGCTATCCAGTTTTCCCAGCACCGTTTACTGAATAGGTCATCCTTTCCCTAGTCTATGTTTTTATCTGCTTTGTCAAAAAATCAGTTGGTTGTAGCTACATAGTTTTATTTCTGGGTTCTCGATTCTGTTCCATTGATCTGTGTGTCTGCATTTATACCAGTGCCATGCTGTTTTGGTTACTATAGCCTTGTAGTATAATTTGAAGTCAGGCAATGTGATGCCTCCAGATTTGTTCTTTTTGCTTAGAATTGCTTTGGCTATTCAGGGTCTTTTTTGGTTCCATATGATGTTTAAGATTATTTTTTCTATGATAGCTCCATGAGAAATGATGTTGCAATTTTGATGGGAATTGCATTGAATCTGTAAATCACTTTGAGCAGTATGGACATTTTAACAATGTTGATTCTCCCAATCCATAAGCATGGGATGTTTTTACATTTGTTCGTGTCATTTATGCTATCTTTCACTGGTGTTTGGTAGTTCTCCTTGTAGAGATCTTTCACCTCCTCGGTTAAGTATATTCCCAGGTATTTTATTTTCTTTGTAGCTACTGTTGAAGTGGTGACAAATTTCTTTAGGGGGGTAATAAAAGCAGAGTGATTGTAAATGTGGGGTCTGAGACCAGAATCCTATCTCTAGCCCTCACCATCTGTGTGACCTTGAGAAAGTTACTTAACCTCCCTAAGCCTCAGTTCCTAATCTCTAAAACAAAGGCAATGATCATAAAATAGTATTGACATCTAGGGTCATTCATAATGAGGAATAAATGAAATAATGTATGTTAAGAATTTAGTCTAATGTCTGGCATACAGTAAGTGTTCAATAATTGTTAGCCTTTATTTTGTATTTACACATCACCATTACAACCCCCTCAATTTACAGATAAGGCTGGAAAAGATGAAGAGCACACACTCCTGCTTTCTTAGCCAAAGAGCTCTGTGTGTGCAAAGACCCCTTGCCTGACATTAAAAACCCTTGTGATAAGGGCTTTACTATTTAACCATGAAAGTCCGGTTTATCTGAAAACTTTAATTAAAAAACACATCACTTAACCTAAGTTTGACCCTCAGAGCCCACAGGCTTAAAAAGAAAAACTAAGAAATAGGAATTGAAAATGTTAAAAAAAAAAAAACAAACCTGAGCAAAACCAAGTAAACAGCACATACTTTGTTACTTTTCTGCTAAAAAAAAAAAAAGAAAGAAAGAAAAACCCTTAACCTTGTGTTTCTTAAATCCTGTTTAAAACATATTTGGTTTCCTTTTGCATCAAATCATCATCACAACCATCATCCAAAGACCGCCAAACTTTGAATGACGACCCATGCTTTTCCTTGGCCTTTTCACAGGCTGTACCAAGCTTCTCTTACTTCAGCATTTCTGCCTTTGCAATTCTGACTTATCAGAGTTTAATGCATTTGGGCAGTTTATTGGACAACAGTCCAAGGCTTCAGGGCAACTTGGGGGCCATATTTGCATAGAATTCAGAGCTTTCACCCTGCCAGCCAAGCCTTCCCCTCCTTTACCTGCTGCCAAGCAGCTCCCAGTCCCAGAAAGGACCCTCCTAGTTCCTATGTTCTCCCTGAGCACCGGGACCACAGCACCTCTCAAGTACATGAGCGCTTCCTCTAGCAACCTGAGCAATTTAAGGACTCTATCTGGTCTTCTTTGATCAGATTTACATTCCTTGATATCTGAGGTTCACATTGCAAAGCAACATTAAAGACTTATTTACTTCTCAGGTATAGTGTGTGTATGTGTGTGTGTGTGTGATTTTATTTTATTATCTGGCTGGGGAGAGACTGCCTTTCCTGGGACCAGACAATTAATCCTTAGAGCTAGCAAAGAGCTCTGCCTTTGATATACAAACTGCCCGATCCAGAGCCATCCCTCCTACATCTGGCCCATGCAGCCCAGGAGGCACCATTCCTCTGCCTTTATGATCCCAAGGCTAGGTACCAGGCCACTAGAGACTACCCCTACAACACAGAGCCTGCCAAAATTATTCCAACTAGCCAATCCTAAACCCTTTACCCTGCCCTGCCTTGCCTTTCCCTCAGAAACCCCAGTAAAGTCTCTGGCTAAAACTTCCTTCCCTCCTGTCTTCTGCCTCCTGACCACTTCATGTCTTCCCCACGCCCTGTGTGGCCTGCTGTCCCTCCTATCTCTAGGACCTGTAAGTACAGTACACTTTGTGTTCCTGAGCCTCTCCCATGTCTCCTTTTGTGGCTGCATCTGACTGACCATCTCATGAAAGAGAACAACATATCAGGTTACCTTGCTTTGCTCCTGCTCACTGTTGATACCCTCAGCCCAGGAACTATGTGGCACATGAGTGCAACACTAGCTGTGCATTGGAACCACGTGGGACACTTTTTGTAAAACTACGGATGTCTTGATATCACCCCAGGCCGTCTGAAGCTGCATCTCTGAAGATGCCGCACAGGGTTCAGCTGTTCTTAGGAACTTTCCAGGTAATTGTAATGGATAGTGAGGGCTAAAAACCTCTGCTCAAACCAAAACAGGAAGTCAGAGTACAGCATCGGGGCCCACACCCACAGGCAGACCACAATCAGGATGAATTGCTGCAGAATCCTTCAAGGCACATCAAGAATTCCCATAAGATGTGACCCCAATTTACCACTAAAGGGGAAAAAGTCCTCCCTCAGCTCATCTAGAAATCAAACCTGCAGGACTCACTTCTACCTGGCATCCCTGAGGGCCTGATCTCACACTCCAGCCAACATAACACCCTGAGTACACATCCTATCTAGCTAGACTCTGCTTCCAGCCCGTCTGTATGACCACGCCCACATACCTCCACTTCACTGTAGGGTCAGTCAGAGAGAACCTTGGTATAGTTGTAGCTCTACAGGAGACCTTCTGGGCCACCAGCAGGGTTCTGTATGAGCAGCAGGACCAGTACACGTGAGACAGTTGAGACCCGGAGAGCAGGCAGAGCCCGGACCTTCGTCAGTGAAAGATGAAGAAGGCAGACAGTGTTGAAGGTATTCAATGACTGGACTGAACCAGAACATACAGGAGGCCCATCCCAGGGTAATCAATCAGAGTGGCAGACAAAGAACCAGGGCAGAGACTGAACGCAGAGGCCGGTGAGGGAAGAGAAGCGGTGGGGCATAGTGGGAACACAATTGGGCTCTGGTGGTAAACTGCCTGGGTTGAAACCTGGCCCTGTTCGATGATTTGGGGCAAACAAACAAACAAACAAACCACTCTAAGCCTCAGTTTTCTTATCCATCAAATGGAAATAATATTACCTTACTCATAGGGTTATTGTGAGGATTAAGTAGAGATAGTGAGTGTGAGAACCAGCCCAACAGCTAATCAAATGTTAGTAATATTGTGGCAGACAAAGAGGCAGTTCCTAGGACCCAAGATGGAGATTAGTCAAAGGGAAATGAGGCAAAAGATCAGATACAAGTCAGAGCAGGCCCTGCAGTAGAGCTGAAAACCCAGGCCGCCACAATGGCACGGACTAGAACTCTTGGTTCCTGTTTCTTCGTAAAAACAAGGTTGGCTCCCAAGTCCTGGACTAACTGGGCAGCCATGGCCTTAGCTGCAAAGGTGAGAGGGAGCCGAGTGGTAATTATGCTGATTGGCTTGGCACAGGTTCAGAGCCGGAGAACTCTCCCCAGGACTTCCAAAGGCCACTTTCCTTTCAATCCACAAGCCCTTCCTTCAGGAATTACCTTACTTCAGGAATTACCTCTTTTTCCTTTTTTAAACTGACCCTAGTATTTCCCATGTCCAGCTCCAGGCTCCTGTCCTTACTCTGAACAGTGGTCTCCCTCCTGTCTAGTTCTCCAGCCATTTGAGATTCTCTGTTCAGCATTTGCTGTTTTGCTTAGTTTCCCCACCAGCCTTCATTCTAGACCCTTCAGATGGGTGGTTCCCCAGCCCGGAGCCCAGAGGCAGGCTTTCCCCCAACCCTTCCTCTCCCACCCACACCCAGCCCCATGCCCTGCCCTATCCACCCACCCCCAACCAGCCAGGGTCATATTATTCTCCAGCTGCACTGTATAAAGCCTCCATTTAGGAATTCTCATACATATTTTCATGTTAACAACACCCACCATCTTCCCTGGAAAGTTCCCATTAGCTTTTCCTTAAGCACTCAAAATACAGTAGGACTTCACATTAACGTTTTAACACAGAAACCTCTGTCCTGGCTCTTCAGTTCACTGTCATTTGGGGGAAGGGAAGCGTTTTACCATACTCTGAAAACCAACTCCTGAAGTGGATAAATGGGGACATTTTTCAAAACATGGTTGTCTCTGATCTTCCCTTGCTGCCTCCCCCCAGCCCCCTGTGTAGCTGGTAGCCCCACTGGATTGGGCCATCACTCGTGGGGAAATGCTGCTGTTGCTTCTCATGGCAGCACAGAGCTATTTGTGATCTGTTTCCAGCACAGACCAATAGATCTGTTCTCTTCTAGGGCCAAACCTGGGACCTTTAACCCTGTCCAGCCATTTCATAAACTCAGTTATGGACTTGTCATAAAGGTGGGCAAGCAAGAGAGGCTGGAGGGAATCATTTGAGAGCATCAGTGTGGCTAAAGATCAACTGGCCAAGTGGCAGAAGGTGGCCAGGAGGGTGATGGTCCATCAGGCAGTCGGTCCTCCCATCCTCCCATCCATGCTGCAGCATTAACTTCTACTTACTCTCTGCAGTCCTGCAAAGGAACTGAGTGAAAAAATTCAATAGTGATATATGGTCAGCTGCACTCTTGGGTAGCCAGTATCGGAAGACCATTCCCATTTTATAGAGATACCAACTCACAGACTATTTTTAAAGCTGAAAGGGACCTCAGGAATAATCTCTACAACTGCCTCATTTTACAGATGAAGAAACTGAGGTCTCAAGAAATAAACAGACCCACCAAGGATCACCAGAGCTGGACAGGAACCAGCTTCTCTCTTTCTGTACTTTTTCCATTGTACCACACTATTCCATGCACCTCTTCATCTTGGCTATTTACAAATTGCATTTTTTAAAATTTAAGCATATGATCAGCAACTGAAAGAGAATATATCAGTGGAATTTTTTCCTTGAAAGTTATTTGTAATGCCACAATGTTTTTTACAGGTATTGTACATATCCTAATTGTTCTTAGTGGAAAAAATACTAAGGATCAAAGAAGAAGTTATCTGGTTACAGGGAAGAAAAAAATGAAGAAAGTCAAGTGGGGTAGAGAAAAACCAAGATGAGAGGTTTAAATAAGTATAGGGATTGAATATCAGATCAAGGAGGAAAGAACAGGGATGAAAAAGGAAACATATGGAAGAAGGATATTAGCAATCAGGAGAGACAGAACACCCCAAGAAACCTAAAAAAGTACTTTGAATGGTGGTGAAGTGTGAGAATTCTTAATGTTAGAGATTTAAAACACTACGAGTAATGGAAAAGGACAATAGGAAAATGACCTCTACTAAGCAGGTGATTTACATATTTTCTCACTAAATCCTCACAAAAACCCCATTAGAGGTTATTATTATATCTACTTTACAGATGAGAAACTTTGTCTTAGAGAATTTAACTTGCCTATGGTCACAAAACTAAAGTGTAGTAAAACCAAGATTCTAATTCAGGATTGACACCAAAATCCATACACCAATCTAGGTCATGGCTTCCTTTATATTAAAAATTGTAACACAAATTGCGGTGCAGAGGTAAAATCTTTTCTTAGTGCTACATTTAAAAAATAACATTAGCAGGTCATATTCATGCATCTAACATCACAACCTGGAAATGCTCTATTCTACTAACTTTTATCTTGGGTCAGAAGAAGTTACTGCCAAGCATTACAGGAAGTTGGACTTGGGTTTTGGATCAATCAAAGAGTAATTGAGGTGGGAGGTCCTTTAATTTGCCCAATGATACAAAGCTTGTACCAAGGGCTCATGTCCCCATTTCAAAGGGAGACAATGTGAATGCTCACCTAACAACTATAATTTTTTTTTCCCACCTCATTTCAATTCAGATTAGCTTTTAGAAGTTCAAGTAAGCATTCAGTCTCAATTCCTTCATTCATATGTATTTTTAAAAATTTGATCATATTTTAATTTAGCTCCAAAAATTCTAATAGCTCCTCTATTTAAGAATATATCACTAGATATCCACATGTTGGGGAAATGATAATAAATTGGCTAAAAGTTCACATTCCCATGCTAATTTTCCATTCCCAGGAAATTGATTGGATTTATATGATAACTCATTTAGGAGATACATTTTGCTTTCTCTTACGATTACAACACAACTGGAAATTAATTTAATTTTCACAATCTCTTGTGAGGTTCCTTCTTTTGTTCTAGAGATCACTTCCTAATTTCCCTACCCCCCAAAAAAAACTATAATGTCAAAATACCTGAACTTTTTCTTGAAGTCCTAACATGACAAAAGAATTTTAATAGTTACCAGAACTTGACTTTAATACATTTAGTTGATTTCAATAGATTATGATTTCAGATGACAGCAAAAGGAGAGTGAGGAGAGTGGAGAGGACAAGAAAAACACCAAATTGCCAGAAATGAGTTTCCTGAACAAGATAATTTTTGTTAAACTTTTTTTAACCCAAGGCTGAACTCACTTTTTGTTCATTTCCACATTAAATTATAAACAACGTGTTTTGAGGTGTTATTTTTAGATGTTTTAAGTTTGTCCAGTCTAATATACAACCTAAAAAGTTTCCTTTTAGGGTGTGACAATGCCAAAAAACAAAACCAAACAAAACCTTTTCCCGTTCTACTTAAGGTGGGTGGATCAAAGACTGTCTAGGCAGATAAGAGGGTTTCAGAGGTTGTGCAGTCCCAGTTACCTAGAAGAATATAAAGGAAGTTTCTTAAAATCATGGCTGTGAAGAGTTTCTTGCCCAAATTGGCAAGAGAATTCTCCAAACAATTGCTGGTAAATGTTCAATGCGGTTTGCTACATTTCACATCTTCTCAGTCTTCAAAGGCTAAAAATTTGAAACTTTATTGGGTTGGAAGGTTTTGAAACTCAAGTTCCATTTATTCTTGGCCAAGCCGAGCAGCCTTGTGATAGGGACGAGGGAGGACAAACTGTTGAAATAGTGATTTCCCCATCACTCAAGCTCCCCAGAGGAGGAGTTAAAAACAATTTCTTAAACAACTATAATATGTCTAAAATACAACTGAAAAAGGGTGATTTGTGTTCCAACAGCCAAGGTCCGAGGTGTTCTGATTCTGTAGATTGAGCCCACCTTTCTTCTTGCGTAACTTCTCGCTGAAGTCAAGCACCCTCCCACAGTGGTGGTAAAGAAATGTGTCCATCGCCATCTGGAAGCAAGACATGAAAGAAATCACAAAGAGCAAATTATGACTGCTATGCCACACAAGAGCTTGAAGGTTCATCAAATGTTTATTTTTTTGGTTTTGCTTTGGTTTATTACTGAACTTGCCTTTATCAGAATACAGGTGAGAGGGCTGTCCTGAGAGCTGCAGTTTGACTCCTAGGTGAGCCACCCTGCACCCCCAGTGCTCACCCACTGGTCCCCAGGCTGCCGTCACGTTTGAGACATAGGTAAAAAATTATCAGAGGTAAAATCTAAACTATAAAGAAAAAACTAAGTAATCTTTCCTTTTGCCCGCTATGCTGCTGTACACAACACAGGGTTGAAAGCGGACACCTCCGTGGCTAATCAGCAGTCTTACCTCAGCTGCCACATCCTCCAGGAAGGATGCTCCTGTATGAGCAGTGCATCATGGGTAAGCAAAGGGAAAGTTCTGTGGGTCTGCAGCCGCAGGACGAAGCTGTTCCTACCCACGTCCATCTGCCCTTGCCCCAGGTAAGATCCCCCTCTAGATAAATCCAGGCCATCTCCCACACCTTTCAGCCCCTGTCTCCAGTTTTAGGGCCCCGAAGCTCTTTCCCTACATTACTTCCATCATGTCAAAATTAAATAATGTGTATAAACACCCAGTGCAGTGCTTGATACTCTGTGGACTCATAATAAAAGTGAGTTTGTTCCCTTTTCACACAGCCCTGACGCACCCTACTTCCATTTTTGAAACTTCCCTCTAACCCCTCTAACTTTATTATCTCCCTCCCTTTTTATCCCCCCACCTTCCTGTGCTGATCTTCATCGTCCTCCCTCCTCCCCTCACCAGAAAAGACGCGTGTGTGCTTGCTTTGTCCCCGCAGTTTGGTTCCAAAGACATTAACTGAGCATCTGTGTCCATGCTTGGTACTCTCTAGCTCTATAGATTGTCACAATTTTTACATTGTGCCATTTCTGCACATTACCTGTGCTATCAGCCACTCAGCGTTTTTATTTAAATTGATCTATTTCTTAAGAACTAAAGAAATGTAATTTGAAAGGAAAGCTTAACCCTACTGTGGACAGAAACCAATATCACTTTCCATAATTAAATTAAATAAGGCAAACACATAACCATCGAAATTTTTAAAAAATAGTTGTCTGTTTGAGAAACACTAAGCTGAAAAAGTTTTAGAAAATTATAAAATAATACAATATATGACCCCTGCCCTCAAAGGGCATGCAGTTTCCAGTTAGGTAGGGCAGGTACAAAGTAGAAGCACAGAGAGAGATGTCAACTGGGACTGGGAAAATATCAGAGGTGTTTCTGGAGAAGACACGACTTTATGAAATGGCACACTTCCATAAAAACCCTACACCTCTTCGTGCTTATTTATTTTCTCATCCTCTCTCTCACTCTACCCTCCCATCCACCACCCGTCAGAACACTACAGTCCTTAGTGTGCGAGCACATTCCCAAAAGTGAGAAGTATCAACACTAAAACTGAGGACCTTGATATTTGTAGGCTAGACATTAGTCAGCTTTGCCTCAGGCAAGGACCTTGGTCTCCAAACTTCTCTGGGCTTCAATCCCCTCATCTATAGAACAAGAAAGTTGAACTAGATGATCGCTAGGTTTTCTTCTAGCTCTGAATTCAGTGACACTGGATGAGTCTGCTGTGGCCTAAATGCTTATGTTCCCCCAAAATTCATATGTTGAAATTCTAAGCCCCAAGGTGATGGTATTCGGAGGGAGATGATTAGGTCTTGAGGATGGATGAATGAGATTCGTGCCCTTAAAAAAGAGGCCCAAGAGAGACCCCTTGTCCCTTCTACCATGTGAGGGCACAGCAAGAAGGCACCATCTGTGAACCAGGGAGCAGTCCTCACCAACACCAAATCTACCAGCACCTTCATCTTGGACTCCCTGGCCTCCAGAACTGTAGGAAATAAATTTGTTGTTTATAAACTACCTAGTTTATGATATTTTGTTATAGCAGCCCAAACAGACTAAGACAAGTCCCTTAGTGTTTCAGTATAGTGAGTAAAACTATACCAAGGAGAAATTTCATATTCTCCTCCATTTTCTATAAAACCGTTGATTTGATTTAGTAAAATAGAAGCTGAGATTTCATCTAGTTTTACTTCCTCATTTTCAGGTGGGAAAATGGAGGCCCAAAGAGGATGGGTGACTTTCCAGAAGTCATTCAGTTATTTAGAGTAGAGTTGGAGTTGAAACCCAATTTTCTTAACTCACAGTCCAATGCTATAAACAGTGGGATAACTGAACAGTTAATGGAGGACAACCAGCTTCTCCCTCTTCTGAGTTCCCATCTCAGCCCATAGACAGGAGTCTCCACCCACCATCCCCAACCAGACCTACCATCTGCTCTTCTCATCCCATTGTCTAGAAGGAGAGGGCCCATCTGACTGGGATACAGGGGTAATGGGCTGTTGCCTGGGCTCCTTTGGGCTCATTTTCAGAGATATCTGCCCATAGGCAACTAACATCCCCACCTGCCTCCTGCCTACTCTGGGCACTAAAGTGACCCAGGCAGGCCCTGCCCAGTGGGGGTAGGGCAGGGAGGGGTTGCAGTAGTCTGGCCATTCTCCCTGCGAATAGATGGGTATTTGCATTCTATTAGGAAAAGAGATCTTTATCTGACTCCTGATCTATTTCTAATTGGCTCAGAACTGGAGGAGAAAGGAATTATTCCCCTTAACCAAGTGATTGGTTATTACCCTCAAACCCCTGAAAGGTAAGAGCACAGGCTTTGAAGGGAACTGATCAGAGTTCAAACCCTGCTCTTCTTCTTACAAATTTGGGATAAGTACCTTGCCTGCTGTAATCCTGCTCTTTATGATCTACAAGTAAGAATAACCTGTCTACCCTATTCATAAGACTGTTGTGATAAATAAGGTAAAATGCATAAAGTCTTAGCACAATATCTGACAAAAAAGATGTAATCAATAAATGACAGCAATTACAATTATGATCATGACTGTGATTATTACTACTTTGGAGACAAAGTATTTGCTGAATCAAATTAAGGTAGGCTACAATTTGTGTTCCTTTAACCAACTAACCTGTAGAACAACAACAACAAAAAGTCAGCAGAGTTAGAAGATAAGAAGGTATTAGTAAGTTATATAAAAATGGATAGGAATACTAATGAGAAGTATTTTGATATCCCAGAAAGGTTTTAAGCTTCTATACCACTACTTGCCTATTTATTTAATTGTTTGTTTGTTTTGAGAGAAAGAGAGGAAATGGGGAGAAGAACTTTCCTACAATTTCTCCCCCCATCCGAGACCACTGCCAATGTGTTTTCTGATCTCTCTGGTCACCAGCAGTCAAGCTCTTCACCAAAAAGTAAGGGTTTGGGGGGTCCTTGAGTCTTATATTATAACCCAGAAGTAAAAGGAACTTCCAGGATTTTCATTTAAAAGCCCAGGAGTTTTATTTAAATAAAGATGAGAGAAGCATATAAAAAAGCCTTGAATTTCATGATTTTTGAACAATCTTTACTTTTATTTATTTCAAAATTTTTTATAACTTAAAATTATACGCAACTGACAGGATCAGAAAATCTGCGCAGTTGTAGCTAAATCAAATAAAGGTTTTGTTTTTTGTTTTCCCCTCAGGCACCAAGAAGCCTGGAGCAGGGTCACCACTTGCAGTTGTGCAGTTTGGTATTCACAACTCCGGGAGGCACCATTCACACTATACATACAAAACAGCCCCTACTCTGGAGGTAAATAGTCCAGAGAAGGTACAACTGCCTCACAAAGCCATTAGGGATCCAGATTCCTTCTAGCTTTTTGTTACGTTATCCTAACCACGTGGCATTCAGTCTCATGGTTGCCTCATGGTCACAAGATGGCTGCCCCACCACCAACATCACATTTATATGACAGGTAAAGAGTAGAGCAGGAAGAGTTTGTGCCTCTAACAGGGAAATCAAAGCTTTCCCAGAAATCTTCCTCTCCATTGTCCTCAGCAGGGGCTCTCAGACTGGCATTGGCCTTGCAGTCAGGTTTTACTTTGCCTGTTTATTTTTTTTTAATTAGATTTTGTCTTTACATTTAAAGTTGGGAGATCCCTCCTTAAAATATGGATTCCAAACTTCTTTTGAAAAATTCTCTTGAAAATTTCTGGCAGCAAAGTCAAACTTGGTAAGGTTCTAGGCCTCCTTTGTGCACATTATCTTATCTGCCTTGAATTATAGTTATTTTTATACCTGCTATTGCCTCTTACTAACTTAAATAAGTTTCACTTAGCTACTTATTCCGGACGACAGTGGTTCTCAAACGTTGATGGGCATCAAAATCACCGGAGGGGCTTGTTAAAACCCAGATTGTGGAGTCCCAACCCCAGGGTTCCTGATTCAGTAAGGGAGAGAGGAGGCCTGTGATTTGCATTTCTAGTATTTCCCAGGTGCTGCTGCAGCTGCAGGTCCCAGGACCATACTTTGAGAACTCTTGCCCTACAACATGGTGCAGGGCCTTGCACATAAATTACTGAATTGTGATGTATTACAGAGATTAAGAGCACACAAATACCTTTTGCAAATTCCAATTTCACTGCTTACCCTAACTTTGCACAAGGTATTTAATCTCTTTGTACATCTCTATCCTTACCTGTATAATGAGGAAAATAATAGAACCCCTATATTTCAAGGGATTGCTATCAATATTGAGATAATATATACAAAAATACTGCATCCGGTATAGTTAGTGCTTGGTAAACATTGGCTGTTATTCTTATTTTTAATTGTCTCCTTTCTTTGTAAGTTTGAAGTCAGGGTCTTCCTCTCGTTTTTTTCGTTGTGTAATCCCCCTTAGGATCCCCACCAATATCTAAAGCTGTGCCTCATACACAGCAGATACTGAATAAATATTTCCTGAATGCATAAATGAAGAAACAAACTAATACACATTCCAATTTCATGGGCCAAACATCAAATAGGGCAACCAAGCCCAATCCACATTTTTATAGAGACCTTTTAATCACAGCACAAAGCCAAATTAAAATGGATATTTCTATATTAAAGTGTAAACTCAGAGATGACTGGTAAATTTAATAATTCCCCAAAGGGGTATTAACAGCTAGCCTTTATGCACACTTACTCAGTGCCAGGCACTGTTCTCTGCACTCTGTATGTATTAACCCATAGAATCCAGCCTCAGTTAATGTTAAACCTCAAGTTGATATATAAGTTAGAAATTGTATTTGGCTACTCGTGACAGAGAACCCAAAAACAGTGACTCAAACACACAAAGGCACGTTCTGTCACGTTAAAAAAAAAAAATCTTAGGGTAGGCAGGCCAGGACTGGTGTGATGATGACACAGCAAAGTCTTCCAGAACTGAAGTGCCTTCCACCTTTCTCCTCAACACACCTCAGAGTCCAGGGTGGCTGTAGTAGGGCACTAGCTTCCTATCAGCTTTGCAGCCAGCAGGAAGAAGGGCAGGACTAAGGGCAAAAGTGTCCTCCCTCCCTTTTAGGAAGCCTTCCTGGAAGTCCCACAGAATATTCTAGGGCTAGTCAGCCAAAGCCCACTCACACGGCCACACCCTATCTCTAGGGAAAGGCAATCTTTGAGCTCAGCACATTGCTGCCCTGAGAAATCAAGCTTGTTAGTAAGGAGAAAGGGTGTTAGTTTAGAGAATTAGCCCTGTCTGCAACAGTTCATACACACACACCCCTCACCCACATACACAACACACACACTCACACACACAGCGTCTTCATTCTTGGCTCCCATCGAACAACAAATCACGTATTTGGAACATGTTTCAATATTTGCTACGGAAGCTACTGTGAGTGTAGGTTTCACTCACACATTTTGCTATCACATTTTTGATAAGGCAAAACATGAAACTTAACCATGTCTCAGCCTTGGGAGAGCAGCTGGCCCAGCAGCAGGGCCACATGCTGCGCATAGGCAGAGTGTAAATTTGGATCACACACACTGTGATGATGCTGGCAGTTGGGATAAAAATAAATATCTCCCAGCACCCTACGCATTGTGATTATAGTATTCAAACCTTGAGCGCGAGGGTGGTGAAAGCAAACAGCAGGAGAGTGAACACAGTGTAACACCTCCTTCAAGGAAAGCGGATGGGATCTGAAAAAACAAGGGACATCATTTAGTAGGAATCTCTCTCTCTCTTCCCTCTTCCCACCGTCTACATTGTATCACAGCTGCAGTTTTACTTAACTTTTGCAAGCTAAATTCTAGAGCACCTATGTGCAAACCTCCAAAGAGACCTATTCCACTGAAACACTCCACGCCATCAGCTAACCTGGATCTGCAGTTCCTCCGTGGTTGAAGCACTGGAAGCAGACAAAAACTCCTTTATAAAGAAGCTCGGAAAGAACTGAACTCTGAAACGATAGGGTCTCTGTGTTCTTTGTGTAGGTAGGCAATTTCCCAGCAAGGTTTCGGGTTCTGCAGTTAGCTTTTGTAATTACAATAAAAGAGAGATAGTAACCTTTAGAGGGAGTGGCAGCAGCACCCTAACACTAGGCTGTGTGAAAATAGATCACATTACCCGGAGCCTCACATTGTAGCCGGGGTTTTTGTGCAAAAGTGGGTTCTGTTGTAGGCATCCAGGGAGCCTTTCTTCATGGAGGCAGGTCATTGCATCTGTGCAAAGCAGATTTTTTTCCTTGAAGGGAAAACTCCCCCCACCCCCTGTTCAATTGATATTGAAAGTCACTGTTAAGTAGATTTGTGTGGGGAGCTGTGGGGGGAAAGCAGTGAAGGAGGAAATCTTACAGGGGGAAGGGGAAAACGTACACAGGCAGAGCAAACTATTGGGTGAACCACCTGAGGGGTGAAACTGCTCTGTGATCACTTCAGGTGTCGCACGTGACTTGCTGGAGTAGACAGTAACTCATGGGTTTGGCTATCCTGATCAAGCCACCAGACCAACAGAGTTTGGAAACTGCTGGTCACCATCACCTGTGCTTTCCTGTGATAAGAATGGATGTTAATAAGTCAGGAACTTTCTTTAGCTCTGAAGACTTTCTTTTAACTTAGTTCCTAACACATGAGCCTTGCATACACTATCTAATAAATACCAATTTAAAAAAATCACACTGTAATGGAAAATCATCCCTCAAGCTGAGCATCTGCTAGTGGAAGGATTTCAAGGGCATGGCTCTGGTCTACCAATGTTAATGGCTTCCTCCACACCACCCTAGAGAGGTTGGAACTGTGTGGAAGAGGCAATGGACAGTGGAAATTCAGTGACTGTCAAGGTGGCTCAGTTGACAGAAGACACAGAAAATGTGCAGTAAAGAAAGAAGTCATTCATTCATTCCACATATTGAGTGCCAGCTGTATACCACTGTTAGACACTGTTCTAGGAACTAAACAGACCAGATCCCTACCCTTGGAGAGCTCAAGTTCAACCAACATTTCTTGCACAGCATATTCAGACAAGGTTCTGCCCTAGGCATTGTTAGGGTGCAAAGATCAGGAATTCACAGCCATCAATAATTCTTGGGTCTCTTACATGCTTGTGAGGGAGATACCAATACCACGTTAGGAACTTGAGCGAGACATTGTCAGGGCTCAAAGAGGGGTGTGTATTCGTGGGAAGTGCCCTGAGACTAATAAACATGCGAGATCAAAACCAAATTAGCACAAGTTGGGAGGAGTTGCAGAAGGGAACACGGTAAGGTGAGGCCAACCCAGGAAGGTGGTTTTGGACTAGGCTAATTTTGAATCAGGAGTTTGGGGCTCTCAGCCCCAGGTCCCTGCCATAACCTATAAATTCCTGCTGTACCTGATCAGGCTATTCACTGGGGATCAGAACCCATCCAATCTCTAGCCCAAGAAGCTAGAAGTAGGGCATAAGGCTTAGCAGGACATTTTAAGTGTGCGTATGTGTCACACTCTATCCTTCAAGCTTTCAGGGACTGAAAAGGATGTACCTCAGAGGTCACAAAGCAACTGAAAGAAGTATTTTGTTTGGCCTGCAAATTATTTGAAAAAAAAATTTTTTTGAGCCAACATTTAAAATTCAAAAGATTTCACATTTTATAATGTAGATTTCCAGCTTGTTTAATAGAAATCAAAAACTATGGCAACACTGAGCCCACACTACTGAAAGGTAATAGGAGGCCAGAGTTGGATACGTGTCCCCCCCATAACCTCTTCCCGGGTAGATGAGCCACACACTCACACACTCGGTCCCCACCATGCCCAGGGGCCTCCCCAACTCTGACGTCACCCACCAATTGCCATTTCTCATGACGATAGATCGCAATGCCGGTATTTTACAGTAAATAAATATAAATATCTTTTTCCCATGTCGCTATCAAATATGGGGACATGAAAGGCCTCAGGGAAAGTGTATCTTTCAAGAAAAAAAAAATCTTTCTTTATTCTACAAATATTTACTGTGGGCCTACTATACGTCACGTACCGTTTTAAACACTGGGTATACAGCAGTGAGAAAAGAAAAAGACAATTTCCCCTCTTTGAGGAGCTATTTTTTATTGGTGAGAGACAGACAATAAACATAGTATGCCATCAGGGAGTGGTGTGAAATACGAAGGGAAGAAGGAGGGACGGGTGAGAGCACCGGACTGCGATGGGCTGGAAGGGGCAGATGCGTTGCTGGTCCGGGAAGACCTCTCTGATGAGGCGACGTTTGAACAGAAACCTGAATGACGGGAGGAGTGAGCGTTGAGAGGGTGTATTTCTCTGTGGAAAGAAAAAAAAAGATTCTATGCAAAGAGCATATGTGTCAAAAGAATTTAAGACTCGTTATGAAATAAACCAAGGTTAAAATAAACTACAGAACAGCCCACAGAAAAATTGAGGACCTGTCTTCAAGAATACTGATTTTAAATGATTTTTTAA
The DNA here is from genome assembly GCA_023783475.1 of Daubentonia madagascariensis. NCBI lineage: Eukaryota > Metazoa > Chordata > Mammalia > Primates > Daubentoniidae > Daubentonia > Daubentonia madagascariensis. The sequence continues at coordinate 92,885,839 of JAKFHU010001798.1, read as the reverse complement.
AAAAGATACATATTTTAAATTTTTATATTTATTTTACTGGACAGGTCGAGTTTAGTGTTAGCAATCTAATTACATTTTGATCTTAGTGACCTCGTGAGATAGGTAAGAACATCTTCATTCTAAAGATAAGAGAAATAAGCTCACATCAGATCGTCCTTGCTTGTGATAACATGGTTACTAAGAAGTAGAGCCAAGACAAGATTATCCTGACTCCAGTCCGCATCCTTCCAAGGCTATGCTTTAATAACTTCCTCCAAAGCACCTAGAAGAAGAGGAGAGTAAAAGCAAACCTAAGTAGGGGAGGTAAGGGGCACAGAGGCAGAGAGGTCCAGAAAGTGTTTTGGAGCAACCAGCTCTAGACACAAAATCTCTTCATGATTTCATATTGTCTTGGAAATACATGCACATTTTGCATTTATTTCATAATATTAACTGTATTTGTCAATTTCAATCAGATAAATACACTACAGGAAAGTGTACCATGTTTACTACCCAACTTTGCTTGCCATTCCCCCAAATGCGCTAAGTATCCCAGTCTTGAAAATGAAGCCAGGGTCCTGCAGGATATTACAAGCAGACGAGGACAGAACAAGAGCTAACAGGGAATTGAGGACCCAGCAATGCTACAGAACATAATATTCTACATCAAATGCATAATTATTAAGATACATGAATGCAATTAAAATATTCTATATTACAAATAGAAGCAAGCATGTATTACAAAATGGTATTCAAGTGTCAAACCTTTATTGCAGTCTAATTTCCAAGATGTTGTGCACATCTGGAGGTAAAATAGCACAGTTCCAGAAAGCTGGTTGTGGTAAAGATCCAAGAATAAAGTTATATTATTGAGCAAAAATCAGTTGTTTTCTGAGAGAATTTTCCTTTACTGTATAATAATTCATTATTCATTAAGGGTAAAGTAAAATGTTACTGTTCTGGAATGTATCAGAGAGATGTTGTTTCCAATGGCTGCTGTCTCTGCACCCTCCTAATCATAAACTGTCACGGATGGGTTTCCAAGGGTCTGTAGGTCACATGATGAAAATAACTCTCCCTTTCATTCTTTGTATGATTGCAGGGGTTTGTTACTTATCGGTTTTTGGCTCATATAATAGAGATACTCTCTTCTCTGACTTGTCCCTAAAGGGCTATATTTATATTTCACCTAATATTTTACCCAATCTCCAAATAGAAGAATGAACTTGGCGGGCATCTTTCTTGAAATCATTCATCACTCTTGCAAATGGCTGGCATGAGTCCATATTATTCCCCTCACATTCCAATGCATGTTTTTCCAAGGCATCTTTTCACGTACCGTTTAAGAAAGAGCTCCATACACCAAGAAACAAAAAACAGCCAAGGAATCTAATATGTAGTCCAAAGACCTTATGAAGGAGATGCTGACATTGGTCTGCCGGAACCAAGTCTTTTAGAAATGAATCTGGACATGATTTGATAGTGGATTTAAAAGGGGGATGCAGAGCTGGCCTCCTGGGGTCCATTTCAAGGGAGGAAAAAAAGACTTCATCTATAAGCTGTTTGAGGAAGCGACTGATGGGGCAGTTCTCTCCAAATCCTTTGTTCAGCCCCTAATAAGAGAAGAGGTGCTGCTTCCCTCCCATCTCTTCTTCCACCTCCTTATTCATATCCTTCAAAAGCATTGATTATGCAATTCACCGTAGTCCCTGCTTGCTCGGTTGCTCTAGCTCAGGCTGTTGTTTCTGTCCTCCTTTGCAGGAATGGCCTCCTAATTCATCTGCCTACCTCTGGCATCTCCTCACTCCAGCCTTCCCACCGCACCAGAGCAAACTTAGCGAAGTCCAGATCTGGTCACGTCCCTCCTCTGCTTAAAAGTCTCAGACACTCCCACTGCCTGCAGGGGAAAGTCCATGTGCATTAACATGACACACCAGGTTTCTCCTGTCCCATCTGCTAACATTTCTCCGCATCTCAGCTGGGCCAAGCATTGGTAGCCTGCTCACCCACTCTCTCTGCCGCCACACCTGCTCACCTGCTGGCCTCTAGGAATGGAAAACCTCTCCCTTCTCTCTGCCTGTTTGACTTCTACTCATCCTCCAAGATTCAGCTCAAATGTCTCCTCCTCTCTCAACGTTCCCCCAGTTCCACTCAGAGTACTTCAAACATACTTCTAATTTAACTTGTATAGTTTAATATATATACTTTTTTACCACCTCTACTTAGCCCCCATCAGCTCTCAGAGGATAAGGACTAGATCTTCATTATCTATAATACCCCCCAGTGGGCATTAACTCCCCTGTATATCCAGGCCTCCCTTCTTTGGAAAAAAACCCAAAGAAGGAAGCTGAGAGATGTTGCAGCAGGTGCTTGAGGTGGGTCCCTGGCAGCAATATTGGGCCCTGTCCACCACAGCTGCAGGGCAACCAGGTGAGCAGAAGTCATGCAGCTCAGGGCAAAAAATATGTCTGCTGCAGGCACATTATTTGAATAACCATAGAAACTCAGAGTAGGAGAGCACCTCAGAGGTCCCCCCAAATGGGCAGCCTTTGCTCCTCCGCCTCCTTTGACACAAGCAAAAGACATCACCAGACAGCTCATTGCCTGGCATTTTTGCCAAACATAAATTAATCTGATTTTAATAATACTACAAAAAATTAAATAATAATGACAATAATAACATTATCCAGTGCTTATTTTATGCCAAGTACTGTATTAAAAGCTCTGCATGTACCATTTGATTTTCATAAGTACCCCCTGTGGTAAATATGATCATTATCATCTCTGTTTTCTAGGTAAGAAGTGTCGTGGATGCTGCTGGTGCCCTGACCTTCTCCCCTCAGGCCTCCCCATTTTACTGCAAACAGGTAGGACTCCCCAGTGCCCGCACCTGCCTCTCTTGGCCAGAGACCATTCTCTGGTGTCAGAGTCCACTTCCCTGTAGGATGTTTGGCCAGAATTGCCAGAGGATTAACATCCCCTAGAAGTGTCCCACAACCAAAGCTTGAGAGGGTCGCCCCTCAAGTGGAGTGGCTCTGAGGTACGTGTTCTACCCTGGCTCCCAGTGGGGCTAAACTCCGGTCACCTACAATTGCAACATGCTCAACTCATCCTTTACTGGCTGCCTTCCCTTCACCTGCTCAATTCCCCACTCCCTTACCAGTGTTTCCTGAGATAACTCCCAGTATTTGCACTTTGAAACCTGGTCTGTGGGTCTGTATCTGAAGGAATCTAACAAAGACACAGAGGCCAAGGCATAAAAAAGATTCAGGGACAGGCCCAAGATGATGTCTCATTCAGAGCCTACACGCTTATCCACTACCCTGTACCACTAACTCATCCAGGTTTTCCCCCTAGAGAAACAGACAGCCATCTTCTCCTTCCTCTCTGCCCAAATATGCCAAGACAGTCAAAGCATCTCCAATCTCTTCTGCCGTGACTTTTACAAACGTGGTTTCCATACTAATCATCCCCTTACCAGGCACCCTCTCTCCTGCACAAATTTTCCACTTAAAATTAAACATATGAAATTTTTTCTGCTTTAAGCCTTTCATATTACATCCATCTGTTTTTAAATCCTGTGCAATTATAGAAGTAGAGAATTCAGAATATGGTATAGTCAGCTATTCAATTTTAATCCCACTTTACTAACAAAATAAGTTCCTGGAACTATTTCCATGTTCAAAATAGCATTCATACATACAAAATATTGTTGAATTGGTTACAATAAGTCTTATTAATATGACAATATAAGTAATAATTACATTAATACAGTCTTAGCAATTTAGAAAAATACAAATATTGAACATCTACTACATATTCATTAACAGTAAAAGCAAACCCTCTAATAGACTCTTTTATGTTTCACTGAGCTGCACCCTCATTCAGAGTTCCTGGGTTTATCTCTGACATGCCACCTTCTCTATCATCTTCTATGTCAGCTGTAAGCAAAAATTCAGGCATCACAGATTAACTGTGTACAGAAAACATTCCCAGAAGTAAGCCACTCCATAAAGGGATGTGCAAAACATATTGTTCATGAGTTTTAAGTTCTTGAATTGCTATATGAAATCGGTCTACACACAATAGAGTCAATATAAAATAATCAATAACTTTAGGAATTGTAATGTTTCATAAACAGATTATAAAATGAAGAGTCATAGAATGTTAGGGTAAGAGGAATGCCAGAGAACAGCTATTTCAATTTCATCTTTTATAGAATATAAGACCTTACAACTAGGTAGTGACATAATCAGAAATAGAACTTAGATTTCTTAGCTTTCAATTCAGCGCTCAGTCAATTTATCAGAATCAGTTACATGTTCCATATAATTCATTTTCCATCCCAATCACAATAGAGTATCCTTATATACCAGGTCACTAATTCATCTCCTATGATAACCAACACCTGGTTTGAAATAGAGACATAAAACCAATCAAATTTATGTCTCAGGGATTTAGAATTAGGACAATGAAAGACTAAGTCACCAGAAGGCACTTGAGCTGAGAGGTCACGCCAAACAGTAGAGTTAACTAACGCTGGGTGCCATGTTGGGTCTATGCAATAAAATCTATGTTAGTGATCACACAGAGCCCCCCACCCCAAATAGAGAGTAGCCTGAGTATCATCTTCCCAAACTAGTTCTTCTGAGACCTGGTGATATTTAGACTGCATTGAGCTTATTTGTATTTTTAAAGTAATGTCCCTCAACCTGCTTACTTGAACTAGCTTAAGTAGGTTTCTCTTCCCTGGAACCAAAAGTCCCTGGGTAGAAGACCCTTCCTTCTTATTGCTACTAAACTAAACAACTATTTTTTTAAAATGAGTGTTAGATAATAGGATGGTAAAAAATGGCCACTGGAATCAGTATGAATAAAGCAGGAATTTAGCAAATTCAGCTAAATGCCAGATGTGCTTGGAGAATGTCCTTGTATGGGGAAAAGAGGTTGAGATCCCTCTCTAACTCCTTAAGCAAGTTTCAGAGCAGCCCCTTGGTATTAGAAATGTATGGGCTTTGAATGGTGAGTTTTCTACCTCCCATCCCCCACCTTAGACTTGCCCCGGTAGCTCCAAACCAGAGAAAGAAAGGAGCCTAATCTATGATCAGGAGAGGGCAGGTTCCTTTCCCACTAGCCACGACTCACAGCCCCTCTGAGCTTTCTGTTACTCCCACCTTTTGGAGGTGGGTCAGCACCTTAAGTCAACAGGGCCTCTTCCAATTTCCTACTGGTCTTATTGGTTTCCATACACCTAAGAGAGTCAATATACGTCAATCAATAAAGTGTTTTAAAAGGTCTTCTCCCCAAGAACATTCAACACATTGTATTGGCACTATTTGTTTTCAATCCCAGCCCTTCTCCCACTTGTTCATTGACAGATCCTGATGATTCATTTCCCAGTGACCCTATCCCCAGCTCACCAGCTCGGAAGAAAATTGAATTTAAGGCCAGCATGGTGACATCATTCCCTTTGCCAGCAGTTAGTATAGGCATGAGTGTGTGACACAAATCTAGCCAGTGAGATAATGGTAGTTAACATTTATTGAATGTCAAATATGTACCCTATTTTAAGTGTTTTATAGAAACTCATTCTTTTGATCTACATCACAACTCTATAAGATAGGGTCTATATTTCTCTCAAAAGGGGTTACAAGGAAACTAAGGCACAGAGGTTAAGTAACTTGGCCAAGGTCACAAAGCTAGTAAGTGCTACAGCTAGAATTTGAACCCAGAATGACTCTTTCCAGAAGCCTCATTGTTAACCTATCATGTAAGGAAAGTATGCTGGTGGCTTCAGGAAAACGGTTTTCTTGCTCTTCACAATAGTTCTACAGGAAGAGATGGTCTCTTTTCCCTCTGGTCATTGCTAAGTCTACATGTGACACACAGGACTCTAGCAGCCACCTTGCAACCAAGGTGGGAATAACCTGAGGACACAGCTGACACTTTGAGGATGGAAGCACAAAAACACGAACATGAGCAAACCTCTAAATCCACCAGCCCTGGAGCACCCTACCTGGTATGTTCTTGAAATGTAAGATAATTCACCTTCTTCATGGTTTAAACCATTTTGATTTGGGTTTTTGTTATTTGTCACTGCAAACATTGGAACTAATACTCCAATTATTTGTTCTCTTCTCTTCAGAATTCCATTTAAGCATGTGCACAGAGACAGCAAAAGAATATATAAATGCCATACATACTACTGCAATTATTTCCTTCCCAATCCCCATAAAGGTGTTTTCTTTTCCTTTACTATGAGTTAAAAAAAAAAAGGAGGCAGGAAAATGTGCCTCATTCTTATTTATTAGGCTTATTATTGGAACACTTTATTATTGGTTTGTTTTATTCATGAGAAATCAACCTCATAAATGAACACAATGAATGAAAACAAGTTTTCAGCACAAGCCGTATCAAAAAGATAAACAAGCAGCTCACTCCAAGCCTGTATTACTTCACTCAGGATTATCTCTTGCTGAAGGCATGGCAAATCCTTCAGTTTTTCATTCCAGGACCTCAGATTGTGTGGTTATCTAATAATACCCAAGTCTTCTTCTGTTCTATCATAATTTATATTTTTATGATTTTCAATTTTTGGACCATTTTAAATCATTGTTCACTACTCACCCATTCTCCCATAAAATAACATTTTCAGCACATGTTTTCTGGTACTTTGGTTAAATTTCTACACATTTTTGAAACTACAGAAAAAGTTACATTTAATTCCTTTAGTAGATATATGAAATAGCCATTGCAAAGGCCCTTGGCCATTATATTTCTAATAGAATATTAATAAATTAGTATGCAGGTGTTTTCTTGTTGCTCTCTGGTCAAAAATAAGGCAACTCAATCTCACAATTTTTATATGTTATAAATAATTCAGTTTTATTGAGCACAGATGGTGGAACCAGATGCCTAACTATAAATGCTAAGTCTACAATTTATTATCTCTAAAACATTGGGCAAGTTAACATCTTTGTGCCTCAGTCCTAGGATGTAAAATAGGGGTGATGATGATAATATGATAACAACAACTACCTCTTAGTGTCGTTGTGAGAATTAAATGAACCAGTACATGGGAAGCACTTGGAAAGTTCCTAGCACATAGTAAGAACTCTAAGTGTATCCACTGTTACTTTCACCAGGGTTAACTTGTAATTAACAGAAAACGTGATTAAAAGTGGCTTAAACCATAAGAACACATGCTCTTTACTTAACAAGAAGTCTGTTGGCCCCAGGGTTGGCTCTTAGCTCAGTGGTACCCTCAAGGACATGGGCCCCTCCCATCCTCTGCTTTGCGTTTCTCAGTGAATTGGCAACATCTTCCTTCACAGTCACAAAAGGGCTTCCTCAATTCCACTACAACAGCGTCCAAAACAGTAAGGTAAGGGAATGAGGCAAAACTAAAAAGGGAGTAGGAGGGGAGCTTTCTCCTAATAGATATTTATGTTTTCGGAAGAAAAATATTTCCCAAAACTGGCTATAAAATGTCTTCTTGTGTCTTATTGGTCAGAACTGGGTCACACGGCCACTTTTAGACCAATCACTGGAGAACAGGATTGACATGCTTGATTTTCTGGGGCTGGGCCTTTTGTTGCTTGATCAAAACCAAGTTTCTATTACCAAGGAAAACAAGAGAGAGTTACCACTGTGTATGCAAACGACGCCATCAACAAACATTCATTTGTTGCCTACTATATGCACAGCTTGCGCTCCTAGTAAAACTGCATGAACTACCAAAAGAACAAAGGACATTCCTTGCCTTTGAGGTCCTGTTTACTTGGTGTCTGTAGACTGAAGGCTGCTCCTGCCAGGCCCTGCCAAGTTAACTAAACCACAGCCTGCAAGGCCTCCTTCCCGATCTGCTCGCTCTGGGTGTCCTCATTCTTTCTCAGAAACACTTTTGAGCTTCCTTTGCTTGGTCACATCCCTGCATTGCATCTCAAAGTATTTCATACTCTATATTGCTTCTCTACTTTCACACGGTGATACCTGAAGGGGTGCACAAACAGTGATCCAAAATTCTGTGTTTAGAATCTCTGCGTACCCAGATAAGCAGGGGCATATTTTGTTTATCCGTTTTGTTTTCTATTGAGGGCCTGCTGTGAGCCAGGCACTTTAGTTCCATTAATTCTCACCAAAAAAAAAAAAATTCTACAAAATATAGGATTCAGGTAAAGGAAAGAGAGATTAAGGCAGATTAAGTGATTTGTGCCAAACCATCAGCTATAAATAGGAAAAATAATTACCCCTTCATGAGCATACGATGTGAGCCAAGCACTGTCCTTAGCGCTACACGTGAATCCATTCCTTGAATTCTCTTAACCACCCAGTAAGGAATGCAGTCACTCACAACAAACACTTCCCATGCACCCTCCAACTGCCATTTTACAGATAAAAAAATCTGTGGCTGCAAACGCTAAGTAACTTTAAGTTCATCCAGCTAGAAAGTAGCAGGTATTGAAAGCTGGGTCTGTCTAATTCCAAAATCTTTGTGTTAAAGCCCCACCCACCCATACACTGCAGGAATTTGAACCCAGGCCCCCTAACTCCTGGGCCCATTCCACAATCCTACCTCAGGGGTTGAACACTATGGAATTTTATTCTCTCCCACTTGTTCTGTGAGGTGTTCTCCAAATAGTTCATGGCTGGCTTGGCCGTCTAAAACAAAGCTGGGAGCTTATGAGAAAATATTTAGTAAATTAGCCACTCCCCTACTTCCTTTTGAGAGTAGGGAGGCAAAGATAACCAATCCCTATCGAGCTTAAAGAAATGTGCTCCTTGGGGAGGTAGATTATCAACATTTATCACATTTCTGCTCCTCTCCCAAGCCACAAATTAAACATTAACACTTGGATTAAGCAAAATCACGCAGTTGCCCATTATACCCAGGCTAAATTTTGTTAGCTGATCTGTGTTTTAGAAATAATATGGCCAAGGGCTCTGCTCTAAATCATTAAAACCCTTTATTCCCTGTCAGCCCCAGATTAGAGTTTGCCAGGAGAGAGATTTAACAATTGGTAACTGCTTAAACTTTACCCCTGAAGGAAGCCTTCTCTCCTTGCTCATCTCTCTTGTGTTAGCCTTGTTCCTATAGCCTCCTACCCAGAAATCGACTGGAGGCTCTCTGCAGGAATGTGCGGCTCCAAGGATCTTTCCTTGCCTGTTTCCAGCACTGCTAGAGACTTAGAAGTGGGAGGTGTGGAGGGCTATTTCCTTCTGTGTTCATTCTTTCTTTTTGTTTGTTTGTGTTTGTTGTTGTTGTTTTGTTTTAGGTACCTAGATTTTAAACATGCCATGGGTCAAAATATGAACAGATCCTTTCCCAAAATGCATTTCTTTTCCTGCAAGGAGGGAGGTTTCAGAAAATAAAACCAGATATCTGAGCTTTTACGCTAAATCCATAGCTCTGCAGGGCTGGTCCCCAGTGTCTGGGAAATCATGTGTTAGGAAAGTGTGTGTGTGCTCATGAACACACACACTTTCAGGTGGACCAAAGAACTATGTGAAATGAATGATTAAAGAAAACAATGTAGTAATTTTTACAGTTTTCTTTCATTTGGATACCAAAACAGAAACACACACTAAAAACAAACAAACCAAAAACCCAGAATATCATTTGCCAACTTCATGTGCGTGGGACAGAAATCATGAGGTAGATTTTTAAGGCCTTTCCCACAAATGGAGATGCTGAAGTCTTCCTGATTCTGCGCCCGAACTTTCTCTTTGTGAGACAGGTTTGTGAAAGACTGGAGAATTGTCTCTAAGGTTGCCATTAGGTCAAGAAAACTGCTCCCATTTTCTTTCCAGGTCCGTCTGTTATGGTACTAATTACACCCCATTGTTCTGTAATTAGCAGGGAGAGTTCCTTTCTGTCTCCTACCACTAGATCAATGTAAAGCCAGATATTAACCCAGCACTGGCTCAGGATTAAGGCTTTGAAATGAACAGTCAGATTTCAAAGCCCCAAGTCAAATTTCAAATGCTATTGCTGTAAGAAAATTTTCAAAATCATCATGATTCTAAAAATTCCCAGGAGTCAATCAACCAACCATATTAAGACAACACAACTGTGTTTTAATAATATTTAGGATAAGACTCTGGGGCACCTATATAACATTTGTTGGCTATAATTATAAGACATGTGCAATCTAAAAAGATGAGTGTCTTTTAAGATTTTTAAGTGACCACACAAATGAATTATTGGCAAAACTAAGCTTTTTGGTGAAAACAAAAATATTTTGACAATCATCACAATGATGGAATCTCCTCCCGGAGAGTACCCTGTGCCAATGGGAGAGAACGTGGGAGCTCTCAGAGGACTGTGAGAGTCTGCTGGGAAGACCTTCCCCACACAAACCACCCACTGTGGAATGGTCGCTGGTCTGCACCTGCCTTTTCCAGCAGTGAGCAGGCATATCCTGAGATATAGAACTAGGGGAGTTTATACATAATTAGAAATAAGGTGCTATCACAGACTTGATGCTCAAACAAGCCAAGAAAAGGCAGTGAGTGAATGAATGGATGAAAAGTGTGTTCCTTCAAAAGAAAAGACAAAACAAAAAAATGTACAGGAGGAAGGAACAGAGAGAAGAGGAGAGGACAGGAGGAAGGAATCCCTAATTCCATTAGTTGGAGGATACCATTATGAAAGGAAATGAGGAAAAAGGGATGGATTTAAAGAAAGAGCAGGATACAGTAGGAGAGCTCTAAGAGAAGCAGGCTGTTCATTTTTCCACATCTGCTGGGCTAGGGAGAGCCTCCCCAAGCAGGTTCCTCCCGCCTTGCGCCTTGCGGGGAGAGGCTCAGAGAAACAGCTTGGCCAGCGATGTGTGGTTTTCTGATTTTGCTTTTCTTTTTGACTGCTAGATAGCAGCCACATGAATGAGGGAATTTACCAAAGTAATCATGCTACTCCTCCCCCACCCAAGCCAGAATGGAACGAGTGTCTTCTTTCCAAGAGAGATAGCGCCCTCCAATCCTCCCAGTGCTCAGATCCTGCCTGCAGCGGATCACCTCCGAGTCTCTGTATTTAAAAAAACAAAAACGGAATAAAGAACCAACTGAGTGGGAAAGAGGATTGTTTTTGGAACAAATGCCCATCTCAGCAGGTCATTGGCCATCCAGAAGAGACCTGAGTCAAGCCCATCACTTAATTAAGAGAAATTTTCTCTAGGTAGTTATATAGTTGAGTCGCTCCATGAAGTTAAAAAAAAAAAAAAAGGCAGAAATAGTAGGATGAGAGATCGTTACATACCACTACTCTCCTCCTACCCTGCCCTTCCCCCTGCCCCATTGCTCCAAGAGAAAACGTTCTTTGTAAGGACCTCAAAATATGAATGACAGAAAAACTCTGGAGTTGAGACAGATTTCTAGTCTGGAAACAAAAGCACAGCTACTATAATGAAAATTGTTCTCTACCACAGAGGAAACCAGCCTAAGTGCTGCTTACACCCTAGCACTTCAGATAACCGCAAGGAGTTAACATTTGCTGAGTGCTTACTATAAGGGCTAAGCACTTAGATGCATTATCTCTTTTGAGAATCTTTTTGAAACAAAGATTTGTTACTTTCATGCCTAGAGCACAGAATCTATGATAGAGATTATTATTTTTGGAGAGATTATTTCACCAAAATAATTACAGCTACTTCACCAGCTGCTTTGTAAGCCCTGATTTTTTTTTTTTTAATTTTAATCTTGGCTTCAAAACAAGCCAAAAGAGCATAACACAGTCCTCTAAACCCAACCTGAAGTTGTCCTTGTCTCATTCTCACACTCTTGTGTGCAAACCCAGCCTTTACATAAGAGGCCGATCTCGCTGGGTGTGGCTGGCATGCCCAGGCAGAAGACATGAACATTTCTTTTTGGGGATTAGCATCTGGGGCAACCTCAGAGCAATGTCACCATGTGGCCAGTGTCCCAGATCTCAGGATGAAAGTCGAGGTTCTGATTAAGTTGAAGAAGAGAATATCGGAGAACAAAAAAGGGGGAACCTGACCACTGGTTCATGTGGAGCAAGTGTCAACTCGGGAAGCCAGTTCAGGCTAGAGAGAGGCAGGAGCCGTATCCTCTGACGGCTGTGGATCATGACAGAGTGAGGCTTGGGTTTCCTAGCAAGCCCGTCGATGTACCAGGGAAACCCGGCAAGCCCACGGCAGCACCACACAAACCCAGACCAGGAGGGCTGCCCAAATGTGGCACAGAAAGCAGCATGTACAGTCAGCAGCCCTGAAACAAATACTCCTCACAAATGCGGTGCCAACTGGGCTGCTTCGCCAAGAGCAAATGTGATTCTTCTTGCGTTAGTTCAGAAACTTGCCTTCCAGAGATTCAAAGAAATCAGCTCTGGAGAGGTTGGATGCAGTTGTAGAAAGAAAAATGCCCGCGCTTTGGAGAGAATGTTGTACATGTACTTGACCCAGTTACAATTTTCCTTTCTCTTTTTTCCTGCCTGTTCAGGAGGCTATGTCTCTCCTTACTTGAAAGAAATTTTTCTTTTGCAATGGGATTTTGATCTTAAAGTTAGGTTACATTCATTTTATTTTCTTCTATGATGTTTTTTCTTTTAAAAAAATTCTATGAATATAAATTAACAGTTGCTCATTATGGCAAATATAGAAAAATACAAAGAAGAAAATTAAAATCACACCTAATCCTACCACTGGGACAATCGTCGTTAATCTTTTTATTTTTCTTTATTATTTTCAAGTATTTTTTAATTTGTTGTTTGTGTGTGTGTGGATATATAATTTTATATATATAGAGAGAGTTATTTTACAAAATTGGGATCATTCCAAAACATAGTTTTGTGATCTGCTTTTTTCCAGTCATTATAATGGCAGCATATTCTCAAGCCATTAAATATTCTTTGAAAACACATTTTTTAAATGACTACATAATTACTATTCTTTTTCAGGCTTTGACAGTCTGAGTGCAGTACATTAAATAGAATAATATATGGCTATTTTCCATTTTTAATGTAACCTTGAGCCATTTGTGTCTGACTGCACTCATTTAATGTATTTCCTTATTTTCTTTTCAAGCTCAGACACTTTAAGTGCAGCCAGTTAAATCAAAAACACTAAGACTAAGAACATCAGGAAAGAGTTATCAATGGTATAAACTACTAAAGAAATCTAAGCCAGCTGTTACTTTTCAAAACAGCGACGTGTATCTACAATCAAATAAAGTCTTGCCTCCTATGAATAAGAGATTGCTTGTTTCTTATGATTTTAGGTGTTACAATAGGCTGGCTTAGTGGTGTTGTGAACTGTGATGACACTGCATCCTCCCAAACATCAGAAACCTTTTACTCCAATAGGTAGTATTTGTTACCATCAGATTATCTGGTCATTTAGAAAGATCTGGATAACTGACTGTATTATCAGTAGGACTTAACTTTTGACCAGGTGCTATTCCCAATGTCTCTTTTCAAACTGGTTGTTTCAAGCTCTTGGAAAACATTCTCCCAAAGAAACAAGCTCTAAGTGGTAGGTAGCTGACAAGGAGCCTGGGGCATCCTATGCCATGCTGGGAGTACCATACAACAGCATAACAATGATACTGGGAGAAAATGAATTCAGAACACTGTCGTGGGGTCAGTGACTTTCCTTCTTACCTTTCACCCCAGCTACCCAGCAGCAGGAGTAAGGATTCCAGAGGGCAATCTTGGAAAACTCAAAGAAGCAGTGTCAGGAAAGGAAGGCTCAAGGGCTCCCAGAAACATGCTTCCTGCTCAGGCCCTTCTCGGTGTAGGTCATCTTCCAGACACTCTTCTCAGAGCACATTGGGGTGGGGCTACCTGCTTCAACTGTCTGCCATCACCACCTTTGACACCCCTCAAGCTTTGCCCCCTACCCTGGCCTACTCCCCAATTCTCTTAACCCTTTCTTTTCCTAAAGCAAGTTCAAAATCTTTTTTGAGGTGTTCTATAAGTTTGTGTTGCTAGGAAACCAAGAAAAGAAAGCTAAAAGCTCCCTCCAGAGTCTGCCCAGAGTTGTAATATTCTATAGTGAAAGATAAGGGAGGCAGTAGGCAGTGAGGTGGGTCTTCAGCACATACAGGTCTGCATTTCAGAGGAACATTCCGCACCAATGACCCCTCTGAACACGGGAGCCTCTGCAGAGGAAGAAGGAAGAGGGAGACCATAAGGCGAGACGAGGGATTCCTCCCTGGGGGACCTCATGGGCAGCAAAGGGAGAAAACTGACGGGAGGATCAGCTTCTTGTCCTCTTTTCCTCCCTTCTGCTATTATTTCCACCACTATCTGGATGAGAACTAAGGTACATTAAGAAAGGAACGAACATTTCCCAAGTTCTTACCACGGACCAGGCATTGGGCTTTTGCAAAGGAAGAAACCCAAGCAGGTTGAGAAATGAGGACAAAATAGAAGCAAGAAGAGAGTGCAGTTCTCAGCGGAAACAAAGCCAACAACAGCAAATTGGTGGACACAGGGAAGTCCCAAAGAGCATCCATGGGAGGGGAGAGCAGCCCTCTGTTCCCTGATCCTGACTGAAAAGGGGCTGCCATTGCAGACACTGTTCCTGCACATGGGATGTATGTAAGTCATGCGTGTGCAGATTGGGGCTGCGTTCTGATTTTTATTCCGATGTTTTGGCGTCATGTACATACCACCAGGGCACGTTTAACTTTCTACCAAAAAAAAGAGGTTCAGAAGAAAGTTATCTCTAGAAAGTTATCTTTCCTACGGTAATTAATTTAGAGGTTTATTGTCTTATTTTAATAAATCACTTAGCTTTTGTTGTTATCTCATTGATGGATAATATTAACCAAAAAAAATTCTTAAGCAAAGAAGATAGATTACGAAGTTCAGACAAGAATTGGTATCTTAATATATATCCTCTCATACTTAGCAAATTACATTTAATTGTTCAATTCAGGTTTTGGCATTATAAATGTTGTAGAAACAAAAATATGAATATTCTTGGGATAGTCTTATTTGAAAGAGCAAGAAAACACTTGACAATTGTGCACAAAAGATCCAAACTCTTCAGCAGTGAATCAGGAAGAGGGTGCAGTTCCTAACAGCAGCAAAGGCAGCAAAAAGAGACACCTCACCTACTTATAAAGACAAATTCTTTGGGCTTCTCCCTGTGCCCAATTGTCCCTCGGTGTGGAATATAAACAACTGCTTCATTAGCACTCCCATCAATTAGAAGTTCTTTGCAGTCTAAACATATTGGACAACTTTATTGCTGAAGGGAAGCAGCATCCAGCTCCTCAGGCTACACTGATGCCAAATCCCAGAAGCAAAACAAGATTTTCTTCATTGCTCTGATGGGATGCAAGATGTTCCTGAGGTTTGGAGTTCAGCTTTTACAGGCGCTTCCCTTTTGCCTTCAGAACTATTTTATACTTACATGGTATGGTCCTTTAATTCCCACAGGCAAATTTATGTCCTAAAACAGGAGTCAAAGAAGACTAAAAGGCTTGAGGACTTCAGTCCAGAGACTTCTGAAGACCTTGGATTTGATTTATTTTTCTGTGCCTTGGGGTTATTATTTATGTAGCTTAGGTTATTGTGGGTAAAGAGAACTTGTTCTTAAAATTAGAGGAACGGGAAATCATGACAAGTCAATGCATTTATAGCATATTGTTATGGTCTAATATGCACCATTGTCTTACTTTCACTATTTAATCACTAATAATTAGATCTTAAAATGATAAATCCTTACCTTTCATTATATGTGTGTATTTTCAAGGCACAATTATTTTCAATAGCTGTAGTTTTCCTTTCTAAAGTTTTATGAGATATTTTTCAAATGAGCCTGTTCTCTTTTTTAGTATTCTGTTCCATTACGGTTTCCCCTTATTTTATTTATTTTATTTAAACATACTTATTTTATAGCATCCTAAATTTCATATTGCTTCATTAAGTTACTGGGGTATAAATTTCCCCAACTTTGGTTCTGTGGTATGTGAGATGAGTGTGTATTTTGTACATTGTAAATTGTAGAATGTATTTAGAGAGTGATTTTGAGTTTTCCTATAAAGGAAGCTCCAGGGTTGTCATCAGTCCACAGTAAGTTTCTACATTAATTTCTCAGCTTGGGATTCCCCAACATGTAGGTAGGGTAAATTTGAATTCCACACCCATGCATGGCATACTTGTGGAGTTTCAATTTATCCTGAGAGGTATTTTTTCCACCAGAATCCAGAGTGTTCATGTAGTTCCTTAAAGCTTTCTGGGCCAGTGGGTAGTTTTTAAAGTCTCCTTTTACTGAAAGAGCAGGCATCCATGGCTCTGGATTTTGTATTTATGGAAGTAAATGCAGTAGGAGAATGGCTAGATAAACTACAGCATATTACACAGGGGATAAAACCAGAAAGTGAGGCTCTGCATGGACTGACATGAAATGACTTCCAAGACATAATGTTGAGTTACAGAATAACATATACAGTATGGTGTAGATTGTGTTAAAAATACATAGACTACACATAAGAAGTAGTACCACATATTTTTATAGGTGTGTTTATATGCATATGAGAGCAGAGAAAAAGTATGGATGGATACATACGATAGGACTAATACTATAGCGAGGGCCTAGAATTGGGACTCAGGTCAAGAGATGAGAAGGGGGCTACAGCATTGTGGGTTGTATCTACTTTATTCAATGAAAATGTAAACACATATTAACTGTATAACTAAAAATTAATAAACAGTTATTTTTAATTGCATTTAAACAGAGACCATGTAACTGAGTTCACAATGGTTTTTTTTTTTAACATTATGTAATTTCTCAACCAACAGATACTAACAAGTCATATGTTAATTCATGAAAATTGTCCAGGCACAGTGGGCCTCATGACCACATTACTCTGTCCTTAGCCACATATCTCTTTATGTAAGTAATGGCTATGTTGGTGAAGCTGGAAAAGCAGCCTGGCATTATTGTGAATCTGAATCCAGGATATGAGAAGTCCATGACCAAGGCTAGAATATCACACCAAGGCATACACTGAGTAGGAAAGTGGCTTATGGTCTCCTTCTGGTAGGAATTTTTACAAATATAGACTAAAGAACCTTTAGATTCAAGTCATTCTTAGCTACTAAAGACCCTGTGGTGTTCTAGAAAGGCTCATGGTAAAGAGGCCCAAGAAAAGATGATAAAGAAAATGAACAGCCTGGCCATAAGAGAGCCGCAGCCACGCCTGTGCACACTGGGCTCAGCCGCCTTCAGTCCAGTGAATTCTTTAGACCACCATGAATGCATCTTTGCCAGGAGTAAAAAAGGAACACTGGCCAACATGTACCTTTACAATGGGAAATGTCTTGAAAATGGGGAGGTCACATTATTCCATAAATACAAATCCATTCATAGATATGGAATAAGCTAGAAAAAAAGGAGTTCCACCAAAGCAGCCAGACACAGCTTGACTCTCGGGAATGTTCCTCAAGCTGGTATTCTCTTCAGAGTGTCAAGGGCCTGCCTCTGGGGCATGTAAGAGTCTGGCCTGTCTGACAAAAGCGTCATGGAGCACCACTTCTCGTTTTGAGTGAAACCATCTAAAAAACAAAACAAAACAAAACAGATGTATCAGAATGTCAATGGGGAAGTCAAAACACTCATGGCTGTCAATGCCTGGTCAGTGAAGTCAAGACCCATGTTGCTGAGGGAGATTCCAAAACACAGGGTTTAGAGTAGGCAGTTCTTATTCAAAAGAAAGAAAGAAACATGATCAGAAGTCATGAGAGGAATTCTCCAAATGCTTACTTTAGACACCAATTTCCCATCACTTTTTTGAAAACACATTTCCTGGTACATGAACATTTGCATAGAGACTTAAGTACTTTATTCAATTTGCAAACACAGGAAGTCATTTCTCAGACACTGGATGAAAAATACAAAGACACCAGAACCTTGTAGGATCGTGGAAATGTGGGCGCTCTGTTTTTTAAGATGCATTAACTTTAGAAATGCCATCCGGGCGGAGCCCTTAGCTGTTTCTTGAGTTTCTTCATAATAGCCTCATTGTACATTTTGTCTACTCAACATTTAATGAGTTTTAATATTATCCCTTCAAGCAAGGGAGTGTCTTGTATCCACAGAAACATCTTTATGAATCTGAACAGAAGTGTCTCGTTTTCTTCCCCCCTCTAGATAGAATCTTGTTTTAAAGGTTGCAATGAAAAGTTGCATTGCAGAGGGAATTAAACCTTGAGTTCTCATCCTTTCAGTATAGCTTAGTTGTTCTCAGCCGTGCATTAAAATCTCCACCTGATGTCAGATGGGTTGGCAGTTTGGGCAGATAGGACTAAGTATAAACAGGGATTGAGACTCGGGTCCAAGATTCCACTAAGAGCATGCATCATCATACAAGTCAAAGACTACGAATCACGGGAGTGTTATCGCTGCAAAGGTCCTTATAAACCTACTTAATTCTTACACTTGACAGAAGAAGAAACAAATGATAATAGCTATAGTGACCACCACTGGAGCATTTTCCTTTAATGCATTCTCTCATTGAATTCTCAGTGCTACCTTGTCAGGAAGGTGCTATCATTATCTTGTTTAGAGATGAAGAAACTGAGGCAGGGAAAGATTAAGAAGTTTCTCTGGATCTCCATTCAAATGTCACCTTACCTGTGAGATATCCCTTTATAAGACGGCAACCCCACCCCGACATACCTTTTCCCCCTCATCTTGCTTTATTTTTCTCCCTGCCATGTGTGTCCACCTGACACAACATGTATTTACCCTGTATGGCCTATCTCACCTTTCTAGTACATATGCTTCATGGGAGAACGGACTTTGCTTTGTTCATTGCTATTTTCCCAGCACAGAGAGTACCTGGCATGTAGTTGGTGCTCAATAAATATTTGCTGAATAAAGAAATTATTAAAGAAATCTTCCCAAGGCCACAGGGCTAGTAATTGGTGGACCCAGTATTTGGAGCCAGGACTGTAACCCTCAAACACACTTTGTGTTGTTACTTGAGGTAATTTAGAGTCCTAGTCTATTTAGGCTGCTGTAACAAAATACCACAGACTGGGTGGCTTATAAACAACAGACATTTATTCCTCACAGTTCTGGAGGCTGGGAAGTCCAAGATCAAGGTGCTGGCAGATTTGGTGTCTGGTGAGAGCCTGCTTTCTGATTCATAGGTGGTGCCTTCTAGCTGTGTCCTCAAGTGGTAGAAGGGATGAGGAGTCTCTCTTGGACCTCTTTTATAAGGACAGTAATCCCATTCATGAGGGCAGAGTCCTCATGACCTGTGTACCTACATCCCAAAGGTTCAACTTTCTAATACCAGCACCTTGGGGGTTAGGGGATTTCAGCATATGACTTTGGAGGGGGGCACACAAACAATTTCATCAACTGCACTTAGGCTATTCATTTTCTTTTTTTAAGGAATTGGCTCATTTCACATTAAGATATTTTGCAGGAATTCCAGGCCATCCCTAATTTTCTCTGCTTACCTCCCCTGCTATGACTATACTATGAGGATACTTATTTGAAAGACACAGAAGGGACACCTGGGCTGTGAGTTCTAGATGTGGTTGTAAACCTAGCTAACTGGGTGACTCAGAGCAAGTTATTGCATCCTTCTGTGTCTCAGCCTCTTCATCAGCAATGTTCCAGCTCTGATGTTCTAAGTTCTCAGAGCAGATATTTATAATGTGCCAAAGGATCCCCAGTGACTCCAAAGGATGACAGGAGCCTCCAAACCAAATTGATTTTAATTGAATAACGATTTTAAAATAACTATGCATATGTATCTTACATTCCACCTCATCCCCCTGGCAAAAAAAAAACAAAACCCAAAAAACAAAAAACAACTCTTGAAACTCTGATAGAAAAGTCTGCAAAAAAATATATACAATATATAAACAGAGGTGGTCTTTGGAAACAGATTTTTTTTTTTACTCTTTTCTATTTATTGTATTACTTTTAAAATGGAAAAATATACTTTATTTTAGAAATAAATTTTAAAACAAAATAAAGAAATATCCTATATAACTTTTAGGGCAAATAGAACTTTATCTAGAAAGCAATAATTCTTTTGTTCTGTAGTTTATTAAGTGCCTTTATGTGAAGGCAATATATTATTCTTCCAAAACTACTGTAAGTCTTTGTCTTATAAAGTTTAAAAACAGCAAATATCCAGGATAAAAAGTTTTGCTATATTTTATTTCACTTTAGGAGTGGATTAGATTTAATGATAATATAGGCAGAAGAGATACACAGCCATCTGCTCTGATCCTTTAATGTTTACCCTATCCACAGACATCAGATAACTAACTGCTGCGTTTCATTCTAACTCAGGTGAGTGTCCTCATGTAAGACTCAACTTAACATTGATTTGATGCTAGGATAGGCCACGGGTCTTGACCAGATAGTAGACACTTTTCTAACTAACACAGGATGACAATTCTCAGTTTGGAATTCTCCTCCTTTTCCTTTCCCACTATGGTGGTCTCCTGACCCTTTCACTGTCCTGGACCCTGGAGCCCCTGCCCACTCATTGCTAGTCTCTTAATCAAGCAGTGCTCTCCACCATATGAACAGCCAACTTCACTGTGCCCATCCTCTCAAATTTGGCCAAAGCAGAACATGCCTAACAAGAGAAGGGGCAAGAGGAAAGCAGCCAGGCTCTCCTGTAGCCCCAATTTATAGACTCATTAATAGTCTTGGTGTCACCTAGTCTTCCCAAAACAATAGGGCAGTAATTAGCTTGGCTTGGCCAGCCAGCCAGCCTACGATAAAAGGCAATGAATGGCAATAAATGGAAAGACAAAAAAACAAATAGGTTTACAAGCAACATACCTTTAAACATTTTATTATCATTTAAAATGAGAAGGTTTAGACTTTTAATTACATAATTAATAGCCCAAGAAGCTACTTGTCTGGACAGAAGGCATACCAACTTCAATCACCAGAGTGAAGGTGCCTAGGAGCAAGTTGGGCACAGCAAGGTGCAAATTATAAATTCTTTTACAGACAGCAACAACATCTAAAATCCTCTGATCTTCCTCATGAATCTGCTTCCAGAGAGTAGTAGGTGTTCTGTTATCCCTGAAGGAGCCACCATGATCGGTAGCCCTAAAACTTCATAGGACAATTAGTAGGTAGTCATTTACCTTCAGTGAAAGCAATGCTATTTATTTCTGGTCTTGGTGCTCACTTCACAAACACCCATGTTACATTTTCTGTGTGTGTGTGTGTGTGTATATACATACATACACAACCACAATGCCACATGCAAATGTCACTTCAGTGTAGCATCATTTCTAGGCTTCAGTTTGGTTTTTCAGATTGTTTTGTGGTCATCTTGCAATGTTATGATGTAGAACTGAAGAAGCCTTAGGTTCTAATCCAGAAATGAGAAAGTTGGGGTCTTCTCACCACCACTGTCTGGTTCATCTCCAAATCTGTTTCCTCATCAGCAAAAAATAGTACTATTGTTATCGAGAATGACAGTCATGATGGCATCATCTCCACAGTTACATTTAAGCAGGTGCTGCTACTGTGATATCTTGGGTTGGGATAGGAGCAGTGAATTATGCTGAGCCCTGAACACCAAGTCAAAGGAAAAGGAGAGGAAACCCAGAGAGGAAGGAACTGAGATGGCCACATAAGATGGGAGCCCCAGATGGGAGAGACCAGCAGTCTATACTGTAACGTGCAAAGGTAGGGGACCTCAAGCTCAATGCAGACCTGTGTGTCTGGTGGTCTCAGTTGTTGAGTGCACACAGTACCTGGAAACCCCAAACAGACAAGGGTGAGCACACTAATTCCAGGAGGTCCTGGGCCAAAGCTGGATCCTAGCCTAGAAAAATGTCTCTAAGAAGGGTTAAGGAATTATATGTAGACTCCAGATACGTGGGCTGCACTTTAACCTGGTTCTAAGAGGACAAGAGATAATAAGGAGAAAGACCACAGGTCCTACAAGTGTGCCCAGGCCCACCTTCACTCCAGGTATACAGAGAGCCGGGCGGCTCACTCACATCCTCCATATCAGGTGGAAGGTCCTTGCAACTGCAGCAGAACTGGAGGTACTAAGAGAAATCTGGGCCTGACTTGGGATCCACTGAGAGCCACTGGGGAAGGTTCTTAGCACGCTGGTGTTAAGTAACTGAAAGGCCCCAGTGGGAAAGAAAATATATTGAAATAACCATGTAGTTATTGAAATTTGACATCTATCCTAGCCTGAGAATTAGTTGGAAAACTGCTTTTAACGCTTTTGTGTTCCCTGAAAGTAAGCATTTGTGTGAAAATCAATACTCAATTCCTCAGTGTGTTTCTGCTGTCAATACATAGGGAACATAGCTTCCCAGGGGCCAGGCTTGGGTACTGTCTCCTTAGATATAAGGAAGATTAGGGGCAAGGACAACTGTCTTCCAGGTTCTATGTGGATGTTCCCTCCAAAGCCAAAAGAGAATACCTAAGGCCAGGAAGTCTAACAAACTGCCATCTTGACAATTCTGGGTGAATCCAGTGGTTATATCTGCTCTTGATCAGGAGCTTCCTGGCCAGCTTCAGGATAAATGCTTAATTAACATTATTTTAACTCCATCTGGGACTGTGGCTAAATGGTTAGTGGTGTTTTGTTTTACAACGTGAGGGGAATTCAGTGCCTTGGAAACAGAGTAACTAACCCAGACCATAGGTCAGTGGTTTTCAACTCAGGCTGCATATAGAATCATCTGGAAACTTTTTAAAAAGCAATAGTGCCAGGGCTCCACCCTTAGAGATTCTGGCTTAATTAGCCTGGGCTGGGTAATATGTCAGGGAATGTTTTTAAAGCCCCACAGGTGATTCTTCCATCCAGCCAGGTTGAAACTGTCTTTCGAACTCTAACATGAATGTGAATCCCTTAGGATCTCCCAAAATATGCAGATCCTGATGCAGTAGGTGTGTATGGAGCCTCAGACTCTGAGTTTATCACTAGCTCCCAGATGCTACCCAGGCTGTTTGTCTGCAGGCCATATGCTGAGGTGTTAGAGAATGGAAAAAGTATCAGGGCTCTCAGCAGGTGAGCCTCCCTGACCAGTGCAGACCCCACCCACTCCAGACCTGTGGCTCTGCCTTAGCAGTCTGTCCAGTTGAGCAGATGCTCCCAAAGCTCAAAGATGACCTTCTGAGTTAGCTATGGAAATAAGCAATAGTCCAAGTATCCAATGTGGCCGCAAATAAATCAGGGCAGCACCAATGGAAATCCAAGAGTGAGTGAATGAGAGTCAAGCAGTGGTCTTTAAACAAATAAATCTGCCTTTGTTTTGCTTTGGCTCTGTGTTTGTGGGGAAACTCCACGGGTGGAAGCTTAGGCAGATGGCGAACATGGGCGGTGAGTGAGGAAGGAGGACGGTGAGGAAGGCGTGCTCCACATGTGCAGAGTGGTGCAGAACACACCACTAGTCTAAATAAAAATCTCTACAGACCTCAGCCTTGTCCACTTTGAGATGGGACCCTGTGAGGTCCTCTTGCAGCAATTGCCACTCCCATCTGCCTTTGTCTTCCTGATGTACTGCTTTCCCCACTCTCTTCCCTGGTCAGAAACGTCCAGCAAGACAAACTCCAAACTCTGTGGGACCTTGGAATCTGTATGATCCTTCAACCCTACCTCCCAGGACATTCTTCTCTTCTCTCCTCCCAAGCACTAGGGAGTTATCAACACAGCATCCTCCCACCTGGAATAGTCTCTCTCTTTCACATTTCCAATTCCCGAAATTCTCCCACCCTTCAAGGCCCAGCTCCGGTCCTGTCTTTCCCTTCAAGCCATTCCTGACCCATCTGCCCCCACACCTTCCTGGGCACTGTTAGAGCATTCCCTTGTCCATGGCTTTTACGTGCCCTGTTGCCCCTGATTTACCATCTTTTCACAAGAACATGATGTATTTCCCTAACAATATCATAAACTTCTGGCTGGCAGTTCTCCTCTACTAGATGTTCAGTAAGATTTGTCACTTGTTTACCAAAGAGCTCACCACGGTTGGTGAACCTGAGATTCCCAGAGGCAAGAAAGACTTTTGGGAATTTGCACTCATAGACACAACTTCCCACGAAAAAGTACTCATCACCTGAACACCTTAGATCCCTCTCTAATCTGGGTGTGTTCTGACATTATGTGGCACCAAACAGTCCCAGCTCAGGACTCCCTCAAAGCCCTATTTTTTAGATTCCAACAGCCCTCATGCATAGGTCAACATTTGTGCTTCGAGGTGCATCTAATTCAATAACCTAATCTTCAGACCTATGCAATTTTCATTCCTTGTAAGGAAGTCAAAGGTACTTGCAGAATCAGGCTCTTAGTCTGTTCCTCTGAAGAGAAAAACAATAGGGTGTGGTCAGGAGAAAAGTAGAGTCCCAGCCAAACAAATGTCTCCTGGAAAAACCACTCATGCCGCTAGAACAAACAGGTACGGCCACTCCACTAACTCTGGGCAGAACTTGGCACCAGTGCAAGGCTGTAGACATAGACATAGGATGCCATCCAGGAACCACCACCAAACATCTCTACAGGGGAAAAACTTGTCCGAAAATAAACAAAATGATGGAAACTATGGATGTGATCATTAGAATGCACCCATGGGAATACTCTGAAAGCAGAACCTTGCTGGGGGCTGGCAGGGTCTTGGGAATGTCTTAGTGTACTGGCAGCTCCTGACAGACGGCAAAAGAGAAACAAGATGCCTTTGCCACACATTTCTGTTTCTCCCCCAGGGCTCTGTGCACAAAGGCCCTGCTCCTTTCTCCCTCAGGACACACGGCCAAAAATGCTGCCCCTGGTGGTACACGTGACTTGCCTTAGCCAGGTTCTGTGTTGGCTTCAGGCACTAAAGCTGCTCTGACTCCTCCCCCACTCCCCAGGGTCCGCTTTTGTTTACAAAGTCAGGCTTCTCCCAGGTCCCATGCCTCTGGCATTATATAGAGGGAAGGGAGTTAAATTCAGTCAAGGTTGAGGAGGGAAGAAAAGACTTTGCAATTAAATTGCTAATTAAGGAAGTACCAACCTGAAGACGCTAATTTGCACTGACCTATTTAAAATATCTAGCAGCAGATCATGCATGAATTGAGGTACAGCCCTTTTATGCGCCAGCCAACTGGCTTTCTTTCAGAGCAGCAGCTATCAATAATTCCATGCCGAGGACCATCTGATAGGAAATCAGCCACTGGCCCCTGGAATGCCAGCATTCCCCACTGCTCTGTTTTCCCAGTTGTCAGCTCTGTTTATAAATTGTCCATTTATAGCAAATCCAGCACCTGCTATGAACACCTCATCCTGCCAAGTGTTGGAGTGCATCTCAGAAAGAGCCACTATAGACGTTTTCAGTTCCTTTTAACCTTTTCCCAACCCGGGAGTTTGAATATTTACATAGGAATTCTGAGGGAGGACTTTTTCTCTAAGGAAAAAGCAAGATAGTCTATTAAAGTTAGCATTTCGCTCCACTTTTTATAAAAAAAGAGCAAATTGCCATTCTCTTGGGAGACACAATGCTCTCTTTCTGAACAAGTCTGACATTGGGACACATTTAAAACAAGCTCTAAAAAATTCAGCAGGGTCAAAGGCTCTGGAGAAGACTTAAGAGGGGCTTTCTTTTTAACTCTATTATGTAGCTTTTTAGCTCACTGTCAATACTGAACAGATAATGCGGCCTGCTGCTTAAACCATTATGTAAAATATATTTAAAGACACCTCCCCAGTGCTGGAAACCCAACATATGAACTAGAGTTTCTTCTTGCCAATCACCCATTTGCGAAGTGCCTAGAATTAATTCTCAAGTTCCACTCCCAATATGCTTCTGTTCATTTTGTTCTTTGCAAAATAAAATAAAATAGCACACGTGGAATATTCATGGAGTGTGGGTTCATGGTTTCTAGAGGGTTGTGAAGGTCAAACCAGATGCTGTGGCAGATAGAAACTTGCTGAGTGGTCCTGGGAAGATGGGACAAACCCTTGATACTTCAGTTTACACATTCCCACAATAATCCTTCTCAAGAATAAGATTGTCACCCTTTTAAAGCCACAAGGGGAGACCCTGATTAAGACCACGTGGCAGAGGCAGCTGGGCTGAGCAGGCAGCATTCCTGACCCCCAGTTCTGCATTCAGCCAAGAAGATGGCCCTGTATTTTTATGGGAGGAGACAGGGGCTTAATATTTCTTTAAAAAAAAAAAATTAAGGTATCTGGATGAAAAACAACCCATGCAAGGTTATTGTTACTAGTAGGCAAATAAAGTCAGGTGGTCATGGGATCAGAAAAAACAGAAGTGATTCAAGAAATAGAATTAGAGGGCATGAAATGAAACACCCTTCGCAAATGTTTCACAAGCACTTCGGGCAATGTGTTTTCCTTTGCTAGGACAGGGTCCTTAGCATTCCAGTCTGGGATGGCTTGTAGCTTTTTGTTGCAGTTTGTATAGACCAGGCCAACCTTAGATTACATAGGCATCTATTATTTCTTTCCAGAATAGAATTGTGCTTAATCAATTACATGTTACTCTAATGCAAATCATCCTTGCTTACTTTTTGGTCATTCGACGGCCATCTGTTCTACCAACCTGGATTCCTTCACTCATCGCAGAAGTCAGGCCCCATTACTTGAGATGATCTCTGAGATGCCCCTGCTGGAGAAAGGAATGTACAAATTAAGAGACTACAAATCAGTTTGAAAACTCAATGACTCCTTCCCATAAATCTGTGTCCTTAATATTAAAAATCATTTGGAGGTGCTGAAAAGAAAGAGAACTGATAGCTACAGAAAACAGCAGCCCTACTTTCTTCAGGGCACGGATTAGTAGTCGAGAGGGGTTATGCAGATCTAAATCCATATTCTGCTACCAAAAATAGAAAAGAGGAAACCTTTGAAGCCAAAGAAGGCCTAAGAATAACTGTCAGCAAAGAGCTAGAGGCACATGGACAGGAAGCAGTGCTCAAGTGGCAGTTTTTTGCTGCCTTTTTTTCCCTCCTCGGTAGCTTTTCACATTCATCCTGTAAAAAAGATAGCGTTCAAAGACTTCCCTTCAACACGGACACGTAGGCCTGCACAGCCGGGCTTTCTGCAGCAGCTCGGGCCAGAGCTGAGAGTTGCTTCCACACAGCCCTTGGGCTTAGGGTTATTTCCCCCCACAGATCGTTTCAATCTGTGTAACGCTGAACAGTGAACTCTTCGGAGACCATGTTGCACAGAGAACCCTCAATCGGAAATGGTTGGCTGAGCAAATATTCGTTTCCTGTTTTGCTCTTGATGATTTCACATTTCAACTCAACCTAGATTTCATCTTTTTTTATACTCATGAAAATCAGTGCAACAAACCAAGGAAGTCTGTTTTATCACATATGCCTTAAATGATGCTATAAAAACGTACACTTGAATATATCCTATAAAAAGGCATTCGACTCAGAAGATGTTCTTTGGAGACACAAGAGTGAGAGACCTTCAGAATAGCCCATGGGGCAGCTGACAAGAGGCAGAGGGTGAGAAGTGTTCTGGAAAGGTAGGGTCTGTTGATGGGTAGTGATGAGGCAGCCTGAAGTGCAAAGAATGGAAAATAGGGGATGGAGGATAAAGAAGATAAGGAAGACATTGTAGAAGACAGAGCAGAGCCTCTTCTAGCCCATACAGCACCTTCACGCAAGTTTGAAAAAGGCACCCCTTCCTCTGAGCACACAGAAACCCGTACCAGGGCACATGTCTAGATTTCAGCCCTGGCTCTTCCCTTCGGCCAGGTACCCTTCCACAAGGCACAGCCTGCACTGTACCATACGTGGGGGCCCAGGAAAAACACAGGCAAGAGATTGAAAGCCCCAAACGGGGAACTTTAGAAGTACTGACAGGAAGGGGGGAAAAAAGGCATGATGCTTCTGGTAGCATACAGGAAATCATGTTTGAATCATAGAATTTTGCTGGTGAGTGGGGGTGGGGGGAAATTGATTTCTCCAAAGTAGCTATGTCAAAACATTTCAGTGGAGCATTTTATCATTTGTCATGTTTCATATGATGTATGTAATGTTCATTTTAGAGGAGCTTTGTGTTAATCGTATCTAATGAATAACCTGTAGGATTAATACAATTCATATTATTTGTCAGATCAAGATCTGCTTCTAAACACAAACTGCTCTAATTATAATCTCAGCACAGCCCTCAACCAAGACACAAGAACACCTGAACTTCATATGATGAAGAGTTGGGGATTCTTAACTGCCTTTAATCTCAAAATTCTTGAATATTTTACTGAAACAACTGGTTAAACTTCAGCCAAAAGGAAAAGTATAATAACCTTCACCATTTAGACAGATTGTTTTTGCAAGGTCATGGCTTCAACTTGTACTGTTAACTTTTACCAATGTTCTCGCATTAGGTCCATACGTTATATCATGGTTAGCAAAACTGAAGCTGGCAAAAATCAAAGTCTCATAGAAAATAGAGCATCAGGGAAGGAACCAGTAAAACACGGCAATACACATCTATTATTAAAACACAATCATTATGTAACAAACATATCACTCTGGTGCTGCATGTTGATAGTAGGGGAAGTTGTAGTTATGTGAGGCAGGAGGTACATGGGAACTCTGTACTTTCTGCTCAATTTTGCTGTGTATCTAAGACTGCTCTAAAAATATTATATATTACATACACACACACTCACACACAATATCAATAAAAGTTCTAAATGGCTTCTCTTCCAAAACAAATCAGATTCATGGGCATTAGAACCAGACCTGGTAGGATGGCACCTTTTCAGAAAAGTGTTGCCATTTTGCCTGCTGGGGCAGATTCTCCTATCCACTCATGCAGCGCGGGCTGTATCTATTTTTAAGGTTTTAACACTATCTTTAAATGTAATATCTTTTGTATTTACTGTTCCCTATCACTTCATTTTTAAAATTTTCAGCACAATACTTGAGCAAACATCAATTGCCATGCTTAGGTCGGGCAGGCTTCTCTGGGCCTTCCATGCTTACACGGAGAGAGTGTCATGGAAATAGATCACCTCTCTCCACACTTTCCCAGGAACCATCCGTGTCATCTCTGGAGCAGGGGGCAATAATTACGGTGTTTTCTGCTTAAGGAAACTACCGATATGCAAAAACATATATTAAATTTTTGGCATGCAAATATTAAAACTATTTTGAGTCAAAACCTCCCTTGACAAAACTCAAAGTGGTGAAATATTAATTGGGTGTAAGTACTGTTTGTTGCACTTTAAATTGCAAGTTCTCTAGTAGTGGCTGAATAGAAAATCCCTCTAAGGACAGTATCTGAAGCTTGTTTTGGGATTAACTAAATCTCTCTTCACTGGCTTTGCCAATGGCTGTAGCTACTGTTCACATAGCCTAACCCAGCTCTTGCTCAGGACCTGAGCCTTCATGCCGTGACTATGAGAGAACCATTAATGTTTATGTGACAACTTACAGATTTTACAGTTCCTCAGCAACTGTTATGTGTACCATCCCATTAAATCCTCAGAACAGCCCTGGGAAGTAAGTATGGTTTTGTCATTGCCTTTTTGTAGATGAGGAAATTGAGAATTTAGACAAATTGAGAGACTCGCCCAAGACCACCCAAACAATAAATGAGGGAACCAGGCTTCTGGCTCAAACCAGGGGTCCTGCTAATAAAATGGCTCTCTGGTTCAAACTGAGACATCTCCTGATAGCCTTTCGCATCATATACAGGTTTATTATCTGCTTCGGGGATGACAAGTATTCAGCCTGACTGGTGAGGGGATGAGGTTCTGGAAACCTCAGTGACTTAACTTTTGAATATGCAGTTCACCACTCTAAAGATTTTGGTCTATAAAACTATATTCTCTGGTGCAGTTGACCCAGGGCATATCAATCAACATAAAAGATTTGACCAAATCCACTGAATTATAAAGGCCAAGAGCAATATTATTATTTTTATAGTTTTTTTTTAAATTTCAATAGATTTAAGGGTACGAGTGGTTTTTGGTTGTTTGGATGGATTGTATAGTGGTGATGTCTGGGCTTTTAGAACTACTACTTTTTAGTACCCATTACTTAAATAGGGCATATTACACTCAAAGGTACTTTTTCTTCCCTCATCCGCTTCCCACCCTCCCCTTTTCTGAGTCTCCAATGTCCACTGTACCACTCTGTATGCCCCTGAGTACCTGTAACTTAGCTGCCACTTAAAGTGAGAACATGTAGTGTTTGGTTTTCCATTCCTGAGATAGTTCACTTAGGATAATGGTCTCCAGTTCCATCCAAGTTGCTGCAAAAGACATTGTTTCATTCTTTTAGTACCGCATGGTATATACACCACATTTTCTTTATCCACTCATCAGCTGATGGACACTCAGGTTGATTCCATATCTTTGCAATTGTGAATTGTGTTGCAATAAATATATGATTGCAGGTGTCTTCTTGACATAATGATTTCTTTTCCTTTGGGTAGATACCCAGTAGTGGGAGTGCTGGACTGAATGATAGATCTACTTTTAGTTCTTTGAGAAATCTCCATACTGTTTTCCATAGAGATTGTACTAATTTACATTTCCACCAACGGTGTATAAGTGTTTCCATTTCACCACATCCATGCCAACATCTGTTGTTCTTTGACTTTTTAATGATGGCCATTCTGACGGAGGTAAGGTGGTATTTCATTGTGGTTTTAATTTGCATTTCTCTGATGATTAGTGGTGTTGAGCATTTTTTCATGTGTTTGTTGGCCATTTGTATATCTGCTTTTGAAAAATGCCTGTTCATGTTATTTGCCCACTTTTTAATGGGATTATTTGTTTTTTCTTATTGATTTATTTGAGTTCTCTGTGGGTTCTGGATATTAGTCCTTTGTCAGATATATAGTTTATGAATATTTTTCCCATTCTATAGGTTGTCTATTGATTATTTCTTTTGCTGTGCAGAAGCTTTTTAGTTTAAGTAAGTCCCATTTATTTATTTTTGTTTCTGTTGAATTTGCTTTTGAGGTCTTAGCCATGAATTCTTTGCCTAGACCAATGTCCAGAAGAGTTTTTCCTTGGGTTTCTTCTCAGGTTTTTATGGTTTTTCAGGTCTTACATTTAAGTCTTTAGTCCATCTTAACTTAATTTTTGTATATAGTGAGAGATAGGGATCCTGTTTCATTCTTCTGCCTGTGGCTACCCAAATTTCCCAGCACCATTTATTGAACAGGGTGTCCTTTCCCCAGTGTATGCTTTTTGTCTGCTTCATCGGAGATCAGTTGCTTGTAGGTATTTGGCTTTATTTATGGGTTCTGTATTCTGTTCCATTGATCTATGTATTTACTTTTATACCAGTTCCATGCTGTTTTGGTTATTTCCTTGTAGTATAATATGAAGTCGACTAATGTGATGCCTGCAGATTTGTTGTTATTGTGTAAGATAGATCTGGCTACTCAGGCTCCGTATGAATTTTAGGATTTCTTTTCTAATTCTGTGAAAACAACATTGGTATTTTAATAGGAATCACATTGAAGCTGTAGATTGCTTTGGACAGTATGGTAGTCATTTTCACAATATTGATTCTTCCTATCCATGAGCATGGGATGTTTTTCCATTTGGTTGTGTCATCTATGATTTCTTTCATCAGTGTTTTTTATTAAAAATCATGTTTCAAACAGGACAGGTTTTGGGTGGTTTTATTTGGTTGTCTTTGGCTGGTTTGGGAATGTTGGAGAGTATGATGTTTATTTTAACATGAAAGCATTTAATGAAGTTTAAAGTAGGTCTTTCAAAGTACTCATGGTCTAGGCAAATTCTAAAGGTGGGTCTATAGTTGATCAGTTCTCATTGTTTAACCACCTACCATCTAGGTGAGAGGACAGTGCAGTGCGCTGGCTCCCCATCCAGATCAATAACGTGCATGTTAGAGGCTAAGAATAAGGTCCTTCTTCATGCAGTCCTCTGCCAAACACACTTTTGGAGACATAAGATATTAATTGGTTTCAGTTAATAACAGCCTCTGAGTTATCTGCTTCTATAACAACCTATCTCTCTCAATTCTAATTCAGATTCCTGATTAAAAATGAAAAACTAATTTTAAAAATTAAAAATACCTTTGCATTTGCCATTTCAGGTTTCTAGAACCAATTTGATTGGCTCTAGAATATCATAGATTCATTGACAAAATAATCTGGGGAGGTTTTAAGGCTAAGCTGGCAATGACCCATTAGAAGACCTGCTTCCTAAAAAATTCAGCATGTGACCAAATGATGACACTAGATGGTCAAACTCATCCATCATCACATTTTTACAATAAAAATAGCAGCCCTTAAAATTCATCCAGTGGAAATGATATATATTATCTAACCAAGTAACTGGTGATACTTCTAGTAGTAACTTCCTTGCTGCCTATATACCTCAGTCTGGATGTCTAGGTTACACTGTTAAACATTATCCTTTCCCAACCTACTCTATGACACCAGCAATTCCACTTCTACTTATCTACCCTAGAAAAATTCTTGCATGTGTGAGACACGTACAAAAATGTGTGTAGCCATGCTGCTGGTTATTTTTTAAAAGTTAAAAACAACTAACTTCTTAACTAAACAACCTAACTGCCCCTCTTTGGAGAAATGGATTTATTAATAAATACTTGAATAGATATAAATATAGAGGAATGCTAGACAACAAATAAAATGAATGAATTAGATTTACACATTTCAGAATGGATAAATCTCAAAATATATTGTTGAATGAAGAAAAGCAAACTGAAAAAGGCTATGTGTAGTATGCTAACATTTGAGCAAAAATGTAAAACATACAAAATAATGGGTACATGAAAATAGGTAATAAATGTATAAGACATTTATTTTGTTTTCATTTCTAATTATAGATATTTATAATATTATAAATGTATGAAATTATGCACATCAACTTTATAAATGGTTACCTCTGTGGAAGTAAAGAAAAACAAGCAATGGAGAAGAGAGCTTTACCCATAATTTTAAAAAATCTTTAGATGGATTTAAAAATTTTTTTCACAGAAATCAAAACAGTATGCCATTGACATATAGACTAATAGAATAAGAAGAGAGAGCCCAGAAATAAACTCTTACATATATGGTCAAATGATTTTCAACAAGGGTGTCTGGACTACTCAATGAGGGAAAGGACAGTCTTTTCAACAAATGGTGCTGGGAAAACTGGATATCCACATGGAAAAGAATGAAGTTAGACCCATACTTTATGCCATATATAAAAATTAACTCAAAATGGATCAGAGACCTAAACATAAAAACTAAAACCATAAAACTCTTAGAAGAAAATATAGGGGGAAATCTTCATGACATTGGGTTTGGCAATGATTTCTTGTATATAACACCAAAAGCTCAGGCAACAAAGGAAAAAATAGGTAAATTGGACTTCATCAAAACTTAAAACTTTCAGGCATCAAAGGATACAGTCAACAAAGTAAAAAGGCAGCCCTCAGAATTGGAGAATGTTTGTAAATCATATATCTGAGAAAGGATTGATATCCATCATATATAAATAACTACAATTCAACAGCACAAAAAACAAACAACACAATTTAAAAATGGGCAAAGGTCTTGAATAGACTTCTTCCAAAAAAGATATGCAAATGGACAACAAGCACATGAAAAGATGTTCAATATCACTAATTATAAGGGAAATGCAAATCAAAACCACAGTGAAATATCACTTTATACCCATTAGGATGGTTATGATAGAAAGAAAGAGAGAGAGAGAGAGAGAGAGAAAAAAGGAGGGAAGAAGAGGAAGGAAAAAAAGAAAACAAGTATAAGTGGTGTGGAGAAATTGGAATCCTTGTGCGTTGCTGGTAGGAACGTAAAATGGTACAGCCACTATGAAGACAGTATGGTGGTTTCTCAAAAAATTAAGCAAGGAATTGCTATATGATCCAGCAATTAAATTTCTAGGTATATACTCAAAAGAACTGGAAGCAGATATTTGTACACCAATGTTCATAGCGGCACTATTCACAATAGCCAAAAGGTGGAGACAACCCAAATGTCCACTGATGGATGAATGGATAAACAGAATGTGGCATATACATGCTTTGGAATTTATTCAGTCTTAAAAAGGAAGGAAATTCTCTGACGCATGCTACCTCATAGATGAACCGTGAAAACATTATGCTAAATGAAATAAGCCAGACACAAAAGGACAGATATTGTATGATTCCACTTATATGAGGTACCTTGAACAGCCAAACGTACAAAGAAAGTAGCATAGTGGTTACCAAGGCCTGGGGAAAGGAGGACTGAGAAGCTATCCCTTAATGGCTACAGAGTCTCAGTTTGGGATGACGAAAAATTTCTGGAGGTGGATAGTCATGATGTTGCACAACAATGTAAATGTACTTGATGCTACTGAATTGTACACTCAAAAAGGGTTAAAATGGTAATTTTTATGTGAAAAGTATATTTTTTCACAATAAAAAAATATTTTTTAATAAGGAGAGAGAGAGAGATGAATCAAATATGGTAAAATGTTAACATTAAAATCTCTTTAAACCCAGTGGTAGGCTTACATATGGTCTATTTTATTAGTTTCTGTACTTTTCTATGAACTTGAAATATCTCAGCTTAATTTTTGTTAATTGTTATAAATTGGGATGGAAAGTTTTTCTTAAAATTCTCTGGCCTTCACTGTCAAGTAGAATGGTAAGAATATGGGATAAGGTACTGAAGGCTGAAGGTGGTCTCTCTAATTATAGGATTAGGTCTAAAATAGGCTTCTCACATTTCATGTGCTTGCACGCAGATGCTGCTGGTTCACAGACACACTTTGAGTAGCAAGGGTCTAAAGAATGAAAACATTCTACGTATATTATCTTTCCTCTGAAATTTTCTTCTCAATTATGTACTACTAGATAATAAAGGGCTGAAACCAGTCTGGATTACCTTTAAATGAAAATCCTATCATCTTATAATTTATTTGGTAAAGACTACTCTAAGGCAAAATTACAAACAAATCCTAATCATTATTGGAAATATTTCTTAAGGACTGCATCTCCTTTAAAAATCCTAGTTGAAAACTTTGGACTCAGCTTTCAAAATCCATAGTAAATGCATAGTTTGGGACATATTAATTCCTCTTCCCCAAATGAATTTTAAAATAGGAATTGCTATAGCACAAATTTCCATTGATGACAAGTTACTTCACTTAATTATATAGTCCTTGAACTGTTTCTTTTTTTTTTTTAATTCTAGGATAATCCTAGGTTGAGAGTTAATAATTTCACCTGCTATAAAATGACTAATTGCCTAAAATTGAAAAAGCCCTAGGAGAAGATTTCTTGCCAGAATTGTTTAGAATCTGTTCTGTCTGGTGAGCCACAAGGTGCCAATCTAATTCTCTGAATTAAAGCTTTCAGGTCTAATGCTCCCAGAATTGGCCTAAATGTGATCCCCACCTCATTGCCAAAAAGGGAGAAATCTCTGTCCCCCAGTTAACCACCAGACCCCTGGACTGCTCTTCAGAATCAAATGATAGGGTTCTCTAAGTGACTATAGTTGATCAAGAGTAAGCAGATCTCAGCCATAATTACCCCACTGCTGAGCTAGTTTTATCATATCCAGCAAAGTTTTAAATAACATAACACTATTTGTAACATTCATTAATCTTTCATCAACCTGTGATTTCAGAAGCATGAATTGTCTTTAATCCAAACTGAAAATTTTGACAAATGTTCTAGGTCAATGGTTCTTTGGAATCTGTACTGCTCTTCCAAACTGAATAATAGTCATAAATAATAACAATACATACAGCTAAACTTTATGGTGCCCTAACTCTGCGCCAAGCCCTGTTCTACACATTTTACATGGATTATCTCATTGAATCCTTACAACAGCCCTGTGAGACAGGTATTATCATCATTCTCCAACTCACAGGTAAGAAAACAGAGACTCAGAAAATTAAATAACAAGACCAAAGCCACAGAGTAAGTGGCAGTTTCTGACTCCAGAGCCCTGTTCGCCTCTATGATGCTCAATTGC
Organism: Daubentonia madagascariensis; assembly: GCA_023783475.1. NCBI lineage: Eukaryota > Metazoa > Chordata > Mammalia > Primates > Daubentoniidae > Daubentonia > Daubentonia madagascariensis. The sequence goes on along the minus strand of JAKFHU010001798.1, from coordinate 92,849,929 downwards.
TAATTTTAATTACAGTTGCTAATTCCAGTCATAAATGGGGTCAAAGAGCACTGCTCTAAACTGCTGGATAGAATTATGGTAAATTGGAAAGCATGTCCCTTTCTTAGCAAGCATCCTCCTCTGTAAGATGTCTTTATTTACTGTCACTTGGAGTAGTCATTAAAATCATATGGGCTGCTCGATAATTACTGTCAAGAAAAAAAAATCTTTACATTTGACAGAGAGTCTGCAATATTCAAGTAGAAGAGCACTAATGCCTCTATTGAATTGTTCAGTTCATTTTAGGCACTTAGGGGAGTTTGTATCAGGAGGGCAACAATCTAAGGGTGTGCTGAGGTTTCTTTTTGAAGAATAGCTTAATTGTAATGCAGACCTGAATATAAAAAGCTGGGGCTTGAATAATATCAGCACATTTTTATGTGTAAGGCAGTTAAATTCCCTTCCAAATTACTTACTTCCCTCAACAAAAGCTAGGCTCTTCTTTCCTAAGCCTGATGCTACATCAGCGAGTAGAAGGGCTCCGTGTAGGTAAAAAATATTAATAGCCCAAAAGGAGTATTTTCACATTGACTCAAAAATCATCTATCCATGTGCTGTGCCAGTGTTGGGAGAGCTCGTACTCCAGGGAGGGAGTGGGCGGGGAGGCCAAAGGAGGGAAAGGCTGAAGGATATTGACAGTATTGGGTCAAAAACAGAAAGCCCAATCCATTTCAATCTCATTTGCAGTTTTAAATTACAACTTTCACTGATGAAGTCTCTATTTCAAAAAGACATTTCTCAATAAAATGTAATTCAGACACAATTTGCTTGCCAGATGCCAGATTGCAATCTTATTGCTCTGGATTTGCATAGCACATTTTCATCAGGATCTGAAGGCACTAAAGACATATTTAACTTAAGAAAGGGGACCAAGAGACCAAGAGGCTTCCTAAAGGTATGAAAAGTGAGCTTTTTTGATGCTATACCAAAACTCAATAAATAGTAGTTTCTTTAAGATTTGTTGCAATGTGGAATCTAAAACCATGTCAATGAACTTTTCATAATGTTACATTAAAATTCACTGGTCATATGCTCTTTGAATGGCTCTTTTACCCATGTTATGCATGTAATATGCCATGCATTGTCATTTGGAAAATGTTAGTTCACTAATTTTGAAAATCTTCCAAATATTGACACATTATACAATAACAAAAAGTTACATTTGTTAATATATATTATAATGCTAGCATATAATCCTAATATTTGTTAATATAATACTGATCTAAGAAAAATCATTAAGTATTGGGAAGCTATTAAGCTCATGATGATGAATAGCAGTTTTTTAGAATTCTAATTTTTGCATGAAATCTTAGATTTTGACATTGGCAAAAATACTGCCAGTTGTTTTTCTTAAAGTGACAGTCTTCCTTTGTTCATTTTGGAGAAAATATCTGCCAGATACCAAAGTTTGAATATCCATAGCTTGTCAGTCATTCCTTCAGGTAAAAATAGTGTTCCAAAAATAAAGTTCTAATGCAAACAATTGCTTAAGTTCTTATTTTCAAGACAACTTTCTTTGATTGACAAAAGTGCTTCATGAAGTGGGCTTCCCATATCATCACACAGAAACATTAAAAAATTGTTCCAACTGCATGGTGGTGAAAAATAGGATGAAAACTAGTACATGTGCCCTTGCCTAGATGTGCATTATGGCATTAGCAGCTTTAACCACCATTGCTTTTGTACCATTAGTGCAAATGACAGCACGGTTACAAAGGTAAGTTAGGTCTTAATAATATTATAAATGTAGTTTTTTATGTTGCAGACTCCCTGAAGAGGTCTCAGGGACCCCCAGGGGTTAGTGGGTCACACTTTGAGAACAACTGGAATAGATTACAGTTTACATAAAAATTCACCACATCTAAAATGAGTTCTAATAGCTCCACAATTCTGCAGCGTGTGGTAGCTAAGCAGGTGGCCTACCATGAGGAAGACTCTTGACTGAGGAACAAATGTTGTGCGATGAAATGCCACTTTCATTTGAAAAACTGTACTGTTTTTTTGGTATGTTACCAAAAGGTAGATGATTCTAGCCATTGATGTGGGAAGGGGGAATTGCAGCAGGAGCTCAGACAGATGAGGTTGGAAGGACTCAGGAAATCTCAATAACCAACCTGACCTCATTGATTGGGAGCCAGTGCCCAGACCTCATACTTGGCAGGCATTAGAAATGCCAGGATGCCCTGGGAGCGGAGAGGGACCTGGTACCTGGCATTTCAGATAGGCTTAGGCAAGAGGGAGCTGGGGCAAAGGTTATTGACATCTGAGAGAAAGAGAGTTGGGCATTCCCAATGAGGCCATTGAAGGCCCCTCCCTGTCCCTGTGGCTTAGTTGGCAGGACTTGTCATCATCTGTCTCCTTCCCCCAGATCCCTTTCAGCATGTACCTCCATGCCCCAGTCCCATAATCATCATGAATTTCAAGAAAGGGGCTAAGAAGGTCCTTATCCCATCACATCCCCAAATTGGGCTCCCAGTTCTTAAACAAACACCTCATGATTAGGCTTCAAAAATTCATGTTTATAGTATGACCTCATAATTTTTATTTTTGGTATGAATCACTTATTTCTTTTGTGATGTATTTTTTAAACTCTCATTCTTATTATTGAGAAATGACATCTTTTTCTATTGATTCTGATGAGATCTTTGTTGCTGCTGTTTTGGTAACAAGAAGGAACAGCTGGGGTAGGGGGTATACAGGGTCATTTGTGTTGTGTACAGAAAATACTTTATAGACATTGTGAAAAAGTTCTCCCATGTACCCCACATGATTTTATCTGTAAGCAAGTCTTGTGATATCAGTAATATTTATAAGTAATTCTACTTGATAGATGGAGAAACTGAGGCACCCAGGGTTTAAGTGACTTGGCTCAAATCAATGAACAAATACAAGAGTTGAATACTCTCAGTCAAATGTGTTTTATTCATAGGCCAGTGATTCTGGGAGGATTTCAGAACTCAGGCTCATATCCCACCCCCTTATCTATCAACACCTCCTACCATAGCCCCCACAAAAAAATTCAGTCCAATTTTTTATCCATATTGTTGACAACATCTGGGATGTTAATTAGGAGAGTGAATCCTAATTAAATATCAGTCAGAGACAAGAAAGGAAGGAAATAAATAAAAGCTTACCAGGAAAGCTTTTTCATGGTAGCTTTTAGTTACAAAAACATGTTCTAAATATGCATTCGGGTTTTTTTAAATAAATATTGAGTAATGAGTGACAAGCCCATTCTACCCTCTCAGAAGTCTACAGATACCACCTTTTTTTAATATTTCAAAATATTAAGGGAGTACAAATGTTTTTGTTACATGGATACATTTTATAATGCTTAAGTCAGGGCTTTTAGTGTGCCCATCAACCGAATAGTGTTCATTGTACCTGATAGGTAAGTTTTTACCCCGCTCCCCTCCCCCTTCTTGATTTCCAATGACCTTTACATCTCTTTGTGCCCATGTGTGCCCATCGATTAGCTCCCAATTATTAGAGAGTACACGTGCTGTTTGGTTTTCCATTCTTGAGATACTTCACTTAGGATAATGGTCTCCAGTTCCATCCAAAGATACTACCTTTAATGAATGCCTGGAAGCAGAGCTCTCAACTTCTTTCAGTGTGATTGGTGGGTCTATATTTGTGTTATAGAAAGTGTTCTATAATTTAATACTTATTGGAAAAAATGCTACTTTGAATTGGTCTGTGACCCTAGTTGTCTTGTTTTTCCTATCTTTCTTTGTTCTTATGAAGAGCTCCTGTTGGCTTTTAATTTATGGTACTAAATATATTCTGACAGAACCATAGCCCAAGCCTCAGTGTTCTTCAGGCCTAATTTGATTAAAGGTATAAATGAAATTAAGAAGCTTCTTGCAGTGCAGAGAACATTAATATTGGGCGAAATGTTTTATGGGAACGCTGATGATTCCTATTATTACTTACTTCTATCTTTGTCATTGAACCCCTCCATCTCTTGCTCAGGGGTTTAGTTTATTATGTGCATTTGAGTTATTGATAACTGATTAGCACTTAATTTCAGTATTATGATAATGAGCCCAACACTTCAGATATATGGCTGTAGATGTCATTGGTTTTGCTCCATTAGTTCCCAACCCCAACTCTCCATCTTGCATCAAGCTTTCCACATTCACAAAGGGTACTGGGTAAGCAATCAGAGTTGACTTGACAAAAATCCCACAGTGCTCTGTCAACTTCCAAAACACTTATTATTGATAGGAAATCAAAAGCATAATCTAAAAAGCTTATGTAACTCTTATTATATCTTGAATTTGTACAGGGCATTCTTACTAAGGAAATCAAAGTACTATTGAAGTTATCTTAAATTATCTTAACCAACATTTATTCAGTGTCTATAATGTTTGTGGCATTATACTAGCCACTGTGGGGGATATAAAAATGAATAAGGCCTGGTTTCTGCCTTATGGAAACCTAAAATAGAGGTGGGAAGATAACAATAATTATAACATGTATGTTGTTGAGCTTTATAATGTTGAAGATACTGTTCTAAGTACCATATATACATTATCTTATTTTTCCCCAACTATTAATATTTGGGTAGGTATTATTATCCTCATTTAATACTAACAAAGAAACTGAAGCTCAAGAAGAGTAAATAATTTACCAAAGGATATTAATTTACCAAAAGATATTTGAACTATGACTCAAATTCATACCTTTGATTCTAAAATCTTAATACTTAACCAAAATCTACAAGGTATAAAAACTGAAAATGGTAAAACAAAAAACCAAAAAAGATAAAATTAATTACTCAATGTTTCTAGACTTTCCCAGGCCATGGATACAAAACAAAGTCACACAAACATCAATAATGCAGAAATCCGGTTTTCTCTTTACCTGCACCCATAGGGCATCTGGTGACCCCCTCTGAAGTGTACACTCCCTCCAAGTTTATTTTTGGGAATCCACAAAAGGCAGCACAGTTTCATGTGTGCTTGCAAACCACTCTGTGGGCTGTAGTCCTCAGGAGACAACTCGCTGAGGCTCAATGGAACATGAAGAGTTAGAACTAGACACTGAAGGACAGGGAGTCTTACCCATCCTGACTGATACGATTCCTTAGTACAAGTTCCAAATTTCACTGTTCGTCTTTGATACTTAGCATAATAAGCAACTGGGACTGTGGGAGCCATGGAGTTTTGCCACCCACATGCCTTTTACTGCTAAGCAAAGAAGGGGGAAAAGGGACTACCACAAAGGAGCACCAAGACCTACCTGGCATGTACCAGCAGGATCCAGGGGAGGATGTATGAGACTGGGTCCTGAGGGGCTCGATCAAGGAGGCTGGAACACAAAAGTGGATAGCAAATAGTGTGTTGACTTGGGACTATTTTTCTGAGATATAGGATTTAACATCTCTCCTTGGAAAGGACCTCAGAAGTGGTGCAAACTCTACTATGATGGCTCCCAGAGGTATGGAAAAAACATTGAACATGATGAGTGAAGTTGAAATGCCAGAACTACCATGATAGATAGTAGATGAAGGGATAAAGAGGCTTGGGTCAGTGAGAATGCTGGACTGGATATACTATATATGGAAAAAGGGGATTGTTCCACAGGAAGGCCCAGAGGCCACACTATTTGTCAGGCCATAAGGAGTACACTACCAAGAAGAGTAAGACATTTGATGGTGGCTCCCCTCTGCAGGCCAGGGTAATACCATTACAGAATTGGGCTTACTGATAGCAAAGGAAATGATAGGACCCCAAACCATATAGTCCAGGTGGCAGCACTTAGCTCCCAGAAGCCAGAGGTTTACAATTACTATGGGAACCAGCAAGGTTGAATGGCAGTCTAGAGTGCCTATCTCAAAACACAGCATCCAAAGGGGCAACATAATAGAGAGCAACAAGGGTACTACTCAATTTACACCAGCAGAAAAAGTCAAGACAAATGTCTGGGAGGCTGAGGACGCTCACCCAGTAAAGAGGCACAATCATTTGCCTCTTTCTGGACCTGAGCCAGTTTTCAGATCCAGAACCCATTGCCTGAAGATGTAGACAACTTCCCAGGAGGAAAGACTCTGCTATACCTTCAATACCCAATGAGCCTCTTGAGGTTCTGCAGGTAGCATATCCAACATCTAGGGTTGCGCTGCCAGCCCATATACTGGGTGATACAAAAGGCTGCCAGACCTTTGTGTAGCCTAAAAGAGAAAAGTGCTCTACAGCACATTCAATCTATGGTAAAAGTTTAGCCCTGCCACTTGGGCCATATGATCTGGCAGATACTATGGTGTTAGACGTATCAGTGTCTTAGTCTATTTGTGCTGCTGTAATAGAATACCATATACTTGGTAATTTATAAAGAATAGAAATTTATTTTCTCACAGTTCTGGAAGCTAGAGTCTAAGATCGAGGTGCCAGCAGGTTCAGCTGTCTGGTGAGGGCCACTCTCTGCTTCCAAGATAACACCTTATTTCTGCATCCTCCAGAGGGGAGGAACCTGTGTCTTCACATGGTGGAAGGCAGAAGGGCAAGATAGCCAAACACTGCTGTGAAGCCTCTTTTACAAGGGCCTTAATCCCATTCATGAGTGAGAAGACCTCATAACCTAATCATCCCTTAAAGGTCCTACCTCTTAATACCATCACATTAGCCATTGAGTTTTAACACCTGAATTTTGGAGGGAACATATTCAAACCATAGCAATCAGTAAGAGGAAAAGATGCCATGTAGAATTTACGGCAAGTCTCAGTGGAAGAATTACACTACAGAGCACTACAGGTATTAATCACTCCATCTAAGTGTTTTCTTCCAGAGAACCCAACCTGTGATCAGGGCACACAGGATTCTTTCAACATTGCCATGTGACGAGGATGCAATGTATTATAGAAAGAGACAGAAATCAGGCAAAAATACAAGCTTTACAGGAAGCATATATTGGGTTTATCTATATGATCTTTCTGTATTTTAAGAAGGGCAATTACCCTCACAAACAGGCTATTCATTATCTCCCCCATGAAAAATGTTCTGAGGAGTATTGCCAAGACCCACTCCATGTACCTTTTACAGGAGGAAGCCACTGTTCTTTATCTTTCCAAAGTCATGCAAAATCCAACACTCAAGAACCAGTGCCAAAGCCTGATCCTTATATTCCCTGATGAAGACCTTCAAGGAACCACAGAATCACAAAATGTTGGGAATGGAAACAAAAAAATGCTGAAACAAAGATACTGAATTAGATATCCCTAATCAGGGTGCTTTTGGCTGCAAATCAGAATACCCAAGTAAAAAATGACTTTAAAAACAATAGCGTTATATTAAAAATAAAAATTCGTGACCCAAGTTTATTTCAGGGACCAATTCAATAGCTCAGCGATATAATAAAAGACACAGACTCTTTTTGTCTTACTGCTTTGTCATCTTTAGCATGTTGATGATGTAAAAGACTTTGCAGGTCTTTATTTTCACTGATAGAGTCTGATGCATACTATGGAGACTAAAAATACTTGATCATCGTTTTCCCACTTTCCTTTGGGACTTTGGCATGGGACCTAAGGGGAAGTCTGCCTTTCCCAGAAAGGTTTCCTTCCCAATAAAAAGACTCACAAGGAAATAATCCCTCTTTCTCTTCTGTGATCTTCTTGATGTCATGTTTTCTGTTCTTGATGCCAGGAACTATGGTAGCCATCTGCAACCATAGAAGAGACATTTTCAACATGCTAAAGATGACAAAGCACTATGACAAAAAGAGTCTGTGTCTTTTATTATATCACTGAGCTATTGAACTGGTCCCTAAAATAACCTTGGGTCACGAATTTTAATTTTTAATATAACGCTATTGTTTTTAAAGTCATTTTTTACTTGAGTATTCTGATTTGCAGCCAAAAGCACCCTGATTAGGGACTATCTAATTCAATATCTTTGTTTCACAACAAAGAAACTGAGACTCAGAGTGTCTTGCTCCACACCCACCGTGATTAGGTGTCACAGCTACAGCTCAAATGCTGGTGTCCTGATTCTTGGACTAAAGCACCTTCCACCAACCCTTATAGAACATTCTAGCCATAATCAAAAGGAAGTAAAATGACCACAGAGAGGCTGGTAGGCTCTGAAAGAAAGCCACCAAGGCACTCAGGGAGAAGAGGGCTCCTGCCGCTGAATACAGACCAATAGGACAGGATCCTAGTCAATTGTGAGTGATTCTTCTGCCTTGTTTCTGACCTTGTGTCCCCAGAAAGCCAATTAAAAATAAGCATTGACCATGTCACTGTCCCAGATACACAAAAATAACATTACTGTACATGACAAAAAGTGAACCAGATTCTCTGAATTTTTTTCCAACTTCCAAAAATAGTTAGGACTCATTGCCAAAGAGAATGGGGCTTAAATTCCCATGAAAAAACATCAGTCCATGGCATTTGCTCCAGTGTAGAAATAATTAAATACACACTGAAGAATGAAATTCTCAGTGCTCTCTCTCATCCCATCAGCCTGTTTTCTGAAAGTAAAGAAAAAAATTTTTTCAATAATGCAGCAACTGCAATGTAGTGCAGAAAGCACTAGACTTGGAATCAGGAAAACTGGATTCTAGTCTATAGGAAATACTTGTTATTCTTTTTGGTCACCCAGCATCTGACCCTCTCTTTACAGGAATCTCTCATCTCAAAACACAGAGCCCCTCTCTCATTGTATAATCTTAAAACACCAGATATTTATTTTTCCCAGCTTCCCTTACAGCTAGAATTTGGGCACATGACCTAAGCTCTACTGTGATGGCTAATTGTATGTGTCAACTTGACTGAACCACAGAGCGCCCAGACATTTGGGCAAACATTGTTCTGGTATGTCTGTGAGGGTGTTTCTGAATGAGATAAACATTGTAATCAGTAGACTAAGTAAAGCAGATCGCCTTCTCCAATGTGAGTGGGTCGCATCCAATCCATTAAAGGCCTGAATAGAACACAAAGATGTGGTTAGAGAGAATTCACTCTGCCTGCCTGTCTTTGAACTGGGACATCAATCTTCTGTCTTCCAACTCAGACTGGAGCTTACACTATCAACTCTCCTGGTTCTCAGACCTTCACATTTGGACTAGAACTATACCATCAGGTTTCCTGGGTCTCTAGGTTGCCAACTGCAGATTCTGGAACTTCTCAGCTTCCATAACTATGTGAGCCAATTCCATATATTTATATTTCCTATCAGTTCTGCCTTTCTGGAGAACCCTAATAAAACCACCAGTCAGAAGATTTTGAACAGAAAGCTAGTGTGGCAAAGAAGGATCCAGAGAGAAGATTTACCAAGAGGGGAGGGGAAAGAGAGTTGATTAGATACTCCTAGTTGAGGTTTGGAATCACAGGAAGAAATCCTTGAGCTTTGCAAGAAAAGACAAAGGGTCTGAGGCTCTTGTTTTCTTTCAGTGCTGAGTCACTGGACATTACTGATTTACAAGTCAGTCTTTGGCTCCTGGCCAGACAGGAAGCTCCATGAGGAGAGAAATCTTCACTGGCCTGTTCACCACTGTATCCCCAGCACCCAACTCAGTGCCTGCAGCCTAGAACCTGCTCAAAAATGTTTGTTGGATGAATGAAGTCTGCTCTGTATGGGAACACATCAGCCATTTCTTGAAAACAGGATTGTTTTGGGATTTTTATATTGACCAAATCTAACCCTTCTCAGTATAGTAACTTTAAAGAAACCCCAGGCTAACAGAAGCATAACAACAACCAAAGAAGTTTGGATTTGGGCTTAATTTCAGGTTTGACTTGGATGGGAAGAAGTCACAATACTGAATATTTCTCTAATGATTAAGAATATAGTGATTGGTGCCTTGGCTGGGAAAATGATATCCTCCAACCATATGCATTCTCATACCTTGTGCCAAGATGAGCTGGGATATAGGATGACAAGACCCACCTGGACCACCTCCAACCAGACACCCTCAGCAGTGGCTCAACTCCCATTCTCGTCTTGCATGTTACATTTTGCTGTTGTCATTAAAAGGTGAAAGGAGGATCAAGTGAGCAAGCAGATTTCTTCTTTACAATTTAGCTTGTAATCAAATCTGTGAGTCTTTAATTATTTTCTTGATGTGTTCATTATAAGAGAGCTTTAGTTCAAAAGGTAGCAGAAGCCTGAAAGTTAGATTTGTACAAAAATTGAAAAAACAGCTCATTTTGCCAGAATCATACTTCTTCAGACCAGCATGTGGGAGTGGCAATAAAAAAGGCAAGGCACAAACAGGCCCTTGATAGTCCCCTGTTGGAACAGAAACTTCTCTGGGTCCTAATAGGCTTTAGTATATGACAGACATAAGAGCTAACCCTTATGAGTACTTTTTATGTGCCAGTCACTGCCTAAACACTTTACATGTATTAATTGAGATAATCCTCATAAATCTCTATGAGGTATATTACCTTCATCATACCCATTTTACAGATGAGCCAAGGCAGATAGAGAGAAGTAAGTAACTTGCCCAAGTTCACACAGCTAGGAAAGAAAACACTGAGATTTGAACCCACGTATCTGGCTCCAGAGTCTGTGCTCTTAACGACTACCCAGTGTGAACACTAACTGGAGAACTTCATGCCTCCTGGCATAGATTACATGGTGCTCACTGACAAAAGAGGAACCAAGGCTAAGAAGTGGTGAGTAAGGAAGGAGCTGAGGAACAGAGAGCAAGTTTAAGGACTTTTTAAAAATTAAAAATATCACCTTTATTGTTATTTATTTCTGGCTATAAAAATAATAACTTCATTGGAGAAAATGTGGAAAACACTAAAAAAAAGTATAAAAAAGAAAGTAAAAATCATACCCAAGTTTGAGTCCTTTACCCCGCCTACAGCTCTCATTAATTGATTGATTCGCCCATCTCGTCTACCAATAATTCGCTATATATTTGCCAAGTGCTGTGCGTGGCTCGATGGAACAAGTAAAATTGTAAAGGTCACATAACTAACTCATCTTTAGTTAGCTTAGAAGAGGAAGTAAAACATACATAAGAAATGTCATATTATCTACCGTTTATGGCAATCTGTAATTAAAAGTGATACAAATGGAGGACAGAGGATTTTTAGGGCAGTGAAATTATTCTGTATGATACTGGAATGATGGGTGCATGTCATTGTACATTTGTTCAAACCCATAGAATATACAACACCAAGAATGAACCCTATTGTAAACTATGGACTTTGGGTGATAATGATGTGTCAATGTAGGTTCATCATTCATAACAAAGGTACTACCCTGGTGCGGGATGCTGATAGTGGGACAGGCTGTGCACATGTGCGCTGGGGGGGTGGGGCAGGGGATATATGGGAAATCTCTGTACTTTCTGCTCAATTTTGCTGTGAACCTGAAATTACTCTAACAAATAAAGTGTATTTAAAACTCAAAGTGACCATTTAAAAAAAAGTGATAGTTAAAATAACTAACGCTTTGTGAGCATTTACTGTAAGCCACACAGAAATCTAAGAAACTCTAAGCGAATTAACTCATTCAATTCTCACTACAACTGAATGAGGTGACACTGTCTTTAAATCCCCCTTTTATAGAAGTGGGAACCAAGGTGCAGAAAAGCAAAGCAACTTACCAAAAGTCACCAGCTAACAGATATAGAAAAAATAATCCTAAAAATTTATATGGAACCACAAAAGACCCAGAAAGTCATCCTGAGCAAAAAGAACAAAACTGGAGGAATCACACTACCTGAGTTCAAACTATACTACAGGGCCATAGTAACCAAAATAGCATGGTACTGGCATAAAAATAGACATATAGACTGATGGAACAGAGTAGAGAACCCAGAAATAAATCCACACATCTATAGTGAACTCATTTTTGATAAAGGTGCCAAGAATATACATTGGGGAAAGGACAGTCTGTTCAATAAATGGTGCTGGGAAAACTGGATATCCGTATGCAGAAGAATGTAACTAGACCTCTATCTCTCACCATATATAAAAATCAGCTCAAAATGGATTAAAGACTTAAATCTAAGACCTGAAACTATGAAATTACTAAAAGAAATACTTCAGAACAATGGGCAATGATTTCTTCAGTAATATCTCAAAAGCATAGGCAACGAAAGCAAAAATGAACAAATGAGATCACATCAAGCTAAAAGCTTCTGCACAGCAAAGAAAACAATCAACAAAGTGAATAGACAACCCATAGAATGAGAGAAAATATTTGCAAACTACTCATCTGACAAAGGATCAATAACAAGAATATATAAGAAGCTCAAACAACTCAATAGAAAAAACTCAAATAATCCAATTAAAAATGGGCAAAAGAACTGAAGAGACATTTCTGAAAAGAAGACATGCAAATGGCCAACACGTATATGAAAAAATGTTTGACACCATTAGTCATCAGAGAAGTGCAAATCGAAATGAGGTATCATCTCACCCCAGTTAAAATGGCATTTACCCAAAAGACAGGCAATCACAAATGCTGGCAAGGATGTGGAGAAAGAGGAACATTCATGCCCTGTTGGTGGGAATGTAAATTAGTGCACCCACTATGGAGAACAGTATGGAGGTTCCTCAAAAAACTAAAAATAGAATTACCATATGATCCAGCAGTCCCACTGCTGGGTATATACCCAAAAGAATGGAAATCAGTATATCGAAAAGATATCTGCACTCTCATGTTTATTGAAGCACTATTCACAATAGCCAAGAATTGAAATCAACCTAAGTGTCCATCAACAGATCAATGGATAAAGAAAATGTGTTATATATACACAATAAACTATTATTCAGCCATAGAAAAGAATGAAATCCTGTCATTTGCAACAACATGGGTGGAACTGGAGAACATTATGTTAAGTGATGTAAGCCAGGCACAAAAAGACAAATTCCCTATGCTTTGACCATATGTGGAAACTAAAAATTAAAACAACTGAGCTCATGGAGATAGAATGATGGTTACCAGAAGCTGGGAAGGGTAGTGGAGACGTGGGGATAAAGTGGGGACAGTTAATGGGTGCAAAAATATAGTTAGTTAGATAGAATGAACAATATTTGATAGCACAACAAAGTGACTATAGTCAACAATAAGTTATGGTATACTTTAATATAACTAAGAGAGTTGAATTGGAATGTTCTTAACACAAAAAAATGATGAATATTTGAGGTAATAGGTAGCCCAGTTACCCTGATTGGATTGTTACACATTGTATGCCTGTATCAAAACATCACATGTACCCCACAAACATATACAACTATTATGTATCCATAATAATTAAAAATTTTAAAAAACACACACACAAAAGTCACTAGCTAGTAAGTGTAAATCCTGAATCTCAATCTGATCAGTTAGTTCCAAAAACCACACTAGATTTCAGGTCTTGAGCCCACCCCAGAAAGACTAGTAACAGCTTATGAGCCCAACACTGCTAAGCACCATAGACATTGTATCTTCAGGCCAGAGCTGGAGATGTCTGTTTGTCTGCAGTTGGTCATCTTGTCCCGCCCCTCCCAGCCCTCTCTAGCTCAGCTCACTTCCCAGCAACGGCTTGCTCTTTTCCCTCCAGGGCTGCCCCAGCTTTCCCCACATCCTCCCGCCTGGCACTTCTACCCAGGCTGTGGTTTGGCCCTGGAGGTCTGGACCTGACAGGGACAGCCTGAGCCCAACCTCAAGGGAACAGGGAAAGTTCAGTGTTTGCCTGAGGCATAAGAAGTCATTCGGCAGTCAGTAATTCTTACTTGTTAGCACTCCATCCCGGCAGGGACCTTCTCATGGGACCTTCAGGCCTGTTGAGGAGGCCAGCCTTGGTAGGCCTGCTTCCCTCCCTCACCCTCCTTCAAGAGGCGTTAGCAAGATTTCTTTCTGATAAAAATTTATTTCTGTAGAATTTCATAAGCATTCATCCACTTCACAAATTTGCTTAAAACTGTACCAAACTATATTTTCATGCATTTTTAAAAAGAGTCTGTGGTAGCTTGACTTCAAAGATGGCTGCCATCAATTACTGCCCCCCTGCAGGCATATGACACTCTCCCTTGGGAAGGTGGAATCTATCCCTCCACACCCTTGAATACACCCTTGAATATAGGCTGGCCTGCGACTGCTCTCAACAACAGGATATGGTGGAAGTGACATTGTGCCAGTTCTGGGCCCTGGTCTTTAAGAAGACTGGCAGTTGCCACTTTCTGCCTCCTGGAGCCCTGAGTGCCATGGAAGAAATCCAGGCCACTCTACCGGCAAGAGGCCATGTGGAGGGAGCACCGAGATGTTACACATGTGCATGAAGAAGCCATGTTGAATGTCCAGCCCAGTGAAGCTTTCTGATAACTCCAGCCCCAGACTCCCAAGCAAGAACTGCTGAGCTCAGCTCATTCAACCCATAGACCCATGAAAAATGATAATAAATTATTGTTTTAAGTCACTAAGTTTTGGGTTGGTTACCCGGTAATAAATAGCTAAATTATAATCATTCACTTTAACCCAGTAATTCTAGGAATCTAGAAAATAATCTGAAATACAGTCCAAGATTCATGAACAAAGATGTTTAATATACATCAATGATCATTATAAAAAACGAACACCACATGTACTCACTATTAAACTGGAACTAACTGATGAGCACACATGTGCACAAAGGGAAGTAAAACTCAGTGGAAATCAAGCAGGGGGAGGGGGAAGGAGGGGATGGGCGAAAACCTATCTAACGGGTACAATGAACACTATTTGGGTGACAGGCACACTTATAACCATGACTCCAGCATCACAAAAGCGATCCCTGGAACCAGAAACGTTTGTGCCCTCTTAATATTTTGAAATGAAAACAAAAATAAAATAAAATAAAATAAATAATAAATTCATTCAAATAAAAAGAGATCACTATAAAAAGTAGGAGAAAACATAGGGTAATAGTTAAATAAATTATACATACAATCTATTAGGTAGTTTAAATAATGCTTTCTTTTTATTTTTTTATTTTTTTTGAGATGGGGGTCTTGCTCTGTCACCCAGGCTGGAGTGCCGTGGCACGATCATAGCTCACTGCAGCCTCAAACTTCGGAGCTCAAGTGATCCTCCTGCCTCAGTCTCCCAAGTAGCTGGGATCAAAGGCATGTGCCATTGGGCCCAGCTAAATAATGCTTAAGAAGAGTTTTTAATATCATCATAAAATGCTTATGTTTAAAAGAAAATGAGTCACCAAATTATAAATACTGTATGATCATTACCACATAATATACATATATAGAGAGATGATTGGAATTATATTTGCCAAAATGTTATCAGCATTTTTAATTGGTGGTGAGAATGGATGATTGTTATTTTCTTCTTTATAGTTTTCTGGATTTTTCTAAGTTTTCTACAGCAGGATTGTATTTTTAGATACATACATACATAACCTTAGAGGAACCCTTGAACCTGAGCACCCACCCAGGGCATAAGAGTTTTGTTAAGCATAATGATTACAGGCAGGGCTTAGCCCAGACAGCCTGCTTGAGTTAGAATTCCTCCTCCTCCTCTTCCTCCTTTCCCACCACCTCCTCCTCCTCCTCCTCCACCTCATACTAGCTCTCTGACCTTGGGCAAATAACTCAACTTCTGTAAACTTCCATTTCCTTATCTAAAAAACAGAGATAATTCTACTAATGACCTCAAAGGGATGTACAGATTGAATTGGGCAGTCCATACGACGAGCTTAGTACATTCAATTATTATCTAGGTGGTAATGATGTCATTATTCTTTCTTTCCAGAAAAGGTTGTCACATTTGATTTGGCATGAACCCCACCTGGACAACCAGCACTTAGTCCTTGCACAATTCTGCCTATATTACATTGAAATATTTTAATTTAGGAAAAAGACAAAAAATTAGCAGGCAGCAGGCACTATATAGTGTATAGTATGTATATTATAATAAATAAAATATTGTTCCACAGTCTGTTAGTATCCCATGATGTATATTAACAAAGAGTTTGGAAATGGGAAAAAAGATTAGCATTCAGGTTCTTACACATTTTGTCAGGCATTATGTATAATATTATAGTAGCAACAGGAGGAGGAGGCAGGAGGAAATGAAGGGCAAGGCGTGCGTGCTCAGGGAAACTGCAAAACTGAATCCACCCCGTAAGTATTATTATTCCTGTTTTGTGAATGGAGAACTGAGGCTTAAGGAAATTAAGTAGCTTGACTAAGGACACACAAATGGTAAAAGGGACTAAAGCAGAATTTGAACCCAGTGTGTTTGATTCCAAACCTCTGAGCTCAACCACAGGGATAATCTTCCCAATAACTCCACGAAATAGGCATTACCTTCAACATATCATAAAGTTAATACCTAAGAGGGTTTCCATGCTGGAATTGTCAAGATCTTTCTGGAATATTCACTCTCTCATACCCCACATAGAGTAATTCCCTGCTCAGAAGCTGGTTTTGTGACTGCACATTAAAATTACCTGGAGAGGTGTTTTACCACGCCTACCCTCTCCACACAGATTCTAATGTTACTAAGTCTGGGTGGCCACAGGCCCCGCTCGGCCTAAGGCGCCACCATGCAGCAGCACCGGCCTCCACAGTGCCAGGGCACGCTGCTCCCGAAGGGGCTCAAATGGTTTCCCCATCCCCTCACCACCCCAGTGATTCCTACTCCATCCACCAGTGCCTGCAGCTTTCCTCCTACATCTGCTCTTCTCCGACTCTCTGCTCTGTCACCAATGACATTAAGTCACTTTTCTGAATCATCCACCTTCCTCCTCTATTTCAAAGCTTCCTGGAAAGCTTTGGTGAAAGCATGTTCTATTCCTTTGTTTCAGTGAGCTTGGGAAACCACTCTTTCTGTGATTTTAATAATAAAAAGGGGAAAAAAAAAGGATCCTCAAAATCAAACATTGTTCCTAGGAACCTACCCTGTCAGTGAATTTTAAGAATAAATAAAGGAAGACTTATCAGACACCCCCTGCCCCCAAAATTGCCTGGCAGACATTTGTGCTGGCTTTTTAAGAGTGTGTGCTTCTGTAGAGAGGGCCATTCTGTATCTCGGAGGCTGACCCTGAGGAACTGTAGCTTTTGTTTTCTAAAAGTTACATTACACATAGTCTGTGGAAGATTTGTGTATTATGTCCATCTTTTTGCTCAAAAAGAGTTCCGTTCTTAAAAATCTCAAGCACTTTAACTGCAAGAAGGGAAAACCTCACTGATTCGTTTAACCGGTAAAATTATATTAAATTACAGCCCCAAACTGATGAAACTAGGGTTTTTGCTTAAAATGATGTGCCACTGTTGTTTCTATTGACTACCCCCTTCTGTGTGTTCAATATTCACATATGGAATACTCCAAAAATGTTAACTTCTTTTGACCTATTTAAGTCCTTATCTTCCCATTTTAGTTGTTTATCTCCCCATCAGTGAATATAAAACTTTTACTACTTTTCACTGATAAATCCACAGAAAGGGGCTTTTATTTGGGATGAATTGACAGTTCTCTCTTCCTATCTCTGACAGTTTAACATCTATGTGGGCACAAGGAAAGCTTTAAATAGCTCAACCTTCAGCTCTGTCTCTGGTGGGAACCGAGACTAAGAAGGATGATCTTGTCTGAACAACCTGAAACTGATTCCAGCCTCTACAGGACATTTTTGCAATTTTGCATCCAAGAAGAATCCAAAACTTTAAGCAAAATGTAAGAACTGAAACCATGATATTGCTGAACAGGATCCTCCTGAAAGGGCTTTGGCTCAATTCATCGGTATCTCGTTATTAATTTATAATACCTTTTGCTGAAGCAGAGATAGAGAAACGCCTAAGGACCCGACCTCCTAAAGGAGGCCCTCCTGGGAAGAGTGGATGGCTGTGACCTGCTGTTTCTGAAAATCAGTCCCAAACTAGCACAAAATCATGGACAAATGGTTCCAGCAACACAAGGCTGCTGCTTTGCTAAATTGGCCCAGAAAAACATATAGAAAAATACAGGTCAAACAATGCTTCAAAAGTTACTAAATTAAGCAAAAGCAATGAAAATCGGATAAGTAGTCACTTAGGAATAACTTACTGATTTGACAACAGACTGAAAATTCTGAAATCTTAATTTACAAATTATTTAACTTCTTAGCTATTAAAAGTCAATCATAAAGTTATTTATTTATTGTAATTCATTAACATCTTCTGGAGAAGACAGACTAAGACAAATGTGATACACTAAGTATTACAGATGAAATGGAATAAATTGAAATCAGACTTAGCAAACCAAGAGATGGACAAGGTGGTTGTATCATTTAAATACACTTGTTTAAAACTCCTCCATGGATATGGATATATCTGTCTGTATACAGTTTTTTCTGGGCTAATATGAATGATGATTATGTTTAGTTTTTATTTTGTTTAGTTTAAAGCTGTTCAATTAAGCTTATTAACTATATGCAAGTGACAGTTTATTTAACATAACAAGGATTATCTTGGCAGGAAAGATATAGATCATTTTTTTCTATATTCTTATATTAAAACCCTAATATGTCATTTTAACAGTAAATATCATTACCTATTCTATTTTTCCAAAAATTGGGGAAGAGGGCAAAGCTATCACACACTAAAGTTAGAGCTAATAGAAAAATATTGTGCAAGACATTCCCTAGGAATCCAAACAGATATTTTTCCCATTAGCATCTTCGTTTCACTATGCACTCATGGCCCGTAGATTTTAGTTGTCAACAATTATGTTCTAGTTAGAAAAAAATGTTCTGAAATTAAAAAACAACAGCACCTCAAGACCCACCAGAATAGGAAGTTTTCTGGTTTTCTGGATGCTAACAAGTTATCCTATGGTCATATTTTAAATAGAGCTGTAGAAAAACAAAAATCTACAATTTCATGAACTCTACCGAAAATGTTGAATATACTGTGCTGTTCCTCATAGCTGTGGGTACTTTTGTATTTCTTTGTTTCTCACGAAGTATTATTGTTTCATTTTTTTCCATGGTCTAGCCCCCAAGACCCTTGACTGAAGGCCCAGCGGTCTGTACTGGGTTTGAATTCACCACTAGCACCCGGGGTAACCTCAATCCGCAGGATGTAAGAAGACAAGTGAGGCAATGTCAGTGGAGTCCAGTGGCTGAACCCACTGGTTACAGAAGAAATGCCCTGATTGTCCTAAGCAAAAATTGCCACAATTCCCAATAAACAATCAGTTGTCCGTTTACTGCTATAAATAGACTTTAATACACAACCGGCTGTCTCAGGGAGAGTTGACCAAAAACACAGTAGGGAAGGGAAAAGAGAGATTTCCACATAACAGAAGAACGACTTGTCTGCAGTCTGCACTTAATGAGCTTGCACACAGATCTCCCATTTAAAATGTCAGCACGCCTGGACTCAAGCTAAGATGACGGAGACAGCACAATGGGCTTCATGTGGGAGTCTTTTTCAACAGATACTGTATTCTCTCATGGGCACCCTTGAATTCAGGATTGCGAAATAAGTGGCAGTGACCAGCAGATACACTGTAAAGTGCTGGAACACAGGAGATGTTTTAGATGATTCAGAGCAAGATGCGCTAGTTTGGCTGTGATTAGAACTAACCCTTTGCCCCATTTCTTCCCCATTTCCTGTTCTGTTTTCCTTTATCTTTTCCAGGATGACTCTCCTTCTTTCTCTTTTCTTTCACAACATAATGGATAGCCACTCTCTAGGAGAGAGTGTTTTGAGCAGTTTATTTTAACCAGGCCCAGTCCCTGGGGCAAGATGGTTTCTCAAAAATCTGATCAGGTGTGACAGAGAACAGGGCCCAGAGCAGCCAGCCACGGGCACATGCCTGTCTGTACTGCGGCAGATCCACCCACGGCTGTGCTGAGCTCTGAGCAACCAGCCGGAGATAACTGGATGTGGTCGAGGCTGAAGTGTTGCTGCAAAACTTAGTAAAGCTAAGCAGGGAAGGACGCACAGGACTTAGAGAAACAAATATAGAGATAAAGGCAGAGGGCACAAAAGACAGGCACAGAGCAGAATCCATCGCAAAAGACATATCAGGATGTTAGCTTCTCCCAGCAAAATAGGGATGAAGAAGGAACGAAAAGGTTATTTTGATTTTTTTAAAATCAAAATACGTCTTTTTTTACGTCTTTACAACATATCTTTTCCAAGGCAGTGTGAAATATGCTTGGAAATGCTGAATTTTTTCAAATGCATGCCTAGTTTGATTCCCACCCCTTAAATTTAAAAGCTATAAGTTTTCTTTTAAAAAATTCACTTAAGAATAAGCCTGTCATGATTGCTTTTGAATTAGTAACCATTAGAGTTAGTAACCATCCTATGACCTCAGCTTACCCTTAAATTAATAAGTGAGAAAACTTGTTAGAGTTTAGAGAAATATTTTTTCCTTCTAGCTGAGAGACATGCAATTTAATGTCAGGGCCTAGTTTTAAGAATTAGAAGTTCTTTTATTTTCAAGATGGAAAAACTTTAAACTGAGTAGGTAAAGCAGTGTTCCTCTAGAGATGCAAATCTGTAGATGACTACTCCCTAGCTCGATAAACCACTGTTCCTTAGTTTCCTCTTCTGTAAAACAGCACCTTCCTCATAGCATTGAAAGAGAATTGAATCAGTTACTAGAAGAGGGCCTTGCATCAGGCACTTAGCAGTGTAACCTCTTACAAATTCACTTTAAAACTGTCCAGTGCTTTTTCTTTTTCTTCCAGGACAGATTGTTGCAGTTTAACATACATGCAGAAGTACATATAAGTATACAGCTTGATGAATTTTCACAAACTGAACACACCCATGAGGCCTCCTGCCCAGATCAAGAATCAGAACATTCCTGACCCCTAAAAAGCTCCCCTCATACTCTCTTCTAGTCACTATGGCCCCACTCCCCACCCCTAGCTAACAGAACATTAACCTAGCAATATTAGCTTTGCCCTTTTTAAAATATTTATCTTTAATTGTGGCAAAATACTCAAATTTACCATCTTAATCTTTTTAAGTGTATAGTTCAGCAGCATTCCATGCAATCAATTGTCGCGCAACCATCACCACCATCCATCTCAAACTCTTCATCTTGCATAACCAAAACCCATTGCAGTCCAATAACTCCCCATTCCCTTCTCCCCACAGCCCCTGGTAACCACAGTTTTACTTTCTGTGTTTATGAATTTGACTACTCTAGATACCTCATATAAACGAAATCAAAGCATTTGTCCTAGTTTTGCCTATTTTTGTTCTCTACAAAAGTAGAATCGTACAGGTACCTTCTCTTCGGTGTCTGGCTTCTTTCCCTCAGCATCACGTCTGTGGGATCCATCATTTCATTTGCAGACAGCTGTGCTTTATTCATTTGTCATTATATAGTACACCCTCTGAGTGTGCCACAATTAATCTATTCTGCTGGTGATGGCCATTTGAGTAGTTATCAGTTTGACGTTTTTATATAAAGTGATGCTATCTCTTTTGATAAAATACATGCCTAGGCATGAAATTGCTCGGTCATAGGGTATGCATGTGTTCAGCTTTAGTATATATACCCATTACCTTTTTAGTTCAAGTCACCATAAAGAAGTGATTTCTTATACTATGTGACGTATATAATCTCTTTCATGAAGAAAAGCAGGTAAACATTTGGACCATGCTGTGGGCTCTTTCCAGAAGAGTTCTCTCTCAGAAGAACTACCCACCCACTCACCTCAACTCCTCCCATCTCAAACCTCACAGTCCAGCTCCACTGAGCTTTCTGCGCTTACCTGAATGCCATTCTCTTTTCCCTAGTCCATTGTGGGTGCTGCTTCATTCAGCCTGTACCTTCTACCTTGACAGCTGCTTGTCACTCAGACCTCAGCTCCTTTGAGAAGTGGTACCAAAGCATAAAAGCAGGCCTAAGAATGCATGTCATGGTACCATGAGTCTATTTTCCCTGTTGGAATATAAGTCTGAGGATGAGACTCTGACAGTCTCCTTTTGTCTGGGTCTTAGCATCTCTGCTTTTTTTTTTAATCTTTCAGGAGTTGTATATATATGCAGATTAAACATTGAGCCTCCATCATGGGTTCCCCACTGATGTAAGACATGGTGCTTAGAATAGACACAAATCCAAACCACTCAGATTGGCATCAGCAATTAGGTTCAATCCACTTTCCAATAGTTAGTTGTACATACTACCATCTCACTGTTCTACACAATATCAAGTCTGGGAACTTACTAGTATTTAATAATACCTAATTCAAACACAGACAAAAAAAATACTCAGTGGAACTTTCCAAAGACTAAGTACAATCATAGAAATCACTGAACTCTGAGTTGGTCTTCAATGTTGGGCAAAAAACAATACTCTGAATCTACATGGTTTCAGTTACAGAATGTGGAGAGTAATATGGACTGATGGCATAAAGTGAGCCCAGTTAACAGTCCCATTCACATTAAGGACAGTAACCTGGACTACCCAGGAATAACCCAAGTAGAAATTGCTATGGCCTAAATGAAATAAAAATGAGGAAACTTACTCAGATCTCTTTCTCCTTCATTAAGTATAAAGTTATATCATGTTCATGGGTGGGACTTATGTCTTTTTGCCATGAATTACTCTCTAAACTCAATATAAACCCAAATCCATATTATGGAACTCAACTTTATTTTAAAATCAACTGGGAAAGACATAAAAACCTATAAGAAAGACAATTTAGTGTCTAGAGCACATTCTCTCAGAATCCTAAGTATACATTAAAACTATAGGAATTCAGTGGATACTATTGATGTAAAAATTGACAAAGATTAGTGGATTGGAATGGAATACCAGAAAGGACTTATTTAAGGGAGATTTAATATGCAATAAAAATAGTGTTCAAATCAATGGAAAAAAGGTTGAGTAGTCAATAAAGGGTCAGGAAATTTGGCTATTTATAAAAAAAGGCCCTTATCAGATAATAGTGCATTTGATTGCAAGTAATCAAAACTAACAGTTGCCTAAACCAATAGGGATACAATTTCTCATAAATCAGATGTAGTTGCCAATACTGGCTCACCTGTTCAATGATACCTGAAGACAGAGCTTGGCAAACTATGGCCCCATGGACCAATTGTTTCATTTTTGTACAACTTGAAAACTAACAGTCTTTATCAACTTTAAATGGTTGGAAAAAAAGCAAAAGAATATCTTGTGACAAATGAAAATTAAATTTTAGTGCCCATGAATAAAGTTTTATTGGAATACAACTATGCTCATTTGTTTACATTTCCTCAGTGGCTGTTTCTATGCTACAACACCCAAGCTGAGTAGTTACAACAGAGATTGTGTGGCCTACAAAGCCTAAGACATCTGCTATCTGGCCCTTTACAGAAAAAACTGGCCAACCCCTGTCCTAAGGAAACCAAGCGCTTTCCAGCTTTCTTCTTTGCCATCTTCATTACATCACCCCAGTACTGTAGCAATTTAGTACTACAAACTAGGCCCCCAGTTCCAAAGCTAAAGCCGAAGCTTTCCCGGGACGCTTGCAGACTCCACTTACACCTGATCGGCCAGAGGATCACATGGCCACGCCTAGACACACCGGGCCTGGGAGACCTTCACCTCTCCCCACCCGGAAGCAAATTTCACAAGGAAGTAATGTGTAAATACGACTATGAACACAAAAACTAGAAAATGCAGAATGTGTATGATCTTTACAGGAAAGACTAAGTGAATATGGGACCCAGAACGAATAAAGGCAGTGATTGACTTATTTGTCCATATAAAGCCCTCACGTGGAAAAGATAAACTTAAGATAAACGGGGTTCTACGAAAGAAAAAAAAATTTTAAAGCAGGCAAAAGACATGAACAAAAAAAAAAAAAAAAGGAAGACTCACAGTTGAGGGCAACGTAAAATGACAGTCTTTCTTAGAGAGTTCAGTAGTATAGAAAGACCGAGTTACACACGACTAGTAGCTCCATGTCTGCCATTTTCTCCTCAGAGATTCTGATACGTAAGGAGATGTGTTCAGAGATGAGAGCGTTGTATAGCACGCCGCTTGCAATGCCCTTCGAATGTTCACCAGTAAGGGAGTCAGTTAAATGGGTTATTGAACTATTTGAATGCTGCGCAAGAACTAGCATCCATAAACAACGTGCTGTAATTTTGAAGTGTCCCCACAACACCTTGTTAAGGAGCTACAGGATTGTTGAAAAGCTGTGTTCACACGCAAAGAAAGCAGTCTGGCAGGACACACGGCAGACCTAACAGTCACCACCTCGGGATAGGACTGGGCTGGAAGGCAGGCCTTTCACATTGTATATTTTGCTATTCTTTAAAGTTTAAAGCACAAGCTTCCCTAAGTTTGTCAGGATTTCAGTAACAGAAGTACAACAACAACAAAAAAGTCTAGCAGTCAACAGAAGTTAGTGCATCCCTACTTCATAAAATCTACCACACTTGGGAAAGGCAGGAGGCAGGGACTGCCCTCGTCCAACCTCCATTCTACAGACATGCTGCAAGACACAGGCTAACATGGAGAACATCCACTGAGAAAGCCGGATACAATTTGAAGATTATGTCTACATTTAACTGATACGTTCCTCCCTTTCTGTTAGGACAGATCACATGTTATAAGGTGCTGAGTCATCTTTCAGTTTCTCATCTGCCCCTAAACCTAACAAGTAATTTTTGCATTAACGTCCACATTAGAGGATGTTACTTCCCTATATCTTATTTTGCAGCTAGGTTTTAGAACCTAAAAACCAGAAGTCATTTGAGTCAATGGTATAATGTACAAACATTTGTTATAGAGCATTAAAAAAAAAAAAGAGCAAAAAAAATGCCTTTGAGTTGCTTATCTTTTCTGTGATCCTTGACAATAAGACTTGAAATCCTATATACATTCACTCATTCCGATTCAGAGGCTCAAGGACATTGAAAGATGGATATCCAACATGAGAACAATAGTACCGTAGAGTTTTATTAAAGATAATAAAAAAGCTAGTGTCATAAAGTTCCTTAAGGGATAGTGAGAGACAAACTTTCCATGAAACCAAAAGCCCCCTGCACCAAGGATCAGTATCAAGTGACGTCCTCCACTCCCAGCCTCACTAGGCGGTGTGGGCCTTGGTGTCCTGCACCCATGACTGGCCCATGACAGAGTGCTCTGTTGGACAGAGCCCCCACTCTGAAGAGGCTGGAATGGTAGGTGGGGGGGAATTGATACTCCAAGGCCTAGGCCAGCTTTGGACCAGCCACAGACCCATGGTACAGAGAAGGGCAGTAGCAGCAGATTAGCTTGGAAGAGTCCAAAATAGAGCCCTGCTTAACACCAGCACCAGTTTTATCCCCACCCCAATGGCCGGTGCACACCCATTCCAGTTCCTCTTTCCCCAGCTGAGTGGCCCGAGGTGGCACTAAGCCCAGCCCGCTCACACAACCCAAGACAGGACAGTACTCAGACATCCCAGTGGGCCCAGACCCTGTGACAGGAATGACAGAACAGCATTGGAGGGGCCTCTGCCCATGAAGAGAAGCATCCAAGGAGGAGACACTCCATCCTGCTTCCTGTTCTGTGAGAAACAGCAGCCAAATCCACCTCCCTGCAGAGCCGTAGTCGCTGTGAGGGCCAGCCCCAGCCTCCACTACAGCCCTGAGACACGAGCAGGCACAGGGCCAGGAGGCTGCAGGGTATCCCAAGAGCAGCCGCATTCTTCCGTCAGGGACGTGTTCAGGTAGTGCACACTCATCTTGTGCTCATCATCCTGGACCATCAAGGAGAAGGGCTTGACCCTCATGGGACTGCAGGCCTGGAAAAGCCAGGGACAATGAGGCACCTTGCTCTGCAGGGACAGAGGACAGTAGGGTGAACATCATCATAGCCACAGTCTCATGCTTGAGGGCTTCAGTCGACTTGGCAGGGACAAGTGGGAAAGGAGGGCAGCTTCAGAACAGTTCTTAGGAAGCTGATGCTTCTTATGAACAAGGATAAGGGATGAGGTCATGAAGGGGGAAGATGTGACATACTACATCAGTGCTAGATTATGTTAGTGCCACCTTCAGCGGCTTCTTTGGCTCACAAAGAGTCAGGCCTGGAGAGTTGAACACCTGGTCTTATCCCAATATAACCCCAGAAGAGAAAGAAAGAACAAGGCTCCATGTCTTACCTTGTAGCACTCAAAGTTGGAGTGATGGAACTCACTGTTCAGGGCTAGGCAGGTGCCCCGACAGGAAGGGAAGCTGAAAGTCTTGGGGGCCACAATACACTCGCCCCAGGCAACTCTGTGAAGGTTCACCTCGTGATCCTGCAGATGGCAGAGCTTCTCTGCTGGGAGCTTAGCCTGGCCATGGTCTCTCTCCTGGTGATTCTGGCCTGAGCTCCCCAGGATCAGCTGCTCCACATTAGGGATAAAGGGCTTCTGGACGTGAGGCAGGTGGAACAGAGGTGGCGGTGTGTGGGAAGAGGACACCAACAGTAACACTATATCTCGCTTGCCTTTGGTGCTGTAGCACTTGATCAGGCTGGCCTCAGCAACATCAGTGGATGGGATCTTTTCCTGTGCCATGAGGGTGGGCACCACCTCCATCCAATACATGAGTAAACAGTAGATCTCCAGTAATGATCCTCTCTCTGACTGATAGGATGAGAAGATAATGGGGAAAGAGCCCAGGAGGAATCTTTTGGGGCCCCTTCGATGGTCCTGGAACTCTAGAACAAGCTCAGTAGCATGGGGGGCAATCGGCACCCAGGCCCATAGCTGTATCAAGGAAATCCCCAAGAAGGGAACTGCCTCAAAATGGAGGAGCCAGTAACTGTGCAGGAACTGGGAGCCTGTAGGGAGAGAATAGTGGAAGCTCCAGGAGGCTGCTATCCCAGGAAGTCCCACAGGGGACACTTACTGAAACCCCACCTTCCTTTCGCTTCTTGCTCCCCACTGACCCACACTTGCAGGACAGGACAAAGACGGAGCAGTCCCAGCTGTGTCCACCCACTCACAAAGGCAGCTCTTGAGTCCACAGCAGCCAGGAATGGACTGAGCTTCCTCTACTCCCATCACCCCACCCCTGGAGTTAAGTCAGGATGATAGTACTAGGGCTGAAAACCAGCCCAGTCACTGTAACCTAGGACAAGCCACTTGCCCTGTTGTGTCTCCTAACACTGTAGTTGCCCAAACCTACCGGCTATGCACTTCACACTTCAGAGCATCCTTGCACACAGAACATTCGGACATCAGCCATAACGCTTAAGAACACCCTACCTAGCAGGCCTGCAAAGCTGAGACCAGAAGCAGATTCCTTTCCTGCTAGATCAGCTGAGGAATATTCTTCCTCTAACTCCTTGCCTTACCCCCAAGAGGCCCAAATATCCATGGTCATTTATACCCCACTCCCCTAATAGCAAAATGCTGCCAGGCAGCTCCTAGATCATTCCTTCCCTGGCAGAGACCAGAGCTCCAGCTACTTACTTTTGGATGTGAGGGTAAAGCCACGTTGCCTGGCAGAAAAGATCTCATTCACATGGGAAGGCAGCATTTGTCTGGGACAGTCCAATGTCTCTACCCAACTAAAATATAAGCACCAAAGACCCAGAGCCAAGAGCCCGGGAATCAGCCAAGAGCTGCCCCTCCTCCCACCACTACCCTCCATCATGCTGCTCTCAGATGCCGGGCTGCCCCTTCATTGTCTCTAAATATCCATTTGCCCAGGTGTGGGCCCTGATCTAACCCCCACAGCTTGGGACTGATTGTTGACTCCAAGAGAAATTGAATTCAGGTGAGAGAATCTCCCACTCCTAGGACAACTTCGATACCTACCCCTGCTTGCAGAGTAGAGGTGCAAAAAGTGATAATACAGAGTATTTCTCAAACTAAACCTTGAAAGCACAAGTACATAATCAGTAGATAGATGCACTTACATGGAAGATGTGCCCTAACAGATTATGTTGGTCCAAATACTGGCAACAAGGACAGGTATGGACAGTTTACAAGTTACAAACACTCTATTTAACTCAACTTTGTGTTCTCCAGAGCAGTGGTTCTTAGACTTTAGCTAACATCAGAATGACCTAGAGCATTTGTTAAAACACAGGTTGCCAGGCCCCATTCCCAGAGTGTCTGACTCACTTGATTTTGAGTGGGGTCTGAGAATTTACCTCCTGAACAAGTTCCCAGATGATGCTGATGGTGCTGGTCCTGAGACCACATTTTGAGAACAACTTATCCACCTTATTCATACCATGACTAGTCCATAGAAGATGCTCAATAAGTGTATGTTGATTCATTGATAATAAATTATGCCTAGTGTGTTTTGTGGTTCTAGAATTTAAAAGCAGAAAACAAAAAAACGAAAACCCTTCAGGTTGAAAGGATGAAATTCACAAAATCTGGAAGTATCAAAGGAAGTACCCACATAAGAAAAGTAGCATTTGAGATTTATGCTCCCAACATTCTTTTGTTTTGTTTGAGAAGAGGAAAACTCTGGACATTCAAAAAATAACAAATATTTAAGAAGCCAATACAGTCTTCTTCATGCTTCCCAACACGTACAAGTGATTATTATGAGCATATTATATGTAAACATAATATAGGAATAATCTGTCAATTAAGCATTCAAGGGAAGGCATACTTCATTAACAAATTAACCTGCATTTCACAATATTTGCTTTTCTAAAAAGACTGAATCACATTGACACACACACACAATCAAAAGAGAAACTTAAAGTTTATTTACTCTCATTTAAAAATTCATTGTGTCCCAAATTATGTAAATAAGTATACCGCAAGTACCAACAATCAGTACATTCCATCTTTAGAAATGCTTCACTAACATTAGCTAATAAATTTACACAGCAAGCTTGGGAGGTAGGCATTATTATGCTTGTTTTGTGGATGGAGAAACTGAGGAAGGAGGTAATGACTGACTTGCCCAAGGCAGACTGAGTCAGCCCTCAATTCAGAGTAGACTCTACAACAAGACAATTCCTTTGCATTTTTGTCTCTTAAAAACCAAGAAATATAAAACAAAACCAAAGGGAAAAAATAATTCAATGTAGTAAAACAAACTTTGGTAAAAGGAATAGGTTTTTTTTTTTAAGCTGAGGACAGAAATTTGAAAGCTAATAATTTGTATGCCCTGAGGTTCCTGCTAATTACCACTACCTCCTCTGTGTTATTTTTCTAGTCAATGAGAGGTTGGTGATAACTCTCTCTTTTGAGCTTATATTCTTTGCTTTTTAATGAACACGTTCTTATGGCACCCCAATTAAATATGTAGTGAGCTTATGGATTTCTAGCAAACATGGCTTTCCTTTTTGTTTAGATAAATTAATGCTCAAATTCTCAGCAAGGGAAAAGAGAGCAGCTCCCACCTAATCCCTGGGCCTTCCCTAAGTGGCTTCCAGTGTGAATGTTAAGAAAAACCCTTCATGAATTTGTAAATTGCTTTAAATAAAGTCCTTCAATAATAATCTTGCATGAGAAGCTTGTTTTACCTATTTATAGCTAAACAGCTGTGTTTTACTAGCATCTTCAGCTTCTTTTACACAAGAAAATCTGAATATGAATCAGGCAGATAGGAGAGACCAGATTGCTCTCTATGGTAAATGTTTTTTGTATGTTTGTCTCATAGGACTTTGACAGTTTCAGAAAAGTAAACACCAAAAAAGACCATTCATTAACTATCACACTGGAGAAAATGTTGACCAATGATATGTTCAACTTACATTCTTTTTTTTCATTTATTTTTTATATGTATAGATTCATGGGGTACAAGTGTAATTTAGCTACATTAATATATTGCATTCTGGTGAAGTCAGAGCCTTCAGGGCACCCATCACTGGAGCAACGCACCCACCAAGCAACCTCCCATCATCTACCACCCCACCCCTCCAAGTCGCCATTGTCCATCATTCCACACTCTGCTTCCACGTGTACACATTATTTAGCTCCCATTTATAAGTGAGAACATATGGTATTTGTATTTCTGTGTCTGAGTTTTTTCACTTAAGATAATGGCCTCCAGTTCCATCCATGTTGCTGCAAAAGACATGATTTCATTCTTTTTTGTGGCTGAATAGCATTGCATCATGTATATATACCATATTTTCTTTATCTAATTCTCTGTTGATGGACACTTAGGTTGATTCCATATCTTCGTTATTGTGAATTGTGCTGCAATAAACATACAAGTGCAGGTATCTTCTTTATGTATTGATTTCTTTTCCTTTGGGTAGATACCCAGTAGTGGGATTGCTGGATTGTATGTTAGATCTACTTTTAGTTCTTTGAGAAGTCTCCATACTGTTTTCCATACAGTTTGCACTAATTAACATTCCCTCCAACAGTGTATGAGAGTCTCTTTTCCCTGCATCCTCACCAATATCTGCTATTTTTTGTCTTTTTAATGATAGCCATTCTGATTGGTGTAAGAGGATAGCTCATTGTGGTTTTAATTTGCATTTCTCTGATGATTAGTTATGTTCAACTTATATTCTAATGTCACTGCTGAGCTGGAGCTGAGTTTGTGTGATGAAAATACAGGCTCAAAAAATAAGAACCAATTTCTCAGAGGCCCTGCAAAGCCTACCAAATGCCTCATCAGGGAGTAAGGTAGCCTTGACTTCTCAAATCATTGACTCTGGTATGCCTATATCCTCACCACTCAGTTCAGTCCATTTGGATGTGGTAAGAATCAAAAGCAGGTGAAAAGTGCATAGTTACTAATATGCTCATTGTCTTCTTGGCACTTGGAATAATACCTGTAAAGGTGCTTTGTCATTTATAAATTGCAAGTTCCTTCTGTGGACAGGGGAGTCATATATTTCTGTAATGCAGTCATCTTTAAGTTTTTGCTTGAGTACCTTACTAGTAAAATTTTAAAAATTGACATTTACCCCAATATCTATATGTGTTCATTCATTAATAAACTTTATATGTATACTTCTCTATTAATATATTAGATACATTATGAGACACAAAAATAGATTGAAAAGGATAAGAAAATAAACAGGAATCCTATTTCTAGTATTTCTAGTATTTTCCTCTTGGATCATCTTTGGAGACTACTGCTCTAATGGAATGTTAAGTTCATTTTGAAAATAAGGGGTAATAATTATGATTAACATTTACATTGCATATGTAAATACTGCTAAATATTGCTAATTCCAGTGCTTTACATATATTAACTTGTTTGATCTTGGTGTCAGCCTTATGCAACAGGTATAATTATTATCTCCATTTCACAGGTGATGAAATCAAGGCAAAGACTGGTCAACTAACTTGTCCATAGCCACACAATCACCAAGTAGCAGGGATAGGATTTAAACCCAGGCAGTCTAGAGCTAAACTCTAGCTAATCTAAAACTTGAAGGCCTAGCAACTTATTATCATACTAACCAGTAAGTAATAGGTGCTTTTATGCACTATCTTCCATAACATCTGCATAAATAGCATGTATTAATATCTTACCATATTATAATTGTTGCTTTGAATGTTTGTTTCACTAGACTAAAAACTCCTTGAGTGCAAGGACTGAAGTATTTTTATATTTATATAGCAGCATTGAGCACAGTGCCTGGTAACGAAAAAGCATATGGTAAGCACTTGTTGAATGGATGGTTGGATGGAAGAAAAAAAGATTTTAAAAAATGGATAGATGGATGGATTTACCCCAAAATTACTAGATAGCCACTGGAATTTGAATGTCCTTGAAATTGAGATAGAAAGCTATCCTGCCAACAAAAATATTCTAAGACTTTCTTCTTAATGAGATAATGCTCTGTTGCTAAACCAACGTATAGAAAAAAGTATCTACTGATATTAGCCAAGGCTCTTCAGGTAAGAATACTTAGTAATCCAATCCCTAGAGAAACCAAAAAAGGTAAGAAAAAAAAGGAATGTTGTTTATGGAAATAATATGTTTCTGAGGAGTCTTATTCATGTTTTCTCTCATATTTTAAAAAGTGAATCTGCCCTCGTGCTCTGAAGTCAACAGGAAACCTATTTCATTACAAACTTAGCCTGGATACCTCCGGGGGAAAAAAAAGATGGCTGAATGGATGAATGAATGATAGACTTGCAGTCTATGAAGCGGAATTTAGGTTTCAATCCAGTCTTAATCCAGCATATGTTGTAACAGTTCCATTAGCAATATGCTTTGTCACAACACAAACTACCCAGACTGCAAGACTGATATTCACGCTCAAAACAGGAGGGCCTGTATGTTCCCTTAATTTCGAGTGGCACAATCAGCACAGACATATGGTAGCCAAACCTTGAAAAGTTTCTTTCCATATTTGAAGCTGAAAAAACTTCAAGACACTTTGATTCAAACACACATTCTAATAAAACATGTATATATTTCACACCAATTACTTCTGTACATAGCTTAAGATACAAAAGCCTCTGAATCAGGACTGCAGAATTGCTTTAACAAATCACATGATGTACTTAATGTAATGTGATGGGTTCCATCTAAATACTACATAATTTTGACTGTTTCCTGTTGCTTATAGTCTTTCA
Organism: Daubentonia madagascariensis; assembly: GCA_023783475.1. NCBI lineage: Eukaryota > Metazoa > Chordata > Mammalia > Primates > Daubentoniidae > Daubentonia > Daubentonia madagascariensis. Next base: position 92,817,508 of record JAKFHU010001798.1, on the reverse strand, counting down.
AATGAAAAACAGTTATATAGAAGTTAAATTCTAGACTTTCTTTGTTATAACTATATTTGGCCCTTTTTATTTAGGCTGATTACTGTGCCTCTTTGGGGCTTTCTTTTAGCAATCAGATATAATTAGCATTATTCTGTAACATTGCTACCAAACTTGTTATTTTACTCTGAAAGCTGTACCTGTCTTGTCTTTATTTTTCTCTTTTCAGGATAATATCCACCATAATATCCATAAATCTTTTCTGATTGAATCACTATTGAAATACTTAGCAAAGTTCATTTTTTTCAAAGACATTGTTCATTTTAATGAGTAGAGGGGGAAGCAGAGCCCTGCCACTTAAAAGTATTGTTAAGTGGACCCTCAAAGCAGCATCAACATCATCTACAAGCATCTTAGAAATGCAGAATCTCAGAATTTCCAGACTTTAACGTGCATTTGAACCAAGTGGGGATGTTAAAAAGAAGATTCTGATTCAGTAAGTCTGGGTTAGGGCCCGAGTTTCTGCACTTCAGTGAGTTTCCAGGTGATGCCTATACATCTAGTCCTTAGACCAGGCTTGAATAGCAAAGCCTAGGGAACAAACCCATGACAATATTGCACCTGCCAGGTCTTCTAAAACAAAGAGATTCAACAGGACAATTAAGTAGTTGATAAATAAGGACTTACTTAGCATATAGTCTGTGTCTAGCCTTTTAATGATTGAGTTGTTATTTGACTTTAGGTAGACAATAAGATTTCTCTGCTTAGTATTCCTTTCTATTCAATGAAGGTAATACTTTAATTTGTTTTCTGATAATGTTTACATTTGACCCTTGTATTCATTTTATGCATCCTATTTGTTAATACTACTAAGACCAGCCAACTGTCATTTGAAATATTTATTTTTAAGAGATAGAATCAAAGATTCAAATACATAATTTTCAAGTAAAAAAGAGGGCTGTTCTGTTAAAAAAAAGGTTTTCAGTCTTGTTATGATTTAATATTAGATAAATGTTGTAGGAACCAAAATTAAGTAAAGAAATCCCAGTGGTTGCCAATTCTGACTTGTTATAACAAACCTTGGAAAATCACCTAACTTGTTTCCTTACCAGTTTCCTCATCTATAAACTAGATTCAAAATTAAGTTTCCTCAAATAATTGATGCTAAAAGATGCTAACAAAATATATTGGTTCCTCTATTTATGTGGTTCTCAGAGTGTGGTCCCAGGACAAGAAGCATCAGCATTCCATGGGAACTTATTAGAGAAACAAAAATTCTCAGACCCCACCCAAGACCTGTTGAATCAAAAATTCAAGGTGGAGCCCAGACACTACAGTTTTAACAAGCCCACAGGTGATTCTGATCTATGCTAAAATGTGAGAACTGCTGCTCTCTCTATAAAGGAAATAATGATAATTCTTAATCAGATTTTCTCAAATTTTAAAGGGCTTTTATATTCATTTACGTTAGTTCCATGGGGTTGTGTGATACAAAGATTTTTTAATAGTATAAAAGCATTGTAAACTGATTGCAAAACATGAAGGACTGAGATACTGGTGAATCTCATAATATATAGAGATGCTTAATATAAAACTAAGCTCCAAAGAAATAACAGGAAATCTCAAGATGCAAGAAATGATATGGAAAACTACAGGCAGAACAGTAAGCAAGGGTGAACACTGTGTCGCAGGGGTTGGGGCTTAATGCCCACATGGGGATAAGACATATGGCCTGGGCACGTATGAAGTAGGGAACTAAAACTGAAACTCCTCTGTAAGGTTAGGACCCCCTCAGTAAAAGGGGAATTAGATAAACTCTGCCCTCCACCTAGGGAAGCTGGTCTTTTCCTCAGGCTGTGAGTAGAAAAAAAGAGGGATTCTGTGAGAGATTTCAATCACCAGTTGGGCCATGTGTGAATGAGAAGTCCGACTTAACACCACTGCGCATGTGGAGATCCCAAAGTGAACCCCTGAAATGCCCTGGGACCAGCAGAAGCAAACATGAAACCTTCCTGCAGGGATGTTTCCACAACCCAATGTGTAGTAGACTGCCACAGGAAGATAGAGAGAGGGAAAAAAAGTATGAAGAAAAGAAATTTTCAAACATAGAGAGACTCTACCATTCAAAAGACCTTGGCTGAAGGGACCACTAAAGATTGTACCTCAGTGCAAAGGAAATGGAACCAAGAAAGCGTTTCTTACAACTCAACAATGAAAAGACAAACAACCTGATTATTAGGGTAGGAATAGACATTTCACCAAAGAGGATAAACAAATGGCAAATATGCCTGTGAAAAGATGCTCAACATCATTAACCATTAGAGAAATGCAACGCCAATCACAATGAAAATCAAAAAGACTGATAGCAATAGATGTTGGTAAGGATGTGGAGAAATTGGCACCCTCACAAATTGCCTGTGGGAATGTAAAATGATGCAGCCATTTTGGAAAATAATTTGGCAGTTCCTCAAAATGTTAAACATAGAGTTACCACATGATCCAGCAATTCCATTTCTAGGTTTATACCTATAAGAATTGAAAACATATTAAATATATTTACACAAAAACTTGTCATGAATATTTATAGCAGCATTATTCATAATAGTCCAAAGGTGGAAACAACCCAAATGTCCAACAACTGATGAACAGATAAAGCAAAATATGGCAAACCCATAGAATGAAATATTATTTGGCCATAAAAAGGCATGAAGTACTGATTCCTGCTACAACATGGATGAACCTTGAAAACATTATGCATTCTTTCAAAAGTGAAAGAAGCCAGTCACAAAGCCACATATTATATGATTCTACTTATATAAAATGTCCAGAATAGACAAATCTATAGAGACAGAAAGTAGAATGTTGATTGTAGGAGGGAATGGGAACTGACTGCTAATGGATATGGGGTTTTGTATGGGGGCGATGAACATATCTTAAAATTAGACAGTGGTAATGGTTGTAAAACTCTATAAATATACTAAAAACCATTGAATTTTATACTTTTAAATGGTGAATTTTATGGCATGTGAATTATATCTCAATAAATTTGTTATAAAATAAAACAAAATAAAAAATGAAGAATGCAGATAATAGAGCTAGAGGGAAAATGCATAAACTCAAATGCATATATTAGAAAAAATGAAAATTAGTGAACTATTTTTCAACTCAAGAAATTAGAACAAAAATGACAGAGTAAACCCAAAGAAAATTGACGGAAGGAAATAATTTAGGTAAGAACAAATATTAAAACAAAAACCAAAAGAGAGTATTATAAAACCAATTTATAGGTCTTTGAAAGTTCTTTAAAAAGAATAATAGACAAACCTCTATATGATTTGATGAAAAAAAAAATGCCCAAATCAACACTAGGAATGTGAAAAAAGAACACTCATTACAGGTAAAATAGAGATTTTTTAAATTGTAAGAGAATTCTATGGGCTATTTTAAGATAATAAATTTAAGCTCTTGTAAAATGGTAATTTTAATAGAAAAAAATGTATAAGACCTTTTTGGAGGCAGTTATAAACATCTTTCAAGACAAAAATGAAGACCTAAATATTTGGTGGAAATCTCCCACTATATTTTCCTATAGTAACTTTATAGTAATCCTTTAGGTCTTTCTTCCCATTCCTTAAGTGAGTTTTTGAGACAAAGGTAATATATATCTGAATTCCTTGGGTCCCATTTTCTCTAGTGGGTGGAGCTAATCTATCAAATTCCTCCAAGCCCTAGAGATTCACTCTCTTTCTTGTTGTCTCTCTTAACTATAGCTGACACGAAGTACAAAGCTGAGTTGGATATCTACTTTGCAAGTCCAGACTTTCCCTAAATTGCAATGTCTTCTAAACTGAACAGAGAAGAGAGTAATGTTAGCAAGCCATGTTTTCACAGATCTAAAGCAGCATTCCCTAACCACTTTTATCAATAATTAAAGTGACATTTTGATCATCATTTATCCATCTCATATAAAACAATTTGGGAAGAAAAGGGGGGATTTTTTAATATTCTCCTAAAATCCCAAGACTACATAATAATGCTCACTATGTATTATGCACTATCGTAAGTACACTTTGTGAATGAACATTCTTAATTCCCCAAAGAACTCGAAGGTAAGTACTATTATTGGTGTTCATTTTACATAGTAGGAGAGCAAGACACACTCAGTAAATGAAGGCATACACCACCTCATGGAGGGAGGACCCAATAAAATAAAGGGGTCAATTCTCCCCAAATTAATCTATAAATTCAGTGCAAACTCCAATCAAAATCCCAACTAGTATTTTCACTGAACTTGAAAGTGGATACTAAAACACATACGAAGAGGAGAAACAGAGTAAAAAGCAAGATTTTGAAGAAGAAGAAAAAAAAGAAGAGAGAGCTTCATCCTACTAAATATTAAACTTACTGAGATAAATCAGTGTGGTGGATAAATAGATCAATGGAAGAGATAAACAAATCCAAAAATAGAATTGGTGTCTATGACAGAGGAAGCTTCACAAATCAGTGGAGGAAAGGCTGTCCTATTCTAATTAGCATCCATATGAAACAGTAAATTAGGCCTCACCTCATAGCATACAGATTTAAATTTATGCTGATTATAGGTACAAGTATGAAAATTAAATTTAAAAATTTTAAAAATTTGACTGCATTAAAATTAAGTGTTAGGTAACAAGAGACAGCACACACAAAATTAAAAGACAGATCACATACTAAGAGAAAATACATGAAATGTAAAGTTCTCAAACTTCAGTATCCCTAGTGTAAATTTTTTAGAATCCTACAAATCAACTTGAAGACAACTATCCATTTTTTCAAACTGGTAAAGGGTAAGAACAGATAATTCACATAAGAATGATCAATAAGTATGTGAAAAGAGTCCCTTTCTCAACAGCAATCAGGAAAATGCAAACAAAAACAACATGATACACTATTTTATACCATTTTTGCCATAAAATCTAAAGTCTAATTGAGGAGCATGTACAGAAGTGAGCATCCTTAGTGTAAATTGTAAAGTTTGGCAATATCTTGTAAAATTGAAAATGCACATACCCTACAAACTAGCGATTCTACTTCTAGGAACTGACCTAGAGTCCCTCTTCCCCATCTTCACAGGAAAGCAATGTAAGGATCTTCCTAGTAGCATCATTTGTTTTAGGGAAACATATGAGATAGTTCTACTTAGATCAACATGACTAAATCTCAAAATCAATATTTCAAGATAGATATATGCAAACCACAAACCAATATTTTATTTTGTTTATGGATACAGACATATCCATAGTAAGAACACAAAAATGTGGACAAGAAGGATATACACCAACCTCAGGCTGATGATTACTGTCGGGGACCAGGGAAGAGAATTGGAAGGGGAGGCCTTCAACTACATCTGCTATACTTTGTTTCTTCAAAAAAACTATTTGAAGCAAGAGCAGCAAAATATAAGCACATATTAAAATTGGTTGGTGAGTATCTCTAACTCTATACTACTGCCACTACTTTTTGTAATTCTATGTAATAATTCAAAACATAAAATATTATGTTTCATTTATTTCCATGTTCCTAAAATTTTGTTCCAAGTAAAATCATCAACTAAATTTATATTTTCTTAAGCACATATGAGAAAAGCATCCTTTAAACACTAACAAAAAAGTAGAAAACTTAATTTTTCTCAACTGTCATTATGATACAAAATATCTATAAAATTATGAAGAAAATGAAGATGCTATTCAACAAAAAATGTACAAGCAAAACCTTTTTAGTTGGTTATGGAGTGGAGTGAACACCAAAGAAGAGAATTTTCTGTATATTTTTCTGGTGTAGAAATGGATTTGAAGGCTAGAATGAACGAAAGAGGACCATAATGAACCCATGTAGAATGCACTGCTTGAATGGAGACAGAAGTGGTATCCAGTACTTGGGGGCTTTTTTTAGAGGACTCGAGTGACTGACTTAGATACTTAGGTATCTGAAACAGGAGAACCAGCTTTCAGGTACATCTAGGTCTTAATTTCAATTGATTCTTTCTGGTAGGACAAAATGTCCACATACACACTTCTGTTAGTTCTCTTTAGCTTCTAAAACATTATCTCGATTTGCCCTGCAAAAATCCAATTCATGTATAGGGAGTTAGAGAATTTTCACATAACTTTGTATATATAGTGTGTGGCTTCTTGCAGTCAGGATCCTTGGGAGGCTCTAAACATTGAAAAGATTATGGGGTCCTCCCATCCCACCACAATGGTAATTCAAAACTGTATTATGACACAAAACTTCCATGCATGCTGAATTAAAAGAGTTCCTCCCTACATTTTTGAGTGCAAAATTCCGGGCAAATCTGCCAAAGCTAACTTGCTTATTTTTAGGGAGAGGGTGCTCCTGCTTTTCGGGTGCCCTGAGCACGTAATCTGTTGCGTAGTCCTGCACTGGTTCAGCTATCAATAAAGGGGCTAAAGTGCTCTTTAAGGCAACCCATTATTTTCCACCTACTACGTGATCAGGGAAAACTACTAGAGGTCATACATTTTCTCACTGGTCTCAAGACTCCGATTCCAGACTGAAACGGCAAACGTCCAAGCGAGTGAGTAATAGCGCACACGGAAGCCCACCATGGAAATTTCATTCACGCTCCAACCCTTTGCCACGAGACTACAATGTAAGATGTCAGTGGAATTTGGACCTGCACCCTTGTGAATATGCTACATGAACCCTTTTTGAAAAGACTGTACTCTACAGCCTCGGGGCTGTTTTTGTTGTGTTTGATATGACACAGTTACTAAAATAAGATTGTTGAAATGCCTTTCCCAGCCAATGCTACGGACCTCTTTGCAAATAAAGGTCATGTGGTCATATGCACATTTAGGTTTCAGAAATAAGGTTAATTGTACTAATGGGTATAGCTTTAAACCAATTAATTTTAAGCCCATGCAATCTTACCAAAGGGCTTTCTATTTTTATAAATGTGTTTTAGCAAACTTGCTGCAGGCAGAGACTGTCTTTATGATATTCTATAGAGTACTTGCTGTGGTTTAAATATGTCCCCTCCAAAATTCAGGTGATGCCAATGTGATAGTATTAAGAGATGAGGACTTTAAGAGGTGATTAGGTCATGAGGGGGTCCTCGCTTGTGAATGGTATTAACGTCTTTAAAAAGAGGCCACGCCCAGCATCAGGCACTCTCTAGCTCTTCTGCCTTCCATCATAGCAGGGTACATTGGGAAGGCCCTCTCCAGATGCCAGCACCTTTATCTTGGACTTCCCAGGCTCCAGAACTGTGAGAAAATAAATTTCTGTTCTTTATAAATTACCTAGTCTCAGGTATGTTGTTGTAGCAGCACAAAACAGGTTAAGACTGAACCCAATGAGATGGTGAGAGAAATATTCAGTTGATAAACTGCAAATCATAACAATTCACCTGTTTTCAAATCATGTAAAGACATTAAAAAATACATTAGTTAAAATTCACACAATTCTAAAAAGGTGAATATACTGATTTTTTTTAAAAAAAGAAAAGCACCAAAGGAAACACACAATACTATAGTGGGAAATATCCACTGAGACCTTTTTCTTAAAGCACTTTTTTTTAAGGCTCTAAATCAGTTTGATAAATTCAAGAAATCTGCCAATCAATCCATCAGTTAATCAGTGTTATTGAATAACATTGTTACAGTGTTCCCCCCTTATCCTTGGGGAAATGCATTCTAAGACCCCCAGTAAATGCCTGAAACCATGGATAGTACCAAATAATACCCTACACAGTAATACTGTTTTTTTCCTATGCACACATACCTATGATAAAGTTTTATTTATAAATTAGGAACAGTAAGAGATTAACAATAATTAATAAAATAGACCAATTATAACAATATGCCAGCAACACTACACTTGTGCTTTGGGGCCATTATGAAGTAAAACAAGGGTGACTCCAACACAAGCATTGCAATACCGCATCAGTCGGCATAACTGAGCAGGCTACTGAGCGTAGGGGAGCTCCTACAATGTGAAAACACTGGACAAAAGGATGATCCACGTCCCGGGCGGGACTGAGCAGTGGTGGGATGACTCAAGATTTCATCACACTACTCAGAATGGTGTGCAATTGAAAACTTACGACTTGTTTATTTCTGGAATCTTCCATTTAATATTTTTGGACTGCAGTTTACCATGGGTAACAAACCCCAGAAAGCAAAACTGCAGATAAGTGGGAACTACTGTACATGAAAAGAATCATGAAAGTTACTGTGCAGAATATAAAAAAATAAGGTAAAGCTTTTGCCCTTAAGAGACTTATAAATTGGTCAGGAAGAAAAGGCTTAAGTACATTAAAACATAAATTGCAACATAAGAAAACACCAAAGCAGACAGAAGGAATGCATGACCAGTGGTCAAAATCAGTAGTATAACACTAAATAAACACAATGCTTTCAGAAATGAAAGAAGTCATTGCAGAGCAAAATTATGTGTGTGAAAATGTTATTTAACCAAAAGACACTGAAGGATAGGCAAACACAGGAGCTATAGAGCCGTTCGGCAAGAATGTTCCCTTGCTCCAGTGTTAAGACCAAACCCATGGGTCAAAACTATTTGGGTATTTATATGCCTTTACGATATGAATCAAGATCAACAGCAGAGGAATGACTGGGGTAAGCAAGCTGTGGTTGAAAAACCAAAATGGGGGAGCCCCTCACACACCTTCCTGAGAACGGGAAGTGGGAGGAAGAACAGCAGACATGGAAACCTAGAGCAGATTAAGGGGTGGGCCAGAGGGTCAGGCTCTGGGGAGACCTAAAATATCTACTATTTCAAATATTGACAATATGGTGCCATTAAACTCAATTTAAAATTTTTTCCCCTCTCTCTTTAAACACAGGCATAGAGGGCTGAGCCAATCACATCCTCGGTTCACAGCACACTGTTACTAGACTGTGAAATGCCCCTCTTGTTTGTGTGTGTGTGTGTGTGTTTACTTATTCACTGACTTATTCCCTTTCATCTCCATGTTTCACTGCCTCTTCCCTCTTCCCTTTCAGACAGCCTTTCTGCCAGGTTTAAAGTGTATGGTGAGGTTTCCACGTGTTCTTACAAAATGCATATTATTGTTTTGTCTGTACATATTTTTATAGCAGCTTTGGAGATATAATTCACATACTATATAATTCACTAATATTTAAAGTGTACAATTCAATGGTTTTAGAATGTTCACAGAGTTGTGCAAACACCACCACAATCAATTTTACAATATTTAACATCATCCCAAAAAGAAACTCTGTACCCATTGAGGGCTCACTCCCTGTTCGCTCCTGCACAAACTCTGGCAACCACTAATCTGCTTTCTGGCTCTATGGATCCGCCTATTCTGAACGGAACATTTCATATGAATTGAATCATACAATACGTAGCCTTTGTGTCTGGCTTCTTTCACTTAGCATGTTTTCAAGGTTCATCCAAGTTGTAGCATGAATCAGTACTTCATTCCTTTTTATGGGTGAATAATATTTCATTGTATGTATTTACCATATTTTGCTTTATCCATTCAGCAGTTGACAGACATCCGGGTTGTTTCCACCTTTGGACTATCGTGAATCATGCTGCTATGAACATTCACGTACAAGTTTTCGTGGGGATGTATGTTTTCAATTCTCCTGGACGTACACCCAGGAGTGGAATTGCTGGGCCATATGGTAACACTATATTTAACATTTTGAGGAACTGCCAAACTGTTTTCAAAGTGGCTGTATGATTTACATTCCCACCAGCAATTCTCCACAATCTCACCAACATTTGTTAATATCTTCTTTATTGTAACCATCATAATGGGTATGAAATGATATTTCATTGTCCTTTTGATTTACATTTGCCTGATAGTTAATGATGTTGGGCATCTTTTCGTGTGCTCATTGGTCACTTTTATATCTTCTTTGGAAAAATGTCTATTTCAATTCTTTGCCTTCTTTTTTTTTTTTTTTTTGAGACAGGATCCACTCTGTTGTCTGGGCTAGAGTGCAGTGGCATCACCATACCTCACTGCAAACTCAAACTCCTGGGCTCAAGCGATCCTCCTGCCTCAGCCTCCCAAGTAGCTGGGACTATAGGCGTGCACCACCATGCCCAGCTAATTTTTCTGTTTTATGTAGAGATGGGGGTCTTGCTATGCTGCTCAGTCTGGTCTCAAACTCCTGGCCTCAAGAGATTCTCCTGTCCCAGCATCCCAAAGTGCCAGGATTACAGGTGTGAGCCACTGTACTTGGTCCCTTTGCCCATTTTTAAATTGGGGTTTTGTCTTTTTATTAGTGAGCTGTAAGAATTCTTTATATATACTAGATAGAAGTCCTTTATCAGGCTTGTCTTTTCAATTTCCTAATAGTGTCCTTTGAAACACAAAATTTTTTAATTTTGATGAAGTCCAATTTGTCTATTTCATTGTTGTTGTTGCTTGTGGTTTTAGTGTCATATCTAAGAAAAGATTATAAAACCCAAGATCATAAAGATTTACTACTATGTTTTCTTCTAAGAGTTTTGTAGTTTAGCCCTTTGATCCATTTTAAGTTAATTTTTGCATATGTCATCAGGTAGGGATCCAACTTCATTCTTTTGCATGTGGCTATCTAGTTGTCCCAGAACCATTTGTTGAAAATACTCTTCTTTCCCAACTTAATTTTCTTTAATCCTTGTCAAAAGTCAATTGGGGCTGGGTATGGTGGTTCACACCTGTAATCCTAGCACTTTGGGAGGCCAAGGTGGGAGGATTGCTTGAGGCCAGGAGTTCGACTAGCCTGGGTAACATAGCAAGAACTCATTGCTACCAAAAAAAAAAAAAAAAAGTCATTGACCCTAAATGTGGAGGTTTATTTCTGAATTCCCAATTCATTCCACTGATTTTTACATATGTCTGTCCTTCTGCTGGTACCACACTGTCTTAATTACTGTTGCTTTGTAGTGAGATTTGAAATCAGGAAATATTCCAACTTTGTTCTTCTTTTTCAAGATTATTTGGGCACATATATTTTTTATTTATAACATATTTCACTTTAACTACATATTCTTTTTATAGTTGATTTAAATACAAAATCCTAGTGATAATTCTACATAAAAACTGCCTTTTCCTCTTTGTAGAGGTGTCCTGGTCATTTTCTTTTTGAGGTTGACATAAACACCAAGGCTCGCCTTGCTGGAATTGACTGAGGCAACTCTCCTGAACAAAGCCCTTTCTGTGATGGTGGCAGCTCTTCCTTCTTCCTCAAAGTTTGTTCTTAGACCAGGTCTGTTCTCTTTGCATTGTTTTTCTAAAGTCTTGAGACCTTTTGGACAATTATTCTCCCTTTCATAATTCTAGCTGAACTTCTCAGACTGAAACTGAGTGAGTGTCTTAATAGGCTTTTTTAAAAAACTTTAAATTATGTTTATATAAAACATGCACACAGAGACAGGCACAAATCATAATGGTATAGCTATGTACATTTATATTTAATTTATGCAAATCATTGTGAGAGATATATAAACATACATACATATGTGTATATGTATATATATTTTTTCCATGTAAGTTTCTACACACAACTCCTTTCATAATTGGCAAAATATAAATTTGGTTTAGATCCCCCACTGAGTATACATTTTAATTTCAAACAAACAAGAAACTGTCCGTCATCAGTTTTTCGGCATTAGGCTATCTCTGTTGACTATTTTTGTATCTTGCAGCACACAGGTTCCCTGGTGCCACCACACTGGCTGTGCCACCAAACCTGAGACCAGTGGCCAACCGTTGCCCAACACCACTTATGACTGTCACCTGCAATTCCAAAAGCAAGCAATGAATGGGGGGTAGGTTTACCCCGAATGAGAGACTGAATTATTTTCCAAAATGTTAAACCATCCAATATATATCTCAAGAAATTATCTGTTTCAAAAAAAAGCAAATAAGACTTTCCAAAAAGCTGACAAGAGGCTGAAAAAAGTGAATAACGTTTTGCTCACATAAAAATCATGGTGTGTGGTGGGGATCCCTCTGCCTGTTTGGAACAGACTTAGGAACAATGTCTATGTGAGTTGCCACTACTTTTAGGGAATGTGAGTGACCAAAGCTCTCCAGGAAAAAGTGACAGAAAACTGATGTGACAGTCCAAGTAAGATAAGGTGCTATTTATGCCCATAATAAATATTGTGCTTTATACCACTTTTGAATACTCTCTTAGTATTTTGGATATAAATTGAAGCATTCCGTTTTTATTAGTACAACATTGCTTTTTCTACACGCTCACTAGGTGAACATTGACCAAATACTTAGACGGTACCTGTTGGAGAGGTCCTGAGCTACTGGTCTGCCTGGGGATCCCACTGATCTCAATCCAGGACAACCTTCAGCAAAACAACTTTTTCATCTCCCACCAGAAGAATCGGCAAAGGGTCTGAAGAAGGTTGGATGGGAAGCCGGTGAGAACACGAGCAGGATTTTCAGAAGGCGGCCACCGTGGCATGTCACAGGTCGCAGTTGTTGCCCGCAGAGTAGCAGGTTTATGGGAAGGGCAAATAGGAGCACATCCATGGGGTTCTCTGATGGCAGGGCCATTGTGATTGACCCAGCACCCTGTGGCTTTACCTACGGACTATGTACAATCACAGACCACCTGGGCATTGTGGGTGTGCAGACGCACAGATGAAGTCGCTTCCTTACTTGACGCTTTGGAACAGTGCGAGGCACCAGTCATTAACATGTGAAAGGTAGTGTTATAACACAGGGGTAATCTTCGATGCACATTCCTGGGAACAGAACTCCTGTGCATATAGGGGCTAGGAATGAACCGTGGGCTTCTAAACAGTGAATTAATAACCACCCCTGAGGAGCAGAACTGGATTAAGACATTTAGAAACCTAAAACATGAAAACAGCAACAACAGCAGCTAACACTAACTTCAGGGAAAATAACAATTGTTTCTGATGGATCAAGTATGAATAGTGGCCATAATCTTGTTGAATTCTTACATAACCCAAATAACAATTTAATTCTGCCGGGAGGATGGGGGATGCAGGGCAAGGAGGGAGGGACTAGGTCCTCTTCTGCTCTGTGGGCGGACAGCAGAGAAGGCCCGGAGTGAAGGAGCTGAGAAGTAGCAACGCAGTACGTTAGCAGACACAAAAATAAGCAGCCCAAAGAGACAACCGGGTTACCTGTGAAGAGCGGGCAACGTGGGAGGGAAGCAGAAGACCACTGCTTTTCATAACAAAACTTGTGGAACTGTTTGAGGCCTTAAACTATTTGTATTGATAAAACTTTTTTAAAAGGAGAGGGAGGGAGAAGAAGAGTTGAGACAGTAAATTAGGAAACCATTGCAATAATTCGGGAACTACTGAGCTCTGGTAGGAAGGATGGACATGGGGAAAAAATAAGAGAGCTGAAAGGAGTTTCTTAGGAACCATGGAAAAGGATTAGTGCCTGAACGTGGAGGAGAGATACTGAGATCTTGAGATGGGTGAAATCTCGAGCCAGTTTACTGGGAGATTAGGATATACTCAGAGAAAAGTAAACTACCATTATATTGCACATACTGTCAATCTCGTACAATTAGCATATTATTATACACTGTATTGTTTTCTAGTTATATAACTAGAATTTTGCACATTATTTGTACAGAGCTATCATTTTCATGAACCGCTTCATGAACATGCATCATTATTTTAATTATATATAAACTCCTTTGCTTTATACCACTTTTGAATGCCTGCTTGGTTCCAGATAGCTAGGGATATAGTAGATTTTCTATAAACAATCCATGGTTAATTAACTGATGACTTTGGCAGAAAAGCAGGCTTTAATGTTGATAGCAGATAAGTGAGAAGAAATCCAAATCTATAAATTCCGAAGTTACTTTATTTATTGTGTATTTTACTTTATAAAGAAGTATAATAACATTTATATAGTATTTTCTGCGTTCCAGACATTATTTTAAATGCTTTACATATTTTAACTCATTCCCTCCTTACACTGACCCCATAAGGTAGGTGCTATCATAATCCTCATTTTACAGATGAGGAAACCAAGGAACAAGGAGGTTAAATAATTTGTTCAAGGTTACACAGCCTTGTTGCAGAATCAGGATTCAAACCCAGGCAGTCTGGCTCCAAAATCTGCACTCAGATATACACATCATATGTTCATACAAGCATGGTATGACACTATTACATAATATCAGTAATTGGAGAATAGTGCAGCATATCATCATTGACATTAAGGTTCGGAGAGAGAGTATGAAAAGGATTAGAGAAGAGAGAGGTCATTATGAATGGAAATGATTAGGAAAGAATTTCCTAAGGAGAGAATATGAGCAGGCAATAGGTCAGTTTGTTATAAGTCAATTTATCAAATGATCAATTTGCCAAATGGTATGTTTGCTGAAATTTGTCAGAAAATTCATTTGCAGCTGTGTCACCTCAAGAGACATCCACACAGCCAGCAGCAGAAAGGGACAGAGGTAGGTAAACTGTGAGGTTGACAGCCGAAATTGACCGTCATTTGACATGTCTAACAAATCCCGAGCCACAGTGCTACAGTAAAGCTTTAAGGAAACTAAAATATGGGGAAAGTCTCCAGTAATGCAATAAATTGATGATTCAACAAAAGGATCATTTGTGGAATTGATTTATGGTGAACGGGCTTGTGCCAGACTCACTGTCAATGAAGTGATTTTTGCTGCATGGACCTACTTCAACATCTAGACCTTGAATGTGTAAACATTGGTTAGGTTCTACAGTCCCCAACCACATGATCTTGAATCCTTTTTTTACTGCAATGTACAGCAAGGAATACATTTTACAGCCTAACTACACACACACACACACACACACACACACAAACATACACACGAGACAAAAGATTCAAATTGTCCTTACTTTGGGCAATGCACTTTAATATTTTCTATTGTATTTCTTTTTCTTTTTTAACATATACTGGTTTCAACTCAATAACATGATTTCCTATGGTTCAATCAGTTATGACCTGCAGTTTAGAAAACCTTATAAAAGAAAATTTGTTTAACCTTGATTATATAGTAGAAGGCTAATATTCCTCTGTTTAGTAGAAAATAATGGTTATAATTCCAAATTGGTGTTCTGGGATACAATTCTCCACTGCAAAGGAACAGTGCTGCTCTAAATTTTGCTGTGGGACTTCGGGGAGATGTTGCAGCTCCAACTCTCTGGTATGGCTGCCATGGCCTCAAGCGTTGCCAAGAAATCGGTTAAGGATCTGGGAGGGACATACATGACTGGATCCCAAGATGCCTCACTAATTGTCCCCTTCCTTTTCTACCTGTTTCACTCTGCACTGCTAGAACTTGCTATCTGCCATCCATAGGCTCTTCTCCTTGCTCCACTATTAAACCAAACACCACCTTAAGCTTTTCACTTCCTCTCCTGTCCTCAAATCAAGCCACAATCCTTTGAGGTTTCTTAAAAGTTTTCTGCTGTATTTACCTTACCTCTTTTCTTTTCCCCTTGCACCCTGGAGGAAAAGACAAAACTGCACATTGATTCTTGTGGTGGGTTTTCAAGTGCAATAAAGTTGATTCATCATCGTTTCAAGAAAAACCAGACTTGGGTTGTATTCACTGGGCTTTAAGCTCATCTGGCTAAAACCATTTTATGATGTAATTTCTAATTTAGTGACATGTAAGTATCAGAGGAAAAATGACTTAAAAATATGCCAAGTGCTATTGTATAATATCTTTTTATTTCACCATGCATTTAAACAAATTGGATACTGATTATACTTCAACTGTAAAATGCTGAGGGCCTATTCTGCCCTTTTGAGTTCAATTAAATTTTTAATTACTTGGTAAGGGAAGGCACATCAGGAGGGAGAGGTGACATTTCACCAAGGACTTTTCTAAAGTTAAGAGTTGAAGAACAATGAGATTTTTATCTGCTACTGTTCAGTTATGATGAAACAATGCTTTTTATGAGCTCATTTTGTTCCCATATTTTTCAGTTTTGACCATCTCCAGTGGACTTGTATCAGCCCTACTGGATGCTAATAGCAAGGATTAGCATCAAAGACGAAGAGTAAGTAAAACCCTTGTCTGTTTTCAGGTATTCACAATTTCTGGGATTATATCCTTTGCAGCTGGAGCTTTCTGTATTGGAGTCAGCCCAAAATTTAATTTAGGGAGAAAGTTTGATTAACATTCCTTTGGTTACAAGACCTTTATAAAGCAAAGTGTTTTCTTGGCACCTTTGTTAGATTTTTTTTCTTTCTTATCCATGCAAGTATTTTTAGAAGAAGGGAGAGAAGAAGAAAGAGCCGAACTTTGAAACAGACTTATTGAGAAGGTGAATGTAAAGTACTCAGTTTGCAAAGCTGAGGAAATCAAAGTGAAAGCATTATATCAGTATTTGAGTATCCTGAATGCCTACTATGCATATTGGATAATTCTCATGAAATGGGTAAGAATCTGTGTTGAAACTCCAGTCCCAGGTTAGAGCATAATGCCAATGAGGGGAGATGGCAGGCATAGTACTTGTTTGAGTTACTCAGCATCATTCAAAGAAATTCCCTTTTGCCACTGACTAAACTTCTAACCTCTGTGAATGGCTGGGAAATTTTGTGCTACTGCTCAAAACAGGACTGGCTGCGGACTGTGATTACCACACCATTGCTACTCAAAAGACCTTCAACTGCATGGTACCTGATAGGCACTTGATAAATATTTGTTGACTGATTAAGCCATGCCTGATTGTTACACAAAGGATACATTAATTCTTCCTGGAAGCAGCAATGCATAGTGGGAAGAATACTGAATTTAGATCTAGAAGCCTACCCTGCCAATTTGCCAGCTAAGTGATTTGGGACAAGATAAAAAAAAAAAATCTTTATAAGGCTCCATTTCCATGTCTGTAAAATGGGAAGAACTATGTCTACCTGGAAGAAGGGTTGTGGGAGAATTAAATAGGGTGACAGTGTGCCAAAGCCTGACATACAGGGCCCTCAGCAAACACTGGTTGAATCAAGTCCTAAATTACTCATTCTCAAGAAGGAGTTTGTCCCTAATTTTAGTCTTTCCACCAATAATTTTGATATATTTATTTTGTTCTGTGGATTTTCTAGTAGTCCTCCCTTCAAAAATAACTCATTTGGAACAAAGTACAGACGCAAGCAATAATAAAAGGAATGTTAAATATTAAAATGACAATGAAAAGAATTAAAATCTTCTTTGAGATATTAATAAGCTCACAGAGCAGCCCAGGCTTCTGGGTATACATTGGTAAGGGAGGCAGTGGATCCACTAATAACTCCCCAGGTAAGGGCAACTGCAGATTTTCACAGAGAACCCAACTGATTATAATTTTACGCCATCCCCTGATCAAGAATGGCCTCTTGACAGGTACCTAAGCTAACATTATGATCATCCTTGATTAGATTAACATGAAAAGTATGACAGATGCTGAGATACTCCCCTTCAAATAAAATAAAAACAGCATCCAAGGAAAAAGGAAGAGAAACAAGTGAAGAGGCCAAAATTCAGCTGAGTTAGTAGGGGCCACTCTAGACAGATGCTCAGCCAGCCTCTCAGGAGACTGACGGCTCCAGTATGTGACAGGCCAGACAGTTTGGGAGCTGCCTCTTCCCTTCTGCCAGACCAGATGATGACCAGCAACTGACACATGAATAGGAAGAGCTGGGCCTGGGCCTGAAACGGCAGTGAGGGGCACCGATCCCAGCCAGCAAGGCTGCAAAGCAGTTGGAGAATGGAAAAATGCAAATCTCCTGGGTCTCCTCAGCCATCAGTTCAGAATCTAAGTACCAGTATATAGTTGGCTGCCTCAGGGAGGTTAAGAATTGCTTTCAGAAAAAGATGGCCATTTAAAAATCAGCTTAGAGTGGTTCTTATATTTCAGGAGCTTTTTATTTCCAATGACATTCCTGTATAATTTCATCCCTGAACATTTTAATATTTGAAAAATTTTTTAAAAGCCTAAATCTTCCTTGTTAATACAAGGTCCAACTCATTTTGTCAATATCCTATTTATAAAGGAGGAGGTGAATCTTTGAAACAAAATTTTGAGAACCTCAAAAGTGATTTAAAATAACATGAAAAACTTATTTCCATGGTCTTACTTTGCTTAGTACAATGTTTTCTTCCCTTAAAATGAGTTGACATTCCAATGTTTTCATGTACTCATGACCTATAACAACAATACCCGTGGATTTTACACTAATCTATTTAATAATAAAGAAGATAGTTTTGTGATTTTTTCCCAGCATTTAGAGCACTTGTCAAAGAAAAGGAAAAAAAAGCCATTCTTAGTTTACTTTGCCTCTCTCAGACTGGGACAGGATACCACCAGCTTTGTAGTCCCCAAGATTGAGGAGACTAAGTGCTTCTGTCTAAGCTTCCACATATTGTCATGTTCTACTACAGCTTGGCCCAGCACATTCTCTGCCCACTAAATCGTCTGAAGCAACAGATGTATCCTACAATTGCCAATAAATATTTGTGAAATATTTGTGAAGGCTCTCTGCAGAGACTTCCTGTGTTTTAGAGCTGTTGCTGCAATGATACTTTTACTTTTTCACCTTAGAAATTATTTTTCTTTGTAATTTAATTAGAGATGGGAGTCCATGATAGGTGTCCTCTTAGAATATGCAGAGCAGTACTACACTAAGTCAAAAAACCAAGATTGCTTCTCCCATCTCATAAATTGTATTTTTTCTTCAGTTTGTTTTTTGAACTTAGCACCTCATATCTGCTTGGCCTACCTCTTACTTCCGCTCCGGCTGAGTTTCATGCAGTAGCTCTCTGTGGCCTTAGCTGAATTTTGGCCTCTTCACCTGCATCTCTTCCTTTTTCCTTGGATAGCACCTCACTCCAGTTCCACCTCATTATCTCTCACTTCTGCCCCAGGTAAGGGATGCTATGGTAAGCCTATCAGCTTTTGCACAGGTACGAAGCTTGAAATGTGGAAGGTTAACACCTCCTGGCACAACGCTTGAACAATGAGGACAGGAGCTGATGGGTAAATGCTCCCCTACACTCTCTCCTTCCTCAGGTGCGTAGTGTGAGGCACACTCCACATAGTGCCTCAGATGGTCCCTGAGGGATGGAGCCCCAACTCCCCACAATGGTGGAAACCCCCTGGGACACCACCCCTGGCCTGGCTGTCCCTCTCCCCCACTCCTGTTACCCTGTCTCAGGCTCTGCTTTCTGGGGGTGCAGATTAAACTCCCACCAATGGTGACTGTTTCTTCTTGTCTTCAGCAGCACTAGACGTTATCCATCTCTTTAACTGTTGTCAATCTGATAGGAAATAAATCTCACTTTTTTAAAATTTGTGATTATTAGTAAGTTAAACATAAAACACACTTTTAAAAATTAGCAAGTAAACCACAATCAGGAATCAGTTATTTCTCCTAAAATTAAAACCCTAGAAAAACACTTTGTAGCCTCTTTTTTCCCAGATGAAAACATTACTTTCTGATTTGCACATGGAAGACAATAGCAAGAAAACAACATGACTAGAAGTCTTTTCCTACTGTCTTATAGCTCTTGAAATGTTAAGACAGGACCAGGAAACGATGGATATTATTTGAATTTGGGCCTTTGTCTATATGTAACAGACTTTCATAAACTGGTAGAGCTGGACTAGATGATAATTGTTACCTGGTTCAGTATCCTCACTAGAAAATGGAGACACTAAGGCCCAGTGAAGAGAAGTAACTGAGGGACTTGCACCCCATGGCACAGACAGTGGGAGCCCCAGCCTGGGACCCCTGACTCTTGCTTTGGTGCTTTTCCTCCTAAGTCATGCTGTCCTTTCTTCAGAAACTGACCACTTGGATTTTCTAAAACATCCACACTCCTGGTGTCTGATGAGATCCCATTTACTACTAAAATATAATAAGATTTAAAATGTTATATTTCTCTGTAAAGATATCACAAAGAACTATTTTTAAAGAAAAATATCCAGAGAGATTATATCTGTGTAAGAAACTCTGTAATGGTGAGCTCCTGCAAGAGCTTTCTGAAGTGTTCAAAACTGCAATTTATTCCTAGAATACTGGGATCCTCATTCAAAGGTGACATAAAATATGAGGTCAATGCAAGTATCTAAAATAAACAAAACAAAACCAGGAGTTGCTAATGCAAAATTAAGACCAATAGATGAAGGATGTCAAAGATCTTAAATTTTTTAGAAGCCTATACCTACCAGCAAAGGGAAACCTGGAGATCTATATCTCACAAGACTATATTCCAGAAATAACTTTGTCTCTTTGGCTATGTTAGAGATTTATGTTAACTTTTCATAAGTATAGTTTGTATTTATTATGATAAAATTCTATTTAAAATAATGAAAGTTAAAAGTCATTGAAGGTGATTCATATATTTAGGACAAATGAGTTCTAAATACATAATTTTAATTCCTATTATAGTTAACTAACCCATAATAACTGTTGAGTTTGTTATAACCATTATATTATTTCAGTCTAGAGAAGAGGTATTTGTAGGGTACCTACTAAGTTCTATGCACTTTAGATAATTTCAACTTTATTTATTGCTATCCCCTGTCCTACTTTGAGTTCCTCCAAAAGCCAACCTTGAGATGGGATTCTAGTCCAAATAGTTGATTTGGGAGATGAAGGAAACACTGCCAGTGGAGCGGAGAAGTGAGACAGGGAAGGCAGCCAATAAAGGTGTATTTCCAAGCTGGCTACCACTGTGGGTAATTGGAGCTTAATTCTGTGGGGGGGGGAATCTAGAAACCATTGTAGAACACACCCCCGAGTTATCCCATGCAAAGAGCAAGAGAGCTGGTATGTTGGTCAACATTTAACAACCAGCTCTGGGAGATGGTGGGAGAGCTCTGATATGTAGCATTTGCCAATTTCTGTGATGTCGACACTCCCACTGTGGCCAATTTCAAGCTACCAACGTGAACATCACTGAACTTAGTGTTGGGAAGAGGTGTGCACTCTGGGCTGTCATAAGCTGAGGCAAGTCACCTCTAGTACACCATCTGCAACTCCCATCATTGGCTAAGGACTGCTCAGGATCGGGAGTGGGGCCCACCTCCAGCCTGCCATATAGTCAGCAAAGCAAGCTTCAGAGGCAAGAGATAGAGGTGCCACTGTGGCAATCTGGCTTGTGTGCACCAACGTAGTGGTAAGGGTGAGAGGAAAAGGGTAAGACTTCAACAGTGACTACTACATCCCCATATTAATGAACACTGAAGTGTGTACAGCTTGCCAAAAGTCACATAGTCCTGGAGGAGCTTAGATTCAAACACAGACTTGGCTGATAGCAAAGCCCTCTTGTCTGTGTGTCAGGCTGCTTTTTCTATAGCAAGCTGTACATCTCACAATGCATTAGTGAACAAATAAATTTATATGGTATTACTTAGGGTAGATTAAACTGCTCTAACAAATAGATCTAAACATGTAATGGCTCAAGACAATAGAATTTTATTCCTGGGAAGGAATTCAAGTTGCCTAGGGAGGCTTTCCTCCATCCAGTCATTCAGGGACCCTTTTATTCTGTTGCTCTGCCATCTCCTGAGCCATTGTAGTCTCTGTATCCAGCTGTGCCATCTCAGGAAAGCCATGGCTCACATTCTATTGGTGAGAACCAATATAGGCATGGCCATACCTAGCTGTAAGGCAGGCTGGAAAACATAGGCCCTGGCTAGGCAGTTGCTTCCTAGCTACAACTTCATGGTAAAGAATAGAGAGAGGGATTTTGGTGGGCAGCTGACTATCTCTACCACAACCTCCCATAAACCATTTAGGCTAGGATATTATTTTCCTTTTTTTTTTTGGTATGATGAATTTTAAGATCTATAATAATTCAAAGGTAAATTTTCGTTCCTAGTCTACAGAAATTTTTCAAATACAAGATTTGAAACAGCTTGGCACTTTGGGTTAAAAAAAAAAAAAACACTGAGTATAGTATCTCTTTCCCCATTCAAAGTGGTGTATTGGTGAAGACCTTCATAGTAAAATTTTCACTTAAGCAATTTAAGGCATTAAGGCATTAGGGAATAAAAGCTGCATTGAGACAAGAACTTAGATCTCATAAGTATTTTTGTTCACTAAGAAAATAATAACAGCTAATCAAAGAAAAATAGCAAAGATATTTTACATATATCATATTAGTAATGATGGATATACACTGCAGCTTTGAGGTTAAAGGAATGGGCTGTGGGTCCAGAGAATCTAAGTTCAAATCCTGCTGCCACTGCTTCCTACCTGAATAGCCTTGGTTAAGTTACTTAACCTCTCTGTGCCCCAGGGTCTTCATCTGTAAAATGGAGAATATGATACGGCCTACCTCTTAGGGTTTTGTGTAGATTAAACAAATTAGTACACATGAAGCACTTATCACTGTATTGGCACATAATAAATGTTCGATAAATGTCTATAATTATATTTAATAGCAATCTTTAACACCCTTTGCTCTCTACAAACTTCTAGGATTCTCTTCCTACAACCTGTCAGATTTGTCTTAGGTGTCACAGATGGTACACACACCTAGAGATGTTTTTCTTTTGATGGGCTTCTACCCAAATGTTTGATGCCTTTTGACTGTGTGACCCCAGCACCACCTTGACTCCAGGCCCTCCTCAAGGTTCCTGCCTCACTCTACTAACAATCCCTTCTTCCTCACAGAGGTCCCTCAAGTGCATTTGCAAGGCCTGAGTTTACTGCCCTCACCTTCCTTAACCTTTCCTGAGGTTTCATTGCAAAAAGTTCTGCTTTTCTGCCGTTCTGTTTTTCTGCTTTTTTAATTCCCATTTTCTCAGGTCTCTCCGCCCTCCAGTTACCCCCAGTAGGAGACAATTAGAATATATAGAGAAAAAATTCTCGCCCTTTTCTAAAGTGAATTCACAAATTCACAAATGAAGTAGTTTCATTTCAAGGAAAGGGAATTCTCTGTTAGGAAGGGAATGTTTGTGATTAAAGGTCAAATCCTAAGAATTCTTAGACAATTCGTGTTTTGTAATCACCTAAATCAACTGTTTACTTAGCATGTACTATGTGCAAGGCACTGAGCCAAGGACCCTGGGGAGGCAAGGATGATGAAGAGGGACGGTCCCTCCTCCGGAGTCTCATAGCAGGTGGAAAACGTGCACATAGACACAAGTGTCTCTAATGCAAGGTGGGCTTTGTAAGTTCCCAGAGGAAAAGTGCGCTGTCTCATTCTGTCTACTCCTAGCACCTAGAATAGGACCTGCCCCTTAGCAGGTGATTAGCAGTACCTCCCCTAGACCTGGGCAGGAGGAGACTACCCTTGGCTCTGCATTTTAAAGTGGCACAAATTTGGAAAAACAAATTGACTAAAAAACACACAGCTGCCCTGGTCACTTGGATCTGGTGTGCAGTGGTGGCTCAGGATAACCCACAACCCTAAACATCTGCTCTGGTGATCAATACCATTCAGCCCCAGGGAGACACTGCTTCACACTCCTTGCCCCGGGGCCTTCAAATGTTGAGAAGTTTTGTGGGTGTTGATGCTGCTGCTGATGTTGGAGAACAGCATTGCTTTGGAGTCAGGGAGGATCTCACTGATAGAAGCACATAGTAAAAGGAGAGACAAATGCGCTAACTTATCAAATCTGTCCCCTTAGATAACAGAAATGCAATGGATTCCTGAATAACAACATGTCACGTCCTGGTCATTTGCATGTCCATGTTCTTGCTTCCCTTTGTGTCCCATTTTGTAGGTCCTGAATTACTCACATATACGAGCAATATTGACAACATTTGCACACAAACGCTAAGGAACAATTTGCAATATTAAACAATATGTATGACGTAGATTTGTATTTATATAGATTTAGGCAAAATGTGGAGTGTGTTGCTATCCCATATATTGGCAACTATATAGATATTGAATGCTAGAATTGCAAATAGTTTTGTTTTAATGAAATATTTGATAACATTTAATCAAATTTTCAAAAGTTTTAAAATTCAGCTTTATTTAAATAATTTTTATTTAACATTTTAATATTCATCAAATTTGTATTTTAATAATAATAGATCATTGGATTGTTTCAAGTGATCAAACACAAATTATGTGAAAATCTTAATTGTAACAACAAAATTAGTATTTTGTTGAAATAAAAGCTAGAAAATTAATTTTATAAAAATTATTTATGAATTATGTATGTCTGTATTCCACATCCAAACGTTATCAGCCCATCAACACCTAGATATGTGCAATTAAATACAATTGTCTTTGATATTTTGTCATGTCAGTCATATAAAAGCCATAACTTTACATATAGTATTCAATTTTGTCTTTATGAAAGTATACTTATCAAGGTAGGAGCCTAGAACATATTTTATTTACTGTTGGCTTATGTTTTAACTTTTAAATAATTTAAAATGTTGTATGGGGCCTCCAACTGTATTCTCACTCTGGCCCTGCAAATATTAAGAATGGGCTTGGCCCAGGGGTTGGTGGTGGTGACGGTTTGGGGCGTGAAGGGCATTTGAGGAAGTGTTTTCAGGAGAAGAAGGTCCCATGGGTGAATGCGTGGAGGAAAGAGAGCACATGTTCCTGAGCAAAGGAACAGATATTTGTAGCTGGAGCCCAGGCCTCAGGTCAGGATGAACTATGGTGAGAACTGGACAAATGATGGTAGAAAATAGAGGGAGGTGACAGACTGGGGTTCCACGAGGGTAGGATTCATGTTTATTTTTGTTTATTTTGTTTATTTCTCTAGGGTATTCCTGGGTCCTGCATAGTATCCAGCACATAGGAGGTAATACACTTAATGTTTATTGAATTAATCAAAGAATTTGGATTCCATACTCTATGCAATGTGAAACCATCAAGGAGTTTAAGGAGAGAGGAAAGAATCAGAACAGCAGTTGAGAACGGTAACTCTGACAGTGGTGGCTGAAATATATTTGAAAGGGTAGCTACTAGAAATAGAAAGACTAATTTACTTAGTTATGTTACTACAGTCATTCATTGCTTAACGATGGGGATGTGTCCTGAGAAATGCATTGTTAGGCAATTTTGTTGAGCAAACATCATAGAGTGTACTTACACAAACCTAGATGGTATCACCTACTACATACCTAGGCTATATGGTACAGCCTATTGCTCCTAGGCTACAAACCTGTACAACGTGTTACTGTACTGAATACTGTGGGCAATTGTAACACAGTGGTAAGTATTTATGTATCTAAACATATCTAAACAGAGAAAAGGTACAGTAAAAATACGATATTATAATCTTATGGGACCACCATCGTATATGCGGTCCATCGTTGACTGAAATATTATTATGTGGTGCATGACTGTAATTTATATTAATTGAGTTTCTTCTCTATTTCCTGAACATATACATGTGGATGATTTTTCTTATATACCAATCTGACCTAATCAGGCATTTAACATTCCATAAAACTTGTAGGTCTTAGGTACTATAGTTCTAGGGCTGTGCTGTCCAATATGCTAGCCATTAGCTACATGTGGCTTTTGAGCACTTGAAATATGGCTGGTCTGAATTAAGATGTTTGAAATGTTCTGTAAGTGTAAAATACACACAAGATTTCAAAGATCTAATTTTAAGAAAGATCAAATATCTCATTAATAATACTTTATATATTGATTGGTTACCCATGGAAATAATATTTTGGATATATTATGTAAAATAAAATATATCACTGAGATTAATTCCACCTGTTTTTAAATATGGCTTCTAGAGAATTTAAAATTATATATGTGGCTTGTATTTGTGGCTTGCATTATATTTTGTTGGACAGCATTCCATAGAGGCCAATTTTGTATACCTGTTTAGAAGCTTTGGCCCCCAAACAATGCAAATCAATCGCAAAGTGAAGGTGCAAATGTTGCAAAGATACAGAAGTGAGCAAAGCCAAGGAAAGTGGTACTGAACTGCTCAAGTCATATGCAAAGCCTTGCCAATGCAGAAT
Source organism: Daubentonia madagascariensis (assembly GCA_023783475.1). NCBI lineage: Eukaryota > Metazoa > Chordata > Mammalia > Primates > Daubentoniidae > Daubentonia > Daubentonia madagascariensis. The sequence continues at coordinate 92,791,599 of JAKFHU010001798.1, read as the reverse complement.
TCAGCAGAGTTGGACGAGTGAACCACAAAGGAAGGGAAAATTGACAAGGACTCTAATCCAAAGAAAGTAACTGAACATTACAGGAAGACCTTGGGAAAATGTATAAACTCTTCAAATATTTTCTGCAAAAAATGATAGCCACAAAAGTCAAATGAAAACAGAATGTGTCAGCATGCATTAAAAAATAGTACCCAACATGGCTCATTCAAAGAATTCAAAGAATCAGTACAGGGTTGTAAAGCAAGCAGAATTTTGCTAACTGTGAAATAGATTAAATTTAATAAATTGTAGTTTTATTCTTAAATATAAAATCCCAATTCAAGTGTTTTTCATTATTTACTACAAAATTAGGTTCTGATTTTAAGTACATGCAAATACATGTAAAATGTTTAGATTTTTTTAAATAAAAGGAAATCATATGTAAATATATCTTAAATATTTTACTTTAACTTAAAACATAAATAATAACACGGTTTTGTTTTGGTTGGTTTGGGGTTTTTTGGCCAATATTTTTGGCTATCGGGCCTAGTCTTTACGGTGTGGGGCCACTGTTTAAGAGTTCTTCTACGTCTTTCACATTGTCTACAATTTTCAGTTTTAATTTCTTTAAAGCAAAGTGAGTACTGATAGATACTTGCAAATTAAATTCTTCTAGATTTGAATGTTTTCTTCCCAATCTTTTATTTTTTTTTATTTTTTTATTTTTTTAAATTTGAAATTCAGATAAGCAATGAATAACCAATCTTTTATTATATGACTCATGTGACAGATTTTTTCAGTGCCTTGTCTTCATTCATCCGTTCAAAGCATTTAACCTCATTTTCATTGAATCACCTTTCTTTTTGCTCTCACATACTCATGTTTTATTAATTTAATAATCAGTTGAATAAATTTTAATTAAATTCCACAAGGACAGTTATAATAGGTGTAATCAGGTTTGGGAACAAGTACAATGGTTACTCATGGGGCTCATAACCCACCTCACGGGAACAGAAGCATACAGGTGCACACCAGCCCCTGGCCCGAGCATTTATTGTGCCGTGGCATCCCTCTGCATGTTGCACACCACACCGACAATGGCTGGTATCTGTTACAGGATGAGTTAGCTAAATAGAGGCTGGTTAAGAGACTTTCTACTACAATGTCACCTACAGTGCCCTTGGAGGGGGCCAATTATCCCATGGAAGACAGGATTTTCTGATTTAGAACATCTGGCAAGATCTGGGAAGTAAGTTGTCTGGAAAGAGCATAGAGAAACTAAGTTGTGGCCCCAAGCCCTCCTGCAAGTATTCTACAATAAATATTTATAAGCCTGACAGAACACTAGCTTTTGCCCTGTTCTCAAGGTTACATTCTTACTCTTTTATGTCTATCTAAGACACAGATCTCACAAACAGAGCCATGAATATGTGAACATGTTCATATACTAATGGATATGAAAGTCTATCAGTTTGCCTGACAAATACCCATTAATAAAAACATTTGTAGATGGAAATATTTTGCTTATTCATTTTTGTGGAAATTAAAAACAACAAACTATCTCCAGAGAAGAAGAAAAGTTCTTGCATGTGCACAATAGGTGCTTAATAAATATATGATGAGCGATGTACAGGCTGAAATATTTCTGCCAGTGCATATTGCCTGTTCATTCTAATGTCGTGGTATTTGTGCACAATTAGGAAATCTCAGTGTCAAACTGGATCTTGCATATGAACGGGGTGCAAGAGCTGAGGTATGACTTAGGTGATTCCCAGAAGCACTATGTGGAAGCAGTGATTTGTAAAGCACTGGCATAAAAGTTACCGAAACTGTCACGAAATTGCCTGAGTTAAATCACTGCAAGGTTTATGTCCCGGTGAGGATGGAAATAAAGAACTTGGAAATAGTAACTGGAGTTTTCAGTCTAGAAGCAACCTTGGAAGAAATACAAGTCTCCTGTATGTCATTAAAGAAATCACATTAAGACAGTTCAGAGTCTACAGTAGCTTGATATTTGACACATGCCTATGTGCAGTAATATAAAGCAGGATCCAACAGCACCAAAACCAGAGCTAGAATCTTAATCATGCTTAAGACTTACAAACTTGGATAGCAATCCCATAAATGCTCCTCAAAGGAGATTTTATATTAATATAATATATGGCAGAGGGATAACACCCTTTTCAGTCAAGCATGCCCTTTGATTACTTTTCTCTCTTAAAAAAATCAGTGTGTCCATCTGGTATTATCCTGGTTGGAGCTAGAACCCATTCTTCGAAGCAAAGTGTCACAGGAATGGAAAAACAAGCACCACTGGTACTCACCATCAAATTGGTACTAACTGACCAACACTTACATCACACGGGGCAATAATATTCATCAGGGATGGGCAGGCGGGAGGGGGGTGGAGGGGATGGGAAAAACTCTCACTGAATGGATGTGGGGAGCACAGTTTGGGGGATGACCATGATTGTAGCTCTGACATGGGCAGTGCATGGGCAATATATATAGCCAAAGTGTTGTACCCCCATAATATTCTGAAATTTAAAAAAAAAAAATCAGTGTGTCCATATGCAGATGCATAATGATACCCTGAATATTTACACAAAAGATTAAAGGAAAAATGACTAAATGCACCAAAAAAGACTAGCACTCAGGTCCCTTGGTAGTGGTAGTGGTGGGTGGAGGAAGTCAGAGAATTACAGCTAGTTGATAGTGTTGCATTTGGTTCCTCTCTCACTTTGATCCCCAGTTTCAATCACTACAAATAGAGTCAAAAGTCAATGTCTTGCTGGAATCTCCTTTTTACTTTGCCCGTCTGGCCAAACTTTAAAATTGGAACAATTTGAAAGGCTAAAAGCTTCCACTTACTTTTCTCACTTACAGGCACCATGAGTATGTGTGTGCAAATTTTAAAGGTTTTTAGATCTAAATAGGAACAAGGAAAGTTTATCCCTTTCAATTTAGGATTTGGTGGGTGTGGCAATCCAAGAAGACCTGGGAAATAACTACTGTTTGGTTTGGATGATACATTTAACTACCATTAAAAGAGCGTGTAATTATAGCCTAAATACAGACTTAAATTTTTAACAGATTTATCTAAACTTTCAAAATTTGTACTGTTGGATATAACTATCTAAATCTACCTTATGGCAGTTGTTACAGCAGTATTCAAAACATTGAGCTAATATATTAATAAAATCAGGGCCCTTTTAAAAAAAAAATCCCACTGATAAAACCTTGCTCCTCAGTTAACATAGTATCTGGGAAGAGGGCTCTCATTTTACCTATTTTCAAGAAGTCAAAGGAATTATTCTGCAGATAGGCTTTTGTCTAAATACACGAAGACTGATAAGCTCTCTCTTTTCTCTGTGTGAGAACCCTGCCTCCCCTTATGTCTTAATTAATGTTTCACAAAATAAATCTAGAGACGCTGGTTCTGGTTCTGGGAAATCTCCCATCTAAACAAACTGGTTAGAGGAAAAGAAGGAAGGGGAGAAATAAACACAACACAGAAGTTCTACTCAGTTGGAAAAAAGGTCGAAAATCATTAGCTTGTAAATGTTGCTTTTTCCATTTCAAAGCACCTTCTCGAGGAAAGTCCAGGGGCTGGAAGGGTTCTGAACGCCGCGTTAGACAACCCGGCCCCGCAGGGGTGACGGTGGAGAGAACCCGGCCAGCTGCCCGACCCTGCCAGGAAGAGGGACGTGCAGCAAGAGGCATCGGATTCGGGGAGGGCCGGGACCTGGCCGAGGATGACATTACCGAGCACTTCCTGGCAGAGCGCTGATCCCGTCCCCAAACGTGCTCTCTGTGGTCCTGTATACGGAAGCCCTTCCCAAAGACAGCAGAGGACAAATTAAAGATCCCCAGGGACACTCCCCGCCCGTCCCCCCCGGCCAACGGTTTCTTTCTAGCCGTGGGGCGAGTCGACGAGCGGGGGGTGGGGGGAGTCCCGCATCTGCGGCCTCAGGATGTGAATAAGGTATTACAGGAAACTCTGAAGTTTTGTTATTTGTACCACGAGGGGTTGGGGTGGGACAAAAGAGAAGGAATGCTTCCTTTTAAAAAGAAAACAAAAACAAAATTTTATTTTTCGGGACCGCGGCACCACGTCTGCTGAACGTTGGCTTTCTTTCGCTTTGCAGCAGGCGGCAGTACCGGGCGCCACCTGCGCGTCCCGTGCGGAGCGGGCGGGGGTGGGAGGTTGGTCCGCGTCCGGGTCCCCCGATGCCCACTGCCGAGGGCAGCGCGGATGACAGACTGTAAACCGTCTTGCCTGCGTCCCCTTAAAGCACCACAAACCAAAGTGCCAACTAATCATTTCTTTCGGAAAGGGCAACTCCCGTTGGGAGAGCTCCCGCCGAGGCAGGGCGAGACTGCGGCGGAAAGGAAGCGGCGCGATGCTGCCGCCGAGGCTCCTCCTTTCGCCGGTGCGACCGGGACTACCTGGCGGCGCCGCGGGTGCAGCGCGCATAGTGCCCCTGCGCCGGCCACCTCCGAGCCCACCTCGACCGCCCGCGCGCGGGCCGAGCGCACAGCCCACTGCCTCCCACCTGCGGCCGCCGCCCCCGCCGGCCCGCCCTCCGCCTCTGCCTCCGCCTCCGCCTCCGCGGCGGGCCGGACCCCGCGCGCCCGCCCGCCCGTCGGTCCAGGCCGGGCGCCCGGCGGGCCGCGCTCACGCAGTTGGAGCAGGAGGCCCTACGCCGGCGGCGCAGCGCCCGCCCCCTGCGCTCTCCCCGCCCCCTCCCTCCCTTCCTGGGGCCGAGCGAATGTAGCCCGCGAGAGAAAATGGCGGCGGCGGCGGGGAATCGCGCCTCGTCGTCGGGATTCCCGGGCGCCCGGGCTGCAAGCCCCGAGGCGGGCGGCGGCGGAGGGGCCCTCAAGGCGTGCAGCGCGCCCGCAGCGGCCGCGGGGCTGCTGCGGGAGGCGGGCAGCGGGGGCCGCGAGCGGGCGGACTGGCGGCGGCGGCAGCTGCGCAAAGTGCGGAGTGTGGAGCTGGACCAGCTGCCCGAGCCGCCGCTCTTCCTCGCCGCCTCGCCGCCGTCCTCCTCTACTTCCCCGTCACCGGAGCCCGCGGACGCGGCGGCGGGCGGGAGCAGTTTTCAGCCTGTGGCGGTGCCGCCGCCCCACGGAGCTGCGAGCCGCGGCGGTGCCCACCCTGCGGAGCCGGTGGCCGTGCGGGACAGCGGCGCCTCGAGTCCCACAGGGGCCGAGCCCGGGGAGAAGCGGGCGCCCGCCGCTGAGCCGACTCCTGCAGCGGCCCCCTCCGGGTGAGCAGCGCGGCCGGGGGCGCGGCGGGGACTTGTGGGGCGGGCGGAGGGCAATGAATGAACCCCGGGCGCCGCGGAGGGTATCCCGGGGCTCGGCGCAGCCAGGCTACGCGCCACTCGCCGGGACCCGCGCCCCTGGGCACCCCTCGGCTCCTCCATAATCGGGCGGCCCCTCGGACCCAGCCTGGGGGACCGGACAGGGACGTGCCGGAGAGTTTGTTATTGTTTGCAGACATGTGACAGGCGTGCGAGCGGCGCTGCGGGGACCCACTGGGAAAATGTGTGGGGTCCCCGGCTGGCTTTGTGGGGCTCCTGGAATCGGGGCTTTCGGAGGAGCCCGGGGCCCGGCCGGGGGGCGGGGCACAGCCCAGCAGCGGCGCCCCCAGACGGGTGTCCCCGGGCCGTGGACGCTGGGGGGCGAGGCCCTAGCTGCTGGCGGGCGGTGGTCGGAGAAGGGGCGGGGTAGGGGACACAGAGGGTCGAGGAGAAAGCAGCAGGTCCCCGCAGCCGTGACAGGAGGAGCCCCTCAGCCCGCCGGGGGCTCGAGTCCCTAGGCAGGTACCGGCCCGGGCACAGACGGCGCGCCCCAGGGTTGGCGGCAGGGGCTCCGGGTGGACGTCTCGGTAACGCCTGTCAAAGTGGTGCAGCGACGGCTGCAAACCCGTGGGGGCTTACAGTCTTCTAGGACGTGCGGTTTTTCTAATTGCGTCCGCCAAGGGGCTCCGGGTGTTCTTGGGAATGCGAACTGCACCACTAAGATTTGAGTGACTCTGTTTGGAGTTTGAATTTGGCCTTTGAAGTTTGCATTTGGCGGAGTGGTGTAAGAGCCAGGACCGGATGTGTCAGCCATTCAGTTTGAAAGCAGTGGCGACTGCTCCCCGCAGTCCCTTCGGCGTGGCTCGGGGACCGCGGCGCGGGTGCGGTGCTTCCTGCGCCGTGCAGCTGCGCGGGCCGCCCGCCGAATTCCAGGGCCACAGTGCGGTGGGTTTAGGCTCAGATACGACTTCTGGGCATATGAAGTACAGTATGTGTAAGGTAATTTAGACCAGCAAGCGGTTCATTGACCTCGCCCTTTTTTGGTTTCTGTAAATTTTTATGTTAAAGGAAATTCTTCTAAGTGTGACAGCCATAATTCTTGTTTTTTCAAAAAATGTGACTAATGTATGCAAAGCACAAAGTCTTGATGTGTGTTTTGAGTTGCTGGAAATGTTTTTGTTATAGTCACTCATCGCCCTGTAGAATTCCCTGACTTTTATTATAGGAATAAAGTGTGTCTTTTTGTGAGATGAATTTGACAGTAGGAGTCCTTGGTTTTGGTTATCTAAAGCGATTTGTCACTTTTTTGTGCACTTGATTATTTGTTTAAAATCATGACTCGTTTATTATTTAGAAGTTACCCCTCCCCCTAAAAAAGACCTAAAAATTATACTCCTGCACTATACCGTGGCAATATTGAGACGAAGGGAGATTTGTGACTGTTAAGAGTTTTCCGTGTGCACTTGCACATGCACCTTAGTCTTGCAAGAGTTGTGCTCCTCTGCAGTTTCCTGTTTCTGTGTAGATTGAATTATTCTAGTTAAAATTTAACTAGAAATATTATTTGAAGGCAATTGCTACTACAAATGAACTCCAGATAAAAAATTTTAACCCTAAATTTGAGAAATTAATTTTATCTGTTCTTATTAGATGTAACTTTTTGGATACAATAAATAATTGGCAAACATAAGTATCCTAGTCATCTTAATGAGCTGTGAATATAGTATAAGAGCAACCTCTGTAAAAGCAATATATATAATAGAAGTTGTTTAGTGTTGTCTTTTGACACAAAATAAGAGGACTAAGGTGGAGGCAGATAGAATTCAGGGACTGAGTAATCCATGCTTAATATTTGTGTTTTATAGCCTAGGTTTTTTTTTCCCCCCCTTTGCTTAAGGGGTGGGTTATAATTGCACAGTATGTAAAATAATGGGCTAGTAAGCATAATCTTTTTTAAAAAATTAATTTTATTTGCCAGAATGCTGTTGGTTCATTCCAAATGTCGTGTGTAAAGATTTCCTTTATAGTAAAATATTGATTCCCTATCCTTTTGAAATACAGTATTTTTTTCCAGTTTCCTTGACAGTGGGGTTGAAATTCATTTGAATCTGTTGGTATAAAGTTTGATTATGGGGAAAAGGCTTGTATTAATTTTTTTGTATTTCATGTTACAGTTTGGTTATGTTACTTTATTATTTACCATTTAAAGTTTTAGAAAAAACTTTGATTATAAGCAGTTCAATAAACTCTCAGTTGACCTTTACATTTTACTCTTTTAACAATAGTTAATTCATACTTCCAAGAGGAAAATCTAACACTGATTTTGAAATATTTTTATGTGTCAGTAGTAGTAGAGGTCTGAAGACCCCTTCTGTCTAAAGACCTGTTGTTGTTTTTTTTAAAGAGATGTCTGTGATTTTTGATTTTAGAATTTTTTTCCGTTTCTGATCTTTGGTTGTAGAAAGTGTAGAGAATACACTTGTGAAGTATACGTTATATAAATAATACACATACTAAAATAGATTTTAAGTCTGTCCCTCTTTTTCAGGGTATTACTGAAATGAGTGAAAGTTTTGTGCCTATAAGTGGCGCCCAAGGGTTTGGAATTTTTCCTTACATTACAGAATTAAGGGCTTTTTCTTCCTATTTACTGTCTTTGAAGAAAAATGACAGTGTTACTCTCCATTGAACAGGCTATTGTAAGTTTGGTAGATATAATTACTCCATCCTATTTTTGTAACTTACAAAAACCAAACTATCAATTTGCTGGCCCCATGAAAGAACAAGATATACTGTACTTGTTAATGTTAGTTTTTGTTTAAAACTAAAGATATTTCATAGGCTGCTTTTATATCCTCATATAGCCCTCAGATTTCACTTCCTTTTAGAAGCTGTTAGGCTACAAATATAACTTAGTGACCTTTTACTAGAGAGGAGATAAAAGAACGTTATTACCTAAAAGTAAGTCTTTTAAAAAATTAAGTTGGTGATTTTATAAAACAATAGAGGTGGTCACATAAGTTAGTATTCCATGAATTTGTAAATTTTGTAGTTATGAATCGTCTCCAAGTTCCATTTTAAATCAGGTAAGAGAATTAATGCATTCTTCAAAGATTAACCTTATTAAATATAATTCTGGAAGAGAAATATCAGAGCTGGAATTGTTGCCAACTTTTGTTTTCTTTTCATATCTGATTTTGGCAAGGGTGACTGGTTAACCAACATTCCTTAATATATGATTTCCAATACACTATAATAACTCCATTTTGTTTGATATGAAAAACAGGAAGTAGCCCTGTTTATTGATATTCTTTCATATCTTCCATAGCACCTCAAGCATAATATGTTGTATGTTTGATAAATGGTCACTGACTTGTCAATGTGAAAATTTCAAAATGTGGGAAGAAAGGAGTGTTCTTTTGCTTTCAACAAGAGAAAAAACAAAAAACAGCTACAATTTGCCTAGGCTGCCTCTGCTGATCAGTCCTTGACACTGGCTGTGTGCATTCCAAGGGAAGAAATGATGGGGTGGCCAGATTGTTAATGGGGAATGGATTACCCTGAGGAAAAATATGAGGCATTGAGAAGTGCTGTGAGTTGGAAAGCACCACTTTTGCATTTTATATCCCATTCATCTTCCTGGGTTGGGTGGTATCTCTTGGTACAGAAGACAATGGGAGAACGTGTCATGGAAAAGAAATAGTCTATGGAGGCTGCTTAAGAATTGCATGTATATTGCACCTCTAACCTTAAAATGCTTTGCTTTTATCAGATATACCAAGTATATTCCTTAGACTTGTTTTCCTTAGTCTTGGCCTCTTTTTATATCCTAAGTCAAAAGTTAGAGCAACTTAAAAATGTAAATGGGTAGAATATTAATGGGAGGAAATGTGCAGTATTAGGAATAACCCGAAGTTTTCTTTAATAAATAATTTTAAGAACATTTCTAATCATGAAGGAAATAATCAGGACTGGAATTAAAGTAAATGGTTCTTTGCAAAGCAATGAGATTATTCAGGTGCTCTTTTCAGATTTCAAAAATACAAGGATTTTACTTGTGGCTTAAAACATGTTCATTGAGCATATAGATATACTTAAATATCTTTTGTATAGTCTCCTTCCTTGCCTTCTATGTGTCAGGCAAGTTATATATATTATCACATTTAATCATCACTGCAGCCTTCTAAGGTGTTGTAATTCCTGTTTGTGGGAGATAGTAACTGATCTGAGATGGTCACACAACTAGAAGGCAGAACTAGGTTTCAGCCCCAAGTTACTCTGACTCTACGGTCCATTTCTTTCCACTATATGCTTCCTCCATTTTCTTTTTCAATTTAATAATCAAACTAATTGATGATTTTTAAGGAGGAAGTTGTTCTGTAGGAGTTCTGATATGCTGCTAGCTAGGTCTCTATGCAGTGCTATGTTTGTCTGCTGATACGTATGTAATACCTGGCCTTGTACATGTGATACAAGTAAACTGTTTTTAGATCACCCTACCATGGCAGGCAAAGGAGATAAATGATTAATTTGAATGTTTCTTAGATTTATTGATTTGTGCTGTATTAAATCATAAGTGAAAGGAGATAAAGAAGCTGGAATTAACATTACTCAACTTAATCATCACACAGGAAGAGAAACTTTCAGTATTGCTGGACCATACTCCTCTGTTATTATTTTAGATTTCACTCATTCAATATTTATGAACCCCTGTAAGGTGGTGGTCTGGTAGTAGAGAAAAAGATCATCAGTGCACAGCCTCTATTTATGTGGGTAGATTGTAGTATGAACATGTTCCGTGATACCATGTTAAGTACTGTAAGAGAGATGGAAATACAAAGGGACACCCGGATTACAATTAGTGCTCTGAATCTCCTCTACAACACTCTACACTGTATTCCTCTGGTGAATACAGTGATACCTCCTTAACTTTCTGAGGAATTAATTGGCCTTCCAGGTTAGTAGTTAAGAGTGGTAGGTTTGTCCTACCTTCTGCTTTTACATTTGGCCTGCTAGTTTTTGTCCTTTTCCTTTGGTTTCTTTCCCTTCTCTTGGGACAGATACATGCTGTAGTTTGGGGTCATAATAATGGAAAAAGGAATCTGGGTACAGATTAGTTTCAAACTATTTCTGCCTACTCTCTTAAGAGGAATATATACAGAACTGCAAGTTCAGGCGTGACTTTTTAAAATGACGGTATGGGAGCAAGAAATTCAATATCTGCCAATGCTAGTTCTAAAATTCAGTCTTTATTATTGGTAACAGCAACTCTGCTAGTTAAGAAAACAAGGTAGGGAAATGTAAAATATGCTGTAGGGCGTAAGATGATCAAGAAGATAGCCTTGTCTTTATTTACTCTATGGCATGTCACAGTTGATTTAGGTATGTTTGGAATGGAAGGGAGTTCTGTATTGTTAGTGGTTGAGTCCTTAGGAATACCAGGCTGGTTAGTTTGATTAAGATGTTGTAGCATGCTAAGGAGAATTGTTAAAACTCACCAAGTATATATTTCTGAAAGTGTACATGTGTCACCTGGGCATTATTAATGAGGCCATCAGACATCTTGAAGACTGAAGGAAGTCTGTGGAGCTACATGACAGAGTTTACACAGTGCTGTAGTTATCGCATTAACTAAGTTTGTCAAGTGTAAGCACAATGATGGTCAGAGTATGTGGAGCGAGGAGAGGGTAGATACTGGGCTGTAAGTGGAAGCTCTGCTGTTGACAAGTAAATGTTATCATTACCCTTCGTTCCATCCTCTGTCCTTCCATCATTCGGGGTCTTGCTGTGCTGCCCAGGCTGCATTTGAACTCCTGGGCTCAAGGGATCCTCCTGCCTCAGCCCCGCGAGTCGCTGGGACTACAGGTGCTCACCACTGTGCCCAGCTTTACTTTTCTTTATTGCCTAAACAGTCATTTAAGTGATATGTCATCAAATAATCTTCAGACTGGTCCTACAGAATTCTGAATACTAAATACCAGTTGTTAACAGACCAGGAATTTTGTCTTACTCTTTGTACCATCTCCCAGCAGCTAGCCTAGTGTCTGACACCCATAAATATCAGGTGCCCAGGAATGTTACCATGGATTAGTTTTCCTAAGGTGGTTATTTTTAAATTAGTGTATCAGAAGATTACAGTAACTTACTGTAGCATGATTTTAATCATGATCTAGCTAAAGACAAGTTTTCAAGGCAAGAACTGCTTCTTATGAGTTTTTATACATTTCTTGGTATTTAGTAGCAGTAATTGGTATTTAACAAGCAGTCATTGATAATGTTGACCAATTTTATATAATGTAAAACTTGTAAGTGTATTTTGATCACTAAGTGCAGTTTCAAAATAGTTGGAGCTGTGCTCAAACTGTCAAATATTGAGAAAATTGAGTTCCTGGTTTTTGAAAGTGTAGTTATTTGGGTTAACGGGTAAGACCTCCTGATTTTCTTCTTAACCTTCGCAGTTCTTCCTTGGCAGCCCATGGCATCCTCTTGAACATTGCTGTTAGGAGATCCTCGCGGTTGTCCTGGGCCTTCTCTCATTTCGTCTCCTCCTCCCCACTCCAGTGCCATCAATGCCCTTAGAGCAGTTACTGGCCATTCACACATGATTGCAGAAGTTCTTTTCCTAGCCATGACCTCTCCTACACTGCAGACCTGTACCTGACTGCATGACACTTCCATGTTCAGATACCTAAAATCAAATTCATGATCTTCCCTAAACCTTCTCCTAACATATTCCCTGCTCGTTGAATGGCAGAACAGAACCTAGGAGTCACCCTTGACACCTCCTGCTCCTCTCACCTCCTCAGATTCAGTCCATCCTCAGTGCTGGCAGTTTGACCTGTAACCACCCCCAAGGCCAGTTGCACACCCTCCCTCACTTAGACTAATGCGGTCGCTGCCTCAACTGCTCCTCATGCCATACTTTCCCCCTTCCAATCTCAGTCATACTGTACGGCCAGAGAAATCGTTTCAGAATGTAAATCTGATCATAACTTCTTCGCTCCAGAAAAGTAAAATTAAATTAAATTTTTAAAATTTCAAATGCTTGCTATTTGAATAAACACCAGAGAATCCTTAACATGCCAAGTCCTTGCCTGGTCGGGCCCCTGCCTGCCTCTCCAGGCCTGTCTCACACTTGCCCTTGGCCTCTGCAGGATTGCCTCCTTAGGTTTCCTCAAACTCAGCTCACTGCCTCCTGCCATAGGGCCTTTGTGTGCTCTCTCTGCCGGGAACACTCTTTCTCCAGTCCCCACATCAGCTCCTCATCCTTGAGATCGCAACTCATTGATACTTCCTCAGGGAAGCCTTCCCTGATTGCCCAGACTGGCTTTGTAGCACAGTGTCCCTACTGTCAGTGTTGTGATTTTACATCTGTTATCTCATTTGATGAGTGACTGCCTTCTCCAGAAGACCATAGGACTGAGTGGGCAGGGTCTGTGGCTGGGTAGGGACCCAGCACCTAGCAAAATGCCTGGCACAGAGTAGATACCCACTTGGTTAATATTTGTTGAATAAATGAATGAGAGGGATAATGGCATGGCATGTTCAAACTAGTCGGTCATCTCTTCTTCCTCTTTGGTCAGATGTAGTTTAGGACCTAGCCAAGAAAGGGGTTAAACAGCAAAATATTTGGACTATTGGTGTCTCCAAATTGTAGGTTTACAATAGACTCACTGGGAGGACTTGTAGACACACCTAGTGCCTTGAGTGAAGTGGGATGGCTTAATGTAGTATAGAGCAAATAGCTGTACTGTATGATAATTTTATAGGTAAGAAGAGTTTGCTGTGTGTATATAGTTCTTCTGTACTTACTAAGGAGTTCAGAGTGTGTGTATATATGAATAAACAGACACATAAAGGTGTCATGCATTAATATAATTACTCCTTTTTTTCAAGTTCTCTGAATGTTATCTAAACTTAAGATACCACTTTTAGGATTCTTGTCTAGGTAACCTTACTTCGTCCAAAACTCATTTGATTATAATTCGACTTGGGATAGATAGAGGTTCACATTTGCATTAAAGAAAAGATTTGCTAGGCAAATACTATGTGAGATTGCAGGAGCTAAGAACCCATGTAACAGAAAACGTTTTAAAGTTTGCTGGTGGTAACTAAACCCAGTAGCCTCCCTTATCTAGAACATGGTTTAGCACTAAGAAGTAAAGGGGAAAAAAAATGCTCTGAGCAGCCAAAGGACCTGTAACAATATCTGTGCTTTGAAATTACTTGATTTTACACTTAGAAGACATCCAAGAGCATTGCTCAGGATTGACACTTATTTAAGATGTTGTTCTTACAGTCTGGTTCACTTGGTGTTCCTAACATGCACCAGTTAGAAGAGATGGCAGTGTGAGTCCTGCAAGAGGCAGGTTACCTGAAGGCAGCAGTGCTGGCAGACCTGACAGCGAGAGTGGAGAGGGAGAAGAGGACGTTGAAACATTGCAATTGGGAGCCACCTGGTGTTGGTACAATTGGTTCTACCTGGGTAACCTCTACAATTATAAATTTATTAAATCACAGCACTCTTCAGCATTACTTTTTGGGCATCAATTTCCTAATTTGTAAAATGAGTGTTACCAAGACTTTACGTGATTGTTTCTATTTATAAGGGCAACTGTGTCTCATTATGAAGAAATTGTCATGTTATTATATACTCAGTGAATTAAAGTTAGAAAGCCTGTAATATATATTAAGGAAAATGTTTATCCAAGATAGTTGTAGAAAGTATTTTGATCCTGGAAGTGGTAAACCTCTAAATTATCTGGAAGATACAGTTTTGTAGCCTTGATGATACTGAATAAATAAGGTGTACTTTAGAATTACATAAAATTGAATGCTGCTCGTTAGAAGTATCTTGTGGATTGTCTGTGTGGGAAAGTCTTTTTGTTTTATTTATTGGCCCAAGTCATTTTTATACCCTGCAATTTCTTTAAAACACCTGATAATCACCACCACCAGTATATACTGACCTATTTCCTAGTTAGGTTGTGAGGAGTCAGGCACTAAGCTCCAGCTTTGTAGCATTGACCAAGTTATTTAATTACTGCAAGGTTTTTGGTTTAATGAGATGGTTACTTGTGAAAACATTCTTAATGTCTACATGTTCTAAGATGATACTTGTGTTTTGAAACAGGCATTTCAGTTTATTCTTTGTTTTTTTCCTTCCAAAAATATCTTCATCAGTTGGCTATGTGTGTTATTTATTTTCTGGATTTCTACTGGGACTCTTAAATTCTCTTTGGGTAATAGGCCAGATTATTTTCATTGAACCTTAGATTTTAAAAAAGATGTGACAGATTAATATGGATATTAATATTCCTAAAAAAGTTTTAGTGTTTTAATCTAAATATATTTTTGAATTTTGAAAAATGTTTCAAGTATTCCAGTACACTGGCACCTCTATGCTGTTAGAGTGCATTTTGACATGGTCCTAATGGTATTTCTGGGATTCAGAATTTATAGGATTAAATTTCATTAATAAAATGATTAGATAGTCCTTTTGAAAAAACAAAACTGTTTATTTTTTTAAAAATTGTATCTCTGTCATTTAACAAACAGGACCATACTATGCATGCTGCTATACAATTTGCTTTTTTCTTAACAATATTTCGTTATCTTGATGAACATAGAGCTATCTTTTTAATGACCACATAGTATTCTATCATGTGGATGTCTCATTAATTAACCAGTTTTCTAATTTTGAACATTTACATTGTTCGCTGTTTGCTTGTTGTATTATGCTTCAGTGACTACGCTGGTACGTGCATTTTCACGTAGTTGTACATTTAGTTCTGTAAAATAAATATTCGGAAGTGAAATTGCTGAGTCAAAGGACATACGTATTTTAAAATTTGATCATACAGCCAAATTGCCCTGTAAAACATTGTGCCAGTTTACATTTACCTCACAGTATGTGAGAGTGCCCATTGCCCACATTCTTGCCAATGTTGTATATCATCAACCTTCCATTTTTGCCAATCTGATGGATGAAAGATGGTTTCTCATTTTAATTTTCAATTCTTAGCTTCTTAGCATCCTTGTGCATCTTATTTACTGACAATTTCATACTTCTTTTGTGTATTTCTTTTCACACATGGGAGAGCATTGTTTATTTTTTTCTTATTGATTTATATGCACTCTTTGTATATAAGAAATAAGCAGTGACATTTGTTGCAATTGTTTTCCTCTGCTTTTGTGTCATGAATTAAGATTTTGATTGTGGTATTTTTCCATTAAGAAGTTTTATATTTTTGTTTTCAAATTTCAATTCTTTCTCTTATGACTTGTGTGTTTAGGTCATATAGAAGGGCCTTCCAGAGAGGCAGTGCTGTATAGTGATTAGGAAAACAGACAGTTTCTCCACTGTCAAGCAGTCTTAGAAGTTACTTAACTTATTTGCACTCCAGTTTCTTTGACTGTAAAATAAAGATTAAAATAGTATCTACTTCAGAGTTGTTGTAAAGACTGAAAGAATTCATGTTTGTGTAGCTCTTAAAGCATTGCTTGGTAAATTGTGAACACTATGTAAGAATAGCTATTATTGTTATTCCCTACTGCAAGATTTCTAGTAGTATTTTTATGGGTTTTTAAAAATACTTTCATCTCAGATCCATTTGAAGTTTAAGGGGTGACTTAGGGCTCTAACTTTATTTTCTTCAAATGGTTGACTAGATGTCCCAGCACTATTTATTGAGTAAAAATATTCCTCTTTTTTCCTGAATTAAAATATTTTAATTCAGAAATTCTAAAATGTACTTTTGTTTCAGATCTTTTTCTTGCTTCAAGGGTCGACATTCCTAAATAACCAAATTTCAAGTTTTATAGAAAGATTAAAGCAAAACTAGTCTTTGACCAGAAAAAAAAGGATATGTGAGCTTATCAGCTATATCTTTGCTTAATCATTTCTTACTGATATTTTGGTGCCTAAAATGTATTAGCTTCTGTGACAGAATCCTGCATGTGACTGTCTCCTAGTCGGCTAGTTCCTCTAGGAGGCACAGCTCTGCCAGGCATTGCAGCTGTGACGTGTCCAAACTGAACCCCTGTCCTCCTACCCTCTTCCTCCTTACACCCAGCTGTCCTTGTCATTTTGGGTGCCCATCTGGGTGAACACTGCCACCATTTCCCTAATTGCTGTGCTCTTACTCCTCCCACTTTCTCACCTTCAACTTCCAGTCCATCTGCAGTTTAGTTGTGGCCTCTCTCCTGCTAGCCTCAGAATCCACCTACCTTTCTCCACCACCATGGCTGCTAATGCAGGGTCAGGCCACTGTTAGCCTTTTCTTCATCCTCAGATTAAGTCCACACTCCTTAATGTAGCTCAGAAGCCCCTGGCCATCAGGCTCTGCTCACCTTTCGGCAACCCCTTCCAAAACACCCTGCTATAGGCATTTGGTACCACATTCATCTTTATTCCTCCAGCCGACCCTTCTTTCTCAATGTGCTGAATGCTCTTTCCGCTATCTGGAATGCTCATTCTGTCTCCTCTGTGAGATTTTTAAAATATGTTTTTATTGCCTTTGCAGTTAAGAATTATTGGTATTCCACTAAAAATATATGTGGCTATTTGTAGAAGTCAGTACTATACTGTGAATTCTGAACTCTTAGGTTTAAAGTTGCTCAGTATTTGAGTTAGATTTACCACTTTTAAGCAAAGTTTTTTCTCTGTCATCGTACATGTAGTCATATCTCTCTGACCAACAGTGTTTACAAAGAGGTGTTTGTGAAGCATATTTTATTGTAAAGTGAATCAAATTTTCTTATTAATTTGTGTTAAAATTTCAGAGGTGTAATCTCAGGGAAAAAAATCTGGTGCCAAGCCACATGTTGCTGTCTTTGAGAATAATCCCAGGCCATCATGGCATGGGCATCACAAGGTTTATGTCAGCTGCAAGGCCTCCATGGACAAGGTCTCAGCAAGCTGACAGGTTGTAGGTAAACAAGCACATCAGATGTGGGGTCACTCAAATCCCTTTTTGTTTGGTCTATGGGTATTCTTTCTCAAGAAATGAAAGAGCAGAGTAGTAAGCATGCCTGGGTGAGTATCTGTTGGCAGTCCTGTTGTCACTCCTGACAAATGTCATGCCTTCAGGAAACACTCCCAGGTATTGCTGTGAGCTAGGCACCAAGGTGCTGGGGACCCAGCAGGGAGGAAATCTCTCCTGCAGCTGCTTAGTCTGTGGAAAAATTTACCTTTGGACAAAGGCAGTGCGGGCCTCAGTCACCTGGGCGTGGGGGAGGTGTCGGGAGGGTTTCCTGGGAATTGGGAGGTGGAGCACTACCTCCTAAAATGTGTGGAGGAGTGGAACAGGTGAAAGGAGCGTGCAGGGAGGTTGTGTGGCCTGGCGGTGGGTGGAGGACACACAAGCCCGGAAATCAGCAAGTCATAGGACCATGTGGAGAGCTGCAGATATAGCTCAGGTCGCTCCATCTGGATGGAGATGGTGCACATGGGGTTCAGGGACCCAGCTGGGGACAGAGAGAGAACCAGGCGGAGCCTTGTATTGCTCCCACAGGCCAATCCTTAGATCTCGGTGCTTAGGACAAAAAAAAAAGGTTTTGTAGCTGGATAGGTAACTGCAGTGCGCTAGGAAGTGGGTCAGGAGGCCCAAAGAAGGAGTTACATCAGAGCTGGGACAAGACAGTCTGAGGCCCCACGTCTGGGAGCCATGGTTCTTGTACTTCCAGTAGCTCCCTGTAGTTTCAGGGTTCACAGGTTGGGAAGTGTTTTCATGCAAAACGAATTCCATCCACTCTTCCTGAACTTGGTTTTGGAACTGCATGTTTCCATTTCAGAGACAGCATGGTATAGTGATTAATAACCTGGGCCCTGGGAGTCAGACCTGTTAGCTACTTACTACCGTTGGACTCTAGGGAAGTCACTTCTTTGAACCTCGATTTTCTCATCTCTAAAATGGGTTTACTGCTGGTAATTAGATGAGATAATGAAGCACGATTCTTAACCCAGAAAAGTATTGTTAATATTAACTGTGGATAATACTACTGCAAGTAACTGTGAAAATTCACTACTTAAGCCTTTAACCGTACAGATGAGGATGAGGTTAAGAGACTTCCTGCTCAAGGTCGCCATGCTAGTTACCATTAGTTTAGCAAAGGCAGTGTGTAGATTGTGCATTATCTTGATAACAATTCATTTTTCCCTGATATTTTGAAATGATTTACTAGAAAAATAGAAAACTGCAACTTTCAAAATTCTGTGATATGGGATAAAGCATCTCATCAGTAGTAGATAGATAAGGGTTCTCATCTCTTTGTGACCTAAGGCAGATCTCCTGGGTCTTATTGCTCATCTGTGAAAAGAAGAGTTTGGCTTCCATAATCTCTTAGCTCCCTTCAAGCTCTAGTAACTTCCCAAAATTTTAACTTGAAAATTATTTCTTGCGGCTAAATTTAGCTGTAATTATTGAAACAACAATTAGTTTTTTGAACTTACACACTCTTGGAATTTTACACCTGGGTACCAACTATACAGAGAAATACAGATGAAAGGCAAGAAAGGCTCAGAACAAAAAGAAATCAAATTTATTAAACAACATTAAGTGATGAGAAAAATATTTTTTTAAAAGTTTATAACTATGCTGGGAGAATATTATTTTGCAAAGTGGAAAAAAATTAGGGCAAAGTAATTACCATGTTTGTGTTTGGGAAATACTACCTATTTAGGGACCAGTTTTGAAAATAACTTCAAATCTAATTTTTGGTAACTTTACTGTTAAAAGCTACCTTTTTCTTCTCAACGTTAATTACATAAAGAAGGGACATTCAGCAAGGATAACCTCTAATAAGCACAGCAGTCCTTTGATTTCTTCCTATGTTTGTAAAGACCTTTTCATAAATACACGTATGTACACATCCCTTTTTTTTTAGTTGAAACTTTAAAAAAGCATTGCTTAGTGACACTTAGTTGCATTGTTTCCTAATTGTGAAAATTCACATTTATTTATATTTTGGGGATTCTTTTCACATAATTTGGACAGAGTTGGCACTTACTGGAAAATGTAAATTTTCCTATGAATCCTTTTATTTTTCTTATTAATCTAATAATTTTGGACTCAAGTTCTAGAAAATTGTGACTTCTAAGTAGATTTGAAAGAGGACTGTTAACTGATTTAATCATTGTGATTGCACCAACTTGAAGCATATTCACACAAACGTTCTTGCCCATTGCTGTTTTTCATATACAGAACTGAAGCTGTTCATAATTCATTGCTGAGCACATGAACATTCAGCAGTAATTACTTTTTGTCTTAGATTCCCTGGTAGTGAAGAATACTTGACCTTTCCTGCTTCCATCACAACCTATGCAGTTCCCTAGTTCTGTTGTTGTGAACAGTTATTCAGATATTTATTTGGGGCACATACTATGTGCTACTAGCACATGATTTCCAGATGAGGCTGTGGTAAGGAATAAAGTGTTTTTGAATTTTGGTCACTTTAGCACCATTCTCTAGCCTGTTGTGACTGATTTTGATAACTGGCTATAGGTTTTGTCACCAATAAGTAAGGCAGCTAGACTGTCATCTGCACAGTGCAAACTGAAATTATCCTGCAGTTTTATAAGTGGATAGTAGAACATTCCCTCCACTGAAAGAGGATTTGCTAGGAGAGTTTTAAATACTGCCAAAGACACATGAAAACAAAGCCTTCCCTTTTTGGGCTCAGGTCCATAAAGGCAGTTTTGGCATTAAAGTGAAAAAGTTAATGCTCAAGAACTCCTTGCTTTCTCTTCTCCCCCTCTTACTCCTTGGGCCAAGTTTTGGTGATAAGATATAAAACCATTAGTGTCTAAAGTCAGCTTATCTCTGAATCCAGCAACTTGCTAAAGAAAAGTGTTCAGAATTACATTGTGTAATGTAATGCATTATTTTTACTGAATGCTCCCCTAAAATACTGAAGGTCACAGATTTTAATTACTAAAAACAAATTAGTAGAAATTTCTTATCTAAGTAGAGAAAATGGTTGGCCACACCCTGAGCCAAAATGAAATTGTTTTTTCCAAGTTTTGTCTCTATCTCTTTTTTCTCTCCCTTTAACACGTACACATCCCACCGCCCCCCAGCACCCATACATATACAGGTCTTGCTGAAGTACTGCCTTTTCACTCCATGCTGCCAAGTTGTTCTGGCCCTTGGTGTTCCAGGATCTTGGTTGAGCCAAGCCGCTTATACTGAATTCTGTGCTGTAGCAAGGTTGCTATCTTGCTGGTAAATTCCTCGCTTTTTCCTGTAAATTCAGTGGTTTATTAAAAATAAATCTCATTTTATAAATCAGTTATTGAGCATTGATAGTATTTGCATTTGTAATCAAATGTTACTTGTCTGCTTTACACTTTGGATTACCTGTACCATTCTTTTACTCCTGGACTGACTGACTGTCCTCATACTATTGGGTTTCCTCTGCTCCAGCTATATCATTTTGTGGGTATTTAGAGCACAAGAGCTAAATTTTATATTGGCCAAAGAGTTTTTAAAGTCTGTCACAAAAGTTAGCCCAAAGACATATAAAATTTTATGCTGTCGGTTACTGATTTTCTTAATACCTAATCTAGGATTGATTTTTTTTAATGCACTATGGGAGATTGCCTACATTAAAAGCATTGGTAACAGCACGTACATGTTGTGTAATAAGTTTCTGCTTAAGGAATATAATATATTTAAAATGTTGATTCATTCTTTCCCATATGCTTAGGCAGCCACGTGTGTCAGTATTTTCAGATACAGTATTCTTTAAACCATTAAAATATCCTGGGAATGTCATCATTTCGGCATTCCAGCTCTGTCTTCTACAACTCTTTTACCTATGAAAATGGGTTAAAATTTTGGGTTTTTTAAGGATCATGTGTGTGAATTTGAAGTTCAGAGACTGCAGTCAGTACAGAGACCTGAGAACTGCTGCGGACTCTTCTCCAGGATTTTGTGTGTCACCTGCGATTCCCATCTGAGGGATCAGGAATGGGATGGAGAGCAGGAAGAGAGACGGTAGCTAGAATCAATCTCTGGGACCAGTGAACTACAAAATCTACTCGGGCTTCTTTCTAGGTTGGTAGACTCTGAGAGAGGAAGGTAGACCACAATAGACCTAGCCCTAAATTTTTTTAACTCCTGATTTCTAATCAATATTTTCCTGTTTGTTCATTTTGTAATTCAATTTTAATCAGACCGGGTATTAGCCAGACATTTAGTTTGGTGTTTCAAAAATTAGTAGCACATTAACTTCTGCATTTATTAAGTGATATTCAGAATCGTTGACTGTTTCCTTTAGAACTTGAAATATTACAAAAATCTTTTGAACATTCTAGTTTATTTCAAGATATCTATGATTGCTTATGGAGGACTGATGCAAAAAATAGAAACAGATGAATTCCATGATAATAATTCTTTGGCCTCTCAAGAGTCTAGGAGCCCTGCTTTATGTGAACATGAGACAATGTAGGTATTATAATTCTTTGAGAGCCAAAATTTTTCTGATACTAAACTCGTAATTTCCTTCACTGTTTCTTTTGAAATGAAAAGCCTAATCAAATTGCAGTTCAAATTCAAGAGTCTAGACATCCGTTATGGACATAATTTGATTTCCTCTTTTCATTTTTAGCTATAAGAGAGAGGGATTGCCAAATGTCTTTCGTAGAAAGATATTTTACCTGCTATCTGACTGCTTGTTGTGGTAGACTAAGTGTAGCATTGGCTCAGGCTTGTGAGGCCTGTCCCAATTACTGTCTTACCACTTCTGCAGGATTTTGAGTAAAGTACCTTTAACCTCTTTTGAGTTTGACTGTCCTTATCTGCAGAATAGAAATGATACCTTTCGTTCTTACAGAATTTGGGAAGAGCAAATGAGATGATGGATATGAAGTCAGAAGGATAAAAATAAAATACTAGGACTTATGATCACAGCGTTTTAGAATTCAAAAGGATGACCTCCTGACTCCAAGTAGTGGGAGTGGCATTAGAGAGGTTCAGCCATTGTCAGTCAGGAGTTTCCTGCTTCACTGCAGTGTGGGGTCTGGGACCAAGTCTAGTTCATCCTAGTTTATTGTCATTCTCCTACTGTACTTGGGTTGTTTGGAATAGCAATAATAGTTAACTACCTCTGTGCTTGGTACACTGGATGCATTCTATAGATTGTCTCATTTAAGCCTTACACCATCCTTGTGAAGTAAGTGCAATTTTGATTCCCATTTTACAAATGAGAAGCATCTGCAAGGTGAGCTACCTTGGCAAGGTGGCCACACAGCTTATGGGCAGTGAAGCCTGAACATGGGCCTCAGCAGTTTGACTCCAAGTCTTCTCTCTAAATATTTACAATTACCTTTTATGCATATTGTTGTATTTTTTTTAAATCAGGAGATAAGTTTGAGTTGCACCAGAGCACAAAGTTTCATTATCTTGTCTTGGATATTATTCATTTCTTTGTCTTTGCTTTATTCTTCACATAGTATATGATGAAGTAAAAATCGTATCTAATGTTGACTTTAAATTATCTGTTTAGACCTTCCAAAAATCCAGAAAGTGTCAGTGAGACATTTTAACATTTTTGGTTATGTGAAGTTCTTACAAAATAAGGCAAATTGTAAACACAAATAAATTTATACTTGTGTTTTTACTGTACCAGAAAAGAGACCGAAGCTGCAGGCTACAAATGTGGTTGAACTTCATTAATGCATACATTCTTTCCAGCAAAATTGGAGATATGCTTGGTGTGCACATGCATTAAAAGCGATAATCGTTAACACTTCTGGAGTGCTTTACAGAGCGCATGCCCAGACTTTGCCTCACACAGGCATCATTCCTGTTTCACGGTTGCTGGGAACACCTGGGAAAGTTAGGTGGCCTACTCAGCCTTGCCGAGTGGTAAGGGGGAGAGTGAATACTCCTTACCCACCACTGTGTATTCCACACACTCCCTTCTCTGCCCCTTCTTAGCTTGCACCTGAGTGTCCTTGTCGCACTCCAGGGAAGCTTTCTTGGGTACTTCAGGCATTTTAAAATTTATTTCTTTGCAACTAGACATAGCTATTAGAGCTCTTTATAAATGGGTGGGGGGAGCTAGTTTTTATTTCCAGTGATTTTAAATTTAAGCTCATTTCAGATTTCAGCATTCTTTTGATAGATGTGTTTTAATTGTTGGTAATGCCTGTTTACTAATTTGAGTAAAGAAAATAATATCTAAGGCCAGCATCTAGTATTAAGTTATGCCTAAATGGACTTCAGTTCATTTATTCTCTTACTGATGTTTGTTCTCTACTAGTGAAATAAGTTAACAAATGTCAGCTATCAAGTGTGAGGCCTTTATTTTGTATTCAGCAGGCACTTCCCTTGATAATCAAAAGAGCTTAGTGGCTCTGAGAGAATGCAGTAATCTACCTGACCCCTGTGCCTTCCCAACAAAGGAGATTATCTTTTAGTTTATAGAAAGTTCAGTCAGGTAAAACTGAAATCTCCTTCAGGGCAAGATAAATATCTTTGCCCTTACCTCTGTCTCTGACATTCCATTGTTTTGTTTTCTTCAATAAAATAGTTTGCTGTATCATAAATCTTTTATATTAATATGAGCTGCTTATGGAAACTTATACTGTCACTTCAATTCAATATGTGTTTATTGGTATACTTTACTATGTGTACACTACTGTGCTAGGAACTGAGACTCAGATATGCCCAGGAGTCAGGGGAGAAAAGCAGAGTTTACTTCTTGTGTCCTCTATCTAGTTATTGATCACTTGTATCCAGTTTCATGAGACATTCTTGGAAAAAACTGAGGTTCTACCTGGGTTTGACAGTATTCATATGTATGCTGAATATGAGTACAGCTCAATGAATGCTGCTTACTAATCATACTTTCAGGGTACAAATGATGTAGGCGATGAAGAAAAAAGATGATGAAAGAAATACTGTTGTGCTCAAGAAACCTCTTTTAATTAAAATGTGAGTTGACACTCCCCCAAAACACAAAGGATGATTCAGTAGAGACTGCTGAAAATGATTTTATTGTGTATATTTTGTTTATGTACAGCTTTTAAGAAAATAACTTGTGTAAAGTAAGATATGCTTAATTTTACATCTTATTGCATTAATAGTAATCCACCTTCAGGATTGAAGTCTTATGGCCTCTAATGTTTCTGTCTAATGATACCTTTGGTCAGTTGAGCCCTGGCTTGCTCAGAATCTGGCACAAGTGCTGAGGGTTGAGAAATGAACGGATAGTTCTTGTGGGCAATCTTAATTCCTTGGTAAGTAGGCCCAGGCTCCATCTTTGAAAGGGTAGTGGGGAAATTTTAGCTCAAAGACTCCTCCCTGAGGAGCGCCAGTGTTTCCTGAAAGACAGCAGAGAGGATCCTATGGCGGAGCCTGAGACGCTGCTGAATAGGAGACACAGGCAAGGCCGGGAAGAGGACTTTTTCCGGGGAGCAGGTGGTCAGCAGTGGCAGTGCCACTAGGTGAGGGTTGCAAAGAGCTGCTCTCAAGACAAAGCAGTGTGGTGGAGCGGTGGGAGCGGGAGTGAAGTGACTGTACTTCGGTGAGGGGTGAAAGGGGCTGTGGGAGCACAGGCTGCTCTGGAGAAACCCACGTGGGGAGGACATGAGAGAGAAGTGGAAGCCAGAGGGTTGCAGAGACAGAGGAGTTGGGGTTTGGTTGGTTTCTGTTTTAAGACAAGAAGAGGGGGAAATGCTTACAGGTTGAAGAGATGGAGCAAAGAGAGGAGGGAGTTTTATTTGAAGTTTTATTGTTCAAGTATTGAGCATGCTTTTCTCAAACTGACATTTCTCAAGGAGGAGGAGGCTTAGAGGGGGTTGATTGACAACTAATAGGAAGCCAGTCTGTGATGAAGAGCTTACCGTGGTTTATGAAGCAGGAAATTTGTAGATATGAGTTTTCCCTTTCTTTAAATTATTGTAGCTCATGGTATAACAAAACATTCATTCACTCAACAGATTCGTGAAGAATTGCCAATGTGCAGGCACTAGGAATACAGCAGTGATGAAACAGACAAAAATTTCTGCTCTCGTAAAGATTATGTTCTAACAAAAACATGGTTCTAAATGGGCCCAGAACCCATTACCTGGTTTCTACTTGAGTTTCTCTACCCTCTTCCTAATTGTTGCTTTTAGATACCTCATAAAAATACTGTCCCTCTCCATATTTTAGCTTGGTCAGCATGTGTACCTGACTGGTGGCCAGTCAAATTTTGACGTTGCAGGGATAGGTGTGGTAACACACCTGGGGAGGTAATTACTTAGTACCAAGAGTACTTTCTTGCTAATAATAAAATATCAACGTTTTAAAATGATTAGTTTTTAAAAAAATAATTTAGGACTATTCAGAAATATTCCTGTAGCTATTATTTATGCTGTTGCATACTGATGGGCTTTCTTGGATGGAAAGTGGTAGAGTATGGCTAACACTTTCGCATTTGTGCAGTTTATCTTCTCTCTGCCTCAGGTAGAGGATGACTTGAGGCAGATATGTGGCTAGTTGTCGTGGCATTCCCTGAACAGTTTTTTGGCTAGTTGTTGTGGCACTCCCTAAACAGTTTTTTGAAATTGTGCCACATCTTGTGTATTTGAATGTCATATTGTGTTGGCAGAGTTCTTGAGAACAGCTGCTTCAGCTTATTGTTGAACATTTTGGCCATCCATTCAGCAAACTTCTTTTGAAGGGCTGAAGAGGGAAAGGGACCCAGGAGCATCCTCTGCAGCTGGCTGTGCTAGTAATGCTTACTCAGAACGATGAACAAAATTGATTCAAGTCTCAAGTCTTATGGTTTACCTTAATTCGTTTGATTTTTATATTTTAGTTGTATTTGTATTTTTAACATAAAACCATCATAGGGCACTCTTCTCACAAATCTTGGAATAAGACTGACACTCTAGAAAACAGATGCTCTATTTTTCATGCTTATGCTGTGGTTACAAGTGTATCCTGCCAGCCATATTCTCCGCCCCCACACAAGGAGAGTCTAGGTTTGAAGAATCTCGATTCAGGGTCCCAGCACTGCCCCTTCATGGACAACACCTACTCATTGACCCCTCAGCTATTTCCCTAATAGGATGCAGCCTCATAGCTTCTGCCTCTCCCCTCCCAGGCATAAAATCTTTGGGGTTTTCTTCAAGGCATTTTATTCCTGCTAACCACAGAAAAATCAACAGCCATTAGCAAAATTACAGACATGGGTAAGTTCTAAAGTTATGGGATAGTTTGTTTTCACTGAAATATAAATGAATCTAGACTCATGGTTCTTAGCTTCTTTTACTGACCATCTCTTAGTGTTTTCCTGGGGTTGAAATCTGTCTTTTTCCCCAAGAGTAGTGTTGGAGCTCTTCTCTCTTTCTGCAGTGCCCCCAGGACTAATGGTGGGCACTTGGCTTACACAAAGCCCTTCGTGAAGCTTATTTACATCTTAAGAGTTCTTTCTGTTATGGAGGCTCATATTAGAAAGGCATTGCTTCCTCATAGCCTGCCATGTACAAATACTGGGCATTTGGGAGTCAGTACTGCTGGAATAATTTAAGACGAAGGCCTTCCCTCAAGTAAAATGCAGTCCAAGGGGAAAGAGCAGTCCGTTGTTTTATTCAGCACGTCTATTGACTACCTCCCTTGTGCCAAACTTTCTGCTAGGGCAGGAGACATAAAGTTGAGACCCATTTCTGTCCTCAAGGATCTCACAGTCAAGTGTCGGAAACATAAGAGGCCGTTATAACAGTGCTGTTTGCTGAGTGAGGACTAAGGAAGATTTCTTCATGCTGAGTTATAGGGGCTGTGGCCAGTGGGAGAGGCTGAAGGCAGCTTCTGGGACAGTTTCTCCAAGGAAGGAGGTGACCCTAAAGCTTGAGTAATGAAGTGGAACCTGCAGGGTATTGAGACGAAGGGATGTGCCTAAGGAAAATTAGGTAAATTTGGGGATTTATTTCTATTTTTTGCTTCTTCTGTATGCTAGGTAAACTCACATTTTATTAGCTGTCAGCCTTGCTTTCAATTTTTTAATTTAAAAGTTTTGAGGTTGATAACTTTGGTCCAGTATCAGCCAGAATGATAATGAATTGAGTCAGAGTTACTCTAGTTAAAAAGAATAATTATGTGCACGCTTATGAGAAAGAGTTGCTGTCATGTTTTAAAACAGGATTAATATATTAAATAATTTCTGTATTACACATACAGTTCTTTGCCCCATTTCCATTCAGATTGTTCTTTTATATCTGAAAGCATTAAAGTTAGAAAATGGTTATGATGAATGTCTTTAGAAGCATATACCAGGCAAAGTCATAAGTCAAAACCGCCAAAAAAAAAAAAAAAAAAAAAAAAAAAAAAAAAAAAAAAAAAAAAAAAGGGGGGGGGGGGGGGGGGGGGGGGGGGGGGGATGTTGGAGTTAATGCGCCTTCTCTTTCAAGTGATTAGTGGGCAGATGACGTCTTTGGTATTTATTAATAGTCGCCTAAGTTACGTTTTTAGGGAAAGAGTGCCACCTACCGAATGAAGATTTTTTTCTTCCCTTCCATTCAGTTCCTAGAATCTTCTGTTTCGCTTTGAATCCTTAGTGTCTTCAACTGTGTGCTACAGTTAACTCCAATAAGTAGGTAGCTTATGCCAGACTGTGATCCCATCTTCCTATGGATTGACTAAGGTAGCTTGGATTTTTAGAGGGAGTGTGTTCCTCCAAAACCAGGTATAGAAACAAAACCTAAACATAAGCATGATTCAGCACTTGGCAAGTATCAGAACCTTCTCATCATGTTAATGTACACACTGGCCCAAAAGTGTTTTTGTTTGTTTTAGGCTGGGTACACGGACATGCAGTGAGTAGGAATAGGTGAACAAATGGCTGGGAAGAAATGAACTATTCTAAAAAAATAATTGAAGGGGACTGAGGAGCATATGACAAGATCTACTGAAGAGACTTTGTTCTCCTAGGGGATAATACTAGTACAGAGAGCGTTTGATCACAACTTGGCTGTAAGTCACTGGAGGGATTCCTGAGGTCAAGTGCAAATCCAAAGACCTACTTCAGAGTAATCCATATGGTGCTTTTTTGGTAGTTCCTGACAGAGTATATTATTTCATCAGTGAAAGGTTGAGAACATAAACACCAGCAAACACACCAGTATCAGAATTAAAGGACATTATTTGAGGATTTTACGTAGTCATTATTTTTAGTATATTGGAACATTTTTGATGTTGTGGCTTAATTTATTGCTAGACATCAGTCGTCTCCACCTTCTTCCACTTGTTGATTGGATTGTACAAGTAGGAAGTGATATTTAAAGGTGGACTGTATGCTGAATTGATTTATACTTACATACACAGATGAACCGTACAATCTGTGAGGGATGGTATTGTATTAAGATCCTGAAGTGAAAAATAAGAATATATATATAAGGTATTTGAATTCATTCCACATAAAATGTTTATGCTTTCTAAGACAAATATGTCCAATTTGTGTCCTAAACACTAGATGTTAACCAAAGGTGAGTCACCTTTTTTTTCTTTTCAGTTTATAAAGTACAGCAGGTCCTCAGATAACATTGTTTCATTCAACATCATTTTGTTGATTGAGTCCACTGTCTGTGTGGGGTTTGCACGTTCTCCCCATGTCTCTGGGTTTTCTCGAGGCGCTCTGGTTTCCTCCCACATTCCAGAGTTGTTAGGTTCATTGGTGTATCTACCTGGTCCCAGTCCAAGTGAGAGTGGATGTATGAGTGCACCCTGTGATAAAACGGTGTCCTGGTCAGGCTGGTTCTGCCTTGACCTGACTGCGAGGTAGGCTTGCACTGTGACCCGATGGAATAATGGGTGAATATGTCTTACTGTGTATCTCTTTAATGTATGAACTCACATTATGTAATGTTATAGTAGAGTGTTGAGGTCTTAGAATTAGTGATGTTTTGTGACCAATATGCCACAACTTACACTTTATTCATTAGCCTAGGGTCAAACTGGTTTCGATATACATACTTTCACTTAAAGTTGCAGTTTCTAAGAACCTGTGGACGACATTGAGTGAGGACTTACTGTGTAACTTGCCATTGACATCTACTCATGTTACTTAAATAATATTAATTGGCTGAACAGCAAGTAAGCAAGTATTCTCTGAAAACATTATAGGTTTTAATAGTATAAAAGCAAAACTATTTTAGCAGTAATTGTGTTTTCAGATTAGCACTCAGAAAACTAGTATGACCCTTAGCGTTGTGTCCCACCTTTTTTCCTTTTAAAAAAAAAACAACCCTAACTTCTGTAATTTGACACAGATTACACATTTCTGGTATTATTATTCCGGAGTATGTGTGTGTGGCTGCAGAGAGCCCTGGCCTGGGGAGTTAGAATTCAGATTGGGACATGAGCATGGCTGGAGCTGAGCCTCGGTCAGAGTGCCGCCACGTTTCCTTTTCTCGTTTCAGGCGACTACTTTGCATCTTAATTTGACTCATAGCACTTAAGCATGTAAAATTGTTATGTGTCTTTTAAGGAAGAGAAATTTGTGGCTCATTCATTTTAAATGAAGACTAGAAGAGTTAATATTTTTAGTGTAAAACAGCCTTAAAATCCATGCTTTGTGCTCTCTACTTTCTCTGTTCCTCTCTGAAGTCTGATCTTTCTGAGAGCTTTGATAGAGTCTCTTACACATATTACTTGCCCCTTTTAGTTATTAGGTTTGAATAGCTTTTATGAGAGTGAATATTGGTAGAGTCTGAAAGTTTATAATAGTATCTCCCAGCCTGAGTCATCGCAGGGGGTCTGCAGGTCCCCATAGCTATCACGTAGATGGTGGCGATAACTTTAGAAAGGATCCCCACATTTGAAAACATTGGGAGCCACTGGATTATAGGAATGGCAAGAATATTTCATACCAAAAAAAATGTTGGGAGGTACTCTCCAGATTTAACAATTAAAGGGAGTGTGTGGTTCCCATTGAGCTTTATATTTTCTGGTGGTGTATCTTGCTGGCAGGAACATAGCATTGTGGTAATAAGCAAATCGTAATGTTCATCCTGAATGCCCCTGGGCTCTGTAGTCTGGTCTGATTTTTGTAGGTTCTTGAGTTCCAAAAAGGTTGTCAATTGCTTGAGAGCATGTCACTAGTTACTGGCATAATCAGGACTTGAGTATGAATTTCCAGAACCCCTGAATCCTATTATTTTCTTTTGGTCCCATGAAGCCTCCCACAGTATAGAGCAGTAGTTCAGTGGCATATGTTTATTTTTAAGGAAATATCTCAAGCATAAAGAAAAATATAAAGGGAGTATATTAGAGAATAGTATAATGAACAGTCATGAAGCCGTCACCTGTATTTAATAAATGTTCGTGTTTTACCATATTTGCTGCAGCTGGGCATGTATTGTTTTTAAAGAAATTAATATTAATAAAACAGTTGAAGCCTCTTTTGTCTTCTGGCTAGACCCTCTTCCCTCCTCCTTGCCCCCAGAAGCAGCCTTGTACAGCAGTCTTCACATTCCAGATGTCTCCCATCAACATTGTTACCTTCTGAAACCAGAAAAAGTCGTTTTATTTTGCTAATTTCATCTGTTTTTCAAATAATAATATTGTTAAAAGAAATTACAAAGTAGCATAGTGGAGAAAGGGGGGAAGACAGGACTTAGAAGTCAGGGAGACCTGGTTTTGAAACCTGGAGTTCCCACTTACTATGGAGATTTATTCAAGCTACTTAATCTTTCTGCAAGAGCTTCTTTATCTACACAACGAGGGTGATGAGTCTTAGCTTGTAGTCTTGGTGAGACATAGAGCCACTGTACGGACGGCACTTAGCATAGTACATAGAACAGAGGAGGTGCTCCATAACAGCTTTAATGATAATAATAGTAGTAGTAGTAATTACATTTATTATGTGCTTATTGTGTATTTGATGCTGTTGTAAGTTCTTTATCCATGTTCATTCATTTTAAAACTGAGGTGAGAACTATATGTGAAGGACTTAGAACAGGGCATGGCACATAGATGGTGAGTCATAACTATTGGCTATTAACTATTATCCCCATTTTACAGAAGAAATTAATGGGAGGAAATCTTGGAAGTTAACTTTCTCCTAAGTACTTTACATATATAAGGGCTGTCCGGAAAGTATCCAGCCATTGTTAATATAACGGGAACGGTCTGTGTGACATCGATGTAACCTGGCAGCCAGGGAGAGCAGACTGGGATGCGCATGCGTGAACAATGACAACTTCACTGTCCTAGTCAGTGGGGTGCTAGATGCTGTTGAGTGAGCATGTGTGCTGTGTGGCCATCACATTCAAAATGAGCGAGTAGAGCAATGAATCCGCATCAGATACTGCATTAAGCTTGAACATTCCTCCATGGAAAACATTCAGATGATTCAGAAGGCTTTCAGGGATGATGCAAGGAGTGCAGTGCAAATCAAAGTATGGCAAAAACGCTTTAAAGATGGTCAAGAACCTGTTGAAAGTGATCCACGTTCTGGAAGGCCTGCAACAAGCAAAACACCTGAGAGTGTTGAATGTGTACAGGTTAGGTTAAGAGACACTATGAGAACTATGTGAGGTCCCAAGGTGCCTACTTTGAAGGGGACTGAGGTGTCATTGTCCTATGTACAATGTTTCTTGTGTCTTGTTCAATAAATGTCTCTATTTTTCATATTACATGGCTGGATATTTTCTGGATAGCCCTTGTATGTTAACTCTTGTAATCCTAATAGCCACTTTATATGATAGGTACTATTATCCTCATTTTATAGTGAGTTAGGAAATTAAAGCATAGAGAGGTTAAGTAACTTCAACCAAGGTCACATAGCTCATAGGTGTCAGACCTTGGATTTGAACCCAGGCAGTCAGTGCTCCAGAGCTCATGCCCCTGATCACTGTGCTGTCCTTCTTGATTACGTATGTGGTATGACTTCTTACTTTATCTGCCCTATCCTAGGAAAATGTGTTTCAGGTTGTATGATCTCTGTTGACTAAGAAGCCCTTCTGGTTTTGTTGTAGATACACCCAAGTTTCCTCATGTGACCCCAGCCTGTTAAAATGGGGTCACCTTGATGGAAGCTACCCAGATTTACTGGTTTGGGTGGCTGTTCCCCCCACCTCCCAATTCTTCCTAAAGTCCCCAGTGTGGTTCTTACATGTGCTACTGAGCAGTTTGGGTCAGCTGCCATGTAGCCTTCTCTGGACAACACTGCTTCCACGGCCATTGGTGTCGCCTCCTTCAGCCACGTTGGTCTTGCTGCCTCTGCTGGGCGCTGGTGCTGCTTCTGCTCTGCTGTGCTTTACCCAACCAGTCACTGCTGGTAAAACCACCATCAGTGCTGAGGACACACAGTGTTCCCACTCCAAGGTCTGTTGCAATGACATGAGAACCATTCCCTGGGCCCCTTTATTTTGTTTCATATTCTGGGGCTTTCTTGTAGCCATATAGAGATTTTTAGAGAAAATGGTGTCAGGGTTTTTTTTTGTTCATGGTTTCTTTGTCTTCACCCCAGACCTTAAACCTTGGCAGAGAGTGAGTGGACTGGGCCAGGGGCAAATCTTTGTGACAGACTCTGGCCTCTGCTAGTGGTTGGATGGGCCAGGCTTGAGTGTCTGACGGCCACTTCCCTCAGGGTTGGTTCACACCAGAAGGCTGGCTGTCAAATAATTTTTTCTCCCATATTCTTCATTTTGAATTCTTGGAGCCTTAATGGCACTAAAGATAGGCTGAATTTTGTGATAGCTTAAGAAGTATTATATTGAGACATTAAGACAGCCAGTGTTAGTTTCGTTTCTGGATTTCTCTTCGTAGAAGTACTGACTAGAGCCAGAGGGTCTGTAGAGATGACCTGGTACAGATTTATTACAGTGTATTCCAAGGGGCACTGCTCTATCAGCGATTCTCCTAGAAAGGACTTCCATGCCAAATAAGTGTGAGGAATGCTATGTACCTTCTTTTTCCCGGGGAGAATTGTGATGCACGCAGGTCTTTATTAGAGGCTCTGAGATGTCCTACAATAAAGAAAGCCAACTAACTTCATTTTATCTAGTGTTTCCTAATCTGCAGAATCATAAGATGTTTAGTATTGTAGAACATTATTTTTGCCAAAGCTATGTCTTCTGTCTAGAATATCTTCTTTCAGCCTTCACCAGCTCCATGCCTGCCAATTCTGTTCTTTAAAATTATTCACGCATCACCTACTCTGTGGATCTTTGCAGGACTCCCCTAGATAAAATTAAGGATGGGGACCACTCCGTCCTTACAACTATTTATGGGATGTTAAATACTTTTATTATAGCAGAGATGACATTGTGTTTTCTTCTGCTAGACTAAGTGTCTAGAGGAATAGAGACCCTGTTTTATTTAATCTTTTGTTTCTTTATTTTTATTCTCTGTTGCCTGGCCAGTGCTTATACATGGGAGGTGCACCAGCATTCATTGAATGGAGTGGTTTGCTAGCATTAAAAGCATAGAGGAGAAAAACTGAATTTGTCAGGAAGTCATTCTTCCTCATTCTGAGCACCCCAGTTAACAGGCCTTTCTACCAGCTAGAAGGAAGTAGTATACTGCTAGCTGTTGCACAGGGTTTTGAAAGAAATCATTCTCCTAGCAAAGGCTGTAAGAAGCCTTTGTGTTCTAATTCATCATTATTCCTGCCTCTCCATTAATCTCAGACCATTAAAAACAATTAAGGGGGGACTCACTCAAAATATATGTATTTATCTTTAAACTTCTTTTCTTAAAATATGGGAGGGGAATATATACAGTAACAGACCACTTTCCTAAGTATGTACTAGCCCTGTTCACTTGACCTTTAGAGCAATACTCAGACTGGACTGCCACATTTCTTCAAAGATAATTGACTTAGTAAAAATGTAATCACACACCCATTTGGAGAAGTTTCCAAAGAAAAAGATCCACCAGAGATTCCACATAACATTGACTTGGGATTTTTTTCGATGAAAACTAAAATGGTGAAGGAGCAGCTGTTTTCTGAAGCTTGCAGTGTGCAGTGCACTCGGTACCAGTGCTGTCAGATGGAGGATAGGACGCACTGCCTTGCTGAGACCGCCCCACGGTAGTGGGATAGGAACTTTGACCTGCTTCTCTGGTGTAGTGTAAGCTCTCACTAGGTTTACACATCGTTTGTCTTGTAGACATTCCCAGCCCTACATTTGTCAAGTAGCACAGAAGGAGAATTCTTGAAAGGAAATACACATTTAGCCAAATACTGTTTAAAAAAAAAAAAAAAAAGAGCATCCTTTTCCTTGCTTACTGATCTGTGTGTAATGGTTAGGGAAAAGGATGCTCCCAATGTCCCATTTTTTCCCAAAGGTTCTTCAAGTACCAAGGACACAACAAAGGAAGGAATAAACAGTGGAATTTTTAGCACAGAATATCAAAAGAATACAAGCTTTCATGGGTTTCTGTTGGAAAGGAACAAATGGAAAATGGGACTGTATTGATCTTAAACTCCCTCTAAAACATTGGCTCTCAGAAAATAGTTTACATGAAGCCTGATGGGTTTTCCCAGTTCCTGGAGTAGAGGAAAAGAGTAGTGTGCATCCCTCACTCTGGGAAGATAGGTTAGAAGTAGTAGTTCTGAAGAACTTTTACAGAGGTGATTACTTTGATGAGTGAGAAAGGTGTTTTTAAAAAATATTTAGTCTAAGTAGTAGTAAATATTCCAGAGCCAGCCAGGAACTTTACAGCTCATTTGTTATGTCTGTCGTACACAGTGGAACAGCATTTTTCTTCTGTCACTAGATTTTCACGTATTTTCGAGGTGAGGATTCATACAGAATCACCAAACTCATATTTCCATCTAGGTCTGATCACTTTTACAATTTTCACTTGTCTACATGACTATTAACCACAAATTTTAATTCGTAATTTGTGGCAAGTCAGTGGATTTAATTGAACTTGAGTCTCGGGTCACTACAGAACTAATAACACGTTGGCTTCACGTTAGCCTGATTTGTTTTATTTCATGCCCACGCACAAGGGGTGTTAACTGGAAGAAATGTGTGCCCTCACCTCCTGCTTTTTCTCCTTACTGCTTTTTTAAAAATAATCTTACCTGATCTCAAATTGCTAGTCTTTTTGGATTTTCAAACTTGATTACTTACTTGATTTGTCTCATCATTTTTAGTTTTCTTTAAAATTCTTATCAATTTTAATAGTCATTGCATATTCTTGATTGTTTCTGCATAGCTACTTCTTGGGCCCCCCCACCCCAGAATTCTGTTGTGTATTTGACTTGTCTGAATTATCCTTTCCTCCTGGAAAGTTTTAACTCTGTTGCAGCTCAAGGTTTTCTCAGACCTGTCAATGCACATGATTGTTTGCATGGCTTGACAAAGTATACATATTTAGTTTCATTCTTTTATAAATTTGTTGATTTTTATATTCATCTATTAACACATTTAGAAGTAAGAACTGTTGTTTTTCCAGATTTGGATAGAACATCTCAGTTCTATTATTGAGTGATGACATCAGTAATGCGTATTAGACTGATTTGTTGTGGTACATTAATAACTTGAATGTGGTGGCTTTTAATGGAATCTGCTAGCTATGTTTCTGAGAGACATAGGTGTACCAAGGAAACACCCTAACCGAGCTTTTGCACTGCTGCTTTATTTTCTTTCTGGGACTAGGTAGGTGTATAGAGATGATTTAGAAAATCTTTTTGTGGTTGACTTCTTGGCTTAGGGATATGATTCTCACTTTCAGTGCCAGAAAATCTTTTTGTGTTTTATCTTTTTCTTGGTTTATCTGGGTTTCAGCCACAGGGGATATTGCCCCTTTAGTTTGATGATATTTACTCATGTATAAGCATGTCCACCTGAAAGTCTAGCCTTGTCATTTTACCTTAAATGTGTCAATAACTTTAGAGGTTGTTGAAGTATATCCAAAATGTGTGTGTTAATTTTACAAGATTTACTTTTCGTGCAAGGCAGTTTTCTCAAAATCATGTTTGAATATTTCTGTGATTATTTGTGACCAAGTAAAATGCCTTTTTATCGTGAAACAGTCTTGAGTAGAGTTCAACAAAAATGCACTTAGTAAAAGAAGACAAACTAGAATCTTTTTCTTCATATATCCTGTACAATAATACTGTATAATAATATATCCTGTACTCATTTTAATAGTGTCCTGGTCTGTAGTTGTCAATATTTTATGCATACATTATTTTATATGTTTTAATGGTATCTGAAATTTTTGTAGTACAGGGAGTTTGAGTTACCAGTAATAATTTACTTAGAAATCCCTTAGAGTTTATTCAGTACTCTATAGAATATCAGTTGCTTTAAATATATTAATATATTTCTGACATATAAGAATGTATAGTGTAGGAGAACTATATAGTTAATACACAGTTTTCTTTTTGATTCACTTGTCTTCTCTAAAGGGAGACTTAGACATGTAGTTTACTCCATAAACTTGGTCAGAGGTAATTGCCAAAAAAAGAAAGAAAGAAATCCATATACAGTTGATAACTTTAAGAATGGCTTGATACTAACTAGTAGCTTTCTGCCTTTTGTAAATACCCTGTTATTATATTTGCATGATGATTGTTAAACTAATCTTTTACAAGTTACGAATTTAGAAGTAGGAAAAGCTTTTGAATATTCTTCCTTTTCTCTTTGATATTGTTTACATGTCCCCAAAGGCACTACTTTGTGGTAGAAGTTATGGGTTGTTAAGGGCTGTGGGTGTCCATTATGAGTGATGGTACATCTGTATGGTGTTATTTCTTAGATCTTTGTTGATTAGAAGTGATAACCAGCTACTCTGACTCTGAGGCAGCTAGTATTTATCAAGCCTGTGACATTTGTTGTTCTGGGTGCTTTGTTGTAGCTACATGGAAAAGGCCCTGCCCTCAAAGAACTTACCCTTTCCTTGTCTAGGTCAGCTAATGAGTGGACATTTGCAGCATGATTATCCAGTAATATATTGTTTTGGTTTGATTTTGGCTAATTTCATACATATTCTTTATGTTCCTATGCTAATGTCCTACTTTTCAAATCCTATAATTTGTGCTGAAGAATAGTTTTTTAATTTTAAAACTCAAATGGGATGATATTCTAATAGAAACTAATCTATGATTTCAGTCAGGTAAATAGATTTATAGTATGTGCATGATATTTATAATATTTTATAAATACGAGTCAATCAAAATCACTAAGGTGGTATTATTAAACTGCTTGTATTCATTGTTTATAGTTATATTATTGTCTTTGTTGTTTGACTTCCATATTAATTAACTTTTTATGTAATCAGAACGTAAGCTTTTTGAGGGTGAATTCTTTTCCTATATCCCTCAAAGGACTAAATAAGGAGGTTTACATACATTACTAGAAATAGTCGCCCCCATAAAGCTTTCTGATAGAGATTCAATATATTATAAAACTGATTATACCATGGGCACACCCATATTAAGAAATCATCACTTCTTTGTTGTGCTAAAGGAGGCAGTTTACTCTACATGGGGAATGAAAGTAGTACCTGTTTCTTGTTATAAATAAGTAGAAATTGTGCCATCTTTAGTTCTCAAGGTCAAATATTACTGAATATAATCTGGGATAAAATTTTTTGGAAACTAATTTTCATAATGTGAGCCATTTTTATTCACTGTTCTTACGTAAACCTAGATATGTGATAAATCCTGCATTATATAAAGATGTAAAGGTTCCCCTTACCAATGGTTTTATTTAATCCTGCTTGCTCAGAAGAGGGAATAGGCCAGCAGTTGCCAATGACAATGTATCTCTGGAGAAACTATCCTGCTGAAAAACAGAATTGTCCCAGTATTGAGATAACAGATTTTTCATTTTTGTTTGCAGATGTCTCAGGTCTAGGTCAGTAAGCGCTTGTCAATACTCATTTTCCTTTTGTTCTGTAGAAGACACAGACTGTGAAGTGACTCATATCTGAGTTTAAATCATGTCTTTTTTATATATAGACTTTATCACCTTCAACATGTAACTTAACCTCCCTTGTCTTTTTTCTCATCTGTGAAGTGGGATAGTAAGAGTCTCATCTCATGAGAGTTGACTGCAGTAACCCATGTGGGGCTGTTAGCACAGTGCCCTGTCCATGGGAAGGGATTGTTAGCCTTTCTGTTTCATCACACTCTCTCCCCATCCTTATCTAAGTCATTCCTTCTCTTGCCTTTTACCTGGAAACTTATATTTGAAAGGTCCCACAGTGGACTAGTATTGTTTTAGAAGGTAGTTCCTCCCTTGCTCTCCTCTTTCCTTGGTAACAAAGCTTGTGAATTTTGGTAGTATGTGAATTTCTGCTGGTATGAGGACTTCACAAGTGGACTTCAATTGGGTGGCTCTGAATTGTACCTGTCCTAAATAATCCAGAGTATTCCAGGGTTCCTTGAGATTCCTTGAACACCAAGAGAATCAAGATTCTCTCTATATAGAGTCATCCATAATCTAAACTGTTTGGAAATCTTTATTTATACTAAGGTTAAATCTCATTAATTTCCAGAGAGGTTTTATGTGATTATTATATTCTTGGTTGCTCCTGTGCCAGTCAAATGCTCTAATAATGAAGAAAATTAATGTGTTTCTTTGATTCTTGTAGTAAAATAGTCACCATTGTAAAAACTTATAAAATTTGTATTATTATCAAATAGATATCAGCATAGATATCTGAGTCCTGACTTGTAAAGATAAAATCAAATTTGGCAGTGACCAACCATGGCAGTGAAGAGAACAGGCTGTAGAGGCAGACCTACAGGATTTGAATCCTAGTCCTGCTACTCACTCACAAACTGTGTGACCCTGAGCATGTAACCCAGCCTCTGCAAGCCTCAGATGGCAATGACCTCATAGGGTTGTTGGGAGGGTGAAGTAAGTTAATCCATGTAAAGCACCTAACACCTTGTCTGGCATGTAACATAACTTTTCTATTATGACGCAGTCTGGCAGTTATTTCTCCATATCATTAGTCATTGACAAATATAATATTTCCATGCTAATGATGAACCATTTAATAAATGACTTTTTAAAATTATAGTAGACTTGGTAGGATTCTATCTTTGAGTGTTTATTGAATGTCCTCTGTGTAACAGGCATTGTGCAGAACTAGTATTTTAGTCAGGCTCTTTGGGGTTTCAGGGAGTAGAGATGTGTTGCGGTTTATTTCACTCCAAAGTAAAGAATCCACGAAGAAGTTTCCTCCATCACAGCACATATACACGGCCCCTGCAGAACTAGTCATTTATCACCCAGGGTGGTATAAAAGTGGCTGTCATCGTCTAACAGCTTATCAAGGGACCCAGGTACAACTCTTACATTTACTTTTATTGCTTGTCCATCTCTACATCTTCCTTCTAACTAATTTCTTTCCCGTCTTCCTTATTTCTGTCTCATTGCTTCTACTTACTACCTTGTGCTGTTTCTCTATTTGGTGCCATTCTTCCTGCAGTGACCCTATCCATGTGTCTTGCTTCCAAACTCACAGAGATCTGATTAAGATGTACACCACCATCCAGTATTGAGGGTCTTTGGACCCAGGCACAAAGCCGGCCCTCTGGCTTCCCAGAAGGGGGCAGTGTATTAGGCACCTTTTGTGGTCCATCCTGGACATTTGGCAATGATAGAAAAATGAGTAAGATGTAACCTGTCCTGGAATAGCTCACAATTTGCTGAGGGAGGCAGATACTTAAACCTAGACTTAATTTTATGATATATTATCATCAATATTTAGCATGCCAAAAAAGAGAATAGAATGGTGGCAGGAAATTCTTTACTGAAGGAATATGAGATGGCAAAGGCTATTCCTGGCCAAAAAAGAAGAAAAATCATCTGCAAAAGACAGGTGTGAAATATCTTCTTATACTTAGGAAGTTTTTTAGTGCCGTGAAAAGAAAACAGTGGTTGGCATTTAAGGGGCTCCAGGAAGAGGGTCTAGTTTATGGTACTGATGAAGTTAGTAAGATTATTAGATGCAGAACTAGGAAAAAAGATATTGTAGAAAAAGGGAGGAGAGATCTACAAGAGAGACAGTACAATCAACAATGGCTGGCCCTACGGTAGGTTGGATAAAGGGAGGACCAACTGGTTTCCCTGAGAAGGGGCCACTGAAGCATCTCAGGTTTTAGCAATTGAATTCTGGCACCAGAAACCATAGGGGAGAGAGGGTCCTTCTCGTTCTCCGTCAGTCACAAATTCATTCCAAGGAATGTTTAGGAACCAAAAAAAAAGAAACCTCATGTTTCCTGAATAAGAAAGAAAGATAAAGCCTGATCTGTAACAATGTTTAAATTTCTCATATTTATCTGGCTAAAATTTTATTTGTTAAGTCTTCAAGGCAGTTTTTCAAAACACATTGTTTGTCTTGCTAAAATTTGTTGTCTTTAAAAGTCAAAAATATACAAGCTGTTATTTTAATTAAAAATAACAGGTATGTTTCTAGGTAATAGATACGCAAAAATAACTCCCCAAAACATTCATGTTTAACCAACATGAATTAGAGGTGGCTCTCACCATGAATTAGAGTGACTTTGATGCTGCTTAGATTAGCATCAAAAAATTTTTTGTGTTACAGCTGTGATATTAATTGGATGACAAATACTGCTGTATACACACACACAGAATCATCTGGTATTAATAAAAACAAAAAGCCTATACATATATCTGGTCTATGAAGATTATATGTTAAGATTATAGGAAAATAATACAAGTATGTGAGAAAAACTTGTTTTTCTTTCCAGTTCGGTTTCCTTTTCAGAAACAAATGAAGCTAAGGAGGTATGGTTTCTTTCAGGCAAGTAGAATCGGATTTACTGTATATTTCATTGATTCTAAGATCCAATTGGTTGTAAATGGTACCATTATTTTATATACCATGAAGAAAGGGGGAAAAAACCCTGCCAATTAAATTACAACAACATTTGATTGTAAGAGGCATTCAGATTTCAGATACTAAGATGTAGACAAATACACATTTTAGAATTAATATATATAGTTATTCCTTATGAAGAGACTAGGAACACTATGGTTTATATTTACAGGTTAATTTAGGGAACAATGAAAATTGTTCTACTGAATAAAAAATTGCACATTTAGTCTTAATTACACAACTATAGAAAGTTAATAATATGAATAGTTGTTAAATTTTAGGGCTGCCAAAAGATGTTAATAAATGATCATTCCTTTAAAATATGTATTACCCATTATGAGCCAGACGTGGTTAGGTGTTAGGTATATAGATGGATAAAACGCGTGGTCCCTGCACTCATGGAGCTTACAGTTCATGAGGGAGGGAGGGATAGTTTGCAGACTGCAATGACCACGTTAAAGGAAAAATGCAAGTGCCGTGAAAGAATGGAACCAGGAGTTTCTGAGATTGGGAAGGTCTCTGAGGAATTGAGGAAAACCTAGAATGGGTAGAAATTAACCAGGTGAAAAGTAGGCAGAGTAGGAAACAGCCTGTTCAGAAGCTCTGAGTAGGGAATGATCTTGAAGTAATTGAGGCATAGAAAGAAGCAGAAGGATGGGGTGCAGGTCTGGGTGACGTGAGTTTACATTTTGGGTTTTAGTCTAAGCCCAAGGGGAAACCACGGGAGCAGCCCTGGCTGCTCTGTGATGCCTGGATTGGATGGTAAGATGCAGAGTGAAGAAGCCCCCTTAGGAGCCTGTTACTAGTTCATACCAGTATGAGTTAGCAACTGGACCTGGGGGTTGTGAACAGAAGATACGTTTTCTTGAAGGTTATTTGCCAGTATTATCAAAAATCTTAATTTGTATACATTTTGACCTAGCAATTCCATTTCCAGGAGTTTATTATGAAGAAATAATCTCAGATATGTGCAAAATTCCAGCTACTACTATGCTCATCCCAATTATTTATAATAAGATATCGAGATAATAGTGTTTTCAAACAAATAGAAAAGAAAGAAACAAATCGTGCAGAGTTTAAGGAGGCCACATCATCTAGGAAGATTTGCTTAGACAAGGAAAGTCCTCTGCGTTTGGATGGGTGCCAGGAACAGAGACACTGAAAATGCAGAACAGAGCGGAGATACCCCTGAAACAGAGTTGGGGGAAGAGAGACATCTAGGACCAGAGGGAAGAAGATGATCACCTTTGTCAGGGAGTGGAGGAACTTCTGGTATAAGAATGCACTGCAGTTCCACTTCGGGACTTATTTTTTGAGAACTAGCCTGGGAACCAAGCCACACCTTGCAACATTGTTACTGGAGGGGAAAGTGTTTGCTTTTCATACTAGAGACTTGTAAGTGAATTTTTGGTATGCGGTCAGCCCATAAATTCAGTTGCTTATAAATCTGAGCTTCCTGGATTAAGTATTGACTGAACAGGATGGATTTTTAGGAAAACATTTCTCTCTACCTCATGCTCTTCACGCCTCACCCCTCTGTTCCTCGCTCTCCCTCTCTCCTTTCTTCTCTGCCTTCTTCCCTTTCCTCCCGCCTCTCTCTCTCTTCCCCTTTCCCTCTCTTTCCTTCCTTCTCCTTCCTCTTATTCTTGCTCCTACACATATCCCTAATATTTATATTTTATAATACAATCAGAGCATGAAAAGCAGCCAAACACTTCTAAGTAAATGAGATTATCTTTTTTTAAGAACTTTTAAATCTCATATTGCTTCTTTCTATGTGATGGTTTTTATACCTGTGTGGTGGAAATGTTGTACTGTATGGTCTTAATGCCCATTTGCAAGTTTCAAATCATATGTTACGTGCTCTTTGTATTCCTGAAAATATCTTGGCCAGCCTGACACAGAGGTGTTTAATGTGTTAATTTCCACTTCCTTCACAGTATTGATGCTTCAGTGAAACCAATTAGCCATTTCCTTTCTAGTGCATATTTGGTTTTAAGTAGATTTTTTTTCCTTTTATACATATATAAATAGTATATTTTTAATTTTTTTTATATATATATATTTTGCCAGCTCTCTGAAGATACTGCATCATAGTTGTGATTAGCTGGAAAATTCCTAGAGGAGTTTGAATTTGACTTTATAGTAAGCTTGAGGTTATCATCTCTGGTATTTCCTTGAGTGCTTCCTTTTCCTATCAGTGTAGAAAAATCACTGTTCTCTAGCTTTATAGACTTTCCAAAATAGTTATTGAAGTTAGCTTAGTATTTTTTAAATTGTTACTTCTTCCAGATTGCAGTTGCTTTAACTGCTTCCTTATGAGAACCAGGTTTTAAAATCTGCATATGGTGTGTGTGTGCGTGTATATATATATATATATATGCACACATGGATATTAGTTTATTTTAAAGCTAGTGATTTTTGTGAGCTTGATGCTTTACCTATTAGACTTTGTAAAGTTAATTCTCAAAAGTTCCTAATTTAGAGTTTTTTTATTCTGGCAAATACACACCATTTTATGA
Source organism: Daubentonia madagascariensis (assembly GCA_023783475.1). Lineage (NCBI taxonomy): Eukaryota > Metazoa > Chordata > Mammalia > Primates > Daubentoniidae > Daubentonia > Daubentonia madagascariensis. The sequence continues at coordinate 92,747,976 of JAKFHU010001798.1, read as the reverse complement.
AGTAAATAAAGGTCAAAATGTTTGTACCAGGTCATTTTTACTCTTTATATATTGAATACTCCAAATGCTTTGTCATGGAATTACTGTTCTAAGAATATACAAATTTAATCATTTAGGCTTTGAAAAATTATGTCAGGATCAGAGAAGATGTAGTTAAGTTTCACCTAGCTTATTAAATATTTATTTAGCTTATTTCAGAAAAAGAGCATACCCATTAGATTCTGTCTATATTGACTTAAGTTACTGGAAATCCTGAGATAAAGGGTAGTAAGATACCCTTCTAAATATTTGTTATATACTTGAGTATGTTAGGGTGGTAGATTTAGAAACAATGCAGTCTTCATGAATGTATTTGTTGTTAATGCAATGCTTAATGTCTTAGAATCCATTTTGTTAACTACCTGGGAACAGAGGTCTGCATTAATATTATTAGTAAGCTTAAACCTTCTAAATAGAAGCTTTCTTTTGAAAGGCATTATTAAACTCATGTTATCAGGCAACATTCAACACTACTTAATAAGTTGAACAATACAGTAATAAATATTAATTCGTAATATTTACATACCTTGCTTAAATCATTTGGTTTTTTAGCAGCTATATTTTTGGTTACATGTCCACTGGAAGTATAAAATAGAATGATACTGCTGTTAGTTCTTGGAAATTACTCCTCATATATAAATTTCTCATTCTCCTTGTCTCTCCCTCCATTTTAGTCGTGAGATGGAGAATAAAGAAACTCTCAAAGGGTTGCACAAAATGGACGATCGCCCAGAGGAACGAATGATCAGGGAGAAACTGAAGGCAACCTGTATGCCAGCCTGGAAGCATGAGTGGTTGGAAAGGAGGAATAGGCGAGGCCCTGTGGTAAGTGGCTGTGGCTTACCTGCTTTAAGGAAGAAAGAATAGGAGGAAATGGAAAATTAAGCATAAATAGATCCTCTTGTAAACTTTCTTCTTCATTGTAAATGCAATAGTGTTGTTTGCTTGATATTCTGGCTACTTGGAACAAATCATAATTAAAACTATGCTCATTAAGCAATTTAAACTGGGAACTTAACTGTGTTGGCTGGAGGGCTAAATGCTTAAAGCAACACTGCCCTCTAATGTCAGTATCTAAAATCCTTTTATTAGAGTTTTATACTGTACTGTCTAACTTTAAAAAAGCAATTTTCCCAATTTATTTTAGATGTTTTATCTGTAAGGATCCAAGGACCTTAATTCCAGAATTCTTCCAGGAAAGAAAAAATTTAATAGGCCCATTGGGATTTAAGATAAATTAAAAATTTATGGGGTTTGGCAAAAGAAAACTGAGATTCCTAGATCAGGAGTGGCAAGGATACTCCATCCTTTGCTATGTTTATTCTCTTTTAAAGTATAAGAATACCATTATGAAATGTGTGTCTTCATTCTTACAAAGGAAGAAATAGATCCAAATGTTACAGTGTCCTAGCACCAATCTGTACCAGCTAGTTTTTGTTTATTTTGTTCTTTTTAAACAGATGTGGCAATTTAAGATTCATCTAAACTTCAGCAGATGTCTAAACTACACCCTTGCCAAATGATCATCTAGCCCTACATTCATCTTGTATGCCTGTTTAAGTTTAAATTAAAATTTTTACACATAAATAAAAGTAAAAATTTAGTTCCTCAGTGTGGCCACATTTCAAATGCCCAATAACCACATGTGGCTAATGGCTACCTTTTGGACAGCGAAATTACAGAGCATTTCCATCATTTGAGAAAGTTTTCTTAGCTGTCTAGTACTAACTAGTCTCTGACATAAATATCTCAGTGACCCCTAAGGCTTTGGGTGCCCCTCATCATTGACTGCAGTCTGTCGTGCATATTCTACCCACTGGTTCTAATTCTAACCCATGGAGCTGTACAGAATAAATCCAGTTGTTCTTCTACATACCAGGTTTTTTAGCCACTGTGGGACCCATGAGTTCTGTCCTTTCCAGCTAAGCATCTACATTTCTTCCATTTATTACTCACATGAGGTAGTATGGTGGGGACCCCTTACCATTTGAGTTATTCACATCAGAGAATGAACATGAAGAAATCAAGGATTTATCTTAGAGAAGAGAAAGTTCTGTTGAAACGTTTTGTAGAAGGTGGCAGTTAGAGAGGCATATTTCTGCTTAATCAGTATAAAGAACTCTTGAACAATTAAAGTCTTCTACTTTTTGAGCTCCTTGAGCTGGGGATGTTCAGAGCCTAAACCCTTTAAGAATAACCTAGGGCATAAATCACAACTTTTTAAAAAGAAGCCAGTCATTTGTCCTTTATTACACACGAACTAAAAATATCAGTTTTCTAAGACCAAAGTTTGTTTTTCCTCCCTGTCCACTTTCTAGCAAATACCTAAGTGCCTTGTCTTGTATGTAGGACAGCAGTGAAGAGGGAAGAGATATGTGGAATAGGATGCATAACACGTGGACCTTAAGCTTAATAACACCACCCTACACTTTACGGTTTACAGATTTCATATTATCCTTCAGAAGTTTACTGTCTACTTGGGAGGTCTGATTTTGTTTTTATGTTTTATGTAAGTTGCATCAAATTCCTGAAATATAAGTAAGGTGTAAATATCTCCAAAGAGGAAAATAAGACTTATACACAATAAATAAGAATAGAGTAATAAATGAAATATCACAAAGCAGCTTGTGACTAGGTGCCAAATGTGGGGGAGAGGCAGAAGAGCAATAAGAACTTAGGAAAGAAAAAGAATGTCAGACTGGTAGACTTAAGGGCGGTTTCATAAAAGGTAGGATTTTAACTGAGTGTTAAAAGATGGGTAAGTTTTCCCCAGGTGAAGGTATGCTGCCTGGGGCGCTGCAGCTGGAGATGAGGATTAGGAGAGAGTGAGTGAAAGCACAGGAGGAAATGTTGGGCAAGTTTGGTGGGCACAGCAACTAGCCATAGAACAGAAGCCGGAGAAGAAAGGAGGGAAAGATCTGCAGAGCTTCAGCTGTACTGAGGCTGTAGTTTGGCCTTTTGGTCATGGCTGGATTAGATCTGAGAGCCCTGATATTTAAAAAAAAAAAAAAAAAGGTTTTATAAACTGCGTTTCTGCTTGAGAGATTGGTCTTTAAACTTCTAGTCTCTTTGGTTTTCTGAGATACGTGTCTAACCTATTACTGTAATGTAACGTTTTTTAAAAAACAAGGCAAAATGGTTTACTGTTCATCAGTCAGACTATTGGACTGTAAAATTATGCCCAGTATTATTTTCAAGGTTCTACATTTTATGAAAACCAAATAAAGAAAACATCGAGATCTGCAATCTAGTTGAATAAACTAACTGTAGAAGTTATAAGTGCTTATTTTTCACATTTGTTTACTGACCTTTAATTGTTGATTGTGAATGTTAAATGAGTTAGGGCCTATGATAACAGATACTACCATTTCTAAAATTTTGTACAATAATATTTTAACTAGTGGTAAACCCTAAATGACTGAAATTTGTGTAGATAAAAATAGTCTTTTACATTAATGGCTTAAAGTAGTACTAAATAAAAGTTGATATATTGTCTGGTATATTGGTATAATATTTCATAATAAAAACTCATTAAGTTAATTTCCTAGTCTGTGATGTTTAAATTTACTTACCTTTTATATTTTTAGTAATCAAAATATTGGAATGCTTTTGATTCAGGTGGTAAAACCAATCCCTATTAAAGGAGATGGATCTGAAATGAATAACTTGGCAGTTGAGTGTCCAGGGGAGGGCCCGGCAAGCACCACTTCACCAGTCCCCAAAGGCCGACGCAGTCCTTCTCCTGGAAGCTCCCCATCAGGTCGCACGGTGAAATCAGAATCTCCAGGAGTAAGGAGAAAAAGAGTTTCCCCAGTGCCTGTAAGTTAATGTTTCAACAAATATTAGTTTCTATAATTTTTAGACTCATTTATAATATAGAAAACACTGTTAAAACATGAATTTTCAAATTATGATCTACAGACCCTGGGGGGAAAGTGGTTCCTGAGACCCTTGCTGGGGTCCATTAGGTCAAAACTAATTTTGTAATAAAACTGAGGTGTTGTTTGCCTGTTTCACTGCATTGATATTTGCAGTGGTACGTAAAGCTGCTGGTGCCTTTGCCCAGTTTAAGGCTATGACTCTAGAAATTGTATTCTTCATTGTCGTGTATCAGCCATTAAAGAAAAAAAATGCCAGTTTTACTTAAGAGTGCCTTTGATGAAGAAATAGAACTTAATTTTATTAAATCTCAATTCTTATTAAATACACACTTTTTAAATATTCTGTGTGATAAATGGGATGCATGCATAAAGCACGTCTGCAACATACCAAAATACAATAGTTGTCTCAAGGAAAAGCATTTGTGCAATTGTTAGAGTTGCAAGCTAAACTAGTCTTTTTTTCATGGAACATTATTATTTGAAAGAATGAGTGACCAACAAATTATGATTATTTAGACTTGGGTATTTGGCAGACATTTTCCTTAAGATGAATTGAGACTATTACTTCAAGGAAAACAACGAAAGTGTTTTTCACCAGTGACCAAATTTGAGATTTCAAAGCAAATATTAGAATTTTAGGAAACTCAAATCCACCACTGACTTTTCTAATGAGATTAATGATATCAACTGTGATTGTTTTTATATTGTATAATGAAATATGTGAATATTTAGAAGACATGCATAACTTAGTGAACTAATATTTTCCAAATGACCAGTGCTTGATAATAACAAAATCATTCATAGGTTAAAGATCCAAAGTGTAAGGTATACCATTTGGATTTTTAATGTACCAGTAGGAAAAGTTTGTTGATGTGGTGTCAGATTCCATATTACAACTGCTTTTAAGAAACCACTTTTTGAGCTTTGGTGTAGTACCAAAGAAGAATAATCAGAATAATTTTAAAAGGCTATTAAAATACTCTTTCCTTTTACTGCTGCCTATCTGTGTGAGACCAGGCTTTCTTTCATATACTTTAATCAAAGCATCATATCACAGCAGATTGAATGCAGAAGCAGCAGTGAGAATCCAGCTGTCTTCTATATTAAGCCAGACATCAAGGAGATTTGCAAAAAAAATAGGTGGTAAATTCATGAGAGAGACTTCTAGTGGTAGAAATGCATGTTAAAACTCACTTTATGACTTTAAAGAGCAAATGAGTGAATGGAAAAATGGTTGAGATAGTGACCACAAGGGGAAATTCTGGTTTTCTTCAGATCTAAAGTTGTTGAAGCACACAAATCCTTCAAAAAGTACATTTAAAGTAAAAGTTTTTACGGCAAAACCCAAGATACACAACAATATTTGCTGACTCTATGTTGAAACACCTTTAAATTAGCTATTTATTTTTTTATTTAAAACAATAACAATTATTTATTAGCTCATGAATCTGCAAAGTAGGCAGGGCTCAGCAGGAGTGGTTTATCTCTGCTCCCATGGCATCCACTGAAGCTGTGATGTCCAAGATTGCTGCTTCACTCTTGTGCCTGTTGCTTCAGCTGTGATGCTAGAATAGTTGGGGACTGTTGGCATCTCTTCTTCATAGCATGGTGGTTGGGTTTCAGGAAAGCAAGTCCCAAAGTGCAGGCTCTTTCAAGCCTCCACTTGCATCATGCTTGCTAATGCCTTACTGCCCAAGGCTGATTACATGCCCAAACTCAGAATTGATGGGGTAGGAGACCACACAGGAGTGTAAATACTGGGAGGGATGTGGATGGTTCACGGGGGCCATCAAAGTAAAAGTCTACCGTAAGGATAAACAGAATTGTATCTTCCCTCCCCTCACTACCCCCCACTTTGGGCATATATGCTAGGCAAAGTTACCCCCTCATTCTTTTTAACAGTTGCGTAGTCTTTCATTATCTGGGTAAATCGTAGTTTATTTAATGAATTACATACTAATGGACATTTATAGTCCTTCTAACTTTTTGTTACTAAAAACAGTGCTCCAAAAATATTTATCTGCATACATCATCTTACAGATCTGTGAGCATTTCCATAGACTGAATACCTAGCAGGTCAAAATGACATGTGCATATATATTTGTTTTTTTTGTTTCTTTTTACTTTTTAGTAACTGCCTTTGAAGAAATAACAGCTTTATTGATATATAATTCATACACTATACAATTCACCTATTTTAAATTATACAATTCAGTGTTTTCTATTACATTCACAGGGTTGTGTAGCCATTACTGCAGTCAATTTTTAAACATCTTTATCACCCCCAGAAGAAACCCTAGACCTGTTAGCAGTATTAAAGGAAAATAAACAGGAGGCCATTAGCCTGAGATTGTTTCTGTACCCAGAAACCAAACTGAGCTTTAGCCAGTCGCAAGCAACCAACCAGCCTATTGGTTATATAACTAGGGACCTCTCAAGATACCATTCCCAAATCAGGCAAACACCTAGCTCTAGCCAGTCAGGTAATTTCTTTGCTTTGTGTTCAGCCTATAAAAGCTGGCTGTTCAAGGTGTTAAATCAGAGCTCTCTGAATTCTTGTGGTTTTGAGTGCTGCCTGGTTCATGAATCATTATTTGCTCAAATAAACTGTTTAACTTATTTTGTCTAAAGTTTTCCATTTAACATCAGTCTTTCTCCAGCCCTAGGCAATCATTAATCTATTTTCTATCTCTATGTAATTTGCCTATTTTGGACATTTCATATAAATGGAATCATGTAATAGGTGATCTTACATGACTGGCTTCTTTCACTCAGTATCATGTTTTCAGGGTTCATCCATGTTGTAGCATGCATTAGTACTCCATTTTTAACTGCAGAATATTACTCTATTGTATAGGTATACCACATTTTATCTGTTCATTAGTTGATGAATATTTGAGTTGTTTCCACCTGTTGGCTATTGTGAATAATGCTGCTGTGAACATTTGTGTTCACACACAGGTTTTTGTGGGGACATATGTTTTCATTTCTCTTGGGTTTATACCTAGAAGTGGAATTGCTGGGTCATATGTTTAACATTTTGAGGAACTGCTACACTGTTTTCCAAGCAGCTACACATTTTATATTCCAACAACACTGTATGAGTGTTCCAATTGCTTCGTGTTCTTACCAACATTTATTATCTTTAACTATTTAATTAGGCATCCAAAACAACTGGAATTTCCACTAGAGGTTGATAGAAAGATCATGTTCTAGGAAAATTAATAGAGTGTAGTGAGAGTGATATCTATTACCCTCACATGCCATAGGAGAGTTTTTGTCAGCTTCCAGTGAGATTTTTTAATTGAGGAAGAGTCTCTACAAAGTGTACCTTGGGAGGAATTCCATAGCAATGTTTATAAATTACAAGTTATAGAAGAGCATTCAATAAAGCCTTACATAGATACCAGGAAGTGGGATGTTTAATTTTTACCACTAGACAAAGTCGTTTTGCCTGCTTATTGTGCATACTTTTTATGCTTTTTATTTTGGTTTATATAATAGTTTTCAGAGCACGCAAATGTTTGTAGAATAATTTGTAAAATTACCCACATGGTTGTCTCTCTCAGCCAAATATTTATCATCAATTATAGGAATGACTGAGATTTTAAAGTTCACCTGAGATGACTATGTCAGACAAAAACTTTTTGCCTCACTTTGTTTCATATTTTATATTTTGAGGCATTTTTTCACAACATAACCTGCCACATGACTGTCTGGTGTGACCTTTTTTGGATAATAGTTTCTTATGAAGAAGTGAGAAACTTACCCAATAAAAAATAATGTTGTGAAGTTTCAGAGTGGCAGAATCACACCACCCCGAAGAGCCCCTTCACCAGATGGCTTCTCACCATACAGCCCTGAGGAAACAAACCGCCGTGTGAACAAAGTGATGCGGGCCAGGCTGTATTTACTACAGCAAATAGGACCCAACTCATTCCTGATTGGAGGAGACAGCCCAGACAATAAATACCGGGTGTTTATTGGGCCTCAGGTAGGATTTGCATTATTTTATATTTTATTAGTATCTGGTACTAACTCAAATTTATAAGCTATGATGTTCATAAATTTAAATGTTAATTCCCTTTAGTAAATTAAGTGAGTTTAAAATGTATTTGAGGCTAATATTTTTCTTTATTTATGAGGTTTTTACTATAACTTAATATAGCTTAGAATACAAACTGGATCTATTTAATTAAAATTCAGTGAAAACTAAGAGATTAATTCATGGAGATAGCTGTAGACTGTTCTTACATATGAGGATAATGAAGAATATGAATTAATAGAAACTTTAGTATAATAAACTTGGAAATGTTTTTTAAAAGTGATAAACTTAGAAGTTCTGGTAGATCCACAGATTTATTAACCCATAGGTTTTCTTCTAACTCTTCAGAACTGTAGCTGTGGGCGTGGAACATTTTGTATTCATTTGCTATTCGTTATGCTCCGGGTGTTTCAACTAGAACCTTCAGACCCGATGTTATGGAGAAAAACTTTAAAGAATTTTGAGGTAATTTTCTAGAAATGCTTTAGAATAAAACTGTCAAATTTTTATGGTATATTCCTGAAAATTTTTCTTGGACTACATTTAAATAGACAGTGATCATTTTGAAGGTGTGAAGGTATGTAAGAATTATTTTATGCTAGTAAATAGTTCTCTTAAGAGCTGTTGATTAATAAGTTTTTTCTTCTAGACCGAAAAAACAATAAACACTGACCTGCTGTAAAAATGTCCTTAGTAAACTATGTGTTCTTATTTTTGACCTCTTAAATCAACTTTTTGAAAAACTTATTCAAATAAAAGATGAAAAATTCAAACTCTGACAGTCTTCATATGTATATTTATGGCACAGATATCATTGTTACTGTCTCTTTCCAATGTTAGGTTGAGAGTTTGTTCCAGAAATATCACAGTAGGCGTAGCTCAAGGATCAAAGCTCCATCTCGTAACACCATCCAGAAGTTTGTTTCACGCATGTCAAATTCTCATACATTGTCATCATCTAGTACTTCTACATCTAGTTCAGAAAACAGGTCAGTACTTTTTAAGGAATTAAAAGCATTAATCCAGTGTTATTTTTAATTTTAGGGGTAATTTTTTTATATCTACTTGTTAAGTTGCTCTAAAATGACTTAATTATTCCAATGTCCATTTCATAAGAAAAATCAGGTGGCAGGTATAAAACATAAGTGGCTGCTGTTTATCAGTCATTACTTTGTGCCAAGTACTTGGTATATTGTCTCATTCTGGTCTTACAACAACCTCATTAAGTAGGTTTTAATCACTGTTTATAGATAATGAAGCTGAAACACTGTGTAATGGAAGGAAATGTCTATAATTCTCTTATAAATAAATTATATACAAGCCAAGATGGTTTTCCAAAATCACTTTCAAATATAGGATTTTAAATGTTATAACTTTACTACTTTATAGATATTTTGAGGGAATCCTCATTACAGGTTATTTTACTTGTGAGAACATAAGCATGCTGTTCTAAATAAATAGACTAAGTTGCAATTAAGAGGTATGGTAGCTATTAAATCACAGTAATTACTTAAATTCTACAGTGCTTCTCAAACTTTTCCATTGCCTAATTGCTGATAAGAATGAACTCATAGGCCTGACGGATCTGAGATGTAGTCCAAAATGACAGATGTGAATTTTTTTTCAAGTCTCAAGTATTATCATAGTAATTCATGTGAATTTTCTTTCTAGTCCATGATACTGCTTTATTGATTTTAATGTAAAAATGAGATTTTTTAATTACTCCACCAAGGAGTGCTGCTGCTTTTATGAGAGCACCTCCTATGTGTTCCCAAAGCGCCCCAGTTTGGGAAACACTGTTCTAAGTAAAGTCCCATCTTTATCCTGTCAATCTTTTCGGTATTGTGACTGCCTCAGGGTTCATGAAGAATGGAAAAGTGATAATATCACAACAAGGGCCCAGTGAAGAAGAGAGGTTTTTTCATCCGTGAAAAAAGTAAATGTTTGAATTTTTAAAATTTTGATTAAATGAATTGATTTTAGGATCCTAGAGTTTTACAAGTTGTTTGGGACACTAAAGACTTTCTAGTTTACGTGGCTCAGTGATAAAAAAGGTCACGCAGCTCATTTGCGCAAAGGCATCACCAGAACCTGTGTGTCTTGACTTCTAGTTCGAAGGTCTTCTCATACCTCTCATCTCTTCTAAATCAAATGAAAAAATTGAGCTTTATTTCTCAAACTTCCAGACCCAAACTTACTCTAGAGCCTTTTTGCTTTTGATTGACATTTCTGTAGCTTTTTATTTTGGAAAAAATTAACAAATGCTTAAAACCAGCTAGTGAAAGTTAAAATAGGAAGTTTTTCACTAAGATTAAAACAAATACTTCCAAATATGGGCTGGCCATAATTTGGAGGTTCTGCTGATTTATTTGAATTTGTATATCCATGGGGAGAAGTCACTAAAGTTGTAAATTTTGATGTACTGAGATTGTACTATGTAGATAGGTAGGTTTTTGTTTTGTGTAATCACATATTTTTATTTCTAAAGGCTAAAAAATAAAAAGAAAACAAAAGGAAATTATCTGGAGATCTGATAACATAAAATTTTAAATGGTATATCAGAAATAATAAAAAACAATTAGGACAAACAAATTGAAAATATTTACAAAAAATAATTAACAAAACCTTGCCAAAAAAATAAAACTGCTAACAGGAACCTAGGATCTGAGTACATAAATGGACAAAAGGCATAAAGAGAATATTCACAAAAGAAGAATTTCAAGGGGCTAACAAACATAAGAAAACTGTTTACTTGACCTAGTGACTAAAGAAATGCTCACGTTAAAAAGATAAGTTTTTATTTACAGAATTAGTAGGGACTTTTGTAATGAAACAGTTCAGTTCTTGTAAGGATGTGCTTCACTGTATGTAAAATGGTATAGCTTTCTGGAAAGAAAAAAGTAATATGGCTTTTTAAGGCATTTATATTCATTGATCCAATAAATGTACTTTCAGAAAAAAATTCAGTCTGAGAAATGCACAAGCCTTACGTATATGGGTGTTTTTCATAGTGGTGCAAAATTGGGAACAACTTAAATATCTGTTAGCCAAGTGGATGACTAAATTAAAGTATACCCATGTTATGAATTTCAAGCAGGCGTTAAAATTATGCTTTTGAAGAACATTGAATGGCCTGGAAAACTGTTGATAAGTGAAACCAAATCTAGGTTATGATACTATATTATGCATGAACCCAATTTTTATATATAAAAAGTATTATAGGTACATAAAAATTAGAAGGAATAAAAATTTTAATGGTTGTTAATAGCGGGTGTTACTATAGGTGACTTTTTTTTAATACTTTAAGTACTTTGTGGGCCATCGGGTATCTGTTGAAACTACTCAGCTCTGCCCTTATAGCCTGAAAGTAGCTGTGGACAATATATAAATAAATAGGCATGGCTGTGTTCCAGTAAAACTTCATTTATAAAAGTAAGCCACAGGCTTATTTGTTCCCCTTGTAATTTGTTACTCCCTGCTCTATACTCATGTGATTTTACTTCTGAAAAACCTGTGCTAAAAAGAAAATAATCTGAAATGCAGAAAAATGGGCACAAAGATGTTTATAATGGTTTCTTAAAATGTAAAAATATAGAAATAGCTCAAATGTCCAACAATAAGTGGATACTTAGACAGTTAGGATCTATCTAGTCAGTGGAAAATTATGCCACCATGAAAAATTATGCCTATGGTGGAAGCAACCCAAGTGTCCATTGACACGTGAATGGATAATAGACACAGTACTATACACAATAGAACATTATTCAGCTTTGAAAAGGGGGGAAATTCTGGCATGTACTGCAACATGGATGAACCTTTAAGACATTATGCTGAGTGAAATAAGACAAATAGACACAAAAAGACAAATACTGTGTAATTTCACTTATATGAGGTACTTAGTCAAAATCATAGAGACAGAAAGTAGAATGATGGTTGCCAGAGGTTCAGAGGGGAGAGAATGGGGAGTTACTGTTTAATGGGTATAGAGTTTCAGTTTTACAAGATGAAAAGAATTCTAGAAATGGATGGTGTTAATGGTTGCACAACATGAATGTTTAATACCACTGAACTATACACTTAAAAATAGTTAAGATGGTAAATCTTCTGTGTATTTTACCACAACAAAAAAATGAAGAAAAAAATTATGTATATGAAGTTTAATGACAAGTGAAATTTAATGATAAAATTTTTAATAATATGAAATAGTGCATATATATATATAAAAATAAATGATCTGAACAATGTTTACAAAACATGTACTTGGAAAAAAGATGGGCAGGAAATGCCCCAGAATGGTACTTTTTTTAGGTCAGAAAAACATTTAAGTAATAAGTTGCACTCACAACTTCACTGAATTGTGAACCTTTATTTTTCTTCTTTTGAATAAGCTAATTTTGGTGTAATTATTTGAAAAAGTGGTTGACCTTGTATCATTTTTGCCATTAATATTTTTATTAGAGATTGTTGTACAAATCATTTCTGTAATGTTACTGTTAATTTTCTGTCATTAGTTCACACATATTTTGACAGCTTCCCCACTCTAAGTAGCTCCATAATTATGAAAAGAGACAAGGCACACAAATTGGGAGGGAGAGAGACTAGTAAGTGTGCCTTCACCTCAGGAATCACACGTTGTGACTTTGCTGACCCGTTCATTCAGCTTTTTAGAAAGGTTTTTGTGCACTTGGGAAACTATTTTGCAGTTTTGAAGAATTATAGCTTAAGACAGTAGAAGGTGCAGTATTGGGCCCAGAGGAAAGTCTGAGCTTAGCAGACTCTGGAATCTGTGGGTAAGTTATGGTATGTTCTTCTCAGATAAAAGTCTAATGCTAGGTCTGCCACAAACCGGTTTTATGATTTGGGGCATCTTACTGAACATCCCAGAGCCTTGTCTTTATATTTTCACAGAAGTATTGTTATTGATCTTAAAAGCCGTTCATCACATCATGAAGGTTTAAACAAAAGCATTTATAAAAAAGAAAACAAAAGCCCTCTTTCCAGCCTGGTGTCACACTATATTATTTAGGAATAACCGCTGTTAACCATTTAATACAACTTTTAAAAACTATATAAAGCAAGGAAATAAAACTCTTCTTTGCATTCTAAAGCAGACACATACGTGCATACGTGCACACACGCATACCCCCAGTGCTGCTTATCTTTGTTACTGTTTTTAAACAAATATAAAGTCATGCCATATATTTTGGTCTGCAGTTAGCTTTTATTTTTACTTTATGTATCAAGAACATTTTCCCAAGTCAGTACAAAAATACACATTTTTTTTCTTTTCATGTCTGTATAAGATTATGTTGAAACGCTATAATTTATTTAGCCATTGCCTTAATTAATGGACATTAAGTACACCTCTAGTTTTTTGTCGGCCTATTAAATGCAACAGATTTTTCTATTTTTTGTTTACGTACTTAAAATATTTCTGTAGGATAGCATCATAGAAAATAGGATTTTTTAGGTCATGGATATATACATTTAGTATTTTAAGAAATACTAACAAAATGTCCTTCCAGAGATTTCAGTTTTTACTCCCACCAGCCGTATATATGAGAACCTGTCTTTCTATGCCATTATCAGGGCCAGATGTTACCAATCTATTTAGTTTTTGCCAATCAGACTATCCAAAAAAAGAGATAAATAAGGTATGGCTTCATTAATCTAATATACCTTTTGTACTTCTCTTTGTATGTTTATTGGCTGTTTTTTATTCCAGTAGCCTTTTTATCTCCTTTGTCCATTTTTTTTTGTTTATCTCTTTTGTCCATTTTACTATTAATTTATTATTGTAGTATTTTTCCTAACTAATTTTTAAAAGCACTTTGTGTGTTAGAAATGTTCAAATATATACAATTGTCCATTATATATTGCAGTTTTGCCATATTTGCCATAAATGGAATCATCCTATTCATGTTATTGTAGAATTCTATCATGTGTCTGCTTTTTTTTTCTACCCTGTAGTATGGACATCTTTCTTTGTCCTTATTTATTGATCTTTTTGTTCCTTTTTTAAAGGCTTCATAATGTCTTGGTGTGCTATAATTTTTTTAACCTCTTTTTGATGTTCGTTTGGTTGTTTTGATTTTTTCATTATGCTAAATAATACTGTAGTGGGCCTTTTTCATCCATATATCTCTGTAAATTGATCTTCCTAGAAGTGTAGGTGAATAGTTGTATACATTTAAAAGTGACGTATGTTTCTAGATTTGTTTCTAGGAAAGTTGGGCCAGTTTATATTACTGCCACCAGAAGTGTCTGGGATAGGCATTTAAATTTATTATGTGGAGTAGATGAGCTCTGAGGTCTCCAGTACTTGAAAACTTGAAACTGGTACCATGTAGTGTATTTTTGTACATAATCAAACCTGATAGTATGTTTATTCAGAAGGTATAATAGCAGAATTTGGGGGATATAAATGTTCTTTTTAAGATTGCAGTTTATATATTGAATTGTTTTCATAGCAAGGGCAGGTTAACTCACACCTACAATCTGTAAATGCACAGGTATGTGAATCTGATGTGAAATTACTGTATATTAATAGCAGAAATAAGTATCTCTCAAATAGTTACATAAGATACTCTGAAACAAGAATTTCTAATTAATGTGCTTATATTCTAAAGGAGCAGAAGTTGCTTTTAGCATGACATTAATTCTGTCTTATATTCTTTTGTGCTTAATACTTTTGCTTCCCCTTTTTTACAGCATAAAAGATGAAGAGGAACAGATGTGTCCTATTTGCTTATTGGGCATGCTTGATGAAGAAAGTCTCACAGTGTGTGAAGACGGCTGTAGGAACAAGCTGCACCACCACTGCATGTCAATTTGTACGTGGCTCATTTTCTCCCTGTACTTACTCAGCAGAGTTGCTCTATATGCAGACTATATTATTGAAGATTGTAACATGGCTTGTGGGGAGATTGGTGAGAGAAGAAAAAATGTATGTCTAGGTCCTACGTGAAGTTTTCAAGAAATTGGAGTTTAGGATCTGTTAGGAGATATGAGCAAAGAAATGCAATACAGTGTGATGCATGTGGTAAATGATTCCAGCCTAGCAGGTGTACATGAAGGGAGGGAGGTGGAAGAAAGCCTGGGCAGGTGCTCCAGAGAGGCTAGCAGCAAAGCAAGGCTTGGAGGGATATTCCCAGGGAATCAAGTGGGGCAGAAAATTTTGGAAAACAGTAAGCATGTTGTCATAACTAATAAAACAGCATTTACAAAAGGTACAAGCATCAGAATAATTTAACCTGCTGTTTGCCTGCTTTCAGATAAATATTCAGATTATTTTTTGAGGTTCCTTTCATGTAAATCCTATACTAATTATTATGACATAACAGTTATGCCATAAATAATGTTAAGCATTTGCATTTTTATAAGATTTGTTTTCTTTATTTTTCAGGGGCAGAGGAATGTAGAAGAAATAGAGAACCATTAATATGTCCCCTTTGTAGATCTAAGTGGAGATCCCATGATTTCTACAGGTAATAATTTTTGAATTAATGACTTATGTATTTAATTTTTTTTAAAAGTCCTTAAAGTATGACTTAAATCTGTTAATATTTTTTAGCAAGTTTTGTTATTTTTCATTTTAGCCATGAGTTGTCAAGCCCTGTGGATTCCCCTTCCTCCCTGAGAGCTGCACAGCAGCAAACCATACAGCAGCAGCCTTTGGCTGGATCACAGAGAAGGAATCAAGAGAGCAATTTTAACCTTACTCATTATGGAACTCAGCAAATCCCTCCTGCTTACAAAGATTTAGCTGAACCATGGATTCAGGTAAGTAGTTCTTTATTCTTCATTTCTCTAAGAAACATTTATAGATCAATTAATATATTTGTCCCCTTCCCCAGTTGTTTATAATTTAAGAAAATACTTTTGCTTGCCTCCATCATGACTCCTATTCCATTGAAAATTTTAATTTTACTTTTGGCATTAATACTGTGCTGCTTACTATACAGCTTAAACTTCAAAAATTGTTTGTCATTTCACTTCCCATATCTACAAACATCTCTTCCTGAACTAACAGACATACAAGGTTATCCAAGGATAGACACCAGAACCCTTCAATGCTAACTTTTTCTGAAGTTTAATCCCCGTTTCTGCCAAGAATTTCCATTATGTTTCTTATTTGCTGCCATTTTAACTCAGTTTCACTTTTCCATATCCTAATGGCTTATAATGGGTGCTTAATAATTGCTGAGCAGATGACTAAGAAAAAATATGTGATATTTACCTTGTATTAGTAAACTAATAGCAAGTTCACTATATTCTTGTTCCTTTACTATCCGTTTATAACAGAATATATGTAAATAACTATGTCATTTTTATTTGTAAGGACAGTTTCCATACGTTTACCTTCTCTTCTGATTGAATGCTTTTTCATCTTAGTAAATAGGATTTTGGGTTGGTTGGTTAGTTGGTTTGTAATGATTTTCTTGGTTGTTCAATGCTTATTCTATTATTTTAAAAATGTAGAATCCAAAACAAGAGAGGTCTTCAACAGACAATAGTGAAGTAAAATAATTATTTTTGATAATCTGTTAAATTCTGTTGAATACTATTACATTTGTGAATGGATGTATTAACCCATTAAGTTTGTATATCATTAGGATTTGTTTCCTTTTTCTTTTGTAACCATTACGATCCTGAAGCTTGGGAATTCTCTTTTCTCAGCATGTTAGCAACCCATTATGAAGCTAATAAAATCTGCAGAATTAATAAACACATCTTAATTCTTTTATCTATAATAGTTCATTAGTGATATTTAGCATAGGCCCTCACCTGGTCCTTCACGAGCTCTCAAGTTGATTCTGAGCTATTAGATGCCCTTCATCCAAGGCAGTGATCTGGTTTGTCTTGCTTAAGCTTTAGGTTGGACTGGGCTATATAGTCCTAGTTTTTTATTAAGAATATTATATAATAAGACAGAATTAAAACTTCATGGTATGCTATTTAATAGTGCCAGAAGTTCATTATATTCTTGTTCCTTTACTATCCCTTTATAACAGAATACCTATAAATGTGAATAAGTATGTCACGATTTGTTTTCCCCAAAATTGCATGTTTATTCATCTCTAATATTTAGAAATTTTTCACATGTTGAATTATCTTAGGTATTAAGCTTACTTTTAGTTAATTGGCCCAGATTGTCAAGACCATTTATCCTTTCCTTTCTTTAGGGACTCTGTGGCTCTGGGGGCATGATAATGATGACTGTGACAACATACACATTAATTCTGGGTCTGTTATTATCCTTTGCTGATTTGAACACAAGCATCTTTCTTCAGTTCGATTTTTCACCTCTATTCCTTATGGTCCCACCTATTTTGTCTAGTTTTTGTAAACATTTTTGTACAAGACAAAATCAAATAAATGTTTTTTTACTTACTGCTGTCATCTGTAAGAGAAATATTCTGTATCTCTTGAAACCTCCATTCCAGTCCCTTTCTTGATTGGCTTTTTTAAAAATCTTGTTCCAGTTTTTCTCTGTACACTACCTTAATATGAATACAAAGTTAGGGTTTTTCACAGATTTTTTTGTTTTTTGGAGATTTTTTGATAAGCATGGAGGTTATAGGTGTAGAAATACATGTATATCCATTTAATTACTTAATGGAGTTTACTATTAATTTTTCTTGAGCTAATAAATGTTAATGACTTTTGTTAATTACCAGTTAAACTTGAATATAAAATTCTTCCTTATGATTTTTAAATGGCTGGGCATATTTGAAATTATGTAGTGTGGTGTAGATTTAAGAAATGTCCAGAGGTGGCTCACGGCTGTAATTGCAGCACTTTGGGAAGCCGAGGCAGGAGAATCTCTTGAGGCCAGGAGTTCGAGGCTGCAGTGGGGTATGATGGCACCACTGCACTCCACCCTGAACAACAGAGCAAGACCCTGTCTCTTAAAAAAAAGAAATGTCCAGTTTTTCTTTAGTAATCAAAAATCATGCTTAACTTAGTTTTTCTTCACATGGAATCCATTGTGCTTGTTTGATATAGGTGTTTGGAATGGAACTCGTTGGCTGCTTATTTTCTAGAAACTGGAATGTAAGAGAGATGGCCCTTAGACGTCTTTCCCACGATGTTAGTGGGGCCCTGCTGTTGGCGAATGGGGAGAGCACTGGAAATTCTGGGGGCAGCGGTGGAAGCATCCTGAGCGCTGGAGCTGCCAGTGGGTCTTCCCAGACCAGTGTCTCAGGAGACGTGGTGGAGGCGTGCTGCAGCGTTTTGTCAATGGTCTGTGCTGACCCTGTCTACAAAGTGTACGTTGCTGCTTTAGTAAGTAGCTTTATTCCATAACCGTGTCATTATCGGCTTGGATTTTTTTGTTGGTTTGTAGATGATGTTTTTAAGATATAATAAAGATACTTTACCTAGTTTTGGACAATCCAAATTTTATTTTTATTTCATAATCCTGGGAAATGGCAGTTTTCCATTTAATCTGTTCATTTAAATTTTACTGTTTTAATCTGTTCAAGTTTTCCTATATACTGTTTGCTTTTCTGTTTTAAAGACTTTAATGTTTAAAGACTGTTTTAATGTCTTGCCATTCATATCTTTACATTTTCCTGAGCAGGTGCCTTGTACATGACCAAATTAAAAATGCTTAATGGGATGGCGAAGTGATCAAAGTTACTTTGATTTTTTAAAAATTTGATATCAGTAGATATTAGGGGGAAATTATTTTTATTTAAACAATTTGTTTGATTTTTAATAAACATGTGGAAATTGAGGAGCCTTTTCAAAGTAAAGAGTTCCATGATATAGATCAGTGAGTTATTTTTCCAGTTTAAGCTATTAGTTGTCTTTCATGAGTGGGATGGTGAGAAGGAGGTAGTTTTGGAGACTAATTTGACTTTCTCCATTTTGAGTATGTATCTCTCTAGAACAGTGTTTCTCAACCTCAGCACTGTTGACATCGGTCAGATAAATGTTTATTGGGGGCAGGAGGACCAGGGGTGTTGTCCTGTGCACTGTAAGATGATTAGTAGCATCCTGTCCTCTACCCCTTAGATACTAGTAGCAAACCCACCCCCACCCTTTATGCCGATAGTCATGACAGCCAGGAATGTCTCCAAGCAGTGCGCATATGTTGCCTGGGGCTCCAAATCTCCCCTAGTTCAGAACCACTGCTTTAGAATAATTCTTACCTAGTCTGTTTTTAAAACTCACTAGTCTCTAAGCTTCCTCTCTCCATCTTTTTCTAATTCATCCTCTAACAACTGTGCCTGATGAATCTTCTTTTTGAGGTCGTGTAGTGTGATAGTTACGAACATTGGTTTGGGGTCAGAATGGAGTGACCTTATAATTCATTATCCCAACTGGAATACTTGAATGATGTGCTGTTCTGTTCACTGAAAGGCTTCTGGAAACTTTCAGTAAGCTAATATATACATTGTGCATCTATAAGATCTAAGGGTAGGATGCATTGTTTCCCAGATTTATTTGACTATGGCCTGTTTTTTCATGTGGCATCTGGAGGAACCAGCATTCTATAGAATAAAGAGCAATGTTCTTGGCACAACTTTTTACCACTTACTTCTTAGTATTTTCCAACACAGACCTTCAGGCATACTTGACTGCTCTATATAATCTTCTTTTTGCCAGTTCCTTTTCTGCAAAGCCTTCCCTGGTCTTCCCAGCCAGTGGTGACCTCTTCCTTCTGCCATATTGTTCCTTTTGCACACACCATGTACTGCCTTACTGTCTGGTTGTTTCTGCTTAAGTTCCCAACTAGCCTATGAGCTCTTACAGCACAGGACCATATAAAGCTGTGGTTCCCAACCCCTGGGCCATGGACTAGTATTGGTCTGTGGCCTGTTAGGAACCGGGCCCCACAACAGGAAGTGAGCATTGGGTGAATGAGCAGAGCTTCATCTGTAGTTACAGCCACTCCCCATCCCTCGCTTCACCATATAAGCTCCGCCTCCTGTCAGATCAGTGGCCACATTAAATTCTCACGGGAGCATGAGCCCTACTGTAAACTGCACATGCGAGGGATCTGGGTTGCGCACTCCTTATGAGAATCTAATGCCTGATAATCTGAGGTGGAGCTGAGGTGATGCTAGCGCTGGGGAGCAGCTGCAAATACAGATTATCATTAGCAGAGAGGTTTGACTGCATAATAAATGTAATGCTCTTGAATCATCCCCAAACCACTCCACTCACACACACACCTGGTCCGTGGAAAAATTGTCTTCCGTGAAACCGGTCCCTGGTGCCAAAAATGTTGGGGGCCACTGGTATAAAGATTACCGTATTCTGGTTCCTCTGCAATTATTTAGTGTGCCAGGCTCAGTCGAGACAGATATGGCTCCTGCTGTTAAAGCTCCCCCTTCCCTTTTCTTCTATCTTCCTCCCCATATATAATTTTTTGCTGAATTATTTGAGAGTTATTTGCAGGCATCATGACACTTTCTCTTCAAATACTTCAACCTGTGTCTCTTAAGACCAGAAACTTTCTTCTATGCGACCACAGCGCAGTCAGTACGCTCAGAAAACTTAACATCAATAACCATACTATTATGTACTATAAAGTTCATATTCAGATCTCTCCGAGTATCCCAACAATGTCCTTTATAGCTAAACTGCAGACTTCATTCACATTTTTCCACTACTGTCTCTTTTCTGTTCCAGGATCCCACATTGCATTTAGTCATCATGTCTGCTTAATCTCGTCTCATCTGTGACAATTCCTCAGTCTTTCCTTGTCTTTCATGACCTTGACACTTTTGAAGTGTACTGGCCAGTTACTTTGTAGGCTGTCCCTCAATTTGGGTTCTTCTGATGTTTTCTCATGATTAGATTGAGGGTTTTCCTTTTTTATGAGACTGCTACCAAGGTGATATACCCCTTCTCAGTGCCTCATATTAGTGGGTGCATATGTCCACGTTTCTTATTAGTGACACTGTTGGTTAAGGTAATGTCTACTGAGTTTCTCTGCTTTAAAGTTACTATTAATAAACATCTTAGGAGAGATGCTTTGAGATTATGCAAATATACTGTTTCTCCCCAAAATTGTGTCCACTGATTTTAGCAGCTGTAAGTGGATCTTGCCTACAGCAGTTACTACTACACCATTAAAAACGGTGTTTGTAATGGTGATTTTCTATTTTCCTCATGCTTTCCACAATAATTAATTGGAATTCTTCTGTAAAGAAGAGCTGTGTCTTGCTCGTTTATATACCTATTCAGCTTTTAATTTATATTGAAGCTCTACTGTCTCCACCTACATTGATAGGCTCATGGATATTTATTTTATTCTGTGGGTTACATCCAGTACTACCATCGTTTATTTTGTCACTCTGCTTATTCCATCTTTGGTCATTGGGAAGTCTTTCAGGTTGGCTCCTGTTCTCATTTTCTTTTTAAAAATAATTTTTCAACTTTTCATTTTGAAATGAATTCAGACTTCTAAAAATTGCAGAAAGAGTTCAGAGAATTCCCTTCTACCCCATTTATTGATTTATCCTGTTATTTGTTTGTATCATTATAGAGTCATGGATTGTAATTTAATTCTGCAGGTTATAATCCATTTCTATTGTTATGTATTTTGTTGCTTAAGTTGTCACAAATTAGGCTATTGTTTCTGATGCTTTTTAAGTGTAGTTAAACTGACCTTTAGTTATTTTTCCTCAGAAAACATTGAGAGCCATGCTGGTATATACTCCTTGCCACAGTTTGGCAGAAAGAATCAAACTTCAGAGACTTCTCCGGCCAGTTGTAGACACCATCCTAGTCAAGTGTGCAGATGCCAATAGGTAAGCGCTTATTGATAAACCACGTCACACCATCTTGTCTTAAAAGTGCCTAGCACCAAGCCTCACACCTACTGAGTATTCGATCCGTGTGTATTAAATGAATCCTTGAGTATGGTCTTTTAATGTGATATTTGGAATTAAAATGTAGCTCTTAAAGCTCTTAAGGACCAGGAAAAAGAACTAATGACAAGTAAAAACCAAGCTAACAAACTTCACGGACCTCCACATTATCATATTGTGATTGATTCTGTTAGCATTCTTAATCCAAAGTCCAGTTAGTAAGAACAGTAGCTGACATTTATATCCATACAGCATAATCTCATTTTACAGAATGAGTTACGCAGTATAGGAACCAGTGAGATTATTACACCTGTTTATGCCTTATTATCGGGATAAAAAAATAATAAACCCATTTCATTATTTTCAGCATAATGTTATTTTACTGTAATTATGACAGTGTCAAATTTTTTAAACAATTTTTATATATTCCTGCAGTATCCTTGAAAATTGACAAAGAACAAGAATAACTCTAACTGGGGAGAAAAATACGAGGTAGAGAAGTGAGGTCTGATGACGGTAAAAATGAGCACAAGCCACACTTTTTTTATACCAATGGCTCTTTCATTTTCCCCTTCCTAACGTAGGAGGGGAAGATCACTTTTCATTCAAAAAGCATAGTGACAGTAACAGTTGTTTGGCATTTCTCATCTCTCTCCATCCCAGCAGATCTTGGTCAGCAAGAGGCGTCGACTCTCCCTTGTTCTGCCCCCACCGTCACACCCATCCTGAGCTCTCAGTTCAATGTTTATCTTCTTCCCCAAGTCAGATGACTTAGTTTGCAGGTCTCAAAAATGAGGTACCTACTTTGACTAGTTCTCACCTCATGAGGTCTGTCTTCTGCTTCCATTGTTTTCTCTACATAAACCCGTAGATTGAAAGTATTGGAGGTTTCCTTGTTGCTTAGAGAAAACATTATATATCTGAAAAACATTGGCAAATTAACAAATAATTTTCAAAATGCATAGGAGAAATCATGTTTCTCAATATTAGACTAGGTATTTTTCTGAAAACTTCATTTTTTTCATGGCATTTGTTATGTTGTTCACTTTCTGAAATTCTAAAGTTAGGTGGTTTACCTGATCACCTGAATGATTGAAACCAGAAAAAATAGTGTAAAGAGATTTTATGATACTTGGAACTCATTCATTCTGGCTATGTAAAAGAATGTAAGGGTTTTGGATGGAAAGGTTTCACTTTTAATTCAAGAGATTCTTAGTGAAAGTTTAGAAATCAAAATGCCAGGGTCTTCATTCTTTTTATTTTAACAAAACACAGTAAGCCTTTTATCTGGTTTGATATTTAAATCAATACTTGCTGTCTAAGAGCCAGTACTAAAGATTCTGTACTTAACACAGAAGATAAGTTAAATTTACAAAATTAGACCTAATAATGAATATTATTATAGTGACATTGTTAATGTGATTTTATTGGTGGAAAAGTAAGCACTCCTAAAAACATTACTTTTCCGCTTTTTCACAAGACATTGCATCACTGCTCTCATATTGATGTGTTTTATCCAAGAACCAAGGTTGATGTTGCTTTCCTTTCATTGTCAGCCGCACAAGTCAGCTGTCCGTATCAACACTGTTGGAGCTGTGCAGAGGCCAAGCAGGAGAGTTGGCAGTTGGAAGAGAAATACTAAAAGCTGGTAATAACTTTTTACTTAAGATTAATATAGCATGTTTTATCATTTTCCTTAGTCTGTCTAATCTCATAATCTCTCATGGGGCAGTTACAGGATTTTGAAGTAATTTTATAAATTGTTTTACTCTGCTAAGGTTAGAAATATGAATTAATCCAAGAGAGAACTTCTGTAAACTAATACAGTTCAGAGTATTTTTCTTAAAATACTTAAATATTTTAAGAATTTTTAAGTATTTTTAAATACTTTAATATTTAAGTATTTTTAAATACTTAAAATAACTATTTAATGATATTTTGTTTTAGATTTTAATATCACTATTTTTCAGTCACTTATTTTTACTTTCTTTTTTGTAGGCTCTATTGGTATTGGTGGTGTTGATTATGTCTTAAATTGTATTCTTGGAAACCAAACTGAATCAAACAACTGGCAAGAACTCCTGGGCCGCCTTTGTCTTATAGATAGACTGTTGTTGGAATTTCCTGCTGAATTTTATCCTCATATTGTCAGTACTGATGTTTCACAAGCTGAGCCTGTTGAAATCAGGTACCTTTTCTTCTGAAAATATATTGCTTGCATCTTCCTGCCCACCCCACATTCTCCCCAAGAATGACACATTTTAGATTTATGAAAGACTCAAATTACAGAGCATAGATAGGTTATAATACCTTAGTATTTGATTGACATAAAAACCTGAAGTCTAGGCTATTTAATTAAAAAGTTATGGATCCCTTATACTAAAATGCTTTTTGAAATGTACAAGCTATAAATTACTACCATTTTTTGAATTTACATTTATTTTTCAGTAATCTGAACTTGTCTTGTAATTGTGTTTTTTTGTTTCAGGTATAAGAAGCTGCTGTCCCTCTTGACCTTTGCTTTGCAGTCCATAGATAATTCCCACTCAATGGTTGGTAAACTTTCCCGAAGGATCTATTTGAGTTCTGCAAGAATGGTTACTACAGTACCCCATGTGTTTTCAAAACTGTTAGAAATGCTGAGTGTTTCCAGTTCCACTCACTTCACCAGGATGCGTCGCCGTTTGATAGCTATTGCAGATGAGGTGGAAATTGCTGAGGCCATCCAGCTGGGCATAGAAGACACTTTGGGTGGTCGACAGGACAGCTTTTTGCAGGCTTCTGTCCCTAACAGCTGTCCAGAAACCACAGAGAACAGTTCTCTTGAGTGCATGATCCATTTAGAGAAAACTGGAAAAGGATTATGTGCTACAAAATTGAGTGCCAGTTCAGAGGACATTTCTGACAGGCTGGCCAGCATTTCAGTAGGACTTCCTAGTTCCGCAGCAGCAACAGAGCAACCAAAGCCAGTGGTTCAAACAAAAGGCAGACCCCACAGTCAGTGTCTGAACTCCTCTCCCTTGTCTCATCATTCCCAGTCAACATTCCCAGCCAAGTCAGCCTCCTGTACAGTGGCCCCTTCTGTGCCAGCCCCGTCTGTGCCAGGTGGCACCGTAACAGATGTGTCTAAACATAGACCTCAGGGATTCGTTCCCTGCAAAATACCTTCTGCATCTCCTCAAACGCAGCGCAAGTTTTCTCTACAGTTCCAGAGAAACTGTTCTGAAAACAAAGACTCGGGTAAACTTTCCCCAATCTTTACTCAGTCAAGACCCCTGCCCTCCAGTAATATACACAGGCCAAAGCCATCTCGACCTACCCCAGGCAATGCAAGTAAACAGGGAGATGCCTCAAAAAACAGCATGACACTTGATCTGAACAGTACCAAATGTGATGACAGCTTTGGCAGTAGCAATAGTAGTAGTAATGCTGTTATACCCAGTGATGAGACAGTGTTCACCCCAGTGGAGGAGAAATGCAGATTAGATGTCAATACAGAGCTCAACTCCAGTATTGAGGACCTTCTTGAAGCATCCATGCCTTCAAGTGATACAACAGTAACTTTTAAGTCAGAAGTTGCTGTCCTCTCTCCTGAAAAGGCTGAAAATGATGATACCTACAAAGATGATGTGAATCACAATCAGAAGTGCAAAGAAAAGATGGAAGCTGAAGAGGAAGAAGCTTTAGCGATTGCCATGGCAATGTCAGCGTCTCAGGATGCCCTCCCTGTAGTTCCTCAGCTGCAGGTTGAGAATGGAGAAGATATCATCATCATTCAACAGGATGTAAGTACAGATTCTTTAAGAAGTTAGAGAGTTTCCTTGGACCATGCTAGAATGAATCTAATTCAGAAGTGCTGCTTTTGACACGAGTTAATCATTGCAAGCAAGTTTTTCACATAGAATTATTAATTATATGACAATAATGTTTGTATCATTTAAACAGCAATATTCCTTGCCTATTTCAAAGGCATTTCTGGTTGATTCTATAATGGTGATTACTTCTACATTTGACATTGGTCACCAAAACCATCCATTCAGACGTCAAGTTTGTAGGTGGTTTGGGAAGCCAGAGTGAACAAAAGTAATATTTTCCAGGCTAATTTCACAAAATCTCACTCTTTTAACTTAATAATAAAAAGATTGCTTTCTGTTAATATGTAGACACCAGAGACTCTACCAGGACATACCAAAGCAAAACAACCTTACAGAGAAGACACTGAATGGCTAAAAGGTCAGCAGATAGGCCTTGGAGCATTTTCTTCTTGTTATCAGGCTCAAGATGTGGGAACTGGAACTTTAATGGCTGTTAAACAGGTAAATATCTAATGAGCATGTAAATGAAATGATTCAAATTGTAAAATGAAGCATGAGCAAGTAAAAAGAATAAAGGGTATGTCCATGTGTATGTACTTTAGTTTTTTAAGCTTTAAGAAACCTAAATTTCAAAGTAGACATTGCCAAAGCACCAATAACATCATGGATTCTATTATTATTAAGAGTTGAGGCATAATTACTGTAAAATACAGTATCAAGATGAGCCTCATAAAAGTTTTTTAGGTTTTTTGTTTGTTTCTGGTTTTTATAATTAGTAAGGGTATAGATTCATACTTCTTCCAGCAGTGTACTGGTGCACTGCCATTTTGGGGTTCCTGTGGTTTACTTTTTATAATAAGCATGCTTATCAGGATAGGAAAATGATTTCATTTTTAATCATGTTGATTCTTCTCCCATGATTGGACTTTTCTCATTTGTGCTCTGTCATCAGACAGTTGTAATATTGGCTATATCCCAACTTTTTGTCATTTTCTTGATATTTCACTGCTGCTTAAGCTAGATTCTTGTCTAAAAGAGTCTGACTTGTTTTTTTGTAAGTATACTCCATCCATGAGCGTAAAGGCTATCTGCTACTAATGTATAAGCCAATTTGGATTTGTCCATTTTAGATCGGATTGTTAGTGAAAACTTGCAAAACTTGCCAAACTTTGTGAACATGTTTATTTGAAACAGGTGACGTATGTCAGAAACACATCTTCTGAGCAAGAAGAAGTGGTGGAAGCCTTAAGAGAAGAGATAAGAATGATGAGTCATCTGAATCATCCAAACATCATTAGGATGTTGGGAGCCACGTGTGAGAAGAGCAATTATAATCTCTTCATCGAATGGATGGCAGGTGTGTTCGTGTTTTAAGTTATAAATAATGTACATGGATTTAACTTTCTGCTATTAAATTTAGGAAAAAACAGTTTAATGAACATTTATTTGTATTAAATAGGTGGGTTTCTAAAAACAAATTGCCCCTAACATACTAGTATAAACTGCAAATACTTTGTTTTGTCTTTCATTTAATATAAGTAAAATATTCACTACCCCTACTTTTTAAATTTTTCTAGTGTTCCTTTAAATGATTGGGTAGCATTGTTTTATAAGAATGATTTTTTTTCATGCCTGGTGTGTATAAGATCCATATTTTTCCAGGTGACCATCATTAATTGGACAGTTTAGGAAGTGTTTTAATGTAACAATAAAAAAAAATAACATATAACTTAAATTTATTACAAGTAAACCAGCACTGAAGTATCAAGCTGAACCTTGTCATCTACTTGAACAGATACAGACTGAGTTTTATTTTGTACTATACAATGTATACAATAAAATAAATTAATATTTCCAATGTGAATGTGAGTTCATGCAGTGCAAGCTTTAAGAACCAAAGTGTAATAATTTTAATTCTGGCTTAAGTTTATGATAATTGTTTCTGTTTTGTATTTGTCTTATAGGGGGATCTGTGGCTCATTTGCTGAGTAAATATGGAGCCTTCAAAGAATCAGTAGTTATTAACTATACTGAACAATTACTGCGTGGCCTTTCATATCTCCATGAAAACCAGATCATTCACAGAGATGTCAAAGGTAGGGATTCTTTTAATTATTATTTAAGAAAATAAATGTAATTTTAAAATTTGGACCTTTGTTGATAGTTTCTAACCTAAGTTTCTAACTTTGGGATTATTTCCCCTGAGTAACTCAAATTACTAGAATATTAGAACTGAAAGGAACCTCAGGGGTCATTTAATCTGCCTTCCTCATTTTATAGAAAAGTATATTCAGTACAAGAGAGGCTGTGACTTTTCCGAAGTTTTACTGCTAGTTGATCGCAGAAAGTATAGAATCCAGGTCTCCTGGTTTCCTGTCTTTGCCTCATGATATACTGACTCCCAGAAAGTTCCTGTTCCTGGTTTTATTTAGGATAATTGGGATATTATAAACTTCTTTTAAGAAAAATTCTTTTGAATCTTTTGCACTTCAGTTTATTTTTACTAAGAACAACTATGGTTTTCTGTCATGAATCTCTTTAGCTAGTATTTGACATAATGTACTGAAGTAGTTTTATAACATTAGCTTTTTATTAAGCTGTAATTATGAAATTATAGCATATAGTTTGAATTGGTCTGGATCAGTATGTTTCAACAAAACTTTGTCTTAAAGTGTAAATTACACTAAAATTTGAATTTTGGAGAAAGATTTTGTTGGAAATCATACTAAAGGTTTTTGATACTTTTTAAAGTTTCACTAAATCTCTGTCTTGACCTCCTTATGCCTTAAAACTTTGTTTTTCAGACTAACCCTCCACAGGTTTAGATATGATATATATTAGAGAGACCTGTGTGCATTTAGCAAGAATGAAGTAAAAGAAGAAGAGAGAGTAGCTTTCTCTGAACCTCTGACATGTAGTCCACTTTTTTCCTTTTGTTCATTGTCCTATTTTATTAGTAATATTTTACTGGGTTTTTAATCTGTCCTTATTTTTATTTTTAACATATAAGGTCATTTGCTGTGTTTGACAGGTGCCAATTTGCTCATTGACAGCACAGGTCAGAGACTAAGAATTGCAGATTTTGGAGCTGCAGCCAGGTTGGCGTCCAAAGGAACTGGTGCAGGAGAGTTTCAGGGGCAGTTATTGGGGACAATTGCATTTATGGCACCTGAGGTGAGAAGCAGCTTTGAGTGTGATGGAAATATTTCTGCATGACAGCATTATACCAAATGATTTTGCAGTGGTACCCAGTATGTGCTTACCAGTTAGAAGTCCACAGCCCTAAACATAAGGTTTTAATAATATCTTTCCTTTCAGACCCTTATTCCCAACCTTTCCATCTTTGTCTTGACAAAATTTAAAAAGATAGGTTATAATAGATTTGTTTAAAGGCTATTTCTAACATAGAATTGTTGAGTAATTTATAGTAATTGTTTTGTAGTAAACCCAAAGTGCACATAATAGAAATTTTTAAAAGTCGTTACCTCTATATTCCAGAGGCAGGTGAGCACACAGAGTCAGGTCTTGTCAGTAGTGAGGAAGTTCAACTAAGCGTTGCTCTTCTGACTCAGCCTCTTCTGTTGTGCTCGTAACTCTTCATGTTCATATGTAGCAATTATTTGTTGTCCTCTTGCCCCATAATTTACTAAGAGCAGAATTCTGTGATGTGACTCTTCTTCAGAATCTCACAATTCTCCAAAATATTTTTGTGCTATGCAGAAAATTAAGCTTGTTAATGAAATAAGTGAGATATAAGGTAGTCCACGTAATTGCTATTTGTACCATTATTTTGCCCTAAAGTAAAAAACTAGAACTTATAACTACAAAATGGCTTTCACTTTTTTAAATGAGTCATATTTCCAACTTAACTCTGATTTATTTTAGGTACTAAGAGGTCAGCAGTATGGTAGGAGCTGTGACGTGTGGAGTGTTGGCTGTGCTATTATAGAAATGGCTTGTGCAAAACCACCTTGGAATGCAGAAAAACACTCCAATCATCTTGCTTTGATATTTAAGGTAATTGTGAGATAAAAATTACTTCTTTATGCTAAAATAGGCAGCAGGAAAATTCTCATGGGTTCTCCCTGTCAATCTAATATGAAGGTGTATCTTCCTTGAAATAAATATATAGATGATCTCCATCTGTGCATTTATTCAGGTGGAGTTTGACTTAACAATTTTTTTTACTTTAAGATGGTGCAAAAGTGATAAAAATTCAGTAAAAATGGCACTTCAGATTTTGAATTTTGATCTTTTCCTGGGCTAGCAATACAGGGTGCGATACACTCTTGTGGTGCTGGGCAGCGGCAGAGACACAGCTCCCAGTCAGCCACACAGTCACGAGGGGTAAACAACCAATACTCTACAGTGTACTGTGTTGTCCAATGATTTTGCCCAACTATAGGCTAATGCAAGTGTTCTGAGCACGTTTGAGGTAGGCTAGGCTAAGCTGTGATGTTCAGTAGGTTAGGTGTATTAAGTGCATTGTCAACTTAATGATATTTTCAACTTACAATGGGTTTATCAGGACATAACCCCAGCATAAGTTGAGAAGCATCTGTGCATGTATATATTTCCATGAATTTATGTGGTGGTGTCAGTGTTTGTGGCATGTCCAGTCAGTTCTCATTATTTGAGGTAGTTATGTTCTATAAAGTAGATGCAAACACTGAATCAGCAAATACCAAAGCATTGCCTCTAGGAGAAATACGTACATATATGTACCCATCACTTTAAAAATGTGAAGCTCTTCATGCATTTTACATAATTCAAAAAGTTTTTTAAATCTAATTTGCTATTTTCTATATTTAAAAAAATCACACCCAAGTCAGTTGCCAAATCCAATTCTACCTTCTTACAACCCTCAGATCCATTCTCTCCATTTCTACCATAGAATAGGGTAATGGTTGAGATTTTTAGCTTTTGTAGACATGTGATGATTAAAAGCATGGGCTTTGGAATCATATGGATCTGGTTTCAAACCCTGGCTCTACCCCTTAATGGCCATTTGACTGTAAGAAAATTACTTTTTGTATCTACCCTCCATTTTCTCATTTGTAAAATGGGTACAATAATGACACCTACATTATGGGATTATTATGAAGATAAAATTACCTCTGGGCCTTAGTTAAGCACTTAGCCCACACAGTTACTCCCACCTGCCGTAAGCTCCTCCAGTCCTCCTCCGAACTATGTAAGTTCCTCATCACCTCTAACAGTCCCTAGTTTGTATTAATGCTCTTTTCCTCTGTTCTCCGGTGCTTCCCGTGTCCCTTCTCCGTGCGGTTCAGGTTCTGATTAAGGTTCACATCCAGTGCTCCTCTTGCTTAGGCATTCCTTCACACGCCCCCATCTGTTCCTTCTGCAGACTTCATAGCACTTTCGTATGTCCCTGTGTCTGCCACTTGGTCTCATAGTTGTTTAAGTTCCTGTCTCACCTCCCTTTTTCAAACTAAGTCACCATGAGGGCCATTCGTGTCTGATTCATTTTTATTCCTTCCAGAGTCTTATACAGAAGTTGCTTAATAAATATTCATGGCCAGAATCAATTTGAAAGTTTGATGTTATTTTCAGGGTTTTGGTGAAACCCTGGAAATAAACGGAAATGATTTTCAAATTGGCACAGTCCCTATTTGGGGAAGGGTTTTCTTGTGTTTAGGAGTGAGTGGGTGGGTTTAAATTATTCAGACTTAAAACCTATTTATCGAAAGTTCTTCAGGCCAGGTGCGGTGGCTCACACCTATAATCTTAGCACTCTGGGAGGCCGAGGTGGGAGGATCACTTGAGGTGAGGAGTTTGAGACCAGCCTGAGCAAGAGCGAGACCTCATCTTTACCCAAAATAGAAAAAATTAGCTGGGTGTGGTGGTGCATGTCTGTAGTCCCAGCTACTCAGGAGGATGAGGGAGGAGGATCACTTGAGCCCAGGGGAGTGAGGTTGCAGTGAGCTGTGATGATGCCACTGCACTCTAGCCTGGGCAACAGAGCAAGACCCTGTCTCAAAAAAAGAAGTTCCTCATAGTGTATTTGATACTAAGAATTAGGATTTGTCCAACACTGA
The DNA here is from genome assembly GCA_023783475.1 of Daubentonia madagascariensis. Taxonomy (NCBI): domain Eukaryota; kingdom Metazoa; phylum Chordata; class Mammalia; order Primates; family Daubentoniidae; genus Daubentonia; species Daubentonia madagascariensis. Next base: position 92,716,308 of record JAKFHU010001798.1, on the reverse strand, counting down.
AGAAAAAAGTTAATGCAGTTGTGTTTCCTATGACTGGCCAGGTTTAGTCTTTCTCACTCTAAATAGCTGTCTGTGCTGAAAATGTAGAAAATGTGCAAAAAAGCAAAAAGGACAAACCATCTCAGAGACTGAACATGAGGAAAGCAGAATTCATTTCAGTGAATACTTTCCTTACCTGATCATTTTGATGTACTTAGCCTTCTTCATTTAGACAGTAAGGAAAACTGTAGATCCATCTGAATAGGATCAATTTGATCCAATTTTAAAATCCTAAAATTTGGAGGATTCTTAGAGGAAACCTCCCATCCATCCAATGGGTGAGTTTTCCGTAGACTTCTTGATAGCAGCAAGTCCTCCCAGTTGTGCTCCAATTACTGTATGTTGAGGATGCATACATAGAGGTTATTAAGTAGATGCACGTGTACCTCTATATCAGAAGTTTCAGTTGTGGAAAGTACCAATGCTGTGGCTTTTTCTCCTACAGATTGCTAGTGCAACTACTGCTCCATCGATCCCTTCACATCTGTCTCCTGGTTTACGAGATGTCACTCTTCGTTGTTTAGAACTTCAACCTCAGGACAGACCTCCATCAAGAGAGCTACTAAAGCATCCAGTCTTCCGTACTACATGGTAGCCAATTATACAAATAAACTGCAGTAGAGACAGGATGCTCAACAAGAGGAAAAAAAACTTTTGTGGGGAACCACGCCAATAATCTACTGGCCTTCATGCCACTGAACAGCTATGAACGAGGCCAGTGGGGAACCCTTACCTAAGTATGTGATTGACAAATCATGATCTGTACCTAAGCTCAGTATGCAAAAGTCCACAATTTGTGCAGGAACTGTAAACCGTGCCTTTCCAAGAACTGGTCCTAGGTGAACAGCAAAACAATGAAATTTGCATGACTAAATAGCAGAAACATAATTTTATTTTTTTTTTGGAGCACTTTTTCAGCAATATTAGCAGCTGAGGGGCTCAGGATCTATTTTAATATTTCAATTATTCTTCCATTTCTTGGTCACAAGCAAGGGGTTCTACAATTCCGTTCAGTTTTTTTGTCACTGGCTATAAAATCAGTATCTGCCTCTTCTAGGTCAGAGTATGCTATGAGTAGCAGTAAATACATATATTTTTAAAAGTTGGTAACTTCTGTATGACCCACAGTTGACCTTTATTTTTTTTAAATGCCTGGGCAATTGTGGTTCATTGTGCATTTTACTGTTGGCCCATTCATTTCGTTTTTGGAAGTTATGGTTCTGTATTTTCATGTCACCTTCATTTTTGTTTAATATTCAGGGAAAGGTGATCTTTTCAAATCAGAAAAAAAAAATAGAACTAGGTGTGAACTAGAGTTTATTAAATATCTTGCTTTTGCAAGAGTTTTTAAAATACAGATTTAACTTTGTTTTTTGAATTGGAATATAATAAGTACTACCTACATTTGAGTCAGTCACTGCTCTTATTGTGCAGGTTAAATATAAATTAACTGAAAATCAACTGTTCTCTGTGATGCAGCTCACAACCAAGATCAATATTACCTTGAAATTTATTTGAATTTTTTTAATGTTTTGGTTTCTTTTGTCAGCTGTAGGAAACTTCACATCAGTTAGGTCTTACTCTGTGTGTGACAGTCCGTCGTTCACCATCACCACTGATGATAATGTGGAACTGCTGTTTTCCTTCTCCCATGCACCATCTCTTTACAGTAGGACTGGCTGATAGATAATTAAAGAAAAATTAACTTAATTTAGCTTAATCACTCAACTACCAATTAGTAACGTTGTTTTTAAACGATAAATTTGCTTTGAACTTAGAAAATGTGTTCAGCAAGAAAAGTGATTGAATTTCATTTATTCACTAATTCCTTGGATTTTGCACAATTATCTAATGGTTTTGGTCTAGGGTTGAATTCAGATGCATGGAATCCTGAAGGAAAATGGTAGCTCTTGTATCCTTTTTTTGTGAGTCTTTTAAATCAAGTACTGATTAACTATTAAATACAACTTTGAGATTTTATAATAGTTTTAACTCTTCAGAAGCCAGTGTGAAATAGAATTGGTTATTCTCAAAGACTCAGGACAAACTAAATAAGCTATATAGAGTACATTTAAAATGTACAACACAAATTGGAAGTAAAATAAGTTACAAGATAAGTTTACAGGGATATATTGCTTATAATTTTTAAAAGGCAGTTTGTTTTTTTATGTGTATGTTTCTTAGTGAAATTTTACATTCCTTTGTTTTGGAAGATCGGCGATATTTGAAGAGTTAAAAGTAGTACAGAAATGTGAAGTTTGGTAGCTCTAAATGTGTTGTACTTGACTTTCTGTGGTATTTTCTTTTTTCTTTTTTTTTTTTGACTACTTAGAATTTTCACAATTCTAATAAGATTGTTTCCAAGTCTCTCATGTGCAAGCTTTAAAGGATGCACTCTTGCCATTTTATGTACTGGAAGATCGTTGGTCAGATTAATACTGTGTCTGACAGAAATGTAAACTGTATAAACTGAGGAACCTCAGCTAATCAGTATTACTTTGTAGATCACCATGCCCACCACCACATTTCAAACTCAAACTATCTATAGATGTCAAAACCCATTGTATTTGAGTTTGTTTGCATTTCCCTCAGCTTGCTGGTAATTGTGGTGTTTTGTTTTTTGTTTTGTTTTGTTTTGTTTTCATTGCAAATGTGATGTAATATTCTTATTTTCTTTGGATCAAAGCTGGACTGAAAATTGTATTGTGTAATTATTTTTGTGTCCTTAATGTTATTTGGTACTCAAGTTGTAAATAACGTCTACTGCTGTTTATTCCAGTTTCTACTACCTCAGGTGTCCTATAGATTTTTCTTCTACCAAAGTTCACTTTCACAATGAAATTATATTTGCTATGTGACTATGATTCCTAAGACTTCCAGGGCTTAAGGGCTAACTTCTATTAGCACCTTACTGTGTAAGCAAATGTTACAAAAAAAAAAAAAAAAAATCTCTGGGTTAAGAAAATTTGGCTTAAATGTATCCTTTGTTATTTTAAATATATCGAGATATTTTAATTAAAATTTTTACCCCATTGAACCGATTTTATAGTATTTGTACCTATTTTGGTGTTTTTGTCTTTATAGTAAATAAAAGTTTTTGAACAAAAGTTGTTACTTTTATTTACTTTGAAATAATTTTATACTTATATAAAAGTTGCAAGAATATGATGAAGAACTCCTTTATCCCTTGACCCAAAGACTCTTGTCAAGTATTGTCAGCTACCCAGTTTTGACCTTTATAGGAAGAGGATCCAAACGAAGAGCACATGTTGCTCTTAGTTGTCATGTTTATTCAGTCTTTCAAATCCAGAACCATTCCTTAGTTCTTCCTTGACCTTCATGGCTTTAACTTTTTTCCAAGATCTTAGATTGTTTTATAGAAGCCCCTCAATTTGAGTTTGTTTGATGCTTCTTCATGCTTAGATTCAGAGTATGCATCTTTGGTGGGAAAATCACAGAGGTTATGCTATGCTCTCTGAGTACATCATATCAGGAAGCATAGAGGTCAGCTTGTGCCATCATTGGTGATGTTAACTGTGATTGACCCTTTAAAGTTACTATTTCCCTTTATAATTAATATCCACCTTTATATTACATATTCTGGGAGGATGATACTTTGAGACTACATAAATATCCTGTTTCTCCTCCAATTTTAACTCTCTGCTCTTAGCTTTCTTGCCTGAATTATTTCTCTGATGGTTGCCAAATGGTGATCTGCCAGGTCCTTCATTTCCTCTATATTGTATTAAGTGGCATTTTGCTACAAGGAAGAGCTTTCTCTTTTCCCGTTTATTTTATCATATATCATCATACATTTGCTCACATTGGCCGGTGGGAACTTCTGAGAGCTAGCTTCTTTGTTCTTGGCAAGCCACCATTCTTTGAACACTTCCATACTTTCAGCTCCATCTTGTGCACTGTCTGCTGTGGCCCTGGGATCAGCCATTTTCCCAAAGAACCCTAATTCCTTTAATGGAGAATGGTATTTAAAAACCAAGATCTGGGTGCTAGATATGCTCATTGCTACTGAGTGTGACTGCTTCCAGGCCCTCTTGGTAGAGCTAGAATATATATATGAATATACAGTTTTGACACATGCAAAATACTCATATCTAAATGCATATACACATAAAAACCATGAGTTCACACCAATCTTCCAGTTCTGATCTAACACCAACAGGGTTCATTCAAACTTTCCAATCTGTAACTCCCTTCTCACGCAATGAGAACCCTGGCTCCAGTTACTCTCCAGGTGTGGCTTCTTTGCTTGATTCCTCCCCACTTCCCTCCCCCATGTAACAATTCCTGGATCCCCACCCAACTCGGTTGCCTTTCTTTTGTGGGACCCAACCCCTGCCAGACCCCTGCCTCACTACAGCCTAAGGGCTTTTTTAAAAAAAAAAGCCTTAGAGCAGTAGGTTCAAAGCAAGATTGAGTGGAAGGTACAGAGATTTTCTACATATCCCCTGCCCTCACACACTGACAGCTTCCCCCACTATCAATATTTAAGGATTTTTTGACAAAAAGGAAAGCTTTTTCAAAAATTTAAGTTTTTAAAAATCTTTTTCGCTATCTTATGACTCATATGATTAACAATCCCTCACATGTATCATATGACATGTTATATACTTTCATGTAAATGCTACTATTCCCAGATGGCAGAGATTAAACTTAATTGATTGTGTTCACACAGCTCTCTCTATATCATGTGGTATAAAAAAGCATAAAAACTGTCTTCTAAGGTTGCACTGTTGGGAGGGGGAATAAAGATTTATTCACCAGCTACTATTAATATTTGTCAGGCACACTTCGGAGCACAGTGATTATACTCCATTTTACAAATGAGGGAAATGGGGCCATTTCGATCATTCTGCAATTCAAACTACACCAAGGAACTCACTTGGTGTAGCTCACAGGTTTAGTCTCAGATTGTCCCTTGTGGCTGTATGTTGCTGTTTTCCACTTTTTATCCTTCATATTTCTACTCTGTAGTCACTTCTCACATGCTCAAACTTACTGAGAAGCTTGATCCAACCCTGCAAGATAGTTAATGTCATTGGGTGCAGAAGCCAATTTCTAGCTCTAAGTTTGTTTTCAAGTGTCTGTATAATTTGATTTAAAACGTGCATCTTTTAAATAAGTTTTGGATATTTTTTGAAAGGGTACACTTCCGTCATTTCAGAAAAATATTAACTTTGAGAAAAGCTTTTTACTTCAGACGAAGTCAGAATCATTTCTATCGCTCCTCGATTCTATTTAAATATTAATAATTTTATAAAATGACCAAACCTGCAGGTCAGATACAATCCAGAAAAGTGTTGGGGTATTGTGCTCATATGGAAATGCCATTTATTGTATTTAGGAACTGATGTAGTAATTCATTTGTTATAAAACAAAATGTATGAAATACAGTCATTGGGGAAAACCATAACTAATGGAAACTTACACAAATGGCCATCTTTCTATGTCGTGACGCTTTTAGGTTTGTCAATTTTAAATTACACCATAAGCATAAATCTCAGGTTGAATTGGCATAAGAAAGGAAAAGAGCCTTTTAAAGTAGGTGATGATGATGGACCCAGTTACTACAGAACCTGAGATATAACCTGGGCTAAGTCTGGTTTTGCCACTTACTGGCCATGTAACCCCCGTTTTGACTTTCTGAACCTCCATTTTTGCATCTTTAAAATGGAAACAACAGTGTTGTGGGAAGTAAGATAACCTATGTAAATGGCCTAGAACAGTACCTGGCACAAAGTGTTTGTACAATGTGTATGTGTATGAATGAATGACCCAAAGATCACAGACTCAAACACCTGTGGGACTAGAAGTGTCCCTAGCAAGACTTGGGGCAGACCTGAGAGTTCATGTCAAGTTCATGTCCAAGGGGGGACATGGTTAATATATCAGAATGAAAGCCCCGTATTGCCAAGCCTCTAAATTTCCAAGAGAAGCTAGAAATTTGGATTTTAGGTGCAATTTCCTGACGGTTAAACATTGGAAACTAATTTAAAATTTTTATTAACAACTGTAAACTAGACAAAACTCATTTTTGGGCTGGGCACTTTTTGACCTCAGACCTGGGTCTAGGCTTATAAAACAAAAGAAGGAAAGTAGAAAACTGGAGGGGAATCTCAGCTTTGGGAAATTGGATCTAAGACTTGTCTTCTAAGATATGAGATGAACAAAATTGGAGATGCTGGCTATAGATGCTAGAGAGCTAACCTCTGAAAAGAAAACTAATGTCTATACACATTGATGTGAAATGCTTATCACTAAAGCCCAATTATCATGTAACAAAATATGCACATGTAGCATTCCAATATGCTATCATAGTGTTATAGTTAACTTTGTGGGTTTTATTTTACAATAGATGACTGTCAGGCAATCTGTTACTAAAAGATCTCTGGGGCCCGTGCCTCCCAGCCCTCAGTTCTAGCTTTGCCAGAACTGTCGAGGTAAAACTAGGCTAAGCTGATGTTGCAAGCGGCAAATCCTTCATGCCGCAAAGTTCCTTTTCCCATAATGCTGAAATTCCTATTAGAGTTTATTTTTAAGATAGCTATTAAGTGATAGCTTGCTTCCCTTAAAGCCAATTTGCTTAACAAGATTTCTCACCATCTATACAGGCATCCCGAGAGGAGGAGGGCTGTTCCCAGGGTGAAATGGGGAGGAAGGACAGGAGGAGAAATGAAGAGGGATGGGCAGATATTGAAAAATCTTTGGCAGGGAGTGGCATGATCACTGTGTTAGAAAGAGCACTGTCACAGCATCTTAAAAGAATGAATTGGGGCAATACAGAGGCAGGGAGAAAGTCAGAAGGCAGTTGCAGTATCCAGGTGAGAAATTATGAGGGCTTTAGTAAAGGTAGCATCACGGGAATGAGGAGGAGGAAGCAAACCTGAGAGATGCCAACAGTAGAATTGAAAGAGCCGTAAGATGGCACTGGGGGGAGACTGTGAGGAGGATGAAGGAAGATGAGGAGGGTGCTTCTCCTGTCCTGGCTGGGTCACCTGAGTGGACAGAGATGCCATTACTGATACAAGGAAAGCACAGGGAGAGTAGACTCGAGGACAAGATGTGCTTTGGACACATAAATTTGAGTTGCCTGGAGGATATCCAAGTAGGAGTTTCCAGTAATATATACGTAAGTACCTCTAGAGATATTTTGGTTGCAAATAATAAATGTGGAAGCTCTCAACATATAAATGGTCACTGAAGCCATTAATGTGTCATTTAGGATTATATTCAGCTCTATGTGAAAGTGACGTGACTACATAGAGATGTTTTTCTCACGTATGAGAAAAGGCCAAAGGTAGGCAGTCCGGGGCTGGTGTGTTAGGTCTACGATGTCATCGACGTTGCTGTGTTTTATCTTTCTATTCCACTCTTCCTAGCATGAGGCTTTGATAAGACCTTAGGCTCCACCTCTGGTCTCCAGTCTACAATAACGGGAAGAAAAAGGAGAATGTAAAGGTAGTGTCTGTGTCAGGAAGATACGAACTTTCCTAAAAATCCTCAGCAAATTTTCACTCACATCTCATTTGGCCAGAACTTCCTAGCTGCAAGGGAGTCTGAGAAGAAGGAACATCAGGCAGGTGACTTTCTAGCGTCTACCACCATGGGTGGTAGGGGGTGACAGTGGACGAGAATACTCAAGGAGAAAACGTATAGTGAGAAGAAATGACCAAGACCAGAACCCTGATGAAGACAAAGATTTAAGGCACGGGCAGAGAGGGGGCAGGATAGATGGAGACAAGAGGTGATGTCCAGAAAATGAGGAAAGCATGTGGTCAGGGAAATCAAGAGAGGTGAAAGTTTTAAAGTAAGGTCAGTATGGTAATATCAAAAGCCACAAACATCAGATAAGAGAAGGACTGAAGTCTCAGAAGGTGAATGGCAAGGACCATTCCAGTGGAGCAGACTGGAAGGAAATATGATCACAGCTTGTGGAGATGATGAGCACAGCCTACTTTGTCAAGAAGCTTGTCGAGGAGCAAGAGTGAAGTAGTCTAGCGGGGGCATAGGCCCAGAGAAGGGCATAGGCTCACAAGTGTGGCTTCAAAAGTCCTTTTCATGGTCTGGCTTCTGCTCAGGTCTCTCACCTCCTGACCTCTCACTTTCTCAGGACCAAGACACCTCACCAGCCATTGCTATGTCCCAGCATAGTCGTGGTCTCTCTTGCCATTATATGCCTCTACCAGAACATCCTGCCCTTCTCTTCACTTGACTCACTACTCATCCTTCAAGATTCACTCTCAGTTCTTCTAGGAAGTCACCCCCACCCAGGCTAAGTCAGGTGATCCTCTCCTGCAGTGCTTCAGCTTCTGTGAGTCACCTTCCTTTGGTCCTTCCCCCACTGCACTATAAAGTTTGGGTTACCTGTCTCTTGTGCTCCATGAGACTGTGAGTTTTGCAGCTGTAGCAACAGTATCTTATTTATTTCTGTGTTCTCAGTGATGAATACAGAGACTAAACCATACTCAACTTAGGTTTGTTGAACTAAATGACAAAGACAAACTATAGACTGAAAAAAATGTAGTTGAATTCTAACTTTAATAAAATATGGGCTAAGTAACTAGTGAAAACAGTTTTTGACTGTACATCTCTAGTGGGATATATTCAAAGGATGAAAAATTACGAAGAGATACTTGGTGTTGGTAGTGGTGGTGTAATTTTGAAAGCCTTTTGTGTACAGTAGGATAGAGTAAATAAATATATTGGTATTATTGGGAAATGGGGATTTCACTGTGGCAGAAGGGGAGATACAAACATGAATGGAGAAGGAGCAGAATTGAATGGTACTAAATTTCAACTGCAGATGTACTCGTGATTTTTAAAATATAGTTTCTAGTAACAATAAGCACAACCAGATTCTAAATCTTGGCTTCTAAAGCCAAGTACACTCCCTAATTAAAAAGAAACATGGCTCCTTATATAAATAGCTGGTTCCAGATCTGGAGCAATTATCAGAAAGTGAGCCTAGTATATTTTGTCATCCTAAAAGCATATAGTGCTCAAAGAGTAATGGGGACATCAAAAAAACGCAGCTTGATAGGGCTGCAACACACCAGATTTGGAGGAATTTGAACATCAAATGAAATAATGATGCTAACACACTGATTTAAAAAGAGCCATGAGCCCACCGTGAGTACTAGAGGGCAGGAGTGGGAAGAGGAAAGCTGTTCGTTACAGAAGAATACCAGCTAAGAAACTACTGAATAAATATACACAGGCTGATAGAATTAGAAATGCATCATTTTGCGAACCTCAGTGTAATAATTGACTCAGGCAAGCATCCTCACTGATGCTGAAATCATCTAGGAAAATGTTGGGAAATAGGATACTTACATGGCCACAGCGTCTCACTCCACAGGCTACTTACTAAGTACAAAGGGAAATTGGTATCTTCCTGCGGAGGCCTGTTGGTTGCCGCTTTTTAAAAGTGGCCCCATTTAGCATCAGCAGTAGTGGGACAGCCTGAAATTATGTGACTCCTGATGTAGTAAAAAAGTACACATTATGTGTGTGCGCGTGTGTGTGTGCGCGCACCAAAACTGTGTAAGTTGCGTTGAATTATGAGGAAACAATCAGAAAAATGTTGAACATAGAACATTACACAAAACAAGCCTGATCTCTTCCTAAAAGTTTTATGTCATGAAAAAACAAATAAAAGCAGGAGGTAGATTAATTAGAGTAGATTAAAATAGACTAAATGCAATGTGTGAACTTTGATCCATATTTTTAAAACAAATTACTAAATAACAAACAGCCACAAATTAGAGAAATTGGTACAATTAGAGAAATTTAAATATGAGCTATATACTCATGATATTGAATTAATGTTTATTTTAAAAGATATGATCATGGTATTGGGATTATGTAGAAAAATGTCATTCTTGGGAAGCTAATGTACAATTTACATTCAAACAGAAAGAAAAAATTCATATACACACATGAGAGATACATACGCATATGTGTATGTGAGAGAAAAAGGGAGGAGTTGCAAAACGTTAGCAATTGGTGTAGGTTAGAAATTTTCAAAATAAAAAGTTGGAAAAATATTTTTGAGTTTGCATATTTTTTGGTTTACTTAATTTCCTTTTGTATTTTACCTTGATTTCCTTTTTTTCTTTTGCTTTTTTTGCAGCTGAATTCCTATTTTTCAGTGACAATCCAGCCCTCACTAATTGAACACCGTGGAAGAATTATTTAGACAATTATGCAATATCCATAAGAGGGCAGCACAGTAAAACTTAACTTTAATTTAAGGTTGCTCTTAACAGTGTGTTGACTTTGCCAGCTATCTGAAAATCAAATGTTACCTCACGCCATTCTCGGGAATAGAGCAGAAATCTCAGTGTTCCTCTTAGAAAACTGAAGACTCAAGGCAATTACTAAGAATTTCATTTTTCCAATCTAAAACCTAGAGTCGATGATTATCTGTTATCTAATAGGACATTCTTATTCCCTCCACCCTCCTTCCAACAGTCTACAACAAAGGAGAGGCTGTATCAAGATACTTGATGCTGTCTTTCCTGGTCTCCTGTTCCCAGGACCACCCTGCTGTCAGCTGGCCAGCCAGCCATCCATACCCAGCCATGCTTCTATCCATCCATGCATCCTGCCAACCACTGTTCCTCTGAGCTTCCCGAACTCTATTTCTAGGTAGCATCCTGCTTAAGATGCTTAAGTTAAACATCCAATCCATCAGCAAGTCCTGTCAGTTCTTCCTCCAAAATATAATCCTGATCCGTCCATGTTCTCCATCTCCACGTTACCACCCTAGTCTAAGCTCCCATCAGCTCTACCTGAACTACTGTATTAGCCCCCTAATTAGCCTCCTGGTGTGGTGATTGCCCACCTATTCTCCACATAATACTCAAAGTGTTCTTACAAAAACATGAATCAGATCTTATCACCCTCCAATGGCTTCACATCACACTAAGAATTCCACCTCCCTGGGATTTGGTGCCTCCCTTTCTCCCTGACTTCCTCTTTCCCTTTCTCTAATGTAGCATGTTCCAGCCACACTGACCTTCTTTCCTTGCTTGAACACGTCAAGCCCCTCCCCACTTCAGTGCCTTTGCACCTCCTATTTAGAGACTGTCCCCATGGATCTTCCCAAGTTTGGTGCCTTCTTGTCATTTTGGTCTCAGTCATTCATGCCATCACCCTATCCAAAGTTGCTACCCCTATTCCCACTCCAGGTAACCCATATAAAGACAGCAGGGTCCCTGCAGGAAGCAGATGACACACACAAAGTAGGACAATTTGAGAAGAACTGTATAAAGACATGGACAGGGTGAAGGGAAACCACAAGGAGATGGTACAAAACCATGGAGCTAGAGCTAATGGAGTGCTCTTGCCACCTCTAGGCCTGAAAGCAAGCCAGAAAGAGCCAGAGGGCTATATGAAAAGAACCTTTGGTCAGGATACAGCCAGTACACAGAGACCCACACCTCTGTCTCCTCCCTCCCTGTAGTTTCCTGCCAGCAGTCCCCATTGATTAAAGCAAGAGGACACGGGAGCCTGATGTGCAAACTGGTCAGTCCCCCGGTGTGGACAGTGGATCTGGAGGGGCTCCATAAGATATCCAGTCCACTCTCTTAGTGCCCTCCCTGCCTCATTTTCTTCAGGGCATTCATCACTGTCTGACATTATTTATGTGTTTACTTAGTATCCATCTCCTGCACTAGAGCCTGGGACATAGTAGAAGCTCAATAAATTATCGAAAGATCGAGTTACATCTCATTTTGAACTCTAGAAATTACAATCCATCCAGGGACACATGCCCTATTTGTGTATTTTTAGGACATTGATGTTAAAGATTATTCTTCCTACATGATATTTTTGTGATTTATAACATAAATGGGCTTTAAATGGAAAAATATACAGCATACACATTCTTATCCTCAGGTGGGTGGAATATTTGGGGAAAGTGGAAACAACAGGAAGTAGAAAAAAGAGTCAGAAGAAGAGGGTAGTTTTGGACAGCAGCACATCTCCATGCCTGCCAACACTAACATTTTGCTGACTATATACAACATATTGTAAAATTGTCTGCCAATCTGCCGTTCCTCGTTCATTTGTATTTAAAATTTTATGTAAATCATTAAAGACATTGATGATCTAAAGGACACTATCAACCACCATGACCTAATTAATATTTATAGAACACTAAATCCAACAACTACAGAATATGGTGTGTTCACCAAGACAGAGCATATGCTGGACATAAAATAAGTCAATACATTGAAAACAACTGAAATTATACATGTTTCCTGACCACAACAGAATTAAATTAAAAACCAATTACACTATGATATCTAGAAATCCCAAATATTTGGAAATTAAAAACACACTTCTAATCCATGGATAAAAAAAGAAATCACAAAGAAAATTTTAAAATCTCTTGTACTGAGAGATAATGAAAATACAACACATCAAAATTCCTGGGATTCGGCTAAAGTAAGGCTTGGAAGGAAATTTACAACTTTAGATGCTTCTATGAGAAAAGAAGAAAAGACTAAAATCAGTGACCTAATATTCTACTTTAAGAAAGAAGCAAAATAAACTCACAGTAAGTAGAAATATAAAATAATAAAGGACAGAAATCAACAAAATAGAAAATAAACAGGGAAAATTAATGGTAAAAAGCTGTTTCTTTGAAGATTGACAAAACCCCCCACCGACACTGATGAAGAAGAAAACAGAACACAAATCACCAAAATCAAGAACGAAAGTGGACCATTACAATTGATTACACAGACCTTAAAAGGATAGTAAGACAATATTTATGAACTTTAAACCAAAAAATTTGACAATTTAGACAAAAGAACAAATTCCATGAAAAATATAACTTACCAAACTAGACCTAACATTAAACAGAAATTTTGAATAGCCCCATATCTTTAAAAGAATTTGACAATGTGTCATTATAATTCACTATATTAACAGAAGAACAGAGAGAAACTATACTGTCATCTCAATAATAACAGAGCAAAGCATTTGATATTCAGCATTCATTTAAAATTTAAGATAAGCAAAAATTCTTGGAAAGTCAAAAATAGAAGAGAACTTCTTTAAACTCCAAAAGTATATCTACCAGAAAACTACAGTAAATATTAAACTTGAAGGTGAAACCATAAAAATAGAAGAATGAAGTAGATTTATACAAACTAATATGGGTAGATCTCCAAGATATATTTTTCAGTAAATGAAGGAAGTTTTGGATAATCATAGTATTTTAAAAACACTCACAATATATGGTAGTTTCTGAGAGACAGAGTAGTAGATAGTACTACAGGGCTAAAGGCTGGTTAAGGAGAACTTTAGGCCTAACTACCATGTTTCAGATTGTTAAAAGAAGTTGTTCATGAAGTGCTTTGTACAAATTAACTTTAATACCATTATATAAACACTGGAATGATTTACAAAATGCTTATTTTTCGGATAATTACATTAATACAGTAAGAAACTAGTATTATAAAAAACTGTTTTTTTGGAATAAACACTTTCTTGTATACCATTATTAACACTTCTTTCGGATCGATTGTAGTTGAGAGACATAAAGCTTTTTGTTACTTTTTAAATCCGGATTACCAATCCATTCGGAGTAGATAAAGCGATCTAGCCTTTGCCAAACAGTCTGATGAAATTAGAGTGAAATTAGGAGAGACATTATATACTTTCTTCTTATTCATTTCAGAATAGATCAAATTTCGTCCTTATGCTTACTGGATTAGCCAATATTTTCAGCTAGATCTGAGCTTTCGATTTCGACTTAGGTTGAGTCATCCTCACTTTCAGGCAAAAAACAGGAAGCCAACTTTCCAGCCTGAGAAAATGACACTAACACATTTATTTCTAGTAAAACTTGTGTGATTTGAATGTGTTTAGGTATGCTTGTAGTTTGCCCCCATCAAAACTGAGCTCTGTCTAAACCTGTCCTCTGTGTGTGTGTGTGTGTGTTTGTATTGGGGAAGGGCAGTCCTGAAAGTCCTTTCAAATTTTACCTATAGCGGGACTACTTCACACCTCATTTTATGAGGCCAGCATTACCCTAAATACCAAAACCAGGTAAAGACATTACAAGAAAACTACAGAACAATAGCTCTCATGAACGAGATGCAAAACTTCCAAACAAAACTTTACCAAATTGAATCCAAAAATATATTAAAAGGATAATAACCAAACTATAGTGACAGAAAGCAGATCAATGGTTGCTTGGGAACGGGGGCAGGGGCTGGATGGAGGGATTACAGAAGGTCATAAGGAAACTTTTGGGGGTGACGGATATGTTCACTATCTTGATTGTGATAGTTTCACAAGTACCTATGTATGTCAAAAACTTATCAAACTGTTCACTTTAAAAATGTGCAGTTTATTATATGCCAACTATACCTCAATAAAACTATTTTTAAAAACACATTTTGCCTACTTAGGTTTGCCTTTGAGTGTTTGGGAGAACGAAGAGAAAAACTGGAGTGGAAACAGGGCGTCTCGCTATGTGGCCCAAGCTACCTCACTGTAACCTTGAACTCCTGGGCTCAAGCCATCCTCCGGCCTCGGTCTCCCAAAATGCTGGTATTACAGGCGTGAGCCACCGCGCTCGCCCGATTCTTTTACATTACGTGTATATATTCGCAAAAGTCCCCAACTGGTACCTTTTTAGAACATGGGTTCACTCTGGCAGAAGGGCCTGATGTCTGCGGGTAGGACTGAAACTTGCTCCGGAAGAGTCAGGCTGCTGAGAGGCAAGGGAGAGGAGACCGCGGAGGAAGAGCAGAGCTGAGCAGGGACGGAGGATGGAACACAGAGCGCAGCCGGGACAAGGGGGAAGGCCGGGCAAGGCTTGAGAAAGAAACTCGGTGGTCAACGCCTAGGATGCGTTCGTCGAAGGCACGATGCCCTCCCACGCCCTGCGACCCTGTGCGCACAACCAGGGCTAGAGAGAGCGTGCGCGCGTGCGAAAATACACAAGCGACAGGAGGAAGAACAAGGCGCAAAGGGGCCTGCTTCCAGCCCTACGCGCCTCTGATTCGGCGGGCTGGGGTTAAAAAAAGGGAAGGACTGGAGCCCGCGCGACAGGGGCCCGGCGCTGCCAGGGGCGGAAACCGAGGGGGGCGGGGCAGCGCGGCCCTGCTCCTCCCGGGCCGGGGCGGGCCCGAGACCGCGACCCGCCTCCCCCGCGCCGCCCTGCTCACGGCCCCGCGGGGCAGCCATGCCGCGCCGCCTGCTGCGGGGCCTGTGGCAGCGATGGCGCCGTTACAAGTACCGCTTCGTCCCCTGGATCGCGCTGAACCTAAGCCACAACCCGAGGTGAGAGGGCGGGGCGGCCGCACCAAGGGTGCCTTCCGTCAGCTCCCGGACGCCACCATGCCGCGGAGCCGCGGAGCGGCGGAGTCACCGCCGGGCGGGGGAGCCCTGAGGCGGCCGCCGAGCCTGAGGAGGCGGGCCCCGTGTGGGCGGGGCCTGGGATGGGCGGGCCGAGGCGGGCGGGGCCGCGTCCCGGTTTGAGGAGGGCGGGCTAGCAGCGGGTGGGGCCTGCGGTGGGCGGGGCCAGCAGCGGGTGGGGCCTGCGGTGGGCGGGGCCTACGGCCTCTCCCAGTGTCCGCCGTGCTGCTGGGCTCGCGAGGTGGGGTTGGCGGCGGGTCGTGGCGCGTGTTCCTTTGGGTGTTCGCACTGGCTGGGGCGCTTGTGTCTGGGCAAAAAATGGAAACTTTAAAAAAAAGGCCACTTTTACCGCATGAGAGTGCGTGGCCTTTGCTCCGCCGAGGCATAGTTAGGAGCTTGAACTTCCTCAGAAAAGCCAAAGCAAGGTTTATTTTCACAGCTCCGTGCAAATAATTTATGTGGTGAAAGCAACCCAGCTCGGCTGTGAGAATACCTTGGAGTAGCTAAAGCATAAAAACGTGCAAAAAGCGACTGAAAGCCCGTCGGGTTTTGGGTGCTCTAGCTAAGTAGGTCGCCCTGGGCTGTGACACTGCCGGCATTATTAAGGGCGTGCTAGTGATCTGCAAGAAGTCAACACAGTGCTCACCAGATGGGCAGGCTGGCCTCCGGGAAGGGCAGTGAACGAAAAATTGGGACGCCAAAGAGCTTTCCCACAGTTTCGTACTAGGCAGACATGAATTCAAGTGCATCGTTACTATAGAATTGTGAGGTGGACATGGCTCCCCTTTTGTTCAAGAGTGAAAATAATACAATTAGTACAATTGGAAATTATGTACTAAAGTTATGGAAATAAGTGATGCAGTCATTAAAGAAGGTGGTAGTCCTGGAGAGAATGTGACAAAGTACATAATGTTAAATTTGTCTTTGAAACTACATGCTTGTAAAAAAAAGCCATTGCATATTGAGGATTCTCACTGTGTGATAACACTCAAGTGGTTGTTGGGTGTAGTGGGGGAGAGAGCTGAGCTACAGTTCTGCTTCTGGCTCTCCCACTTGCTGGCTTTTGGACCTTGGACAAGTTCCTAACATCTCCAAACCTGTTTCCTTGTCTGCAAAAATGGGATAATGAAAGGACCCAAAAGCATTTGGTATAGAATGTGCCTTTCATAAATACTGGCTCCTTGTGTGGTAGTGTTGGGAGTTAGGTACCCCAAACAATTCTTTTCTGAACTTGAGTTTTATGCCCTTCAGACACATCAGAATAATCTTATAGTTCATTGAAGCCAGTAACTCAGAAAGCATGAAGATAGTCTGGCTTTTATCAATTGAAAGGTAGTGAATAGAAATTTTCCCATTTTCAGGACCCTCCGATATGTTCCAGAGGAATCTAAAGACAAAGTTATCTCAGATGAAGATGTCCTAGGAACATTACTGAAAGTTTTCCAGGCTCTATTCTTAAATGATTTTGATAAACAATCAGAAATCTTGACTATGCTTCCAGAACCTGTTAAATCAAAATATCGAGACCTTCTGGCACTTGAACATCAAAGGTTGAACCTGCTTGAAAACAGATATCAACAGCAAAATATCTTTAAACCAGAAGAAATTCTTTATAAGACACTGGGTTTCAGTGTTGCTCGAGCAACTAGCTCTTTGATTTCTGCTGGAAAAGGTGTCTTCGTTACTAAGGGATTGGTACCAAAAGGCGCAGTTGTATCTATGTATCCTGGTAACAGCACGATTAGTACTTCGCCACGTTTCTTACCTACTGATTAACATAAGCTCAACAAAATGCCTAGCCCTGTAATTCTTAAAGGGTTGAATTGGAAACTCAGGTTTCCGTAGATTTTTAAAGTTCTAATTTGGGAATAAACTGTTTGTAAATTGTGTGTTAGAAAATATCCTGGAGTATTTGTTGGAATAAATGCATTTTTCTTTCAAGGAAATCTTTCTAGTCAATATTTAGAACATAGTATGGTCCACTTTTACAAATTACTTAGAAAGCACTAGAGAATAAGTCACTTTGGCTTAGTTGATGACTACAGATAAAAATGATATGGTCAAAACATGAAAGATAGAGTTGAAATCCATAAATCACTGAATAAAGATCTTCCTGTCACTTCTACACTAGTAAGGCAACTTCTTTGCAAAAGATCATTGAGAATGCTCAAGACAATGTTATTTGTTAAACTAACATGTTATTTGGTATAGTGGAAAGTGTGTATGTGAATATTTGAGTCAGACCATGTTTTGAAAAAATCATTCTGCTATTTTATGATTTTATATCCCTAAGCCAGAAAGTCTGAGTTTCCTGCTATACAACTAACCTAACTCTATAAAGACTAAATAGAACAAGCCAGCAAGCCAAACAAATTAATACTAAAATAAATTTAGTAATTTATTTAATAATTTAGTAATTTAATTTATTTAATAAATGGATTAACATGCCTGGCACATAGGAAGCACCTATTAATAGTAAATTACTATTAATAGTAAATATTAATTTTTCCTTTCCTCTTTTGCCAGAAAAAGGAGAAACAACCTGAATGTCAGGCTCATCTGTTCCTATATATGTCTACATTATTAAATTGTTAGCAAAATACATTTTTTAAAAGACTCTTTAGATGTCAAATCACACTCTACTTTAAAAAAATATATGTGACTTTGTAAAACTGAACCTAAAATGTGATGTTCATATTATCATTAACCAAGATAGTTATATTTTATGCTGCTGTGTGGACAAGTTGGTCTGTGCTCTGTCTGCTATTGGACATTTACTCTTTAAAGAGGGAAAGTAACCAAAGAGAATGTGATTATGTTCCAGAGAAAGGTTCTTATCACAATGTTTATGATTTTTCCATGTTACTATAATATGTTTTGTGTCATTTTATAATAGGTACAGTATATCAGAAGTTTGAGCCAATCTTTTTCCAGTCCATTGGAAATCCATTTATTTTTAGATGCCTGGATGGGGTACTCATTGATGGAAATGACAAAGGAATATCAAAAGTTGTGTACAGGTAAGTGATGCCCACATTCAAATTTAAGTATAGGAGACAGAACCACACTTACAACAATGATTATGACCAACAGCATTTGTACTTTAAATAAAAATCTATTTAGATAGCTTCTATGTAACAACTCAGTTGTCCTGTTGATTAAAATAAAAATTTTTTTTAAGAGAAATTGCACTTGTCTAATTCTAGGGTAAATTTTGTATTTTGAATTCTATTTTAAGATACAGAAGAATAATCCCTTAGCTAATGCTTTCACCTGTTTCAGATCTTGCAATGGGAGGGATCGACTTGGCCCTTTAAAAATGAGCGATAGTACATGGCTAACATCAGAAATTCATAATCCCCTGGCTGTAGGACAGTATGTCAACAATTGCTCAAATGGTAAGCAAGCATCATGGAGCTGTGAGATGAGATATAACAATGGTTAATTCTACTCCATTGCCACATGACTGAGTGCCAGAGGCAGTCGAGTGTAACATCTCAGCTATTCAAAGTCCTTAAGTAACTATCCTTTTGGAGGGCAGATATCAGAGAGAGAATTTGGGGAAATAATAATACACATTATTTGGAATTCTTTAATTTACTATTTTTGTTCTGATTTTGCAGTGAATATAGCCAAAGTGATAACACCTGCCCTTTTGGTCATTATTATTTTGGTGTTTTTTAAATAGTTAATTTAGAAATTATTTTGTTTTGTCAGTGCCTCAAGATAGCCTTATAGATTAATCACTAGACTGGTATCCTCTTTCTATTGCTAAGTTTGTGAGTCACTTACCTTCTTTAGGACTTGACTTTCCCATAGGTAAAAGCTTGATCATCTGGCTGCATTTAGCATAGGCTTTGTTGTTAGGGAGACATGAACTCAAAGCCTAGCTCTTTTATTTAACCTTTAACCTTTCTGACCCTCTATTTCCTAGTATGTAAAAAGTAAACAATAAAACATATAGTTTATTATATATGTTTATATATAATATAAACATGTGTTTATTATATATATGAAAAATAAATAATAAAACATGTTTTATTTACTTTTTAAATATTTTGTTTTATATATTGTTATTTATTATATATATAAATATATAAGATCTGACAGTTTCATTCCCAATGACCTATTTAAAAAAAAAACCAACAGTGCCTAGAACATAGTAGTAATTATTTTGAGAATGTTCCAATAATTTAGAAAACCATACATTAAGTGTCATAATTCAATACTATTTTCCATGACCTTGTATCATGGTTCTTTTTCTAAAAATTTGTGCTTGTTCCTAGACAGAGCAGCTAATGTCTGTTATCAGGAATTTGATGTGCCTGCAGTTTTCCCTATAGAACTGAAACAGTATCTTCCAAACATTGCCTATAGCCACAACAAACAAAGGTTAGTCTTCTAAAAAGAGTATTTCCTATCTTATGCTGTACTTAAAAAAATATTTTCTAAGAAAAAGCTATATAGAATTTGGGGTAAGATATTTTTAGTGAAAAATTATAAGTAATTTAGATTTTTATGTTCATCATACCTTAATGTGTTAATATAGGTTTATCTGAAATTTTAAAATTTCCTTTAACTTAGCTTATTCTGATTATTACCCATTTTTATTCTATGTAATACTTTACAAGTATTGACCTTAAAGTTTTTTTCATATGATTCTGTTATTTTTCCTACCCACAAAATCTTCAAATACAGTTTTACTTTAATCATTTTAAGTATCATGTTCTCTACCTCACAAGAAAGCACCCAATTGAAGAAAGAAGCCAAATTACACTACAATTTCTTTTGCCCATTTCTGAAATCTAATAGTGAAAAAAAGGACTATATCCAGAAGATACGTATTTTAATGTAACATTTGTTTGCTGCTCATTAAGTGGAAAGTCTACTGAGAATACGCAAATAACAATTTTTAAATATAAGAAATTCTGGAGAGCTGAGTTCTTTGTTCACAATGCCGTAGGAATATATAATCTTTATTCCATTTCACTAAGTTGCTAGCAAACCTTATTTTATATAGGACCTATTAAGTTATCCTTTTAAGATGAATGATATTTAAAACTTGGTAACTTTTGTGTCTCTACATGTGTGTAACAATTAGGTTTTCTGAGCCATATACTCTGGGGTATGATGTCATTAGAACTTTGAAGGTGTACATAGAACAGTGTCTTATTGTGTCCAGAAAAAGTATTCTTTTAATTCCAACAAATTTTAAGTAATGATTCCATTTTTCAGAATACAAGATACAAATTAATAAAAGAATGTTGAACTCTAATGTCATTTTAAAATCCTTTCTGTGATACCGGTTTTGGGGGCCTAAACATAGAAACGGAGTTTTCCGAAGAGATAGTCAATTTAAAACTATTGATTTGTGGTCTTTTTTAATGATATAGACATACTCTATTTTAGAGTACCTGCCTCAGGGATAAGAACTGTCCTCACAGAAATCAAATGCATAAACTACAATGTAAGGAACCTGAGTAGAGAGAAAGTTACATTTATAAAACCCATATTGGTTATATTCAAAATATTAGCTCGTATCTGTCAATACTCTACCTTTTGTATATTTTTTTTGTTTTCAGCCTGCTCCGATGTGTCGTTCTTGTGGCACTTAGGGACATCAAGCAAGGAGAAGAGCTTTTTTCAAACTACTACACAATTGTCAGCTAACTCAGAATCAGGAATTAGGTTTTCTACTCAGCTATTAATTCTAAATGTTTTTTGTTAATCAAGGTCTGTGAGTTCCACCTGTAGAACAAATATTTTGAGACCTAATTGGAGTAGGAATTTTTTATGTTTTTGTTGATATTATATATATGTTCCAATTTCACGATAAAAGCTATTTGCTTCATTAGAATTTCAAATTTGTAATGCAATTCAAATTTTAGTTGGGCTTCACTTAAATATACAATAGCTTATTAAATTAAAACCTACTACTTGAACTTACAATTTCCATTTTTCTTGTTTATTTTGTACAGCTCTGTGGTGGTCTATAAAATTTTAGCCAAGCACCAGCAATTCTTGTAGTACTGTTGATGTGTACAAAGTTATGTAAAAACTTTATTTTTACAGAATCAAGTAAAAAATATCTATCGTGTTGCTATGAGTAAATTGGTGTGTGTATGTACGATTTAAAGGTTGTTCTAGCTGGGTAAGAGGAAAATGTGAGGTCTTTGTACTATTTTCTCTACTCTGAACATTTCCACACCAAAAAAGGTTTAAAAAAAAGTGCAAGAGATTGTTTTCACATGGGAATATAGTTAAAAGATAGTGTTGGTGGGAGGAATACCTATTCCCCGTGTCTCAGATTTTCATGTTCCACTTGTAATGCTCCTAGCCTCTCTCACTACCCACTGGTGACTTTCTGAGACTATGTTTGGAGAACTGGGCACCAATGGCCCACACCCTTCTAGCTCCTTCTCTGTGGACTTTGC
Organism: Daubentonia madagascariensis; assembly: GCA_023783475.1. Lineage (NCBI taxonomy): Eukaryota > Metazoa > Chordata > Mammalia > Primates > Daubentoniidae > Daubentonia > Daubentonia madagascariensis. The sequence continues at coordinate 92,694,436 of JAKFHU010001798.1, read as the reverse complement.
CTGCCAACAGAAAGAATGTGTCCTGGGCAGTTCTCTGCCTTGTGCAGGGAGTAGCCTGTAGCCAGCCCAGCCAGTGACAGAGTGAGTCTAGTTCAGAGGTGGAGTATTAGCAAGCCAGCCTGGCTGGAGCTCTGAAGTCATCTTCCCCAGAATTTTATTAGCAATAGTTACTTTGATCTCCATCGACCTGACTCCTGCTCCAACTCTCAGTTCTAAACTTGGATAGGAAGGAGAGTGTTATTTATTGGGCCCCTGAAATCTTCATGAAACCTGTATAACCAGATTCTGACCGCCTTCACTGCTTTGCCACCAGCTTTACTCCCCTAGTTTATTGCAATTTCAATAGCCTCCTAATTGCCTTTCCTCTTTCCATACCTGCCCCCCTTACAGAATGCATCACCAAGAGTGATTCTTTCAAGTTAAAGTCAGATCTTGACATGCCCCTGCTCAAAATCCTCCTCCTGCCCTGGAGTGGATGCTGAAGTCCTTCACATACATGAACTAGCTGCTCTTTACTTCAGATCTGCTCTCCTGGCTCTCCCCTTGCCCATCCCATCCCCATCACACCTGCCCCTGGCCACTCCCTGAACCTGCCAGGCACATTCCCACCTCTGGGCTTCTCCACTTGTTTCTCCTGCCTGCAACGATCTTCCCCCAGATGGCCCCACAGCCTGTTCTCCCCTTTCCTGGCACCTTCTCAGAGAGGAGCCTCATCACCCTGTTGAAGTTGCAGTCCCCGGCTCCTCCCCCCCCCCACCCCCCCCCCCCGTACCCTCCATTCCACTTCCCTATTTTTCCCCACAGCACTTATCACCCGCAGGCTCAAAAAGCATACTATTGCTGGAAATTATGGTCAAAATGATTTCTAGTAGCCTAGAAGTCACTAGAGATTATTCTGCTTCCACAAGCTTTCTCCCTCCCTCAAAGCCTGAAGCACTGTGTAGCTCTCATGGGGCACTTGGCTGCCTTCTTGGCTGTTTTCAAATACTTGTGCTTGTCCCCCCTCTGGAGGTGCTTCTGTGCGTGTGTCCACCACACAAGCCCTCCACACGGAGGCCCTTTGGTGTCTGACAATGAAGGAATATGGTTTTAGATGAGTAACCAAAAGCAGAGGAGTCAAAAGTTTTTGCTTTCATTCTATCCCCTTCTTGGCCTTGTACAAAATTTGGATATTATGTGCAGTCTGATCACTGCATATTAAGAATAGAACTAGATAAAGCTCATCACAGAAAATGAAAATATGGGGACAAACTTGTGGAATTAGGCTAAGGCAAGATCTTTAGCTTGAAACGATGAAGGTTTAGGAAAGATGTGACTAGGTGGGTTCAATGAAATTATGAAGAGTATAAATAAGGAAGACTAATTTGACCATAAATATAGTCTGTCAAATAATAGTTGATCAAATTTCAGATATCATGTTTTCCTAAAAGACCCAGTTGCCTATAACAGTGTTTGCAACATAACATTCAATATGTTTCCTGAATTAAACTAAAAGTATAATCCTTACTTTAAGATGGTTAGAATTTTATTATAGACGGAAAACTACTCTAGAGGATTTAAAGAAAACTTATCTACCACCTTTATTACTTACATATCATATGTCTTATTTCCTGCAGCTAAAACCAATCTAACAGTGGTACAATATCTAGCTATTTGGTATAGCTTAAGATTCGTTAAATAAAAAATCTATTTTGGGCAAATACTCACACGAACCAAGAAAAAAAAAGATTTCCAGATTTTTATTTCTGGAACTGTACACCAGGTATTAAAGTACAACAAATACAAAATAATGCTCAAAAAAATCAGTGTTTATGTACAAATATTAAAATCAATGCAACAATAGCAACTTCCTCTTGAACATCTGATACTAAAACTTGTTCTGATTGTCACTAATTTATCTCATACTCACAGGGTACTTATTTCAAACTGGGACAACTGGAATCACTGGTCATCTAAGAGGAATAATAATATCTACCGTATTTAACAATAAAACTAATAGTTTCCTCCTTTTAGTGAAAAAATTAGGAACTTTTTAAAAAACATAGTAATGTCAATATTTTTATAAATTATTTCAATTCCCATTTGTAGACAATGTGCTTTGAAACTCTGGGCAAACAATCTCCTTGGTGGTCAGGTTTATTTGTTAGTTTACATTCAAAGTTGAAATACTCACTAGAGACTTTGGTTAAATTAAATAGTATCACTATATCTATCAGATCTGGCATTCTCAAATATTTATGACCCTCGATTTTAAAAATTGAAAAGGAAACAATTGCACAATTCTTTGACCTAATTGTACAGATTTTAGTATTTTTTAAACAGTATTCTACATCCTTCAAGTAAATTCAGCAGTTGACCATGACAAGAGGAAAACTAAACATCTAAAAAGCTAGCATAAAAAAGATGAAGTACAACTAACAAAAGTAAAGTATTGCTATAATCACAGCACCAGTTACACTTCTAAATGAATCCACTGTCCACCTTCAAATCCCTACAATTTAGGATTTATCAGCACAACACTGCAAGCATCACCAATAAAAATTATGTTTGTTAATTATCAAAGTTTATAAGGCAATGGGTAAAAAAAAAAGATTATCACATTTTTATAGAATTGTACTAACATTTTTCATGTTCAAACAATCTTAATAAGCATATTATATTCTTGTTAATTTAATCAGTGTATTACATCTTTCAAACGCAATTCTTTTAATAAACAGTAACAAATTCTCTGTTAAGATGTTTAAACGGAGAGAAAAAACCCAGTAAATCACTATTAAAAAATCAAAAATGTTTTATACATGGATAAAGTCATAGGTACAATTTAGATTACACAATTAAGCAATGCACAAACAAAATCTTGCAGCAGAAGTAGTCAGAAATATTGAATTAGATCTAAAAAGATATGAAGAATTTACACTTATATACAAAAATCTTGCAAATTATTGCCTCATTTTAACAAGGAATTAAAAGTAAACGTTACCAGCTAGTTAGCACTCTCTAAGAGGCTAAATCAGATTGGCATTTAAAAATCTATTAAACTAGCTGGAATTTATTTTTCTCTCATACCATTTTCTGGATTTTGGTCAAAAATCTTTATTTAAATAACTAAAGTGTCCATTCAACTTGCTGATAATCAAAACTTTAGATAAGAAACACTGTTTCCATCTTATATCAAGATCCCAGCAATGCATAAATTATTTGTATACGACTCAAGCACTGTTAGCATCAGATCTGTGTAATATTACAGACCACACTGAACCAGTGAAAATTAAAGTTATAACAATGGAATATTATGGCCAGTATCTTACTAAATTGTAGAAAGTGTACTGATTTTTAATAAAAGAAATAAGGTTCAGAGTTTAGCACAACACCACAGCAATAAGAAGCTGACAACCTTGGATAAAAATATTGGAAAGCAACACAGAGCCCAGGCTACCCATTATTTACTGTGTGCATACAGGAATGCTAGACTTCAGATGTATAAATTAGAGACTGATTTTAAGTTAACTACTTTTGTCCACTGTGCTAAACTAAATTTTATAGTAAATGTGCTACTGCGTAAACACTTCAAAGCAATCTTCATTAAAATGCTGCAAAGAAAAACAAGAATACACATCATCCAAAACTAAGGATGTCATTGCAGTTCACAGTTTGTATAATAAATACCCTCCCTTTCGATCACTAACCACTACATCCTATCTACTTATCAGCACAACCTTGAAGCAACTTACACTTACAAATATTAGCAATGCAGCCAAACATTTAAGTTTTTTGCAAAGCAACACAACTAGTAAAGATCAAAAATTTTAATTAAGACGGTGCAAAAAAAAAAAGGAATTCTGTATTTTAACTGTACTATAAAAGCAAAGCTTATTACATCCTAATACTGTATTACATATTGTTTGATTCACCTTATAACTTAAAGATGCATGTCTATAGAGCAAAAATGGCCAAAGTTTATGACAATGGCTTCCCATTCACAATGTTTGGGATAAAAATAAAACTGAGTTTGAGATACATCTGAATGTCTATCACTTTTTAAAACTTAAAGTGGTAACGTACCATTCTATTTCAGATAGGAACTCACATTTTTCTTGCCAAGTGTTCAAGCTAAACAAAAAAGTTTAAATATACTTCAAGGTTCTACTGCATTATGTATAAAATCTAGAAGTCCCTCTAAAACACTTTGAACTGCAGTGCTACGAACAACTTAAGAGGTGTCCCAAAATGTAAACCATTGAGTGGCAACATCCTAGGCTTTGTAGACTGTGCCTCTGCAAGTCAACTGCCTCAGGATAAACTAAATTATTGATGACCGGTATATGATTTTTAAGATTACAATCTTGATAATGGTGGACAAAACCCCATCTGAATACAACATCTTCAAATGCCAAATTTTTAGCCAATAAATGAAGTTACACAGAAATCTCCTGGCAGTAAAATGGCCAATTCTGTGTAAGGTAGCCCTGGTCTAGAATTTTGAAACAGGATCCAAGCAAGTGTCTTCATAATTTGCACACAGTTCATCGTGCTGGCTTCCATAAAGATGGACTTGCTGTTTTGTAAACTGAAGTGCTCTAGTTGAATAACATGAGAGAAGTTTCCATTTTAAAAAAATCCTTGCATGTTTGTGCAGTTTAAAGAAACCCACCCCTGCTTTTATTAAGAAAATAAAACAAAAAAAAAATGCTACATTGAGCAGGGATCAGGATCGGTACCTGTAAACATTGTTATTCCACTGCATCCATTACGGCAAAAGGAATTTACATGAAAAGAAGCCACAGCATTCAGTTCAGAACATCTGTGCTGGTTTTGAGCTGGTGGCCTCTGTCTACAGGTTTTAAAATTGGGAATGAGGGCAGTGGGGAAGAGAAAAGAATAGAAAAAGAAGGGAGTGGGGAAGAGGTATTGGGGAATGAGGAAGAGAGAAGCAGAGCTTAAAGCTGCACCACAGAGTTCAATCTTAGTTCCCAACTCTGCTGATCATAGTTCATTTCCACATTTATGGATTGAAAAATGAAAATACTCTTGATAAATCAAGATATAGTTCTATACATACTGACATCACTGATGTCATAGTGAAAAAGGTTCAAACTTCCAGTGAAAGACTATGCAAACCTGATAGCTCCCCTCAAGTTTACTGGTACTGCACACCCACTGTTTCTGGGCCCCTTCCCTGTGTCACTCAGAGTGAAGGGCGGCGTGCTGATGCAGAGCGTGGGCACTGATGAAACCATTGGTCTCGCTGGCAGACAGACTGCCAAAGTCAGCCACAGAAACAGCCATTTTGGCACTGGTGATATGATGTGTGTGATTTTCAAAGTCCACACCCAGATTATTTACAGAAACCTCATTCATAAAGGATTCAGGAACGGCAATGCCCATTTTCAATCTTTTTGCTGGTCTTTCTGACTCTTCACTGCACATGTTCATAGGATTTAGCTCCGAGTGATAAAATCCAGTCTCAAATAAATTAAAACAATCACTTTCCCCATTGCTGGGCAGGGTGAGTAACTCTTCTGTTACAACAGGCACATGATTTACTTGTCCACGGGGTGTGTTGCCCAGTGGAGGAAAGCTATCATCCAAACAATTCACATCCGTGGGGTTGCAGACGGTTGCTACACTGTTGGTCAAAGCTAAAAAGAAATAGAAAATGGTTTAAGTAAGTGGTCCTGTGATATGAAACAAAGAGGACACAATTTTACAACAAACTATACTAAAGAACACAAAAAGATCTTCATTTTACCTGTCAAGTCACTGGCAGTGAAAGAGTTGAGAATATTCAGCTGTTGATCAGGAATAGGCTCAGGCCGGTTAGAAGTTAAGGCTGAAGAATTTACCGTCCCACCCAAAGCTTCTGTTTCATCTACCAAACGATCCATATAGTCCCTGAAAAACACACGCCAATAATTTTATGACTGCATATCACAGTTAAAAACAAAAGTCACTGAAGTCAAGTCCGTGGTACTTACGTAACTCCAGGGTGATGGTTATATCGTTTCTTTCCAAATCTTGTCTGTTGAGCAAAGTAATCATAACGTTCAGATTTCTTCCACATATAGTAGAATGCTACACATTCAGCAACTGTTCTACTTCTCACCTAACAAAAAAAGTTGAATTTTGAAAATAAGCCAACAAACTCAACCCATTTTCTAAGCAATTTTTCCCCCTAAAACACTGTAACTTCAATCCATGGGTCTTATTTTCTATCCTCCTAATTATGAAATTCTACACACTTTTATTAGTGAAATGTCTTTACTTTTAATAATGAGGCCATTTTCAAAATCCCAAAGTTATTTTTATAAAAATTAGAATGATTAGTTTATAAAACAAATGTGCATTCAGAAATTATCTTACACATTTACTGAAAATCCTAAAACACTGGCACATCCTTTACTTTTCTTCATTGAACTCTCACTGTGATTCTGACTATAGTGAGGGGTTCTTAACTTTGGATTAACCAACCCCTGAGGGGTCCATGAATGGATTTCATTGGGATCTATGAATTCCCACAATTATATGTAGGTGCACTTTTCTGGGGAAAAGGAATGCAGCCTCATTGGATTATCAAAGGGTTCCGTTACCCAAAAAAGATAAAGAACCCTTGGCAAAGGAATCAACAGTCTATAGCATCTGGAATTTAAGATGATTTGCTAGGTAAAGGCAGGACTTTTCCCCTCCAACATGTGTTTGGCCCTCACCTCCAACATATTTTGGTAATAACAACAACAATAAAATTTGAGCCTCACCAACTTGGCTCCACACTCAAAACTAGGGCTCCTCTAACCACATACAGCCACAGACATGAGTTCAGATGTATGAATAAAATTCTTTATCCTTATCCAATAAACACTTTCTTCCCTGCTTAATCAGTACCCAATAAAGAAGTTTCTGTATCTCTATCCTAAGTTCCTGAGCAAGTTGTGATATAAGATCACTAATATAGGGACAAACTTTTTAAACAAGGAAATATAGTGTACCTTTCAATAAACATCATTAACTATAAGTCTTCACAGAGAATGCAGGCTGCTTGGGGCCACAGACCTGTTCTGTCTTATTCCCTGATATATCTCTAGCACCTAAAACAATGTCTGATAGGTAAGTAGAGTGGAAGGACATAATTGTTTTTGGAATGAATGGATAGAGTAAATTTCATAAGTCATTACAAAACTGATGGTTTTATTTTTACTTAAAAGGACAACCCAGACTTCTTTAAAAATGTCTTATCTATTCATCTCATCTTTGAGTAAACATTAGGTTTTCAAATGTACAGAAAGTAAGAAATTTTAAACATCATACTGGAAGGTCTAGCAATTGCAGTAAGACAAGAAAAAGAAACAATAGGTATACAGATTGGGAAGGAAGATACAAAACTGTCTCTGTTCACAGATGATGTTATTATCTATGTAGAAAATCCCAAAGAATCAACAACAAACTCCTAAAACTAATAAGCAATTGTAACAAATTTGCAGGATAAAAGGTTAATATACAAAAGTCAATTGCTTTCCTATATACGAGCAATAACAATTGAAATTGGAAATTAAGAACGCAATACTATCTACATTAACACCCTCAAGAGTTAAATACTTGGGTATTAATCTAACAAAATAAACCCAAGATCTATATGAGGAAAACTACCAAACTCTGATTAAAGAAATCAAATGAGAACTAAATAAATGGAGAGAGATTCTATGTTCATGCATAGGAAGACTCGTTATTAAGATGTCAGTTCCTCCCAACTTGATTTACAGATTCAGTGAAATCCCAATCAAATCCCAGCAAGTTATTTTGTGGATAGCAACAAACTAATTCTATATGGAAAGGCAAAAGACCCAGAAAAAGATAAAGTCAAAGGACTGATACTATCTAACTTTAAGACTTACAATAAAGCTACAGTAATCAAGACAGTGTGGTATTGGGAACAGAACAGACAAACAGATTAATGGAACAGAAGAGAGAGCCCAGAAATATACCCACATAAATACAGTCAACTGATCTTTGACCAAAGAGCAAAGGCAATTTTATGGAGGAAGAAGGATAGTCTTTTCACAAGTAGTGCTACAACTGGACATCCACATGCAAAAAAAATGAATCTAGACACAGACCTTACACCTTTCAAAAAATTAACTCAAAATGGATTATAGATCTAAATGTAAAATGCAAAACTATAAAGCTCCTAGAAGATAACAGGAGAAAATCTAGGTGGCCTTAGGTTTGTAATGACTTTTTAGATAAAATACCAAAAGCATGATCAAAAAAAATTATAAAGTGGGCATCATTAAAATTAAAAACTTTTACTTTGCAAAAGACACTATTAAGGGAATAAAAAGACAAGCCTCAAACTGGGAGAAAATATTTGCAAAAAACAAATCTGATAAAGGACTAGAATCCAAAATATACAAATAACTCTTCAAACTCAACAGTAAGAATACAAACCACCCAATTAAGAAATGGGCAAAAGATCTGAATGGATGCCTGAAAAAAGATACACAAATGGGAAACAAGCATAAATGATGCTTAACATCATACATCATTAGAGAACTGCAATTAAAACAAGAAAAAGATGCCATTAAAAACCTATTAGAATGGTGAAAATCCAAAAACACTGACAACACCAAATGCTGGTGAAGATGTGGAGCAAAAAAACATTCATTGCTGGTGGGAACACAAAATTGTACAGCCACTTTGGAAAACAGTTTGGCAGTGTCATATAAAACTAAACATACTTTTCCCATTCTATCCAGCAATCCCTGTTCCTTGGCATTTAACCAAATGGAGTTGAAAACTTATGTCCACAAAAACCTGCAAACAAATGTTTACAGCAGGTTTAACTTGGAAGTAACCAAGATATCCTCCAATATGTGAATGAATAAACAAATTGGTACATCCATATAATGGAATACTATTTGGTGATAAAAAGGAATGAGCTATCAAGCCTCAAAAAAAAAATGGAGGAAACTTAAATGCATATTGCTAAGTCAAAGACACCAATTTGGAAGGGCTACACACTGTATGATTCCAACTATATGACATTCTGAAATGGCAAAACTATAGAGACAGTAAAAAGATCAGTGGTTGCTAGAGGTTGTGGGTGAAGTGAGGGGAGGGAAGAAGAGGTGAAACATGGGATTTTTAGGTCAGTGAAATTACTCCATATGATACTGTAATGGTGGATACAGATATACATCATTATACATTTGTCAAAACATATTGAATCTTAGGGATCAATGCCTGTGAAAAGAAATAAAAAAGAAAAAAATACATGTATATTTTTAAAGAGTCAGGGTCTCACTCTGTCCCCCAGGCTGGAGTGCAGTAACACGAGCATAGCGCACTGCAGCCTCAAGCTCTTGGGCTCAGGTGATCCCCTTCCACCTCAGCCTCCCAAGTAGCTGGGACTAGAGGCACACACCACCACGTCTGGCTAATTTTTAAACTTTTTGTAAAGACACGGTCTCACTTTTTGTAGAGATGGAGTTGCCCAGGCTGGTCTTGAACTCCTGGGCTCAAGTGATCCTCACACCTCCTATCTCGGCTGCCTTTCACCACGCCTAGCCACAGAAAAATATACTTTTTAAAAAAACCCACAGACTGTACAATATAAACAGTGAACCCTCATGTAAACTATGGACTTTAATTAATAATAATGTATCAATACTGGCTCATTAATTATAACAAATGTACCACACTAATGTAAAATGTTAATAATAGGGGAAACTATAGAGGTGGAGGTGATATATGTGAACTCTGTACTTTCTGCTCAATTTTGCTGTAAACCTAAAACTGCTTTAAAAAATAAAGTCCATTAATTTTTTTAAAGGCATAAAATATTGACCCACCCACCTAAATACTTCAGAACATTGCCTTCCTTGGATGAAGACAGATAATAAAAAAAGCATATTTTAATGAGACTTAACTATCCCATACTATTAGGATGAAAAAAATATATATTTTTAAATAGACTTTAGTTTTTAGAGTAGTTTTAGGTCCACAGCAAAACTGAGCAGAACGGACAGACAATTCCCATATACCTCCTGCTCCCACACATGCATAATTTCCCCCACTGTCAATATCCCACACACCAGAGTGGTACATTTGTTAAAATCAATGAACCTGCATTGACACATCATCACCCAAAGTCCATAGTTTACATTAGGGTTCATTCTTGATGTACATTCTATGGCTTTTGACAAATGTATAATGACATGTATCCATCATTATAGCATCACGGAATAGTTTCACTGCCCTTAAAATCCTCTGTGCTCCACCTGTTGATCTCTTCCTCCTACCTAAACTCCTGGCAACCAGTGATCTTTTTATTGTCTCTGCAGTTTTCACCTCCTCCAGAATGTCACACAGTTGTAGCCTTTCAGACTGGCTTCTTTCACTTAGTAATATGCATTTAAGATTTCTCATGTCTGTTTGTGGCTTGATAACTCATTTTTTTAAGCACTGAATAACAGGTGAGGGTCTAGATGTGCCACAGTTTATTTATCCATTCACCTCAAAGGACATATTGGTTCCTTCCAAGTTTTGGCAATTATGATTAAAGCTGCTATAAACTCTTGAGTGCACGTTTTGTATGGACATAAGCTTTCAACTCATTTGGGTAAATACCAAGAGGCAGGATTGCTAAGTCATATGGTAAGAATATGTTTGGTTTTATAAGAAACTGCCAAACTGTCTTCCAAAGTGGCTATACCATTTTGCATTCCCGCCAGCAACACCCAGAAGTTCCTATCGCTCCACATCCTTGCCAGCATTTGGTGTTACTAGAATATATTTTTTAGTTGCTTTTAGTAACAATGTTTCTTTCAGCAATTGCAGTTTTCACTGCTGATAAGAAATTTTTGAGGCCACACACCTCTGAATAGCTTGGAAAGAAATGAAAGTCAAGGAAAAACATCAAAGAGTAAGCCTCCCTAAAAAATGTCATGCATCCATTTTCTGTGAGGAGAATATTATAACTGTTTATGTCAAAAGATATGTGAATAAACTCTCAGCCATCCCATAAGCAGGCTGTGGCATCTATCAGCAAATTCCTGTTATGTTTATAGTGATATATGAAATGTTAATGGCAGGGGAACATTAACAAGTTATTGCTATTTTTCCAACTCAAATGACTTACAAATTAGTTGCTTACATTCATTGTAATTAGTAAGCAATTTCTCTGTACTAATTTGCTTAACTTACCTTATTCTTCTGTATAAGATGAAAATCTTTTCCAAAAAGCATGAGTGCATGTTCAAAGCTTCGGCATTCTTCTTCTGTCCACGCAGTCATTCCTTCTAAAAATAATTTAAAACAAAATTCACTGTGCTCAAAACTCATATTTTATGAGAATCACTGCTTTATTTTAAGTATGTTTTCCCTGTGAAAGGCTATAAACACACACACTCTCTCTCTCTCTCTCACACACACACACACACACACACAAATTCTGTATATAGGAGATTTCAGTTACGATCAACCAAAATATGATTATAACTTGTATCAATAAACCTAGAATAGAAAAATATAAACATTGGGTTTTTTACTCTGCATTGTGAGATAAGAATTTAATGTTTTTCTGTAATTATGCTTATTTTTTTGATTTTTAAAAAAATTTTTTACAATAAGCATGTACTATTTTTCAATTAGAAAAAATGGGCTATTTCCTTTATGTGGAAAAAAGCTTTATTTTGGTCTTACATCAAAACCATTAAGTTCTTTAATTAGAAGCCGTAAATAAGGTATAATCAACACATATTTATTTAAAGTTGGAATGCCACACTCTGGAAATATAAAGGGAATAAGAAACAGTCCATGCTCTCAAAACAATAAATCCCATTCAGCTTCCCAGCAGATGTTAATGTTGGCAAATTCAAGATCTACTTGGGGTAGAGACCTGGAAGGTATTCACAAGGTCATAGCCTAGACTTAAGAGTTAGCTTATTACTCCCCTTTATCTCCGAAGTGTCTCACTCAATAATACTGGGGACCAGGTCCCCAAAGCCATTAATAATCCACAATAAAGATGAGAAATAGTTTGAAGAAACCAGTATTTAGTTTTTGAGTTTTGAGAGCTTAAAATAATTTTTTCAAGGAAGCAGCTTTTATAAGGGAAACATTTCAATAGACTAACTCAATGTACAAGTTTAAATGTACTATTTTCAGCTTTTATATTTTTCCAAGCCATTTATATAATATTACTAAGTATTATTTTCACTCTATATATACTTAATGAAAGCTATGGTGCATGCAATCCATTTATATAATGACAAAAAATACTGAAATAAAAGTTAACTATTTTCCTTGACATACACAAAACAAAACCTAAGCTCTATAAAAATGTTATTACATGATTACTAAAAATGTACTTCTTGCAATAAATTCAGTGTAATATATTATACATGTTACTTTTTTAAATCCTTAATCTCCTTTTCGTTTCCTATCTGGTTTTCTAAAAAAAACAGAAAAAAACAACTTTTTTTTAAATGAAATTATAAAACCATTCTTTTTAATTACTTTGGATTATTGTCATCTCTGGGGTCTGCTTTGTTCTGTAACTATTTCTTCAAGAAAGTGGAGGTGACAGGGGGGTAACTAATTTGTATTTGAACAATCTCTGGTACGTCTAAAAATAGAGGGCAAGAAAAGGAAAAAATTACTTGCTACGAAGATAAACACAGATCTTATAAAAGCGTTACAGGATTTCTCTGTTCCTTACAATATTTTGCTTATTCTGATCCTCACATGACCATCCCTTGTCATTTCTCTCTCTTGAACGCAAGTGTTTCTTTCTTACCTTGCGATGCCTTTCCATTGCAGCAGTACCTTTCAATTGCTTCCTTTATATTGTGGTTACACTTGAGAAGTTCATATAATGCCTAGGAGAGAGAGGGGGAATAAAACATCCAGTAAAAATTACTGAAAGTTCCTATCTAACAGCATTTAAAAAAACAGGTAGAGTCTTGACAAATACTGGCCGAGATGCTCCCTGATTTCAGGACATCTGAGGGGATGTTTGCCCAGGCGTTCAGCTTGTATGACTACCCTGCAGGCTGACACTGGCACCGCTGAGTTGGTTCATTCTCACTCTGATCCTCAGAAGACACCTACCTGCAGCATTCTGGACTCTTTTTTCTTTTAACTGCTAGTCCTTCTGAGCTGCGACATACCCCTGTTTTGGATAATTATTTCTAGTTGGGAAAAATTACAACTATGGCTTTTCTCTTAATGTCATTTCCTCCCTATCTTTTGGAGTTTTAATAAAAGGGAACAAAGCAGGCCTGGAATGGTAGCACTGGTCCTTCAGTGACTGGGTTTATAATGGTCTCAGCTATTTCTATCTACTACAAAAAGTATCATTTTTTTCAATTAGAATTTCTTCCTATTAAAGCTGTTTGGAATTATGAACATAATAAATAGCAATAACAAAATTCAATTAAAAGTTAAATAATCCACCTTCCCAAGTAAGTTTCAACAAAGGTGAGGATGATTTAATATTAGAAAAACTTTTAATACGTCAATAGGCTACATTAAAAAACAATCATCATCTCTACACTAATTACTCTGATCTGACCACTATACATTATGTGTACTGAAATACCTCATAAATATGTACAATTATATGTCCATTAAAAAAACTCAACAGCTGCTGAGAAAGCAACTGATAAATCAGTATCTATTTCTAACTAAAAAGACAAAAACTATAATAGTTATAAATAGTGGATACTACCTTGCTATACTAAAGATAGCCTATACGGACTAAGGGCCAGTATTATCCTTAATGTAAAAACCTTAGATTTATTACTTCTACCAAAATCAGGCCCAAAAACACTATTAATACCAAATGTCTCTAAGAGTTATGCCTAATCATTAAGACATAAAACAGGAATAAGATATAATGGTAAGGAAGGAACAAAAGTATAATTTAATAATAACTTGAAAACAAGAAAACCACCCCATCCCATGAATGTATACAATTATGATGTATAAAACAAAAATACTATTAATAAATTTTTAAAAAACTGGAAAACCTAAGAGAAACAACTGAAAAATCAAATAAAATTTCAATAGCTTAAAATAAAATTTTTTAAAAATTATTTCTCTACATCAATATACAATTATAAATACAATAGAGATCCCCTTTATGACAGCATTAAATACACACACAAAAGATATTGAAGAACTAAGTTAATAAGATGCATGTGATGTTCAAAAAAACAAAAACATTTGAGTAATATAAAAAAGTCAAATAAATTGAGTCAGATAATGTTCTTGAAGTAGAAAGGTTTAATATTGTAAAGGTACTAATTCTTCCAAAATTAATTTATAGATTTAATGAAATATCAATACAAAAACCCAATGGGATTTCTTTTTGACAGCTGACAAAACTGCTTTGAAGTTCATGTAGTATGACTTGTCTATGTTATTTGGGAATTCAAGTTTGAGTCTACCTATATCTGGGTACTTATTAGTCAGGATTACGTAGATTGGGAATATAGAGTGAAAAAGGTATATGAGAGGGGCAAAATGATGTCAGGGGGCAAAACTAGGGGCAATCAAAAAACTATTAATAAGCAATGCTCCCACCCCCCCATCCCACATGTGATCAGGAGACTGTTCTGCATCTACAGGGACACACGCACTTAGCAAATGCTCCTAAATCAAAATCATAGAGTCTTAATAGACATTACCTTTAATAACTTCCTGACTGAAGTTCAAGAATAATTCAAAGAATACATTTATCATAAAATCTAAAAGTCCAATCATAGAGCATGTTTAAAGAAGTGAATTACAAGTCTAAGATAAAATATAGTCATCAAGAATGAGGTACTAAAGAATTCTCAATGGCAAAGGAAAATAAGATTAAGTGATTAAAAGGATATAAAATGGTATCTAAAGTAAGATATGTGTATCTGTATAGAAAAAAGACCAGAAGACATGAAACTATATAAAACAGTTACCTCTAGTATTTATGTTTTTTTAAACCAGTACTTTGCAAATTTTAAAAATCTATCAGAGAAGATATCCAATTCACATGTAAGAAATATTTAAATCAAACATAAGAAACCAAGAAGATACTGTAAGTTGGCTGCTATTTCAACAGTAGTATTAGTATACCTGTTCATTGTCCCTTGTATGTGTTCCTGCAGAAATCCTATCCATTATTTTTTCATTTCCAGTTCTTAATGAGGTCTCAACAAGGTACTCCTTAACTTTGCTCTCCACAACCACATCAGGACGCCAAAGTAACTGGTCTTCATTTTCATACACTGATAAAGAAAATTCCATTAGCACATTAAAAATAGCAAACACACTCAAAGATGTACACAAACAGATCTTTGTCTTCTTGATAGGCTATTATACTGGGACAAGTAAGTAGCTTTGAGGACACCAGTAATTTGATTATCTGGCAAGTAGAGCCTTTATCTAGTGTAAGAACCTTTTTAAAATTTTATTATAGGCTAAGGGTTCCAGTGGCTAGAACAAGTGGCTTTTTTGGTGGTTGGATTTCCTAATTAGAAGGCTTTCCATGCCTAGTAAAGTCTAATGTAAAACCCCCCATTGGTATCTTATACTCTTCTAATGAAGGGGTAAAAATAGCCTGTGTAAATTCTCTAATAACCTCATTAGAATTTTCTCTTGAATTCCCTAAACGGCTCTATGAAATCTCTAGAGGTTAAAAATTGCAAACAAATAAAATCAATAAACAAAACCAAATAAAAACCAAACTATGTGGTAATAATGAAATAGCTAAGAAAGACATGTTTTTCCTTAACTAACATCCTCCCAATAAGAGTATTTTTATTTAAAGGAGGAAGCAGATTAATTGAACCTCTCTAGGGGGGTTTTTGAAAAGAAGGGCAAATAGTTAGAGAAGTAAACTTTCCACAGTCTCTTAAAGAAACTGATATATTAATGAATGAAATGTCACTAAAACAAGTTTGTATTTTATTATAATGCACTCTACCACTTTACTCAAAGCTTCTACTTTACATAATAAAGTAATATGGATGGCCCAAGTATTTAGTCTACTGCTTCAAGTGCAATCCATTCTTCAAATGTATAATAAATACTAAATATAGCTAATAAAAATTTATTGAGACCTCACCACGTACCAGGGACTGTGATAAGTGCATAATGCTCACAACTGTATGAGGCAGGTATTATCATACCCAGTTAGCAGGAAAGGTAAAAATAAAGTATGCCCATGAAGCAATAAGACTGACTTTTTAGAGAAGTTCCTGGAAATTTCTCTACTCTTTGGTCACAACTGAAAATAGGTAAAACAGTTTGGGTTTATTCCCTCAAAAGATAGAGAAGGTATACCTTCCCTCCTGATTTGCAGAACTGAGAGAATATTACCTCCACTATGTTTGCCCTAAGGACCTATAGCTGCTGAGCATGTACTTGGCTCCAAGGGTATGTGTGGCATTTGGGCGGGATGTGTTTGTGTGTGAGGCTGGCAGGTCTGAAGACCATCACCTATTGTTTGCTTCCCCTGGGACAACGGGCTTCCACCATTTTGAAAGCAGTTTTAGGAAAACAGCATTACTAGTGGCTGCCAAGGCTAACAACCCCAGGGTAGCCAGTCCTCCCCTCCTTTAAATGGGGGATAACCTGGTATGGAAGAAAGAAAGAAAGAAAGGACTCAGGAAGTGTTGTGCTGGCTGTGCTGCTTTTGCTCACACACAAATCAACTCGGGGAAAAGGCCAAATGCCCATGGAAATATTCCAAATATACTTGGTTCCTGAGTTCAGCTAAGAAGGTATACCTGTATTTTCATTTCCTACCACCTTATCCCCTCCATACTATCAGAACCAACTATCGTTGGAATCTACCAAAAATGTGAAGAAAAACTAATTACACATAAGTAGGGGTGTACAGCAGAAGCAACAGAGCCCTTTTTCATCCCACTCCTGCTCTTTCACGGCTGGGGCAGGAGAATTTCTTCTAGTCTCTTTTTCCCTCAGGAGTTTTCTTTCCACAGGATTATATCCTTAACATTCTCATTATCTCAGGGAAGAAATTCTACCTACTTCTATTAAAGCAGGATGTAGGCCAAGGTATTGCACCTTAGAAGGCTCTCCATTATTTTAACAGGCACTGTGCACACTGGCTAAGAAACACTACGTGTATGTGTATTTGGGGGGGTTCTTACAACAAGTCTCTGGAGTCTGAGTCTCATGGTTAATTCTGACACATTCTTCCTAAGTCAGGCCTAAATATTCTGACTCTGGAAGTTTCCCTGACCCCAAATCTATCTTTATATTGCCAAGGTTCATGTATTAGCAGATATTTAAATAAACATTTTAAGTGATAACTTTGGTCTACCAAACATTATCAAAATCAAAAGCTTTCCTTACCTTTCTCATTACCATCGTATTCTCCAAGATATGGGGGAATTTCTGCCTGATATTGTAAACCAATCATTATTTCCTACAGGAAAATTAAGAAGTAAAAATAACTTATTATAAAAATACATACTGAAAAAAAGGTCCTGACTCATTAACCAGGTTCTACAAGTCAAAAGAAACTTTATCTTGTAACAACAAAATTATCATAAATCATTTCAGAAATGTTTTAAAAAGCCACTTTAGTCCAAATGGTCTACTAGATTATCATGGTAACTCAACTTACCTTCCTCAAATCTTCAGGAGAGTTACCACTGTCTGTTTCAACATCTTCAACTTCTGATTCCTTATCGCCATCACATGTAGTATTTGCTTAAAAGGATAAAATTTAAAAAGTTTTTATTGCTTATTTTTGTAGCACCTGGGAGAATGCCTATTATTTAGTATTTTATAAAAACCTGTGGAATAAATGAGATCAGCATAAATATACTAAACCTCCTGCACTGTTCTTGCAATTGATGTTAGTCAAAACAAGACTCTAAAAACTCTAATAAAGTGTATAGTATCCTTATAATTATTATGGTGTACTGTTAAATAGTTTGGGAGTTAAAAGGAAACCACTGTGGTCACCTTAAAAAGAAAGTAAAGCACTGGAGTTCTGATTACACCAATCCAGAAAGAGATATACATAAGAGCTGCACATTAAGTCCATTAAAATTGTTTTTGCACACACATAAGTGCATGTGTATTTGAACACATTAAACAAATGGTTCTTCTACCGTAAAAATACCTCACAAGAAATAAGCAAGATTGCATATAAGAAATTACTTCAGTCCAAAACCTTTTTAATATTATTGATAAACATTAAGGGGTAACAGCTAACACCAAGAACAGGAAAAAAAAAAGAATGAAATGAATCATTAAAAATAAAAATATTTTTTGAGTACTGGTAAGTTTTCAAAACTAGGAAAGCAAGGGCATTTTAACAGAAACCCCAAAAATATCTATAAAATTTCATGGTCAAACTAAGACTGGTTATCATATCAACAGATGAGTCTTGGGAAAGAAAACTTGGGAAAGAAAAGTGCTGTTCACTTCAAACTAAGTGAATGTTTCAATTTTTAAATGGCGTATTAGTTCACCTCTAGCCCAATAAAAAGGTTACAATCTTGTTCAAATTATAATAGTATTTTATTCAACTACATAAAACCCTTAGAATATTCTAACATAAACTACCTAACGCATATTATCAATGCTGCTATTAATCAGTAATAATTGGGTTTCTTACATCGTAAAGGCCTAGGGAAGAAATCGGAAGTTTCATGGGAAGTCACAGATGGCGTCAGATCATCCGCAGAAGACTGAGTTTCCTCATCATCACCTGACAACAAGTCTTTTGCTATTTCCTCCTGGAAGAATAGAAATGCAGTGCTAGAGTTAGAAATGATTACATCTCATCAATTCAGAAAAATGTCTTTTTATAACATAATACAATTAAGAACTAGCTGAAGCCCCCTTAGTTTTAGAAGTAATTATGCAATTCTCCTATTAATTTACTTCATGTACACAAATATTTAGTGACATTTAATATTTAACTATAGATAATATTTAATAGTATACTAGTAAATAATAATAATTGCAACTATACACATAAACAATTGCCTAATTTGTGGGTATGCAGAGAGCTTTCCTAAAGCTGCAGGCTAATTTTTACTGAATTTACAACAAAAATAATCTGACTTCTAAGTGGTTAACAAGTATACTCACTTTCTGCTAATAATAAATAAAATAAAACTGAAAAAATGCCTCCAAACTCCACTCTTCCAACAATTTAAAAAGTCCAACTAATGAATAGCTCTGACTAGTGACATAACTTTAAAAGAAGCAAGTTTGAATTAATTTTTATAAGTGTATAATCATCCTTGTGCCTAGGACATAATAGGCACTCAGTAAATACTTGCTAATGACTACAGTCATTAAGGTCTGTGGTACATTACTATCATATTGACTGAGAAGTGGGAACAACGTAACTCACAAGAAGAGGTTCCAAGATGTGGATTCCTCTCCCTGCCTCAGATCTGAAAGGCAAGGAAAGGTTTCCGGGGATCTGTTAGCAGAGGCTGTGGCTGTGAGAATTTTCCTCAGCTGGGATTAGGCCTTCCCACAACCAGCCTATGTTAGAGATGGATCACCGCGGCCTTGGCTGCTGCAGCCGCTGTCACTCCCAGAGCCAAGAACACAGAACTTCTCTCCAACCACTCCACGCCTAAGCCAGCTCGGTTTGAAGGCTTCTGGGGGATTTATTAATCAATGCTTTCATGTGTTTACAGGATCAAAAGAAGTTAAGGCAAAATCTAAGTTTAGATACAATGTGTCTACACAGGAAAGATGAAAAAATTATGGGAGAATACTCAGGCATGCAAAGTATCGTGAAGCTACTACTACTCTTAAAATAGTGTGATCAAAGCCAATGTTTAAATCAGTCACCAAAATGATAAGAGCAATGGGTAAACAAGAAGTTTACATTTTAGAATTATAAAATGCTTTAAACAAAAGAAACTAATAAAAACAGTCAATGGTAATAGATTCTGAATTTTTCTTTAATGCCCGCACTTACTTTGTCTAGTGTCATGTCTGGTAGTTCATCTGCCAGTTCACTTGGGGAGCTATTTGCACTGGAATTTGCAACTGCTGGAATTGTAGGTTCATAGCCATAGAATGCCAGTAAATCTTCTAGAGGCATGTTTCCTTCCTATTCAAGCCAGGGGACAAACTTGAACTCAGTAGGTGTCACAATACTGAACTGCGGGTAAACTGTGATGTCCTTAAGTTCATAAAGCACATTATCAAAACAGCAGAACAAATCAAAGCTAAGTTTTAGTTTTTCTTTTTATACTATTGTCAGAAAACAGACCAAACATCTAGAGCTATAACTAATATATTAATAAAAGTCTAACAATTAACACTTTAGTTTTTATTTTCCAGCATCACTTCGCTTTTTAAAAAATTCCCCAAATATTTGCTTTAGTGCAGACCTTTTTTTTAGCTTTTACATTAGTATAAAGATTTGCCTTGAAAACATTTCCAATTAATCAATCAATAACTTCATGTAATTTACCGTTTGTTTCCTTGCAATTAAAATTGACCATTTGGTTTATTCTTCGTGTTAATTAGTAGATACCTGATAGGAAACCTTTGCCAAACATTTACTAACACCAGCAACATTTCATTATTAATGTTCAAACCACAATTACCCTTTTATATTCTTACTACTATATCTGACATTTTATTCCAGATTTTTTTTTAAAACAACTGTCTGATGAAGGTTGTATTATCATCACCATCTTACAGGTAAGAAAACTGAGGGTTAGCTCTGGGTTTCAATCCCAGTCCCCCAGGTTCTTTTACTGGCTGGTGCTTTGATAAAATGACATACTCTGGTTCCAGTGCTACCTATGCCATGCCCCATAGTGACACCCAATCACTGTTTTCCTCCCACTAACCTATGTGAAAATAAGTGCTATATTTCCTTTTTAAATAGTCACATGCTGCAAAACAATGTTTCAGTCATAGATGGACTGAGGTAGGAGCAACAGGCTGTGCCATATAGCCTAGATGTGTAATAGGCTATCCCATCTAGGTTTGTGTAAGTGCACTCTACGAAGTACACACAACGACGAAACTGCCTAACAATGCATTTCTCAGAATGTATCCCCATCATTAAGCGGCATATGACTGTATTTTAATTTAACTAAAGTGTATACAACTATTTATAATTATCATTCAAATAAACAACTTCAAAACAATATCCTTATGAACTAGTTAATTTGTTAAGTATTTTTAAGATGTTTGTGTCCATCAATTAAGAGATTTATTTTTAAAGCTTGCTTATTGGTTTAGTTTTCCCTTTAAGACAGATTACCTAAGTCATGAAGCAAACACCATGAAAATGCTAAAGCAGAGTGTGAAAAAACGTGCCCACCCCCTGTTGATCACAAAGTGAACTGAGAGGAGCTAGTGAAGACTCCTAGAGAGCCAACTGGCTGCCCACAGGGGATGCAGGCTCTGCGGGGCCTCAAAAATCCAGGCTTCACCTTTGCAGACAAGGAACTTATATATTTCACTGTGCCTGACTAAAACAGATTCATGCTAAATGAACTTAGAATAAGGTATTCGATAGAATGCTAATTTATAAATTTGCAGAAGTAGACATATGCCTTTCTAATGACTATAAACAATCATGCACTCCTGAATCCTTTCAGCTTGGGATTGAAATCAATAAAAAACTGCTTTGGGAGCATGGAGTCAGCACAAATTGAGTTGGATTGTCAGGACAGACAGAAGTTCACCCACGCCATGAATTATTCTTCTCCCATACCAAAGAATCCCTTGGAGGTGACCAGAATCAGATTTAGAGTCTCTCTACTGTCCTATTCTTGCTCCTTGCAGAGTCCACGCAGCCCATTCCCTTTGGCTTATATTGGTTAATACAAGAAGTGACTGGATTGCAGCCTTTGCCAACCACCTGTCAGTAGTATTTCTCAAAAACCTCACAGTTTCAAGCTCTCTCCCTGAAGTGAGGAGATGGCAATTCTCACTTCTTATGTACTGATGGTCCACCTTCCCATCACTTACTGGGTTCTAGGTACTTTGCTGAGGGCTACTGGCTATGGATAGAGAAATGATATTTATAGAAAAATCCCTGCTTCCAAAGAATTCAGTCTTAGGAGGAGGAACGGATAAGTTAACAATTATAATACAATGTGATAGCTGCAATACTCAGTTCTGGAATTGGTGCTATGAATTTGTGAGTACAGAGAAGACCTATACCCCAAGAATAGTGGTATGGGACAGGGAGGTACCTGCAGAGAGCGAAGACAGAGCTAACTCTTGATGACAAAGCTTTTGACAAAACACAATATAGCACTGCCAATTTTGATGAGTACAAAGGAAGCAAACATTAGGGTCCTGAGATACACAGTAGCACTGGGGGCCTGTTTTCATAGCAGGAAAAGACAGTAAATGATCTTCAGCTGAGGCCTGAAGTCTACGTGGCCAGTCCCATGAAGAGCATTCCAGGCAAAGGGAAGAACACACATGGGGACTGACAGTGGATTCCAACTACACCAGTGGCCACAGCTTGGAGGGCAGAGTGAAGGGTGGCTCAGGAGGAGAAGGGACAGAGAGGAGGGACAGATCACAAAGGGCCTCATGGCCAGGGAAAGGAACTTGGGCTTTATTCCCAGGGCAGTGGGAAGCCATTGGAGAACTGTAAAAAGGGAGTAACAGGCAGTTATTTCTTCTTAAAATACTGGGCAACCGCCTGAAGAAAAGCTGGGTGGGGATGAAGAGTTATGAGAGAAGCAGGGCGACCACCTAAGGGCCTCATGCTAGCATAGGCAGTGACGCAGACAAGGAGAGAAGTGAGCAGAAGAGACACATTCTGAGGTGGAGTCAAATGCGTTACTAGATGTGGGAGCGAAAGGGAGAGGGAAGGACAATGCCCAGATTTCTATTTGAGCAATTAGATGGTGGTAACTTTTCCTGAGCTAGAAAAGACTAAAGAAAGAAAAGGTTTTTGAAGGAAAAAAATTAAGAGTTCTGAAAAGGACACAGTTAAGTTTGATAAGACTATGAAACATCCAAGTAGAAAAGTCAAGTTGGCCAAGAGCCTGGAGCTCAGAGAATCAGGCAGGGCTAAAGATATAAATCTGGCATTCATTAGCATCTAGATGATATTTAAAGCCACAGGAGCTGATGAGCTCACCCACGGAGAGGGTAGAGAGAAAAGAGAGGGGATCTATGCTTTATTAGGAGAACTTTCAGATATACTACCCTATGGGCAATGGGGTATGACTGAAAAATCTTAAATATGATTTGCATTTTAGAAATAATGTTCTAGGGGAAGTAGAAGAATGAGAGCCTGAACTAAGGAAGGGAATTATTTGAGTGAAATTTAGGGAAAAGGTCTCTTTGGCTTACTTGATAGAGGGAATGAAAGCAACATAGGAGTCTAAATGGATTGTCAGATTTCTGGCCTGAGAAGTTAGCTAGCTATAGCACCACCATGAGACAGAAACACAAGACAAATAAACTTGAGGGTAGGATGATAATGATGAGTTTAAGGTGAAAGCTGAAGCAGTGGGCTTGAGTGAGATCACCCAGAAAAGGCATACAGAGTGAAAAGACAAAAGACAAAACCCTGAAGAACACCATCAATTAAAATGTGGGCAAAGAAAGAACAGCCCATAAATAAGACAGGGAGAGAAACCAGAGAGGAGAATTAGAACCAGGAGAAAGCATGATTATGTAAATTAAGGCAAAAGCAAGTGTGGAGAACTAGGAATGGTCACTTAGGTCAAGTACCAAGGAGAAATCAAGAGAGAGAAAGACAGACGAGAATTCTTTCATATTTGGCAACCAGGAATTATTGGTGATCCCAGAGCATGGTGGACGAAGCCAAGCTAAGGACTGAATGGGAGGGGAGAAAGTATATATACATCTCTGAGACTTGGCTATAAAAGGAAAATGACTGAGGGCAACACAGGGTCAAGAGACTTTCTTCCAAACGTGCAGACTGTGTGAATAGGATTCCATGTATAAACCTAAAAGAAAAAGTAGAAGAATAAATTGAAGGCAGGAGGGATGGAATCTAGGGGTTAGCCTGGGATGTGGCAGACACTTTGGGGACAGGATAGAAAGAATATAAAAGTTAACCCTTTTGGAGGCGGGGGAACAGGAGGTTCCCAGTAGTTACTCATGAAAACCCCTACTTTTCTATAAAGACACAGGCATGATCATCTGTTGAGGGTGAAGGTGACCATCTTAGTGGAAACCTCATCAGTAAATTCAAAGGATGATACTGGTGACCAATGGTGCTTAAGCACAAATTATCTGTACTAAAACTTTTTCAGCAAAACTGGAAAAGGTGAATCCAGTCTCTGAAGCACCTCCCAAATGAGCTCTCTATTAGAGCCTATTAATAAAGCACTTAGTTCTTTGAAACATAAAAACAATTTTTTCAAAACAGAATTAGTAAGTCTCAAAGTCTCTGAAGATCTGTGGTGGCCAACAGTTTAGAAGTTTGATCAGCACCTTATCTCAGGTATAAGGATTTTTCTCTTCTTTTTCTTGGGTATTTTGTTGAGCCTATTTAAATTTTAAGGGACACAGTTGAGTCTAGTCACACTTATAAATGAACTATTCTCTAAGTCAAAGGATTTGTACTAGGAAGAGTACAAGATTTAGGGCAGGGAACCGACTAATTGCTAACCATTACCTTGGGCAAATCACCTAACTCCTCTCTGCCCCATTTCCTCATTTGTAAAAAGGAAAATACCATCATTTCCTTGATCCTGTGATGCACACCCTCACATATCTGAATCAGGATGCATCCCATTACCAATGTACAAATTTCACATAGTAATACTCTTCCCTGACCCCATCTATGCTATTTCTAAATCAAAGATACATCTTATAATCAACAAGGCCTCTGAGCCAAGGAAATAATACCAATTCTTGTCTAGCACACCTGATAGCACTGCTGAGTGAGTCAAATGAGACTAAGTGAGGTGCAGATCAATGTTAGTAACCAATATAACACACCTGTCTGATACCTTAAAGTGCAGTTTGCAAAATAATATATATATAATTTGTTTAAATGCTTTTAGAAAAAAAAAGAAGGATTTATACTAAAGTCTAAGTGGTAGAAAAAGTGATTTCTTACTTTCTCATTTATTTATGCTTTTCTGAATTTTTGGAATTTTCCCACAATGAACATCAGGGAAGTAATCTACATATTAATAAAAGCAGAAAAAAACTTTTATATAAAACATATTTTAGTATGTTTAATAACTAAAATCTAGCCACTTAATTTTTACTCTATATTCACCAAAGAACCACTATAAGAAAACTGATTTTGTACCTCTCTTATTATTTTCCATAACACATGATGTATTGAAAATTTGCAAGTGCCAAAATACAGGCCATATTTACAGTCAACAAACAACTGTGTTTATTTACTATGAGCATAAAAACTTATTTATAATTGTTGAAAATGAACATTAACATCAAGCTCCTAAGACTATTAATATGTACCAACACCTAAATCATTGTTCCTATAATAAAAATAGACTACACTGTTGTAAGTTATATAGAAATAATCAAAACGTAATTTAAAATTTCTTTTAAAAATTTGATCCTCTTTATATGTGTGTCTCTACTGTTTCTTTTATTCATTTTCATGTTTTATTAAACATCAATAAAAAATAGAGACCACATCTACACAGTTATTCTTTACTACAGATCAGAACTACAGATCAAAGGAAGTAGGCAGTCAGTCACTCTTAGAAATAGCTCCTCTTGTCCACTGCTCAATGAGAGAAGGATTAGCCTTTGGAATGGAGACACAGCTCTTGGGTGTTCCCTAGAATTTGTATTTTTCTGTCCCAGTTTCCGAGAGTGTGATAAAATGCCAAGAAGCAAAACTGTCCAGGTACAGAAAAGTTGAAATACTTAAGGACCTACCAGTCTGATACTTCTATCAAACATTTTCTTGTATCATGTTGTAATTTAGACTGCTATTTCCCTACCTTTAACAACAAACACATTATCAAGGAAGGTGCATTATTAAACCACCTGGGACTTTTGCCCCATGCCCACAGAACATGCCTACAGCAGTGTCCCGACATAAAACTACAAAAAAGAAGTCTTGTCTATTTTAAGAAGCCTTCCTTGAACTCCCACACCAGGCTAAACATCTTTTACTAAATATACATAACCTTTCTGCCACAGCTCTCATTGCTTAACTCTTTCATAGTCCTTAATATATATTAAAAATCTTTGTTCCTATTTGTCACCCCACATTAGACTATAAGCTCCTTGAGTTCAGGGACATTGTCAAATTGCTCATTTTTGCAATTCCAGGACCTACACAGTCCTTGGCTTAGTGATAATGCTAGTGGGACTATAATTCTCAGTTCTTCTAGGATACTTACTCATAAGTAGGAAGGAATTGCATGAATAAAGCCAAGATAGAGCTGGAGACTCTCAGGCATCTTTTCTCATCAACAGGTAATATTTTTTTATCACTCCTGAAAGGAGCAACAAGCAAAAGAGTTTTCTTCTTCTACTGCTTGAGTATTTCGTAACAATTTTAGCTTTATATTCCCAAATCTGTTTGGCTTTTACAGATTTTTTTTTAAGTGAATAAATCTAACTACAATTGTATTGGATCAATTGGCAAATGAACAAACATTTTTAGAAAATTTCAGGTCTACTGGAGCAAGCCTGGGATGTAGGCCCTGAAGACTCTGCCTTCTGTTCCCCTGTGTATTAACATGAAGAAAGAAAGGGAATAATACCCCACTCCTGCCTTACAAAGATAATAAGCAAAAGAGATTATACATGTGAGAATGTGCTTTTTCTTCTTCAAGAAAAAGAGGTATAAGAACTCAGAGGATTAGTATTATTTAATATTACTTCTGAAAGCTTTTGTCATTCTAGGCTGATTAGAAATTTTCAAATTAGGTTAATTTATAGATAAATATAATTTTACAGTTTTTCAAAATAACCCCTATGGAGGTCTCTGTGGATAGTCCTGGTATAAATGCCTGTTTAAAATACAGTTCATTTGAATTTATATTGACTTTGGGTTTAAAAAGTTATAAACTGCACTCATTCTTGATAACTTTTCAAGATGACTGGGGGTCAGGATGGGATATTAACAATTTACATTTGAAAATACTGTAAAACGTTTTCTCTTTCTATCTTTTCACAGTATTCTACCAGATCATCAGTTATTTGAAGGAAAAGACTTCTCTTTTTATCTCCTATAGTATTTAGTTAAATTCAGGTTTGACCCTCAGCAGAATAGTATGATATAAAGCAAAGAGGGTTGAACTAGGATCCAGAGCTACATTTAGGTCCTGTAGTTCTCTAAATTTCAATATTTTCATCTGTAAAATGACCAGATGTACCTACTTCATGGTACTGATACAAGCTTAAAAATTAGGTTATCAGATATGAAATAATTTTGAGAAATTAAATGCAAATGTACTTATTAGGCTACCCCCCAAATAATGAGAAAATCAGTGACATTCTGTAAAAGTTAGGTCAAAAAAAAAGATACTGATCCAATTTTTTATTTCAGGTAGATTATAAAATAATTTACAATAGAATTTCAAAATCTTTACTACAAGTTTGTGTTAAAATACTAAAGTAAATCCTTTACCTTTTCTAAGTCTTCAATTTCAGAACTGAAGTTTTTACCCTCATCCATCATTTCTTCTTCTTCAAGAGTTCTTTCATCATCATAGTCATGGACCAACATCTCAGCAGTGGGGTCAAAATCATGATCCTCAGAAGACAAAGACCCAACTAGAATGAAACAAACTCAATCACTTTACACATTTACAAGGCAATTTACAAAAGAAAATAAAAATTGTGTTCTCCTGCCAGTCCTTTTTAATGATTATATGTGGGTTTTATTAAATGAATCTACTATATACTTTACAGGTTATAAAGTAAGCCCACACAATTCTGAAAAGATATCTGAATCAGCAAAAGAACATGGCAAAGTAATTCACAAACACTTTTATAATGGGTCCAGACCATGAGAAAACAAGTTATAATAGCAGCAAAGTGATTTAAATGGCATGGTCTTAAATAAGTGTTCTAATAGAAAAGCAGTCAAACTTGCTTATCGTTTTAATACATCTGTATAAAAGCAATAGCAAAAAGTCAGAAGGATTAAATTTCCATGAATGGAAGACTTCACACGAATCCACCACACACTAAGGCTAACACTTCAGAAAAGAATATAAATTTTACCCAAATTCTTATGCTCAAGTACACAAAACACAATAGAAATCTGGTTTATAAAACAAATACAAGTTTCTGTAAAGTAGCTATACAGCAATTCACTTTTTAAAAGCACTATATCACTTTACATATCTATAACAGTATTTCAAGCTCCCCAGCTTAATCAGACAAGCATTAAACTGTAAAACTATACTTCACTTTGTATTACTAATAAAGTTCTTTGGATTATGTGAAGGGTATTAATACAGAAAATCATATCTTAAGGTATAGGAAGATATATCCATTACAAGTTGTTTTGGTCAATTCATACTTGTTTATAAACTGTATTACTTCTTAATAGCAAATATGAAGTCAATAGGAAATACCAAAAACCAAGAGAAGAAATGACTAAAATTCATAATCCTAAGAGAATGAAATCAAATTTATGAAAAACAGGATTTTCTCCACTTGTTTTACTCTATTATCTAATTCAGTTAGACCAGTGACTCTCAGAACAGGGAAGGAAAGAAGGATCAGAATATGTGGGTGCGGGAAGAAGTGGATAGAAGCATATTCAACATAAAAAGTTTGATCTGTTCTTAGTCAAGCTATTGAACATTTTAAAATTTCAAACATTTAAGGACAGTGTGAGATCATAATCAGAACACTGAACTAGGCCAAACATTTTTCACTATGGGAAAACCACAGACATAATTCAGTGTTTTTGATTCTGAGTTCCAAGAACTCTAATCATTAGTCCTAAAAATAATACAATTTCTATAGGACTTAATTCTTTAGGTTTACATTATGATGTTATTTCTTTAATGTTGAAAAATATTATCTACTCATTTAAAAACCTGAAGTACATATGGTTTAACTTAATTTTAAAGAGGAAGATGAATATTTATTAACTAGCTCAAAAACAGAACATCCACCATTACAAATCTTCTTTTTGAGGAATTCCTGGAAACCTCCACAATATGCCAAAGTGGCAGGGATGAAATAGAGGCTAACTTTTCTACCTCTTTGGGAGCAAAACTCTGCCCTCTTTTGTTATTCCTATATCACTTGGCACAACAGGATTCCCCTTTAATATGGAAGGTATTTCATAAGGGCCAGAAATTGAAGGGCCTGAGGGTCTACTCCTGGCTTTGTCCTTGGCTTTCTGGGACATGAAGAAAGTCATTTATACTTTCTAGGTCCAGCTCCAGTCTTCCATTTGTAAAATACATAGGGTTGGCTGAAAGGACCTCAAGAGTCCCTTCCAGCTCTAAAATTCTCCTAAAAAACTAATTGACTAAAAACAGGTTATAAGTCTGTTTAGACACCAAAACAAAACTGCCTTTAGTGTTTTATTTAAGATTGCAACTTCCCTTCGAGACCCGTTCTATACTAAAAATAGAAAAATTAGCCAGGCGCCCCAGCGTATGCCTATAGTCCCAGTCCCAGCTACTCGGGAGGCTGAGGCAGGAGGATTGCTTGAGCCCAGGAGTTTGACATTGCAGTGAGCTATGATGACACCACTGCACTCTACTCTGAGCCACAGAGCGAGACTCTGTCTTTAAAAAAAAAAAAAAAAAAAAAGGTTGCAACTTCTTAAAAGAAGTCAGTGATGCAAAATGGAAAAATTCCATTGTCATCCAGATGTTTGGCATCATGTACATAAATATTCTTTTCCTGAAATCGGTTATAACAAAGAAATGTTTGTCTCAAAATTAGCAAAAATTTTTAAAACAATTTTTAAATGTAAAGATATAGACAGCTATTTTAAAAACAGCCACAAATTTCTTCTACTTGGTGTGAGTATTTTATAATACCTTAAATGATAATCAAGTGAGACCCTGAAGGTGGAATAAATACAAAAAGTAATTTTGCAAGGAAATGGATTGTTCACTCTAAGACAACATGTTGTAATGGAAGACCTGGGAAGAGCTCATCTGTGCTCCACTACTAACTAGAGTTATTTAAAGTCTCCTCAACTGTAAAATAAGGGAGTTGGACTAGTTCAGAAGTGTTTTTCCCAGAGACTATGAGAAGGAAAGAGGTGGCCAAGACCGGAGCTGGACAGGGGGTGAGAAATTGAAACAAA
Source organism: Daubentonia madagascariensis (assembly GCA_023783475.1). Lineage (NCBI taxonomy): Eukaryota > Metazoa > Chordata > Mammalia > Primates > Daubentoniidae > Daubentonia > Daubentonia madagascariensis. The sequence goes on along the minus strand of JAKFHU010001798.1, from coordinate 92,664,201 downwards.
GTTAGCACATGAGGAAAGGTCCTTACCATGGATCTGCTTCAGGGGTTCCACAAACCCCAAACTGTGTAATTAGGCACATGTGCAGAGTTCTGGAGAGAGAGTCCCTTGCTTTCATCAGATTCTGACAGGGCTTTCTGACCTCAAAAAGGTTAAAAAAAACACTGTACTAGGATGATCTATGGTTGTCTCAGATCAAAAATACTAAATCACCACTTTCCAGTGCCAAACTTGGGTGTTCTTTTTTTATATTATTATTAAGGCAGTTTTACCTAACTTAATTTTAACACAATCCATAGACATTTAGTTATAAAAAAGAGACAAAATAATGGGAGATGGGGGTTATGGTTAATAATTAATCTAAGCAGTCCCAAAATTCTAACAAATTAAAGACTCAATCTCTCGATGAAATCAAAATTAAAATCTAAATGCTAAAGTTGGTGGAAAGTCGATTTGGGATTTACTGTTTCAGACTTGGAGGAAAAAACAACGTATGTAAGAATTAAAGACACATTACTTAGAAGAACACTTGTCTTAGCAGCTTTGTAACAAGGTTATTTTTTCAACACGCAAGGAAAAAAAAAAGAAAGGATAGTATAACTAACTGTTCCTTCCTCGAACAACTTAATTACCAAATGCACATTGAAACTCTTAAAAACGGATGATGAAAAACTTGCAAGATAAATTTTTGTGGGGAATCCTTTAGTAATGGATTTTCGCGCCCGCATTACCCTCTGGGACCCACAAAAGAGGTAAGAAAATAGGACAAACCTGGGCTTGAACTTCCAAAAGAAGCCTAGGAGAGAGACAAGAAAACGTGAGGTTAGATCGCGCAGCCAAGGAAAGAGGCAGCGCCGGCAACAGGGCGCAGAGGAGGCGGAGTCGAGCGCTCCTCCGCAGCTGCCAAAAGTGCAAGACGTAGCTTCGCTCCCGTCGCTCCCGGCCCCTTTCGGGCCCCCTCTTGGCTGCCTCGCTTTCCTCCCGGAGTCCCCAGTGTACAAACTCGCAGACCCGGGACGAAACCCGGAGTCTAAGAGGCAACTCCAGTCTCTTCTTGGAGCTCAGCAAGTTACAAAGCAAAGAAGCAAAACGCAAAGCAGTCGGCTCGCACCATCAGTCCCCTATCCTAGACATCGCGGGAGTCCCCCAAATCCCACCCAGCTCTCCGCGGCCCCAAACAACTCCTTGCAACGCAACACCCTTTCCTAGATGGAACTTGCCCACTGGGCACCAAGTCCGCCCCGTGGGGCCCGGAAGCCCCAACTCCAGGGCTGTCCTCTGCCCTGAGCGCAAGCCGGCTCAAATCGGACACTTGCCCCCAAACCAAAGCGCGAGCCCCCCATCCTCTCTCTCGAGTCCAGAGATGCGGTCCCTCAGGTCCGGGGATGATGGTTCCTTCCAGAGTGTTCAGTCCCTCCCCGGACCCACCAGCGCGCCCCTCGCCCCAGCGAGCTCCTGCCAAGGGGTTCCTGCCGCGCCACCCCCTCCCCCCAGTTCACTAGTCCCGGGGGAGATGGCCGGGACAGCTTCGCTCGCCCAGCTTCCCTCCTCCAGCCCAGAGGTAACTGGGGCTATCGAGCCACTCTCCTGGAGAGGGCGTCGAGGGTCTTGGTCTGCTCCTTCACCCCAGGGGCTCCCGCACATCTTGGGCTGCGGGGCGGGGAGTCCCGCTCTTCTCCCGCGAAGCCCGGCGACCGCGCATCCCGCTCGCCTCCGCGCCCGGCGCAAAGTGGAGCGTGCGGCTCCATCGCGGCGCAGCCCGGGCCCGGTGGGCCGGGGACACAGCGCACCACTCCCGCAGGGCAGTGGCGCAGCCCGCTCCCCGCTTTGCAACCACCGTGGAGGGGGGGCTCGGCCGGTTTCCCCCCCCGGGCCCCCGGAGCGGCGTGGAGGCGCTGGCGGCCCGCGTCAGCGGCCGGGGGCACGGCACGGCCCCGTCTCCGGGCAAGGGCTCGCTGCCGCCGGCCGCCGCCTCCGTCCGGCCCCGTCGCCCGGCCCGGCCGGGGCCGGAGCCGCCGCGGCCTAGTCTCGGAGGGAGACCGCTCCCGCGCCCGCTCCCGCCCCCCGGCCGGCCCCGCCGCGGCCCGTCGCCGCCCCGCGACCCCCGCGCCGCCGCGCCGCCCCCCGTGGGGCCGCATAAAGAGCCTCGGATCCCCCAGACTGGCCCGGGGGCCGCAGGGGGCCGCCGGGCGCCCGCTGCAGCCCGGCCGCTCCTGCCCGGTTTCCCTGCTCACCTCCGCCATATTGGTACCTTTAGGGCGAACGAGCAGCGCCGAGCCCAGTCCCCGGATGGGGCGCCTGAGCCAATCGCAGCCGCCGCCGCCACCGCGGTCCGCCCGGCACCCGCCCGGCGGCGGAGGCGGCTCGGCCCCTTATAGGGCAGGGCGGCCCGCGACGCCCCCAGCCCACTCGCACGCCCACCCCGCCCGGCGCCCCTCGCCGCGCCCCGCGCCCGCCCGCCGCGGGCCCGACCTGCACCCGCGCTCACCCGTCCTCCTCCCGGCGGGAGTAAAGTTCCTGCCGAACTGCAGGCAAGCGGCGGACGGACGGACGCACGGGCGCGGGACAGACCCACGTCCAGCCGGTCGAGGCCCAAGAGCCGGCGGGGGAGGCTGGGGACCGACCCACAGTCACTGCGGTGCGGTAGGGGGTAGGGGAGGCGGGCGGGGAACTTGACAGGCGGGCGATGTGAAGGGACAACTCGACAGACTCAACTTCCCTAAGAAGAGGCGATGGGTGGAATAGACTCGCGGGCCGGAGGAAGCGCTGGGCAAATGAGAGAAGTGGCTGATGGATGGCAGAGTCGGTCCAGAGTGAGAGGACAGCGACCAGGCACTTTGCGGTTTCCCCGAAGAGACCTGCAGGAATGAGGGATGCAGATCGGGGTGCACTAGCTCATGGAGTGGACGATGGAAGTAGACATTTGCCAAACAGGCTCTGGAAAGTACGAAAGAAAAGGCGAAAGACCGACAGAGCAAAGAGATTATGATGAACATACTTGCACAATCCAAAGAAGATGCTCATAAAATATATACTATGCACTTAAGAAAAAAGTTAGACCAGTCCTAAGGGTTGTTAATCACCAAAGAGTCTAGAGGATGACCCGGAGGTACACAAAAGATAGATGTGTTGAAGGATAGCAATATATATCAAAAGCCCTGAAATGAGTCTCAAAAACTCTACCTCTCCCCACCCCCAGCAAAAGGCCAAACATTTGCTTGGGATCATGAAAGGAAGCTAGTCCTGTGTGCAAGCGGATGGATGAAAGAGGGAGGACAAGGCTTAACAGGTATACCTCCTTCAACATGTGGCTTATGGCCCTTTGCTCTTCATTGGGGGAGCTAAGTCTAATCTCTGGTAGGTCCACATCTGTGGTGAACAACTTTGAGCAAAGTACACAAAAATATACACTAACAACTGGTTAGTAGCCCACAGAAGTAGATCCTACAAGAAGTTAAAGTGTGGAGTAGCCCTGGCACATGTGTAAGACACATACTGTCCTGAGGTGGAAGGCCAGAAATAATCATATGTATGGAAAAGTCTGCTGTAAGGTACATGGATAAGTGAGATGCAATCATAATCAGGAAATTATGCAGGGCCCTACAGAGATTTGGAGGTAGTGATCTTAGACATCAGACCACTTCTCCCAGCTTTTTTGCTAAAACATATGTAATATTAAATGATAGAGGTGAAGTTTGTGTTATAATCTCACAAGTTGAGAGGCTTTTTAGAAGCTAAAATTTTCCATACTCCATACTTTTAATTCAAGCATGAAAGGTTTGGATTTTGACCTGGGGTCCCTCCAATTCCCCTGCTCCTGGGGTGCAGACTGAGGATGACGCTGGAAACTGGATTATGGGAGGAGGGGAGAAGGTTAATTTCAAAACTTTTGCCAAGACTTCTCAAAATCACTGGTAAAATTTATGGAAATTTTAAGGAAAAATTACTTCAACTATTTCAAAACATCATAAAGACGTGGAAAATTACACTTTCTCTTCTGTGAAAGATATCTTTCGACCTTTTGTCCAGTCGAATAACTCAAAAACAGCTGAACTTTGAAACCAGAGGCTTGGCACACATTGTATGTACCGTCCTCAATGAGGCGTTCAGAGTTTTCAAAGTAAAAAATGGCTTGAAATTAAATGCGAGTGATTAACTTTAGAAATGAGGCAATGAGCAGGCCCTGTGGACACAGCCATTAAACAGCGCCCTGAGCAGCTGGACCACAGTCTGAGTCACATGAAGAAAGTGTCTTCAAGAGCCTGCCTGGTACATTGCACTAAGAAAAACATTTTCTTCCTAGCAAACTTGGCTAATCCAAACTATGAATGTGGCCTGAGATTATGTTTTGCCATGTCTGAGAAATACAGATTTGTGTACTTGCATGAACCTAGTAGAGTTTCTGTAGATTTTCTTTTTATTAAATTGTAAAGATTTTGTATAGGCATTTGTAAGTTTGACTGCTTATATGCTGTCCATCATAGTACATAGTTTAGAGAGTCTGTGTCCATGGTATTAAATAAGGATCCAGAGAAAGATAAATGAAGCTAAATTAATTAGCAGTTTAAAGAAGCAGAGCTACTTTCCCCCTCCTGATCACTAGAGAAAAAGTTTACCACCCAGTCTTATATAATACATTCCTTTTATGATAAAGTGTATATGTAGATGGATCTTTCATTCTTTTTGATGACAAGACTCCCAGGAGTCGGTACAGATAAAAAGTCCTTTTGTTACATGGAGTTGAAATTAAAATACTATTACTTTTTACTTTTATTATTATCCTGTCACTACACAACAGGAGGCATTATATATTAATAGAAAGTGCTAGATACTGGGCACTATGGGACCACAATAAAAGTCCTTGTCCCCCTAAAAGCTTACAATCAAACTAATTTCTATAGGTGATAGATGGGTTACATGAGCAAGGAAAACTCAAGACTGAAACCATAATAACCCCCTAAGGAGACCCAAAATGTCATAGATCCTCCAGCCATCTTTAGAAATGAAATAGAAAAGATTATCTATAAATGTGTGAATTGAGATGGCTTATACTAAATATAGACAATAAAATAGGGAAATGTAAATATAAAAAATGAGGACCAATGAAACTAACTAGACAAGGAGGTTACCACCAAAGAAAACGTAAGAACAAGATCATGAGGTGTAACACACAACATGAGAGTTGAACCATAAATTTAGAGCTTTCTAGCAGCCAAAGCAAAAAAGGTAAATACCATCAGTTGCTTGATTCCCTTTGTCATTTAGGAGATATATACAAATTCTTAAATGGAAACAAAGCTTTTCAGGACACTTTAAAAGAAATGTCTTGTCTGAGCTACATAGTAACAGTAATGTAGAGGGAAATATCCTCCACCAGGTCCCCAATATACTAGCAGGTTTTATAACATTGTTTGTTTTAGTGACCATCTGTGAAATTTGAGGGCACAATATGAATGTATGGGTACAATATGGATGTATGACCTGCTGAAAGCAGTTTTTGTAATAATAAGTCCACAGTAATGTAATATAGATACTTGGCTTTCTGCAGATTCCATCTAACCCAAGGGAAAATAATAAATTATACAAAGTTAATGTCTCAGTCTCAAATGCCTACAATAGTCAGGCAGGCATAATGAATAAGTGAAGCAGTCTAGTGTAGACAAAAGTAGGAGCAATAGCAAACTTGGAGAAGTATGTCCTGCCTAAACAGGGCAGACACCAGTTAGTTTCGGCAGACTGGCTCTTGCCTTGTGAGAATGTGGTCCCAGTGTTTCTAGACATTTCAATTTTCCAAGAACAGCTGGAAAGCTAGATTTTTATGTGGAATCTCCTGGTTTTTAAAACTTCTCAACTAATTTTTAAAAATGTAAACACACTGTAGATCAAATAAATCATGTTAAGTAAATCATGGTTAGCCAGTGAGCTTCCAGTTTGCAAACTCTGACCTAGAACATCATCTTAATATTACCTCTCAGCATGGCTTTAGATAAGACTGTAATGCCAACAACTCGGCCCAGCATCCCTACTTGCATTTTTCTGAATATATACACCTGTTCTGTGTGATACTCTATTAAATATTTTTTGTTGGAATGAATGACCACTCTCTGAGAAAGCTAATTGATTGTAAAAAGGTTTGCCTAAACACAGATTGTTAACAAAAGAAAGATGATCTGCACAGTAACTTTAAAAAAAAAAGAAAGAAATGAACAAAAGAAAGTTCATACAGCTCAAAAGAGGTCCCTTCAGTTCATTCCAAAGGAGAAGAGAACTTGGTCCATAGACATGAACATATACCCAGCCCATGAGTCAGGACTGTTCTTAAAATGAGACCGATGCATGAGGCTGACATACCTTTGTAAGTGGACCCAACGACATCTTCCAACTCAGTGGCTTTAAATTTTAGGAACATCCTCAAAAGAAATTTTAATAACTGTACCCTTTCTCACATATTCAAGTTGACTTATAATTTTGTCATTTTAAGTTCAAATAGTTGCAAAGGATATACTTTCCAACATATTGTAATGATGACTATTTAAAAATAAAGCCATTATATAATACCTAAGAATGTGTGCAATGGAATCTAAATATCATAACAATTTGATATTCCATCATTCTTTTAAAAAAATACATTAACATGTTTCTTCTTCAATAGTAGGAAATTTTACAATTCCTTTTTTCCTTGAACTCATATTCCCATTCTATTTCCTCCAAAGAAGCATAATATGTTTTATGCTTAGAAGTCTTTTGCTGATACCCTACTATCTTTTTCTGCAACAAAAATATCCCTATAAATTGACAGGAAAGATTAATAGTTTTTCTCCAGATTGAGTTATCAGTATAATTACTATTATTACTATACTATTACTATTATACTATTAAGTATATTATAATATGATTATACTAATAATATACTATTGGTTAAAATACATGTAATACATGTATTACAAATTTTGATTAAAGCTTATTGAACAAAAATTGCATTGGAAATCAATCTCTTGATAAGATGAATAGGATTTTTTAAAAAATTTATTCATGTACCCGCGGAGACACACATCAGAAGGGCAGACACACGTGGCTAGATGAGCAACCTCTGAGCTGTGTAGAATTTTCCCAACTCAGCTCTGACACTGCAGCCAAAAGAAATTGTGTTTCTACCTGCACCTCAGGAGGAGCAGAGTCAAAGTAACCCCTAGGAGCTACAAGGCCCCTCCCAAAGCACGGGGCTTTCGCATACCCCAACTGGGGAATCAGAGTCTGCCACAGACATAACAGAATACCTAGCTAATAGGGAGTGGAGGACTCATATCCTCAAGTACAATTCATTAGCTCAGAGCCCAAGCTGGGAGGTCATTCTCACCACACTCCACTGGGAAGAGGAGAAGACCACAGGTCAGAGTTAACTCAAGATCCACCAAACTTGCTAAAATACACCTAAGGCAATACAGGCCACTACTTCTTTCCCTGGCTTTGCCAAGGAACAATAATTGTGGGCCTGGTGACAGGGCCATAAACTAGCTCTAACACCCCCAGCTCTCGACCAAGAGGCCAGATGAGAAAAAAACCAGTGAAAGAACTCAGGGAACATGAAAAATCAGAGTGAAAAGTCACCCCAAAAAGAAATTATCAGTTCCTCAGCAATGGATACCAACCCAAATGAAATGGGTAGAATGACAGAAGAGGAATTTCGTTTATGGATTATAAGAAAGCTCAATGAAATTCAAGAGAAAATTGAATCCCAATGGAAAGAAACCACAAGAAAAATGCAAGAAATGAATGAAAAATTCTCCAAAGAAATAGAAATATTATGGAAAAATCAAATAGAAATCCTAGAAATGAAAGAAGCATTCAACGATCTACAAAACACAGTGGAAAGCCTTAAGAATAGGCTGGACTATGCAGAGGAAAGAATTTCAGAGCTAGAAGACAGCTCTTATGTGCTAAATAAATCAGCCGAAGAGAAAGAACACAAAAACAAGAGGCAGGAAAAAAGCATACAAGAAATGTGGGATTATGTAAAGAGGCCAGACATAAGGATCATAGGTATCCCTGAGGGAGAGGAAGAAAATTCGCATGGGCTGGAAAATTTATTTGAAGGAATAATAGGGGAAAATTTCCATGGCTTAGCCAGAAATCTCGATATCCAAGTACAAGAAGCACACAGGATTCCTGGGAGAGTCAACGTGAAAAGGCATTCACCACGCCACATAATTATTAGACTGACCAAAGTAAACAAAAGAGGCACTCCTCAGAGCTGTAAGACGAAAAGAGCAGGTAACCTACAAAGGGAAACCGATCAGATTAACTGCAGATTTCTCAGCTGAAACCTTACAAGCCAGAAGGGAATGGGGAGACATCATCAATCTCCTAAAACAAAACAAAGGTCAACCCAGAATTCTGTATCCTGCCAAACTAAGCTTCTCATATGAGGGAGAAATAAAGACCTTTCCAGATAAGCAATCACTGATAGAATTTGCGAAATCCAGACCGGCCTTGCAAGAAATGCTTAGACCTGCATTATACACTAAACAGAGCAACAGACACCTACCTATGTAAAACTACACAAAAGCTAAAACCCCAGAAACCAGATTCCACAATGACGCAAGAGGTAAAACAAAAGATACCACCCAACAGAATAATCAGAAATTTACCCCAAATATCAATTCTCTCAATAAATGTAAATGGCTTGAACTGCCCATTGAAGAGACATAGGCTGGCTGAATGGATTAAAAAATACAAGCCAAGTATCTGTTGTCTTCAGGAAACACACCTTACACACAAAGATGCATTCAGACTCAAGGTGAAAGGATGGAATACAACTTTTCAGGCTAATGGAAACCAAAAGAAATCCGGAGTAGCCATCCTCGTTTCAGATGACATAAACTTTAAAGCAATAAAAGTAAAGAAGGACAAAAATGGACACTATATAGTGGTGAAGGGAAAAATCTCACAAGAGGATTTAACAACCCTAAACATTTATGCACCCAACACAGGAGCACCCAGGTACATAAAGCAAATACTGCTAGATCTAGACAACATAATAAGCAGCAATGCCATAATAGCAGGGGACTTCAACACCCCACTGACGGAACTGGACAGATCCTCCAAACAAAAAACAAATAGAGAAATAAAAGACCTAAACAGGACTCTAGAACATTTGGGCCTAACAGATATCTACAGAACACTCCACCCAAATAACACTGAATATACATTCTTCTCATCAGCTCATGGAACTTTCTCTAAAATTGACCACATCCTAGGCCACAAAACAGATCTAAACAAATTCAAAAAAATAGAAATCATACCATGTATCTTTTCAGACCACAGCGGAATAAAATTAGATATCAATTCCAACAGAAACTTACATCTTCCTCCAAAAACTTGGAAACTAAACAGTCTATTGCTGAAAGACTATGGGTCAAGGAGGAGATTCAAATGGAAATCAAAAGATTCTTCGAACTAAATGATAATGGGGACACAAGTTATCAAAATCTGTGGGATACAGCAAAAGCAGTCCTGAGAGGAAAACTTATCGCCCTAAATTCCCACATCCAAAAGACAGAAAAGTCACAAATCAGTAAACTAATGAATCATCTTAAGGAAATGGAAAAGGAAGAGCAAAGCAATCCTAAAGCCAGCAGAAGAAAAGAAATAACCAAAATTAGAGCAGAATTAAATGAAATCGAGAACAAAAGAACAATACAGAAGATCAATGAAACAAAAAGTTGGTTCTTTGAAAAGATAAACAAAATAGACAGGCCACTTGCCAGGTTGACCAGAAGCAGAAAGGAAAGGACTCTAATAAGCTCAATTAGAAATGAAAAGGAGAAGTCACAACTGATACCGTGGAAATACAAAACATCATCTTTGAATACTACAAAAATCTCTATGCCCACAAACACGAAAACGTGGAGGAAATGGACAAATTCTTAGAAACACACTACCTCCCTAGGCTCAACCAGGAAGAAACAGAATTTCTAAACAGACCAATATCAAGCACCAAATTGAAGCAGTAATTAAAAATCTACCCACAAAAAAAAGTCCCGGACCAGATGGGTTCACACCTGAATTCTACCAAGCCTACAAAGAAGAACTGGTGCCTATACTGCAGAAATTATTTGAAAATATCCAGAAGGATGGAATCCTCCCAAACTCATTCTACGAAGCCAATATCACCTTGATACCAAAGCCAGGAAAGGACACAACAAAAAAAGAAAACTACAGACCAATATCCCTTATGAATATAGATGCAAAAATTCTCAATAAAATCCTTGCAAACCGAATTCAAATGTACATCAAAAAAATAATCCATCACGATCAGGTGGGCTTTATTCCCGAGATGCAGGGATGGTTCAACATATGCAAATCTATAAATGTAATTCACCATATAAATAAAAGCAAGGACAAAGATTATATGATCCTTTCAATAGATGCAGAAAAGGCTTTTGACAAAATCCAGCATCCTTTTATGATAAGAACTCTTAACAATATAGGCATAGATGGCTCATTCCTAGAAACTATTAAAGCCATATACAATAAACCCACAGCCAATATCATACTGAATGGGGAAAAATTGAAGGCATTCCCCCTTAAAACTGGCACCAGACAAGGGTGCCCACTATCTCCACTTCTTTTCAACATAGTGCCGGAAGTCCTGGCCACAACAATTAGACAAGACAGAGGAATCAGGGGCGTCCAGATAGGGGCAGAAGAGGTCAAACTTTCACTATTCGCAGACGATATGATATTATACATAGAAAACCCCAAAGATTCAACCAAGAGATTACTGGAATTGATAAATGAATTCAGCAAAGTCTCAGGATACAAAATTAATACACACAAATCCATAGCCTTCATATATGCTAATAACAATCAAGCCGAGAAACAAATTAAAGATGCTATACCTTTTGCAATAGCAACAAAGAAAATTAAATATTTAGGAACATATCTAACTAAGGAGGTCAAAGACCTATATAGAGAGAATTATGAAACACTGAGAAAGGAAATTGCAGAGGATGTAAATAGATGGAAAGCCCTACCATGCTCTTGGATAGGCAGAGTCAACATAGTAAAAATGGCTTTGCTACCTAAATTAATTACAGAATCAATGCAATCCCTATCAAAATACCAACATCATTTTTTGCTGATCTAGAAAAAATAATTCTATGCGTCATGTGGAACCAGAGAAGACCCCGTCTAGCCAAAGCAATCTTAAGCAAAAAGAACAAATTGGGAGGCATCTGTCTACCAGACTTCAAACTATACTACAAGGCTATAGTAACCAAAACTGCGTGGTATTGGCACAAGAACAGAGACGTAGACCAATGGAACAGGACTGAGAACCCAAATATAAAACCAACCTCATACAGTCACCTGATCTTTGACAAATTCCGGAAAAACGTACACTGGGGAAAAGAATCCCTATTCAACAAATGGTGCTGGGAAAACTGGATGGCCATATGTAGAAGATTGAAACTGGACCCACACCTCTCACCTCTCACAAAAATCAATTCACAATGGATAACAGATCTAAACCTAAGACATGAAACCATAAGAATTCTCGAAGAAAACATTGGAAAAACTCTTATGGACATTGGCCTAGGCAAAGAATTTATGAAGAAGACCCCCAAAGCAATCACAGCAGCAACAAAAATAAATACATGGGACCTGATCAAATTGAAAAGCTTCTGCACAGCCAAGGAAACTATCACTAGAGTGAACAGACAACCTACAGAATGGGAGAAAATATTTGCATGCTACACCTCTGATAAAGGGCTTATAACCAGAATCTATACAGAACTTAGGAAAATCAACAAGAAAAAATCAAACAACCCTATTAAAAAATGGGCAAAGGACATGAACAAAAACTTTTCCAAAGAAGACAGAATGATGGCCAGCAAACATATAAAAAAGTGCTCAACTTCTCTAATCATCAGGGAAATGCAAATCAAAACCACAATGAGATATCACTTAACTCCAGTGAGATTGGCTCATATCAAAAAATCCCCAAATAACAAATGTTGGCGGGGATGTGGACAGATAGGAACACTCATACACTGCTGGTGGGACTGCAAATTAGTACAACCTCTATGGAAAAGAATATGGAGATACGTCAAAGAATTAAAAGTAGAATTACCATTTGACCCAGCAATCCCACTACTGGGTATTTATCCAAAGGAAAAAAAGACATTTTATAATAAAGACATCTGCTCTCGAATGTTCATAGCAGCACAATTCACAATTGCAAAGTTGTGGAAACAACCCAGGTGCCCATCAATACACGAGTGGATCAATAAAATGTGGTATATGTATACCATGGAGTATTATTACTCAGCAATAAGGAACAACAGTGAATTAACACATCTGGTATTATCCTGGTTGGAGCTAGAACCCATTCTTCGAAGCAAAGTGTCACAGGATTGGAAAAACAAGCACCACTGGTACTCGGCATCAAACTGGTACTAACTGATGAACACTTACATCACACAGGGCAATAACATTCATCAGAGGGCGGGCGGGCGGGAGGGGCGTGGGAGGGATGGGAAAAACTCTCACTGAATGGATGTGGGGAGCACAGTTTGGGAGATGACCACGATTGTGGCTCTGACACGGGCAGAACAGGGTCAATGAGTATGGCCAAAGTGTTGTACCCCCATGATATTCTGAAATTAAAAAAATAAATTAAAAAAATAATAATAAAAAAATAAAAAATAAAAAAATTTTAAAAAAGGAGTAACAAATGTGATACATTACGAACTGTACAGGTTTATGTACGTGGTTATAGGGTGTTATTAAATACTTGTACCAATCTAGCACACACCATGTTATTTTTCTTTTTGTTTTTCACTTCTTCAAACATTTGGCTTTTGAATTCTTGGCACTGGGCCAATCTTTATGTAAAAGCCACAAATTAGGAAGCTTTTGTATAATTTAAAATCCTGTTTACGGTATGATTAAGGCTTTTGTGAATGTCTTGGTAAATTAAAATTTTCCCTAAAAGAAGAAAATTTTATTTTCTTTTATTTTTGTTTTACTCTGAATATTGACACCATGCAATCATCTGAATATGGAAAATTAGGTTGCTAAAAAAAAAAATTTATTCATGTACCTATAGGTGAATAATATAATACTTAATGCTAGAATGAGATTAACATCAATTTTATTCTTATTCTTTATTTGTGTAGAAGTAAGCTTTGAGAAACCATATTCATACAATAAGTAGTTGGGAATGGAATAGTTTTGTTATTAAACCATCGCTCAATTATTTGATCTTTTTAGTAATATATCATGTTGTGATATTCTATCAAACATTATTTTTAATATTCTATACACTGATGTTTTGAATGTCTCCCTTCAATTTTGTTGAAAGCAAAGAATTAAAAGCTACCTGACTTTGCAAAAAGATGTTACTCAGCCCTTATAGTCCTTCTTTATAATCCATTTCAGTTTTCATGCAGATTACCAAAAAGACCTTGCCAAGACTTATCAAGTGACTATTATTAATAATTGTACTTTTTTTTTCTCCCATGTACAGGCACTTGTTTAACTCAACACACTCAGAAAAGGGAGGGAAAATGGAAATAGTCTTAATTTCAACACTCCCTTGCCAATACAGTATTTTTAAATAAAATGTGTATATGTTATCACACAATTTAAATATGTTTTTGTCAAAACCTTGGACTTGCAGATTTAGCCTTTTCAGTTTGTGGAAAATGTCTGCCACATAACCTAACTAGCAAAGCCTGTCCTCTTTGAAACCAAACTGCTAAGTCAGACTTACATTCTTTTAGAAAAAGTCTGATTTCATTTTCAATTCTGATAAGCATGTTAATTCTTATTTTGAAGCATATTTAAAACCACTGAGAAATATATTACAAAACATGTATTATAAGATAGATTACTAAAAGCAGGCAATTCAAGATTAAAATAATGTAAGATCTAGGCCGGGTACAGTGACTCACGCCTGTAATCCTAGCACTCTGAGAGGCTGAGGAGGGAGGATCACTTGAGCTCAGGAGTTGGAGACCAGCCTGAACAAGAGGGAGACCCTGTCTCTACTAAAAATAGAAAAAATTAGTCGGGTGTGGTGCTGCTTGCCTGTAGTCCCAGCTACTTAGGAGGCTGAAGCAGGAGGATGGCTTGAGCCCAGGAGTTTGAGGTTGCTGTGAGCTAGGCTGATGCCACAGCACTCTAGCCTGGGCAACAGAGTGAGACTCTATCTCAAAAAAAAAAAAAAATAGAATAAAATAATGTAAGATCTAATAGAATTAATTTATTCATTTTATAATAATTTATAAAAACAAGGGTAATCAGCATTCAGTTCCTCATTACTTAGTTTATTACAATACAATGTGGGGGGTGAGGGGAGGGGAATAAACCAACCTAATGTGTACTATGAACACTATTTGGGTGACGGGCATACCTATAGCCAGGACTCAAGCATTACAAAAACAATCCATGTAACCTAAAACATTTGTACCCCCTTAATATTTTGAAATAAGTTTAAAAATATATATAATGTAACACATAGCTACAAGTGATATTATTTATATTGCAAAGAATATAATAAAAGGCACAATATTTCTTTGATAAACGTGTTACAGACTGAATATTTGTGTTCTCCCCAAATTCATATGTTGAATCCCTAAGCCCCAGTATGGCTATATTTGAAAATGGGGCCTCTAAGAAAGTAATTAAGGTTAAATGAGGTCATAATGGTGGGACCCTGATCCAATAGGATTAGTGTCCTTATAAGAAGAGACGTCAGACAGCTTGCTCTCTTGTGGGCACTCTCTCTCTGTCTTTCTCTTTCTCTGTGTACATGCACCAAGGAAAAGCTATGTGAGGACATAACAAAAAGATAACTGTCCACAAGCAGGCAAGAGAGCCCTCATCAGAAACTGATCCTGCTGGAGCTTGATCATGGACTTCCGGCCTCCAGAACTGTGAGAATACAAATGTCTGTTGTTTAAGTCACTCAGTCTGTGGTATTTTGTTATGGCAGCCTGAGCAGACTAAGACAATGTATACATTTGGTATTTACTTTGGGAATCTGGTATTGCCAAACATCTGATGTTTGCTTTGGGAATAAAAGAGAATTATGAGTAAAAATTCAGAAATATTCCATGAATTTTATTTATGTTCAACTTTTCTTATGTATTCGATGATAGTGAAAGATATATGTTGCTGAAAACAATCGGTCCAGAAGCTAACCTGTCATGTTATTTTTAATAGGAAGTGGGAGAATATTATAAAGCAAAATCATATGAGGATTTTTATCTGTGGCTTTTATCCAGTGTTCATGGAAATGTGGAAGTCTCTGAAAACATTTCAGTTTCTTCTCAAAACCATGGCCTACAGATGAGTATTGAGACTAATTGAAAATGAATGCTTAAATTTCACTAGTGTTAGTGTTCCCTACCAATGCTGCTTTCTTTTTTTTTTTTATTTCAGATCATTATGTGGGTATAAACGTTTTGGTTACATAAATTGCTTTTGTACCATTTGAGTCAAAGTTATAAGTGTGCATATCCCCCAGATAGTGTGCGTTGTACCCATTAGGTGTGAATTTACCCATCCCCTTCTCCCCCCTCCCACCTGCTTGATTTCCAATGAGTGTTATTTCCATATGTGCATGTAAGTGTTGATTGATTAGTTCCAATTTAATGGTGAGTACATGTGGTGTTTGTTTTTCTGTTCTTGTGATACGTCACTTAGGAGAATGGGCTCCAGATCTATCCAGGTTAATACAAGAGGTATTAGTTCACCATTTTTTTTATGGATGAGTAATACTCCATGGTATACATAAACCACATTTTATTAATCCACTCATGTATTGATGGCCACTTGGGTTGTTCCCATGTCTTTGCAATTGTGAATTGTGCTGCTATAAACATTTGAGTGCAGGTGTCTTTTTTACTGAATGTCTTTTTATCCTTTTGGTAAATACCCAGTAGTGGGATTGCTGGATCAAATGGTAATGCTGGCTTCTTTGCTTTGCTCTTTCCCGACCCTCCTTCAAGAGCAATGCATTCTTTAACAAAGGCTAAGAGAAAGAAGAAAGTCATTAAATGAAAAGTGCTATTTCTTTCACTACCTCCGCTATACAATATACTGTATCTGATATCAGAAAAACTCAACGAGAACCAAAATATTCCATTCCTCACTCCATGCTTAACCTTGAACTAAAGTATATATAAGACAGGAAGATTTAACATGTATTAAATATGGCTTAAAAGCTTATTATATTTCCTTTATTTCAATATGTATTTCAAAATATCTACTGTGAAGATTTCTTATTATATCTTATTAACTCTAATTATAAAAAAAAGATTTACTTTGTAAGAGTTACCAAAAAGGTCAAATATAGTAGCTCACACCTCCCAGCACTTTGGGAGGCTGAGGTGGAAGGATCGCTTGAGGCCAGGAGTTCAAGATCAGCCTGGGCAACATAGCAAGACCCCATCTCTACAAAAAAATAAGAAAAACAAGCCAGGCATGATGGCACACACCTATAGTCCCAACTGCCTGGGAGTTTGAGGCAGGAGGATGACTTGAGCCCAGGAGTTGCAGGTTACAGTGAGCTATGATTATGCCACTGCACTCCAGCCAGGGTGACAGAGCAAAACCCTGTCTCCAAAAGAAAAAAAAAATTCTGACAATTACTTCATAGTTCTATGTTGTACTGTATTAGAATGGAAGCTGGAGAGAGATTTGGAAAAGTTTAACTTGGCAATTTTAGCACAAAGGAACTGGGGGCAACCAGTGTAGAGAAGTAGGTTTGAGCTGAGATGCATAGGGCAAGAATAAACAGGGACTTCTCTTGGTAAAGGATAATTAGCACCTCCCAAGGCAAGTATTAGCAGAACTAGAACTATTTTATGGCTGCATAAATTATCCTGAAGAAATAATGCACAACTTAAGGGATGCCAGAGACTCTGCTCTCCATTCTACTCAATGAATGTACTCCAGGTGTAGCTTGGGATGGGAGACTTGAATCTTCTGTGCTCTTGGTTGGCTTCTCAGAGTGTGAACATCTTGCTGCATTGAGTGTAACTCTGGTGTTTAAAGATACACATTTTTTTTTTGGTACAGCATGGTCTGTAAATACAAGCCAATTCCTTCATCTGGTGTTCAACTAAAGAAACACCCAATACTGAAAGAAAATTGGCCGCATTGAACTTTTTGGGAGGCTGTAAGTCTACTTTCAATGTGGCACTTTCCTAAGGCTTTTTAAAAAGTTTAATTTCTTTTAACATTATTATGGTGAACTATTTCAGGAATAACAAAAGTAGGCTATTTAAATAGTTTTTTCTTCTTTTTTCTTCATTTATTTGGCACAAACTAAATGCAAACACAATATGATTCCATGTTATATGCATTTATTGAATACCTATTAAATGCATATATTTCGTATCTCCCAACTGCCTTGCAAGGTGTTACTGTCTCCATTTTACAGATAAGGAAACTCAGGCTCAGAGAAATTAAAACTGACCCAGCTTATAAATAATAGAGCTGAATTTGGGCCCAGTCTGCTTGAATTTAAAGCCTGGGCTCTTTTCTTCATATCAAGATGTTAATGGGTAAAAGAATCATTATAAAACAACAAAAAAATGGCATTTAAGTGAAATCTTGATTATGAGACTAAGCAATCTCATTTGGGGGGAAAAATGTGCTAAACTGAGAAGCTAACTTTTGCAATAGCCTGCAAAATTGGATAAGAGAAAAAACTGTGGACCAGATTATTGAAACAATAATACATTTAGGGAAAATAATCAGAGTTATACAGTAAGTAAAAGATAGTAAGGTGAGAGGGCAGAGACCATGTCTGTCTCAGTCTCTCCTTGTACACGCTTGACCCAGCACGTTTGTTGAATGAATGATTCAGGATCTAGTTCAACGGCAGTCACTCCCTTGGAGAGAAACAACCCAAGGTATATATGATGATGATAGGCCACACTTCCTAATGCGTCATTAGGTAGGGTATTATACAAGACTGGTCGTTCACTTATTAATCCCTTTACAAATCACTTGCCTCCCTGGCCTTTGGTTGGATTAGGCCTGCTTATGCAATTCATATACCAGGAAACCCAGCCACAGACACCAGCCCTCTGACTTCAGTGTACAGCAGCCCAACGGCTCATCTCTTCTGACCTGCTCTGGTCCCTTCTCCCTCATCTGCCTCAGCTACTTAGCTCCTCTTGATGTTGTACCACAGAGCAGTGTCCCTCAGGGCTCCCTTATTTGTCTGACTCACTGGGACGTGTTTCTTTGGCTTTCACCCTCAGCATTTTCTCTGGGACATGATTGGGTACCTTCTAACGTCTCCATTCACCCACAGCTGCAGGTTTCGCCTGGTCCATACCAGCTCCATACTGATCACCTCAGCTCTACCTGGCCTTCCTATGTGAGAAACAAAGGGACATACTGCGCTTACTGTGCTAGGATCTATAAGGGGATAGTCTACACATCTACATGGCAAAGCAGCTCTCCTCACTTACCAACTTCTGTGACAGCTCTTGAAAAAATTAAACCCCAGCATTTACATTTACACACAAATAAACCCACTCCACCACTGAGTGGATTTCTCTCCAAAATTATGATGTCAAAGTTGTATGAGAACAAGCCTGTCCTTTGGGAGAACCTCTCTATATAGAAAGAAGGAATTTTAGGAACTGGTTGTATCAGAACATCTTATGTGTTGTATTAGTTTCCTCAGTCTTCTGTAACAAAATACCACAGACTTGGTGGCATAAACAACAGAAATTTATTTTTTCACAGTTTTGGAGGCTAGACATCCAAGATCAAGGTGTCAGCAGGGTTGGTTTCCTCTAAGGCCTCTCTCCTTGGCTTGCAGATGATCTCCCTCTTATTCCTCTTCACGTGGTCCTTTTCTCTGTGAGCGCATCTCTTTGTGCGGCCAAATTTCCTCTTCCTCTTCTTATAAGGAAACAGATTGGATTAAGACCCACCCTAATGCCTCATTTTAACTTAATCACATCTTTAAACACCCTATTCCCAAATACAGTCACATTCTGAGGTACCGGGGGTTAGGGCTTCAACATACGAATCGGGGGGGGGGGGACACACTTCAGTCCGTGACATGTGCCACCTCAGATGCCTTCCACCCAACCCACCTCTCAGACACGAGGCCCCCACCATGGGTGACCAGCTCTGTGCAGGCAGCTGCATGCTGGAGTCTGGCTTCTTCTGCCTCTTCTGTACGCAGACAATGTGCCAGCCTGCAGAGCATGGTATCTGGCTTCCTGAGTGACTGTCTAAAGGGGTTGAAGGATGTAAGCCAGAAACCTGAAGACATACTTTCCGTGAAGCAAACTTTGATGAACGGGGAAATGGGAGAGTGGGGGGTGGGGGGACACTAAGAAGGAGAAGGTAGTTAAATTCCCTGGATGGATGATTCTGAGGCCCTGTTTCCCCACACAGCCTGTTCTGAGATGTCCAGTGTAGTGGAGCAGGCATACCTGCTGAGGGGCAAGCTGTCACCTGTGGCTGTATCATGAAGCGATGGCCAGCATGGGCATGTAGCTCCTTGCATGGCTTCCCATCTTCCCCTGTGTAACTTCCCTTTTCCCGCATTCTTGCTGCTGTGGCTTTGCACCTCCCAAATACTCCCAGGTACAATATCATCACTTAATCCTTGCCTCAGGCTCTATTTCTAGGGAACCCAGGCTAGAACACTGGCATACTTGCAAGCTGAAAAATAAGACTGAAAAGAAAAACCCACCCTGTTAATTAGAGACAAACATTGGGCTGATTCTGAGCTGAATATCATCTTATCAATGACATGCTCCTGCATTGTGTATGATCAGCTCAGAGGATCAGCCCTCTTTATGAAATGTAGAATTAGACAATGTATCAGTCAGTTCCAAATAGAAAAACAGAAGCCATTCTAAGAATTAAAACAAAGGAAATTAATCCATGAATTGGATTGGTTATGCAGGTCCTGAAAGAGCTGAGATGCCAAACAGAGGACTGTAAAGCAATCCAGAGATTTGCAAAAGCAGAAAATTGCTACCACCCCTCAGCCGGAGAGACAAAAGGAGGAATTGGTGTTACTGGAGCCCAGAGGCCAGAGCCACCGGGGAAGTCAGAACCATAGCGTGCCTGACTAGGTGGAGCTGAAGATGCAGCTGTGCTAGCTATGCAACTGGAGACACAGAGAGAGGGAGACACATCCTGGCTCCTCACTTTCTCCCTCCAGTTTCCTGCTGGTACCTCCCATTGCTGGAACCCAGGAAGAAACTAGCTGATCTAGGAGCCCTGGAAATGGAGCCTGTAGGAGTGGGCGCCTCTGTCATACAGAGATGCTCAGGGGAACGACATGGAATGGAATTAATGGCACAGGCTGAGGATTGGCCCAGAAAACAAGACAGACTAACTTGGAGAAATTGTTAGACAGCTGATAACTTTATGGGCCAGAGAAGTGTATGTCGGGGGGGAAAATAACACAGTTATAGCATAGCAGGCACTGGGATAAAACAGACCTGAGTTCAAATGGGAGATTTCCCTGTTTATGGCCATATAACCTTGGATGAGTCATTTAATTTATCTGAACCTCAGTTTCCTCTTCTTAGCCTGTGTTGTAAAGTTGATATGAGATCACATATGTAATGTGCTTACCATATTACCTTGTACCTAATAACTGATCGGTAGAAGGCAACTCTTTTAATGACAAGATGGAGACCAATAGCCATTTGTCTTAGTCTGGTTCTTCCAAAAACAAAGATTTGAATAGAGTAGTTTATGTGGAAGATGATCCCACTGCAGGGAGTGGGAAACTGAGACAGAGGGCAGGAAGCCAACAAAGTGTTCATTAATGAGAAGTTACCACTGTGGGCAGCAAGGGTTAATCACACAGAGGACTCTCTCAGAAATGGTGCATAATACTTTAGAATTGTAAAGTATTTTAAAGGGGTGAGGAAGCTAGAGTTTTACCCACCAATTCCCATTGCCATTGAAGAGCACTCCTGGCACTTTTGGCCTGCCCTTCATGAGGGCTGAACCCACTATCTCAGCCAGAGAATACCCGTGGGCAGTGAGATGCAGGAACCAGGTGTGTACAGGTGCCATCTACAGGAGACTCCAGGGTAGACTGAGGAATATGGATCAATTATTGGCAGTATCTGCTGCTGATGAATAGCTGAAAAAGATCTGAGAATCATAATGGGCCACAATCCAGCCTTAAATCAGCACATTTGTACTTCCATGTTTCCCTAGACCAGTGATTTTCAAACTTTTCTGACCAATATCCACAGGTAGAAATATATTCTTATATTGTGACCCAATACACATAAGTGAATGTTTGTACATGTACACATATATACTGAAACAAAAGTTTTATAAAATAATACTTATTCTTTCTAAGTAGCATGCAGTCTAATATTTTTCTGTTCGATTAGATTTTTTTTTAAACAAAGACTGCAATTCCCCAAATCAATTTCAAGATCCTCTAAAGATCTTGCATTATCCTAGCTTCTCCAGCTGTGGACTGCTGCAGTGAAAAGTTAAGGAGCTTGAGCCAGAATGTAAATAAACTATGTCACTATGCCCTAAAGTCATTAAGCACTAATTTCAGCTGACTTGTTTTTCATAGCAAGACATTCTCTTAAAGGAAGCAGTGTGTTCATTGATATTTTGGTACTAGGTCCTTATCTAGCCAGAAACTGGTAAAAAACAGTTCATGGACCCACACTTTGAGTAGCACTGCCCTAGACTACACTTGAATGGGATTTTAAAAATGGGCTTCCAAGAGTAAAAAAAAATATTTTTTAACACTTGCTTTTCTTTGTTGTCAAAAGATCCCTAGACTTCCACAAGACTTATTCAGTATTTCTTGGGGTCTCACTGGGATTTCTCTGATGAAGTCACCAAACCACAGTTACAGAAGGTCCCCACCTTCTCCTCAAGAGTGAAGACCAGTGCCTTCCTCTCTACTCACCCCTGCAAGAAGGACCACTTGGC
Organism: Daubentonia madagascariensis; assembly: GCA_023783475.1. Lineage (NCBI taxonomy): Eukaryota > Metazoa > Chordata > Mammalia > Primates > Daubentoniidae > Daubentonia > Daubentonia madagascariensis. Next base: position 92,642,226 of record JAKFHU010001798.1, on the reverse strand, counting down.
CCATACTCCCATGCCTCCTGCCTCTCTGCTCCTGCTGCCACCAGGGTATTCGGAAATGAGGTTCAGATGCCACTTCTTTGGACTAAGAAGAGAAGGGAAACTGGGTGCCACACTGCCACACTGCAACCGTGGGCCCCCTTCCTAGGTTGCAGAGGAGTTCTGTGAAGCTGCTGTCTTCTAGGGCAACAGTCCTCAAACTGGAGTACCCTAGTATTGCTCAACCCGGGGAGATTTCCCCCCACCCCCAGGGGACATTTGGCACTGTCTGGAGACATTTTTGGTTGTCACAACTTGGATGGAGGGATGCTACTGCCTTCTAGTAAATAGAGGCCAGGGATGTTGCTAAATATCCTTCACAGGCCAGCCCTCACAACAAAGAAATATCTCACCCTAACATCAATAGTGCCAAGGTTGAGAAAACCTGCCCTAGGGGTGCATGTAGGCTTCCCAGGGGTAAGTGGGTACCCCTCATTTGGGTGAGTGGGCATCAATCATTTTAAGCTGATTGGTTATATATCTTCAATTTCCACTTGTACTCTTTCCTAAATTTGGTCTGCCACAGTCTGCCAGCTCTCCTTTCCTACCTCCTTTTCACAGTGATCCTTCCAAATCCCAAATATATATCCTGGGTATAAAAAACTTCCAGGGTAAGCAGGTCATGGTGGCACATGCCTGTAGTCCCAGCTACTCAGGAGGCTGAGGCAGGAGGATCGCTTGAGCCCAGGAGTTCGAGGCTGCAGTGAGCTATGATTGCACCCTTGTACTCCACCCTGGGCGACATAGTGAGACCCCGTCTCCAAAACAAAACAAAACAAAACAACTTCCGAGGCACCCAACAAGGGACAATTTGAGAATGTGTGGCTCTCTCCTGTGAGAAGGAACTGGGAGGCAGTTCCCTGAGAGCAAAGCCAAAGAGCGTCATAAAAATATTGAAAAGGGCAGTGCCTTGTTTCTTTGGAGAGAGCAGGTATCAACAAGAAGGGAGACGGGAAGTCTGCTGAGGTGCTGGCAATGTTCTCTATCTTGATCTTGGCGGTGATAACACAGATGTATAAATACATGAAAGTTCACTGAACCTTACACTTAAGATTTGTGCAATTTATGTAAGTTACATTTCAATTTTTTTAAAAGTATGAGGATTTTTCAAAATTCTTTTGGGGATAATCAAGCAAAAATGTGTGAAGACCACTGCTTTAGGGGACTGAGAGGACTAAGTCTCGTTTCCCTGCAGTCGTGGTCAAAGTACAAGTGTCTCCAGTCCTCTGTCCTCCGGGCTGCTTCTTCTCAACATGTTTCACTTTCCTCCCAGTCCTTCCACCAGACCCCCGGAAATCAGACTCTGTGCTGTAGACTGAATGTTTGTGTTCCCCTAAAACTTAATCCCCAAGATGATAGAATTAGGAGGTGAGGCTGTTGGGAGGTGATTAGATCATGAGGGTGGAGCCCTCATGAATGGGACTGGTGCCCTTACAGAACAGACCCCAGAGAGCTCCCTTGCCCCTTCCACCACCTGAGGGCAAAGGGAGAAGACGGCTGTCACCGGCCTTAACTAAAATCTGCCTCAACGAAAAGCTGCCTCCTCGCCTTGCTCCCCCAGGACACCATCCATTCAGACTGCACAAGCCTCGGTCGGGGTCAGGAGGTGAGGTCCATGTCTTTGCTCCCCTGATACTAAGTCAGGAAGCTCTGTCCACTGAGAATCCTAGCATTCGCTCATACTACCTCTGCTGCTGGTCGCTCTCATTTAATGACTGCTTGGCCAGTGCCCTTCATCAATGAGAATTTTTGTAATGAATTGTATAATGCTGAAGGCAGGGCTTTTAGCGTACCCATCACCAGAATAGTGTACACTGTACCCAATAAGTAGATTTTGATCCTTTACCGCCTTCTACCCTCCCCGCTTCTTAGTTTTCAATGTTCATTATACCTCTCTAAGACCATATATACCCCTCGTTTAGCTCCCGCTTATAAGTGAGGACATGTGGTGTTTGTTTTTCCATCCCTGTCATACCTCACTTAGGATAAAGGTCTCCAGTTCCATCCAAGTTGTTGCAAAAGACATTGTTTCATTCCTTTTTATGGCTGAGTAGCACTCCATGGTGTGCGTGTGTGTGTGTGTGTGTGTCTTGTCTCTCTCTCACACACACACACACACACACACACCCCACATTTCCTTTATTCACTCATCAGTTGATGGACACTTAGGTTGATTCCATATCTTTGCAATTGTGAATTGTGCTGCAATAAACATTAGAGTGCAGGTGTCTTTTTTATCAAATGACTTCTTTTCCTTTGGGTAGATTCCCAGCAGAGGGATTGCTGGATTGAATTGTAGGGCTACTTTTAGTTCTATCAATGAGAATCTTAATACCTGGTGTACACATGGCCTTCTCTACTCTGATCTCTGTTATTCTATTGGTTAAAGTTATACTTGAAGAATAGAAATTTTAATTTTCATTAAGTCCAATGTATCTGTTTTTTTTCTTTTATGATTGGTGCTTTTTGTAGCCTATGCAATTTTTGCTTACTCCCAGTTTTCAAAGATTTTCTCCTATATTTTTGTGATGGTTAATTTTAGGTATCAACTTGACTGGGTTAAGCATTATTTCTGCGTAAGACTGTGATGGTGTTTCTGGAAGAGATTGGTATTTGAATCAGTGCACCAAGTCAGGGAGGTCAGCCTCACCCAATGTGAGGATGGGCAGGCACTGCACTATCCAATTGGCTGAGGGCCAAGATAGAACAAACAGGCAGAGGAAAGGCAATTTTGCTCTCTCTTCTGGAGCTGGGACATCCATCTTCTCCTGTCCTTGGACATCATAACTCCAGGTTCTCTGGCTTCAGACTCCAGGACTTGCTCCATCAGCCTCCAGGTTCTCAGGCCATTGGCCTCAGATTGAGAGTTATACCGTTGGCTCCCTGGGTTCTTCGGCCTTTGGATTGGTTCTGGGCCAACTGTTTCCCTGGTTCTCCAGCTTCCAGATGGTCTAACATGGACTTCTCAGCCTCCATAATTGTGTGAGCCAATTCTCATAATAGATTCCCTCTTGTATATTTATCTATATTTATATCTATATCTATATCTATCTATCCTATTGGTTCTGTTTCTTTGGAGAACCCTGACGAATACAATCTTCTTCAAGACATGTTATAGTTTTCACTTTACCATTTAGGTCCAGGATCTATTTTGAGTTAATTTTTATGTATCATGTGAGTTAAGGATCAAGTCAAGGTTCATTTTTTTCCATATAAATGTACGGGTGTCCCAGCACCATTTGTTGAAAATAACTTGGTGCCTTTGTCAAAAATTAATTTCTCATATATATATATACACACATATATGGAGCAAAATACAAAATAAGGAGCCCAGAAATATATATATATTCCTATATAGCTGTTCATATGACAATTCCACACTGCCTCAATGACTGTAGATTTATAATAAATCTTGTAATCAGGCAGCATAAACCCTTCAATTTTGTTATTCTTTTTCAAAATTATTTTGGCTATTCAACATCCTTTGTTATTTCCATATAAATTTTAGAATCAGCTTGTCAGTTTCTATAAAATGCTTGCTGATATTTTGTTTCAGATTGTGTTGAATCTGTAGATCAATTTAGAGGGAACTGACATCTGAACAACAGTGAATCTTCCAATCCATGGACATGATGTATCTCTCCATTTATTTGGTCTTATTTACTTTCTCTCTCCATTTATCTAGGTCTTACTTACTTTCTCTCAGCAATGTTTTGTAGTTTTCAGTGTACAGGTCTTACTCATCTTTTGTTAAATTTATCCCTAAGTATTTTTATGTACTTTTGATACTATTTTAAATGGCATTTTAGAAACTCATGCTACAATTAATTTTTGCCAGTATACAGAAATTAAATTAATTTTGAACATTGATCTTGTACCCTACAACTTTGCTAAACTTCTTATTTTGATAGTTTTTTTGTAGAATCATTAGGATTTTCTATGTCCACAAACATGTCATCTGCCAATAAAGAGTTTTACTTCTGCCTTTCTGATCCATATGCCTTTTTCTTTTTCTTGCTGTATTACAATGGCTAGGACCTCCAGGACAATGTTGAATACAAGTATTCAGAGTGTTTATCCTTCCTTGTTCCTGATCTTCCTGGGGAAAGCATTCCATCTTTTACTATTGTGGTAGTTTTTAAGTATATCCATAATTTCTTTGATACTTCTCCCTTCAAAGAGTAGAGACTAATTTCCCTCCTCTTGGATGTGGGCTATAGTTAGTGACTTGCTTCTAATGGGTAGACTCTGGTGGAAGTAATGGCATGTGACTTCCAAAGACTAGATCATAAAAGGCATTGTGGCTTACTCTTTGCTTTCTTTTTCTTTTGGATCATTTGCTCTGAAGGAAGCCATGTGCCAAGCTGTGAGGACACTCAAGAAACCTTATGAAGAGATCCACATGGTGAGAACTGGAGGTTTCCTACAAATAGCAATTAAGGATCTGACGCCTTCTGCCAACAGCTATGTGAATGAGCAATCTTGGAAGTAAATTCTCCAGCCCCACTCAAGCCTTCAGATGACTATAGCCCCAGCTGACATTTTGACTGCAACCTCCTGAGAAAACTTCAGCCAGACCCACCCAGGTAAGTGGCTCTCAAATCTCTAATCCCCAGAAATTATGAGATGATAAGTGTTTATTGTTAAGTTGGCAAATTTTGGGATATTTTGTTATGCAGCAATAGATAACCAATGCAGCCCTCAAGTATCGTGTTTCCTATTGAAGCCCTTTATCATATTGAGGATATTCCCTTCTATTACTTGTTTGCTGAGAATATTTATCATTAATGGATGTTGAATTTTGTCAAGCACCCTTTCTACATATATTGAGATGATCATATGATAATTCACCATATGTGTTCTGGTTGTATGGTGAATTATATTTATTGATTTTCAATGTTAAACCAACCTTTCCTTCCTGGGGTAAACTTTACCTCATCATTGTGATATAACTATACAAAGAAATATTATTGAGTAGTAAAAGGGGAGGAACGATTGATACACGCAACCACATGGACAAATCTCAAAAACAGTCTGGTTCCATTTATATTAAGTTCTTGAAATGACAAATTAATCTAGTAACAAAAAGTAGATTATTGCTTGACTGGGGCTAGAAAGTAGGTAGGGATTGACAGCAAAAGGCAGAAGAAAATGGTGATAGAAATGTTCTCTATCTTGATTATGGAAATAGTTACACAAATGTATAACTCATTGATTAGTACCCTTAAAACAGGTGCACTTAAATGTATGTGAATTATACTTCAAGAGAAAGTATCATGTTTTAAACGTTTATACTTGAACTTTATGAAGCTAAATAGATTAAGAATGTATTTTCTAGTCATGCCTATTGAAATAAAAATGCTAAAACAATAGGCCTAGTATATCCTAAAATATGGTTATCTATGTTTCAATTAAAGCTATCAATTTGGTTAATGACCACAGTAAGGGGGGGAACCACTGGCCTTGTTAATGGATTTAATCTATTCCCAAGTTTAAACAATTTTTAAGTAAAGGCTTCTGCCATGCACAGAATCATTACTGTACAAAAGTGTACTCACTGAGCCTGCTTTCCTGGGGTGAAATTCAAATACACTTGAGAAATCCAAACTCAAGTCAATTTTCCAAGGAAGAAACCACTACTTAAATGATCCTAGTCTCAAAATGGAGGGTTAAACAGAAACATAATCTATAACTTTTCTGATGTTTTTTTCTCTGTGCTGACAGCATTTCTCCTTTAGCCATGATAATCTTGAAATCGGTCTCACTCTGAGCTAGGACTCTTCATCGTGGAACACATAGAAATGGTACAACTGCCAACAGTTGTTTCTAAATAAACCAGCCGTAAAAGAGAAGCTATTGATAAGAGAAGCAATTAACATTATCAATTGTAAATTACTACCAGTAAAAACAGTGGTTTATTAATTATTACCATGCCCAAAGCTGACCGTCCTCTCTCTTACCTTTGCATTTGCAGAGAATAAAAAGACTTAAGGAAATGAGAATCCACCTCTAAATTGGTTATTGCACTGGTCATGCTGTCACCTTTGCCACCCTCAGGTTGGAATTCCAGAATGGTTGCTGTCCCCAGGTCAGCCCCTTCTGGACCCCTCAGCTTGTCACTCTAGCAACTGGAGCAAAAGAAAAAGAAAAACGCTGTATTAGTCAGGGTTATTCATAAAAATAGAACTAAGAGGAGATAGATAGATTGATTGATAGATAGGAGATGTATTATGGGAATTGGCTTGGGCAATTCTGGAGGCCAAGAATTCCCATGATCGGTTGTCTGCAACCTGGAGACACAGAAAAGCCAGTGATGAAATCCAGTCCAAGTCTGAAGGCCTGAGAACCAGGAGCTCCAATGTCTGAGGGCAGGAGAAGATGAATGTCCCAGCTCAATGAGAGAGAGCAAATTCATCTTTTCTCTGCTTTTTTGTTCTATTTGGCCCTCAATGGATTGAATGATGCCCACTCACATTGTCAAGGGCAGATCTTTTTTACTCAGTCTACTGATTCAAATACCAATCTCTTCTGGAAACATCCACTCGGACCCAGAAATAATGTTCTACCAGCTAAATGGGCATCCCTTAGCCTAGTTAAGTTGACATATAAAATTAACCATCACAAGGGCTAAGGTGTCAGTCACATTCAACTTTCCCCTTTTTCTACTCTTTTATTTGGGGGGTAGAATCTGAGAATTCCACTGTCTGCAACCCTCTTCTACTAGTGGAGGAAGCTGAGGACTAATTCTGCCAGTGTGGTAGAGGATGCCTTTCACAGGAAACCCTGAAGAGCCCTGAGAGGGAGGAAGCATCCCAGGTGAGTGCAGGACAGCTAAGGTCAGCAAGTCCAAGGGGAGGTGGAAGCCAATAGCAAGAACCAGGGGACCATAACTGGAAAGACAGATGACAACAAGTATAGGTGAGGATATGGAAAAATTGGAGACCTCATATACTGCTGGTGGGAAAGTAAAATAGTTCATCTGCTTTGGAAAACATTCTGACAGTTTCTCAAAAAGTTAAACATACAGTTATCATGTGACTCAGCAATTCCACTCCTAGGCATACACCCAAGAGAAATGAAAACATATGTCCACACAAAAACATGTACACAAATGTCGCAGCGGCATTATTTAAAGTCGCCAAAAAGTGGAAACAACCCAAATGTCCATCAACTGATGAATGGACAAAAAAATATGATATGCCTATACAATGGAATACTTAGTCCTAAAAAGAAACACTGTACCAATTAACTCTACAACATAGATGAATCTTGAAAACACTAGGCTACATGAAAGAGCATTCACAAAGAACTGCACATTGTATGATCCCGTTTCTATGAAATGTCCAGGATAGGCAAATCTATGGAGACAGAAAGTAGATTAGTGATTGCCTAGAGCTGGGGGTTGGGGAGGGATGGAGAGATTGGGGGTTAATGGATAAGGAGTGCAGTGTTTCTTTTGGGAGTAATGAATCTATTCTAGGACTGATTGTGACTCTGGTTGCACAACTCTGCAACTATACTAAAAGCCATTGAACTGTACACTTTAAATGGGTGAATTGTATGGTAGGTGAATTAGATTTCAATAAAGCCATTACAAAAACAAACAAAAGAACCAGGGGACCAGGCCAGGAATGGAGAACCCAGAAGTTGGCCAGAAGGCAGAGGTTGGGAGATGCGGGGGGAGAGAGAGAGACAGAGGGAGAGGGAGGGAGAGAGCAGGCAGGCAGGTGGCCTGGGGCAGTCCCCAGGTTAGGTGTTATGTGCTGCTGCTGTTGCTGGGTCTGCATTTGCTGCAAAGTGAGGCGCTGATAGGACCAGGGATGGGGTAGACACCTACTGTGCAGAGATGCTGTTTTCATAGTTGCTGGTATTAAAGAATTCCGAAAAGCCTGCTTCATTGTTCAGGACTTTGCAGGGGCAGGAGGTGGGCATTGTGTTGATTTGTTTATTTAGATCTTCGGAGTCAGGAGATTGAGTTACTCATACTCAGTTCAAGACCCTTTATAGTCTCTGATCACATTTAATGCCTTTTTTTTGTATATTCCTTTATTTAGTCATTTTTACTCCCATATCCCACCCTAGCAACCATTCTAATGGGCATAATGAATAGTTTGGGTTTACGTGTGCACACTTGCCTATTGTGTGTTACCATCTCGTGTGCATATATACGTGTATCTTACATTTAGAAAGTATTAATAGTATTGTGTTAGATATCTCATCTTGTTTCTTCTTTTTTCACTCTGCCTTTTGTTTTTAAGACCCATCGTGATGTTCAGTGCACATCTAATTCTTTGCTTCTAGCTGCTCACTGGTATGTGTGTCTACTACGTGTTACCTAGCCACAATCCCTGTGATTGACATACAGGTTGCCTTCCTCTCCCTGTTACTCCAAATAATATGTGGCATCCACAAGAATGTGCCTCACAGGTCTCCAACCACAAGAAGTATAATTGACCAAAGGCCCAGCTCTGTGCTCTGAAAGCCACCTCTGGGTTTCACCTGAGGCCACGCTTCTCACGGGCTGCTCCTTGCTGGTTAGTGCAGCAGGGACACCAAGGCAGGCCTGCCCATTCCTGGGAGACACAGGATTGCTGTCATGGATTATTTTGGCTTGATGACTTCCTAGTGGATTCAAAGAACTTTCCTCAGCTTCCACCAACCTTCCTTCCCTCTCTCCTTCACTCGGAGTCAGACTTTCATTGTGATATGGGTTCTCCCATCCTCCCCATTTTGTCTCACAGGTATTCCCCCTAATAAAATCTTTCTACATTCAATTGATTCAATCCACATCTTGGCATCTATTTCTTAGAAGACCCATGCTGACTCATAATGCTATACCAAACATCCTTGTACGTATACCCTAATCAAGTTGTGTAAAGATTTCTTGGGGATGTACACTGAGGAGGGAAATTGCTGGGCCACAGGGTAGGGTCAGGTCGCAGCAGGTCGTTGCCCCTGGAGTGGCTGCTCCCATCTGAATTCTCTCCAGCAGTTCATAGGGTTCCTGCATCTTTGCATCTCTGCCTATTCATGGCATTATTCAGCTAATTCATGCCCACCCAAGAGCACACAGTGGTGTCTCTTTGTTGTTTTAAATTCCTTTTCTCTGATAACTAAAATTATCGATCATTTCTTATGCTTATTAGTCTTTAGGGATTCCTTTTCTGTCAATTGCCTGTTACACACTTGGTCCATTTTTATGTTTGTTTTGCTTTCTTTTTCTTTTTGGTTTTAGGAATTCCTTCTTTATTCTAGATATTGAACCCTTGTTGGTTTTAGACATTGCAGACATCTACCATTTACCATCTAGTAGCTTTGCCCATCGTGTATGTGATTGAACAGAAATCCTTAATTTTACATAATCAAGCGCATCATTGCAGCAGGGGTGGGGTGTTGTTTGTGCATCACATCATGGTCAAGAGCTTGAACCACAGCCAGGCACACCCACGCTTCATCCCTGGCTCACCAGGAATGGACGTGTTACCTAGTTAAATTACCTCTCTATTTTTTTTCACTTTCACTTTCCCCACCCCTAATTATTAGAATGACCTGAGCAAATGTTATCGAAACAAACACTATAAATAATACCAAGTCCTTCAAAGATGACTAAACCCAATGTTATTTCTTGGCACAGGTGATCTTCATGGCATAGGATGAAGTAATCTTCAATCCTTGTAAAGCTTCACTGGCGGCTCCAGCCTCCCTGTCATTTTCAAATTCAACGAGAGCAATGCCATGTCTCCCAGGTACCAAACATACTTTCTTAAAACCAGGGAACTGATTAAACAGCATGAATAACGTGATCTCATTAGTCTCTGCTGATAAGTTAATACAGAATAAAATATTGTTTGGAGCATAATCGGGAACCTGAAGATTTGGCGTTGGATTTCCTCGGGTACTAACTGAATTTGGTGTTCCCTGACCAGGCTTTTTTTTTTTTTTTTTTTTGAGACAGGGTCTGGCTCTGTCCCCCAGGCTGGAGTGCCGTGGCACAATCACAGCTCCCTGCAGCCTCCTGGGCTCGAGTGATCCTCCCGCCTCAGCCTCCCAAGGTGCTGGGCTTACAGGTGTGAGCCACCGCACCCGGCTTGAACAGGCGTTTTGTCTGTGGTTGTTGTAGTCTGTTCCACAGTTTCGCTTTCTTCTTTTTCTTTTCCTTTTCTTTGTCGGCAAAAAGTGCCACACATTTTTATTATATCAGAATCTGTTTTTCATATTGGATTGCATTGGCTTACCAGAAAATGGAAATCCTTATAACCGTCTCAAGGCATTCGTGGCTGAGCCTAGTTTTTTAAATACAAGAAAGGCTTGCCCCTTCGTCTCTATGGTCTTTAAAGGCACTATATCTGCCCTGTGGCCAAATTGAGAAAACAGGGCATATGGCAATCTCTTCCATCCTTCTTTATTAACTCTGTCACCCATACTGTGGATGTAAATTGTATGGTTTGGTCTGATATCAATGTTTTGGGTTCAATCCTTCAAATAGCCGCAGGCCTATACCATCTCCAGTAAGTACCTGGTAAGTTTCCTCTCTTTCAAATTTTCCTCTCAAAAACAGGGGTAATGTAAGAGAATCCTACTCATCTGAAGCAATTGAGATAGGTAGTTGGTTGATAAATTAAAAATAGAGAATCGTTAAATACCATACATATGTTAAACATTTTCTTTTAACTTAAAACATACAAGTATGCACTTACTTACACATCTTTATGTAGGGCATAGGCCTTTTCTTTGAGCATGATCTGCTAATTGTACTTTCCGTCTTTATCTTACCTAATCCAGATTCATAATGCGCTGGCCACCATTTTCAGGTTGGGATTCTTTAAAGTGTAGCAAGAATTTATGTCGCCTAGATTTTTATAATTTTTTCTGCCTTTTTATAGTTGTTCTGATTCATATTTAATTGAACAGAAAATTTGTTTATTATATCTTTTGAAAGCATTCCACTTAATTTTCTTAGGAACAACTCTTCACACTCATGTTTAATCAGTTTATGTACTCTTTAATTAAGTTGTACAATTATAACAAGTACAATAGGCACAAATAGGTTTAGGAACAAACAAAATTTCTTTTCGTAAGCATGTGACTCAACATGTGTTATGTTGAGCAGAAGCACACAGGCAAACCAGAGTCCTTGGCTGCAAATGGTCCATGTGCCCTTGGGATTGGTCATTGTGGAGGAAATGGAGAGCCTTGGAAAATCTCATGAAATGTTCACGTGGGGCCTGCTAAGCGCTTCCATTATTAACCTCTTGGTTGGTTGTGCTGAACTCTTAGTAAGTGGTCAGTAATTGCTAGTCATTATTAATAGTAGACCAGTGGTTCTCAACCCTGGGCGATCTGTTCCTTCCTCACCATACTCCAGGGACATTTGGCAATGTCTGGAGATGGTTTTGGTGGTCACAATTGGAGAGATGGAACTAGTATCTAGTGGGTAGAGGACAGATATCTTAAACGTCCTCCAATGCTCAGGACAGTCTCCACGACAAAATGTCAATTGTGCCCAGGTGGAAAACCTTGCACTAGACTCCATGCTTCAGGAGAACAGGAGCCATATATGTGCTTATTCACAATTGCGTCTCTAGCACCTAACATATCTCATGGTTCATAGTAAATCCTCAATAAATCTGTGTTGATGCATGCATGCAAACTGACTAAGTGAAAGGGCTTTGAGACATGTGAGGCCCATCCTCAGAGTTAGGCCTGAGCCTTCAAAGGGATGCAAATTGACCCCTCCCCTGGAAAGTTAATCCAGACCACTTTATGCCTGAGCCTGACTCATGTCAATTATAGTGGGCCAATTGCAATTGGTTTGATCCTGATCTGCTTGTACGGTTTATGCCTGTCATATTTACCCACTCAGAACTTTTTTTCATTCTTTTGGTGATTGAATTCCAGCTCAATCCCTGAACTTTGCTCCCACTCCACAATTCAGCTTTAGCCTACCACTCGGCACAGCCCAGCCCTCCACCCATCCTCGAGTGTTCAGTGCCTCCCTCTCCTGCCTGGCACCTGAGAGCTTGCTTCAGCTCTGCCCCGGCGCTGAGATTAGGCAAGTAAGGGCGAAAGCTGGTTACAGAGAGGCCCCAAGTGAAGAGGACAAAACAGGCCTGGTCGGGAAGCAGAGCTGGCTTCTCCCCCTTGTTCTACTGCTCATCAGCAACATCTAGGGTAAAACCCCATGTTTACCTTTTCGTAACCTCAGTTTTCTCATCCATAAAATGGAAACAACAAAACTTTTCAACTTATTTCACAAAGTGGTTTGTGATAAAATGATACATAAAGGTGATTTTCAGAAAGGTTTACAACCAACCTAAAATAAATATCAAAGAAAGCAACTTTGTGTATGTGTGTGTGTGTGTGTGTGTATGTGTATATATATATATATATATAGTACTTTACATGGGTTAAGTACTACGTTCCTGGGAAACTGGGCCAGGGCACAGCCCTATGCTCTTTTCACCATGATATTCTGCTACTAAGCAGGTCCTTTGAAGACACATCAAAATGATTTAGATAAAATAATACTGAATAATCACATTATAAGGGGGTTTGGTGTAAAGGGAAGCTGTACAGCATATGCCCGAAGGATGGTTTAATAATTATGTTCCAGAATGTAAAATTGGGAAATAGTCAAACTAGGTAGCATTTTGTCTTTTTCTTGCTTTGAAACATTTTAGTTGGAGAGGGTTTGCATGTGGCCCTGAAATTTCTCTGCTCATTCAAGTTTTGGCTCCTGTTTCTGTGACATGAATCTACAGAACAGCAAATGCCATAACTTTGAATTCACATATGACTGTTGCCTGTGTCACTCTGTGGGACTCAGCCAGGCCTAGTGATACTTGCAGATGGATGGAAGGCGAGGAGGCACTAGGACTTGGAAGTATCTCTGTCCCTAGGAGTAAAACACAAGGGAGGAAAAGGAACTAAGCTGCCACAGTTAATTCTGGTTTCATGCACAGCACAGGGCAAGTGCAACCACAGAAGGTCCAAGCAAGCCATTGAGGAGGGAAAGAGGGTTCCAGCAGGTGTGTGAAACACAGGACTGGGACATTCAAGGTGGATCACCCTTAGCAGTCCAGGACACCAACCAGGAGTCTGTGAGCAGTGGAGGTATTTGTGAGTCTGGTCCCTGGGAGCTGGACTGGCAAGGCAGAGGGAGGCTTCTGTCCTAAGAGGAGATGGGGACACCGGCCAGGTTATTGGGAATAGGCTCAAGACAGAGGTCCAGATGCAAGAAATGGGATATGTGGAAGAAGACTGAGAATTCAGGAACAAAGTAGGTGCTGCTAAGGGCCTCTATGAGGGTTGGCTGCAGCTGAGCTGGAGTGGAAAGACTGTTCTGTGGAGAGAGGAAAATGAAGAAACCAGATTCCAGACTGGACAAAAGAGACAGTGAAACTAACAATTGTCAGTAGGCTGTGGGATCCTTGATTGTTTCTGTTGCCCCAGCATGAGCACAGTACCAGGCATCCTGGAGTCTCTGGGCTCCAGAACATTCCTCTTCCAGGTGCCTCCCCTGGAGTAACCTCACAGGTGGTACCACAGAGCTATTATTAGAGAGGTAAAGGGAATTTTTGGAAACTCTCTGGGTAGAGATTTTAAATGTTTATAGTATTCTCCACAACTGATCTTTAATCAACTTCTTTTGCTTCCTGGTGCCACCTTGCACCTGTCACTAACCCACAGAGGTCTTTCCATGCCGCCAGCCCTGACCTCCTAAACCTATGAGCAGTCCCCTTGAGCACAGCCTTTAAGAAGCCTCTAAGTGGGAGGGAGGATGGGAAGAAAGGAGCATGGGAGGAAAAGGGACCGGCTCTAAGAGAGGTCTAAATTGGAAGGACACTGAGGTGTTGCGGAGAGAGAATACAGGTGGCTGTCCAAACCATTTTGTCCTAGGATTGAGTCACGATTGTGTATAAATCTTTTCAATGCTGACCTACAAAGGAATGAATAAGTGAATGAATGGCTAATGAACAAATCAGTGAAGGAATCCAAGAATCAATGGACTGATGAATGAATTGATGATGAGGATAGGAAAATGGCAGTGTGCAACACCATCATACAGGTATGTGTATGAGTGTATATGTACACATGCATGTGCGTGTGTCTATATGAGGGAGGAAAAGTTCAAAGGGTTGATGGGTATAATAGGTACACAGAGGGCTATTCTGGATCTTAGAGAGGGATTGGTGACAAATGAAAAAAGAGTCACAAGCCCCAAAGTGCCTCAGAAGGCCTCACCCCAAGAATTGCGACAGACGTGTGTAGCAGCTGCACCCTCACAGCTGACAGCTGTCATGTTCAACTCTCCCTTCCCCTGTGCAACCACGGGGTATGGTGTGAAGAGGGGCCCAAGCCAAAGGACATTCCACTCAACCAGTCCTTCCTCTGACAGTCCCAATGTTTATTCCCTGACACTACAAAAGAGTCACTCACAGAGTGTATAACTAATGCATTAATGCAAATGAAATCCTGTGCCTCTGAAAGACCAGGGACCCAGTATTGGCTGAAAATAATATTTTATATAAGCACTGTACAGTGTAGTGGCAAAACTGTGGCTATACAGAGTGGGATGACCTCCAACTTGATTTTATCTAGCCAGTCTATGGGGGGAAAATGTTGCCTAATGGCCTGTGACCCACCTCTTCTGAGTGGATATCAAGTTCTCACCTGATAGAAGGAGGGAGTGCCAGGAACACCGGGGAGCTTTGTCAAACTTCACCTGCTCCAGGCATCCCAGCCCTTATTCTCACATTCCCTGCCTAAGACATGAGCTATTAGAGGGCAAGGAACTAGACCTGAGGTTGTTTGCAGCATCACTAACACCCAACGCAATGCCTGCCACATAGTACGGGCTTAATATGTATTTCTTTGATAAATGAATGAATTTAGATATTATTATAGCCATAGAATGTGGGGCTTGAATGGTCCTAGAGCTCAACCAATTGTCTTCTTATTTAATAGTAGAAATTAGGCCCAGAGTGGTGAAGTGACTTGTCCGATATCACACATCTAATGGCTCAAAATGGCTACTAAAATTGCAGGAGAATTCAGAGTGGTAAGCGTAAAATTATAAATTAATCAGTAAACATAATTGTTCTCTGCAAAGGGCAAAGCACTAGTTTTAGAAAATTGGTCAGACAATATGAATGAAAGGGAAAAAAAAAAACACGTGATAGAATCACACTGTCAAACATGGGGGTATGGGCTGTGGATCTGTCCCAGTGGGTTCCTGCTATCCCCGTTCTAAAAAGCCCTACTGCCAACTAAGCCTTGTCTTACAACCCCAAGCTTATAAAGCACAGTAGATGGTTTATCAGAGAGTTATCATCTCCTTACCAGGAGAAAGGAACCAACATTAAATGCCAGCTCAGTGCCAGGTGCATCAAAGAAAATTCTGAGAGAGACACGCATTGATCTGGAAGGATTTAGGTATGATTCCATTTTAAGATAAATGATACCAATTATGAAGACCCTCAGGACCATCAGAACATCTTTTCACAAAGCAGCAGGGAAGTGTCATGGACATGGCTACAAATTTCAGGGAAAATACTTATTTCTATTGTCAAGATCCAGGAAGTAAATCAACATTGAAACAGTTACTTCT
The DNA here is from genome assembly GCA_023783475.1 of Daubentonia madagascariensis. Classification (NCBI taxonomy): domain Eukaryota; kingdom Metazoa; phylum Chordata; class Mammalia; order Primates; family Daubentoniidae; genus Daubentonia; species Daubentonia madagascariensis. The sequence goes on along the minus strand of JAKFHU010001798.1, from coordinate 92,626,580 downwards.
TTTTCATTGGGCAAAGTCCAAAATAAAAACCACAGCCTCTACTTGCGGATTAAGTTCCTTTCAATACTTCACACTCCAAAGATATATAAGTAAATCTATTCAGCTTTCAGTTACTAGAAAGCAGGTTACTATTTTAAATGAACAAACAAATTATAAGTCTTTCCTACTAAGGATGACACTTCCATGTGGCCACTAACACACCACCTAGAGAAGAAACTGATGAGGCATAATCATCTTTTCATAATGTGCTTTGGCAATTGTGCAACTAGAAGGGAAGACTGATGTGGAAGCGTGCAACTTTATCAAGCAAATGATCCAGTCATTTTGTTACCCTTTTGATAGTAACAGCACCTTATGAAACTGGGCTCTGTGAAGCACTTAAACCATCTGTCTTCAGAGTCTATCCATCCATCCAAATGGCTTCAACCAAAATCAAGTGTTACCATATGAAATATTTTGAAAATATTTGTGTGTAATCCTGACAAAAAATGTTTAGAGCAGCATGTTCTTAGCCACTGTATTTCCAAAAATATCTCTTGCATATGCCAACAATTGAGCACACAACCCGTGTTATCCGTGCCTTCAACCATTTGCACTGTTCATCTTTGAAGCCAGCTGTTGAGGGGCATTAATCAGAAGGTTACACATGATCCAAAGAGGATCATTTGACAATGGCACACACAGTCATCAGCGGGCTGGACTGGTCTAATCACACTCAATACAACATACATTGCAGATGGAAGATAAGAGTTTTTGCAACTGTGCGTGGCCTGCGTGGTTGCACAAAGTCAGTGAGACCAGAGAGGTGCTACCATGACAGCAGGGCCATTTTTGAAACTAAGAAATGTATACTATTGCCTTGTTTGCCCTAAAATAACTAATTTATGATATCCACCAGTCAACTAAGATTTTAAAGCCTTCAAATGGCAAGACTTGCATTATACATTCTATGAGTTTATCCTAAGTTAATAAAATCATACCTTATCCCTCATATTTTCATCTAACTCTGGTGTTAATTAGTTGAAATAATAAAATTTTAAGGGAGTTTAAAAAAACTAAATAATTACTCATGCAAATTTGAAAATAAAAAGCCTCTTCGCCAGAATGATTTCTACAGAATGTTAAATGCAGCACTTAGATTAATTTGTATCTCAGTTTTTAACCACATCCTGCCTCGCAGACCTCAGACACAGGAAAGTGTGGAAGAATGCAATGTGCCTGTCTCCCCCAGAACAGGCTTACATCTCACTGTTAAGGAATTTCAGTTGTAATAAACTTTTGAAGAAACATTTTTATGGTGAGAGATTGTGATTCTAAATCATGAGACCCAACATTTTCTTCTTCAGTTGCCTATGATATAATGATAAAAGTTGGCAAACCCTCCCTTGGTTCCACTGAAAATCTATGACATTGAAGTACAGCTGTGGTTTTGGTCAAGGCCAATAAAACCAGGCAACCCTGCACTAGTTATAAGAATCAAATGTTAAATTACCAATCCTACTGCGATGAATTTATCTTAAGAAAATGAACATGGGAACAAAGAATAGTGTACAGGGATATTCATAGCAAGATTTGTTTTATGTGAAAAAATTGAGAAAAATCTTAAATGTTCAATAACAGGGCATTAGATGGATGATGGTACAGCCATTAAAAATTATAATATCAATTAAAAAGTATTTACATTAAATGTTAAATAATGGAAAAAGTTATAAAATACTAAAGATGGATAAGATAACTTACGTAGGGAAAATGCACTAAATATACTAATACACCGTCCAAAAGAATATATGGTATAATTATAGCTTATTTTAATGTTCTTCTTTGTTTTTTTCTAGAATAAATAAAGACTTGCATAACTTTATTTTTAAAAGCATGTTTTATTTAAAAAATAAAATAAAATATCAGAGGCCAAAAATGCTACTTGCCAGCTGTTTGTCATAGATATCTGCAGTCCCTCCTTCTTACGTGAAAAGTCAGGATAGGCTAATTGATGAAACAAAAAATTTTATATCTCAGTGACTGATCTGGATGAGAGGTTGCTTTTCATAAGTGCAGGGTCCAATGCAGCTGTTCCTAGTTAGGCAGGTCTCTTGAACAGTTCTTGTCTGAGCAGTAACTCAGGAACCAAGGCTTTTTCAATCTAGTGGCTTCTCTGAATCCATTGCATTAGGTCAGCTGGTGAGGGAAGACAGAATTTCAAGGATTGCACAGGAGGCTTTCTTAGACAAGTGCATAAATAACTCACAATACTCCAGCCTGATTCCACTGGGGCCAGAACTCAGTCATGTGACCATATCTAACTGTGAGGAAGACTAAGAAATATTTAGTTCTGTGTCTAGGAGGAAAAAGGAAATAACTTGGTAAACAACTAGCCAACTGCAGCCACACTAGCGTAACCAATGTGGGGAAGACTTCCACATGGTAACTCTACTTAGTACATGGGGGGTAGGAGTAAGCATCCTTCCCAGAACTAGAAAATGAGGAAATGAAACTTAATCTAGCTGAAACCAACCCAAATACATGAAATTTATCTAATTCCCACCTATTTGAATAGTGAACAGGAGAGAGTTAAATGGACATTGCAAAAAAGGGCATGCTCACCCATGCCCTGTATTTCAGGACTTACTTTTATCAACCATCCAACTCGTGATCACCTTGCCAGAATGGAATGGCCTCGTGCTATCCATGGCTGCCCCTAATAGATTGGTTGGATGCAGATGGCTGAAGAGCTGATAGCACCCAGGTTGAACTGGGGTGACTTGGGTCCCATATTCAGAAACATGATTACACCAATAGATCGGAGACTATGGCACAGTCACACATCAATGTAGTCAAACATGTTAACCCGAAACCTAATAGTGGGAGGCACCCTGTTTGAAGAAAGAGTGTATTAATAGAAAGATATGCTCTTCAGAGAATTTAGTAAAAGGAAGAGCTAAGAGTAAGAATTTGGCAGTTTATTCATCACCATTTGAGGAAAGACATTAAACCATAATTTTAGCTAATATTCATTGAACTTTATGGCTCTCAGGCTTCTAAACATGTCACATGCATTGTATCACTTAATTCTATAACAACTGTATAAAATAGGTTCTATGACAATAGATGAGGTTCATTTCAACAGATGAGGAAACCAACAGTCAGGGAGTGTAAGTGGCCTCCTTAAGTTTTCAATTTCTAAGTGTCAGAGTCAGGAGAGAACCAAGGGTGTCTGATATCAGACCATGAGGGTCAGTAAGCTCACTGCAACGTGTGGGACGTGAAAATCATGGTCATCCCAGAGGTGGGCAGGAATTATTCATTGGGTTCCACCTTGACCTGGGTGAAATAGTTCCCCAATCTTAAATTGTTGTCCTCTGGGGAAGCTTATAAAAATACAGTTCCAAAGCCCCATTTCAGCCCTTACTAAATGAATCTCTAAGAGTGGGGCCTACGGATCCACATTCTTGTAAAGCTTCTGTAGCCATTCTTGTATGCGATGATGTTTGGGAATTAATACTCCAGACTTTTCCTCCCTTGGCTCTGATATGACAGACACTTGGAAGGTTCTATTTTAAAAATTTACCTGTGTTGACAATGGAACAGACTACCCTAGATGGCGTACATAAAGTTCTGCTCACAGGAAAATTTATACTCTTCTGTGAATTAATAGATTAGCTTTCAGTTTTCTATATTAGTCTTATAGAAACTTGACCAGCATGAGTAGATTCCCCCAAACCTGTTCATCTCATTTTGTAGTTTGGATAGGGTGACCAACCCTCCTGGTTTACCCAGCATTTTCCTGGTTTTACCACTGAAAGTCCCACATTCTCAGAGATTCCTCTGATCAAGTTGGGATGGCTAATAGGGTGACCAGCCCATCCTAGTTTAACTGAAACTGTTCTATGTTTTAAACCTGAAGGTCCCATGTCCTGGCAACTCCCTGAGTCCCAAGCAAATTGGGGGAGCTTGTCACTGCCTTCCTAGGAGACTCTATCTATGCAGCCTGCTGGCCTCAGGAACATTCTCTATTTTATCTTTTACTAAAATATATCATCCCAAGACTCAGTGATATCCAGAGTTTTCAGAAAGTAAGAAGTGTGTTCCTAATGAGGCCTCATAAATATTAAAACATACAGCTTATAGGCCACTGTGGAGACATTTAGGGAAAAGAAAATGTCAGGATGTTCTCAAAAATGGAATGCTCTGGAATTTCCTTTCTTCCTTTCATAAATAGGACTGAAAAAGCAAACCAAAGGTGTGTTCCTATATAGTTCAAAATTTTGATAGGAAGGGATCCAAAGGCCACAACAGAAGTGTGATCATAGAAACTTCAAGGTCTCTGGAGCCTGCAGAAAAGACGCTGGCATCACCAGATGTTCCCAATCACAGAAGGTTCCCAGTGCCTCCCTCCTTGGCCTAATGCCTCTCTGACTTGGGGCTCAGCCTTCATTCCCCATCTCTCAGACTTATTATGCTACAAGCCAGTGACTCAAGTGAGTAAGTTTGCCTTATAGATTTCCATTTTGTTTCTGAGACCTTTTCTTTATGTAAGAATCAGTTAGTGTTGGATTGGTCATTTATATATTAACACATCTGAATATTCATAAATAGGGGCTGCTTTAGTGTTCCCAAACTGTACTTCATGACTAATTCATATGTTGACAGCAACTATGTTATTCAATTTATTTAAAGACTACAATCAATATAGCATGCTGCTCTAAAACATAGCAACCAGTCCTTTAACTGTAGTGTGCTTTAAAATTTCTTTCTAGTTATTTCTCCATCACATTGAGCCACAAATATAGGGTAATTACTAATAATCCTATCTCCATTTTGCATGTCACCACAATCAACATATTGATTGCTTTTTGATTATAATAAATGGTTGGTTAAATTGAGGGTTTGGGATTAAGAATGTTAAGCTCTGATATTTATTTAATTCAGCTGCACCAATTTAGGTTCTACATGGTAATTTCATAAGAAGCTATTGAGAATCAGAGTGGTTATTTGAATCAAGTTATAGAGAGCCCGGTTTCCCCAGGAGAATCTGGCATTTAAGTAAATTACACCAACTAGGGGTTTGATTTTGCCTCTTGGAGCATACAAAAAACCCCATCAGAGGATTGGAAAAAAAAAAAAACCCTCAAGCATTGTGCTCATTTTGATATGTGAATAGAGTGGAGAAAAACTTAGGAAATTCTTCTGTTAATTTCCTATTTTAGGATTTAAAGAAACAAGTCTCAGAGAAAGACTGAATGAAGCCTTATTTACACAAAACTTTGCCCTAGGTATAAGCAAGGGTCTTAACTGGCTGGGTAAAGACACAAACAAGAATTAGGAGGTAGCAGGAGGCAGAACAGTCACTTTGGGAGAGAATCTGAGAGGTTATCTAGATTTGTCTTACAGCCAGGAAACCCATTTCAAGGGAGTGAAAATCCACCCTCAGGAGACGACGACCATGTTTTTGCATAAACCCGGTTTTGTGATTAACAAAGATTAGCCCAGTGAGTCAGGAAACTCTCACAAACGTGGCCCAGACTGCGCTTTCATCCCGTCTCCTCTCACCCTCTCTGAATGGCCACCTCTCAGCGCCTTCCTCATTTACTCATTTAAGAAATGTAGTACATGCCCATCAATACACGAGTGGATCAATACAATGTGGTATATGTATACCATGGAGTATTACTCAGCAATAAAAAACAATGGTGAATTAACACATCTGGTATTATCCTGGTTGGAGCTAGAACCCATTCTTCGAAGTGAAGTGTCACAAGAATGGAAAAACAAGCACCACTGGTACTCACCATCAAATTGGTACTAACTGATCAACACCTACATCACACAGGGCAATAATATTCATCAGGGGATGGGCAGGCGGGAGGGGGGTGGAGGGGATGGGACAACTCTCACTGAATGGATGCGGGGAGCACAGTTTGGGGGATGACCACGATTGTAGCTCTGACACGGGCAGTACATGGGCAATATATATAGCCAAAGTGTTGTACCCCCATAATATTCTGAAATTAAAAAAAAAAAAAAAGAAATGTAGTACATTCTGGCTGTGTGTGGTGGCCCACGCCAGTAATCCCGGCATTTTGGGAGACCAAGCTGGGAGGATCACGTGAGCCTAGGAATGCGAGACCTGCCTGGGCAACATAGCAAGACCCTGTCTCTAAAAAAAAAAATTTACCAAAAAAACGAGCTGGGTGTAGTGGTGTGTGCCTGTAGTCCCACCTACTCGGGAGGCGGAGGCAGGAGGATCGCTTGAGCCCAGGAAGAGGTCGAGTGTGCGGGGAGCTATGATCATGTCGCTGCACTCCAGCCTGGGCAACAGAGTGAGACCCTGTCTCTAAAAAAAAAAGAAAGAAAGAAAGAAATGGGCTGGGCAGGGTGGCTTTCGCCTGTAATCCTAGCGCTCTGGGAGGCTGAGGCAGGAGGATCACTTGAGCCCAGGAGTTTGAGGTTGCAGTGAGCTATGATGACACCACTGCACTCTAGCCTGGGTGACAGAGCACGACTCTGTCTCAAAAAAAAAATAAAAAAGAAACGTAGTACATTCCCATGAGGCCTGTGTCTTCCCCTCCATCACCCAGGGACATGATGAAGTTACACAGAAGCATCTTTCATATTTCCTTGATTCTAAGACATAAATGTTTCTTTTTGCAATGTTTCTGAAATCATAATGCGTGGTTAAAATGTCCTGTTTCCTTTTTTCCCCCCCTAAAAGCTGTTGTTAATTGGATGGCCTCACAATTCGTACTACCTTAGAGTGGTGAAACTATGGTACTATCATTGCTCATGGGCTCATCTGAAGTTCCCTCGGAAGTACAATCAACCTGAGCCTTGACTTTTCACAGAAACCAAGCCCCTCCTATTCATAGAGCTACCGTGGGGACTAGTTTTCCCAGAAACCCTGCTGTTAGTGAATGATGTCAACACTGGACACCACTCGAGATGAAACTCCTTTGTCATCGCTTCTGCTCATGATCTGCCTTCCTACACTGTCTTGTCCTTCCTCTCTTCTGCCTCAACCCACTGCTTTTCCAGTCTCTTCTGAATCTGCCCATTGTGGTCGTGGGTAACCCTGTTTCCTGTACACAAACTTTGCTGAATTTTCAACAGCACAAAATGTTTCCTATGTCTCTTTGCCTAAACTGAAACCCAGACCTTTCAAAGGAAATTGCTTGCTCCGCAGCCCTCTGCATACGTGCTTCTCACTCTGCCACACGTGTGTCCTCCTCAGGTCAAGGGGTTATTTGACAGCAGCTTCCCTCAATAGCACCACATTCAACCTGCTGTTCTTCCACCTTTGAGTACCTCTGTGTAAGACCCAGGCTTTACTGGCCTCCTTTCCTCATCTCTCTCACTTGTGGACCTCCTCATTATGCCTCATTATTTCCTGTAAACCCTGGCTCCTCACCCACCAGCTCCCTCTTTCCCCAGCTCTCACATCACTGATGGTTGCGTCAATGCCCATATGAAAGGCCTATCTAGCACTTCAGTGTCGTTTCTTTACCTATTCAACTCCAAATACCATCACGTCCACCATCTCCAATCGCCATATCCTAGACCTCACCACCACCTAAAATGATTCCTCCTCTAAAATCTTCAAACATTTCACCAACTTGGTCATAATCTCCTATCCTTATATTTCTCTTACTCTGAAATTCCCACTGTCCATTCTTAACTGTCTTTTTCTTAATCCTCTCTGCGTTTCCTTTCCTGTCTAGTGTAGATCCCATCACAGTACCCATCACTGCTACCACTCTCTATCCAGTTTCCTCCACTGCCTCCCTCTGTGGTCCTTCCATCATACCTGCCCAGCAAATCTCCAAGCCTGGAGAACCCACCCACCTGCTTTCTGTGCCCCATACATGGTCCTATGGGCACTGATAGAAAATAAAAACTGTACAAAAACGTACAATCAGGCCACTCTGAGCTCATGGACTCCAGCCAGGGCCTCAGTGGTTTCCTGGCAATCCTGTTGTCTGAGTGGCTTTCCTCCCACTCTCTACAGAAATCATTCCAAACTTCTCCCTCCTTCCCTAAACTTATATCCCACTACTTCTTCCTCTCCTCTTACTTGAGACTTCACCTCAAGGAAAATAGAAGCCATCACTGGGAACTCCCTCAACTTTGTGGTACCCAATGCACAAATTTACTTGTGTCTGTACCTCTTCTTTCTTCTTTTTCCCATTGCCAAAATGGGAAAGGTGTCCTGCCTCTTATCTTAGTCTATTCTCTCTCCTAATGATCTCATTTGGTTCCACCATCTCTCAACATTGTCTCTTCACTCTTGCTCACACTACCTCCTTCCTGGAAGCATTTAAACAGGTGTTAGCATTTTCCCTCTTAAATAAAGAAACCCACTCACAATTCCACGTCCACCTTATCATATTTTCTCCCTTTTGTAGACAAGACAGGTGTCTGTCCTCAATATCTCCACTTCCTCACCTGTAATTTATTCCTTGGCTACTGCAATCTGTGCTTCTGACTCCACTGAAGACACTTGCTGAGATCTCCAGCCCATACTATTAAATCTAGTAAATATTTTTGGGTCCTAATTTGACCTCTGTGGCATTGACCACAGGAACCATATCATCCTCTTTGAAGCTCTCTTTCCTGGACTTTTATGATGTCATGTTCTCTTGGTTTCCATCCTACTTCTTTGGCCATTTCTTCTCAGTCTTTTTTCTAGGCACCTCTTCCGCTGCCTATGCTGTGGATGGAGGTGGTCCTCAGGGTTCTGTGTTGGCCCTCTTCTCTACTCTGCTGGTGATCTCTACCACTTCTGTGCCTTCGATTATCATCCACAGTGTGTCAGTTCAGATTTTCCAAGGAGCATCCATCAAGATGTGATTAGATGTGCAAGAGATTTATTGGGGAAGATAAAGGTGAGGGAGCCAGAGAAGCTTGGGAGAACATTCAGATCATGGTGTTATTCTGACACTGGTGCAAGAAGGGAAAGAAAGAGGATTGGGTAGGAAGAGCCTCAGACTGCGAGGTAGTTCTAAGAAACTTCCAGTAAAGCCCATGGGGAATCCTTGGGCCAGAGTTGCCTAAGAAGTGCTATGCCAGGTGGGAAGTGTGGTCTTGGTGGGAAGACGGTGCTTGATCCAAAGGAGGACCAGCTGTACTTCTCATAGCAGGTTCTCTTGAAGGAGGTCTGAGCAGTACGCTTACATGGCGACCACATACATCAATAAATTTCAACCCTGGCAGAGCAACAGAATCCCTATGGAGCTCTTTAAAAATGTATGTATCTAGATGCCACCCCCTGAAAATTTTGATTTTGGGATGAAATCAGACTTTATTTGGGAAAAAAGCCCCACAGGCTATTCCTAGTCCTAGCCAAATGTGGTAACAATGATCTTTATGTTGGTAACTCAAATTGTTCTATTCAGTCTAGATCTCCATCCTGAGGTCCAGACACATATAATCAACTGCCTGCTGGGTCTTTCCATTTGGATGTCCCCAAATTAAAGTCAGCACAATCTGCCCCAAGCCTTTTCCTTCTCTTGCATTCTCTATTTCAGTGAATGTCAATTTCACCTTTCTGTGGTAGAAGTCAGAAACCTCTCCCTTATTCCTCCCTCATTCCTCATGGCCAGTTTATCACCAAGTCCTGTTGATTCTGCCTTCTTGATATTTTCTGAACACCCCCACCCCCAACCCTAGTTCAAGTGATCATTAGTGTTAGTTCTAGTGAACTAGTGTTAGTTCAAGTGATCATTCTTGCCTCCCCTAATTCATTCTTTACACCATGGCCAGGTGATCCTTCCATAACACAAGTCCATAATATCACTACATTATCATTGAGAGCTCCTCATGGCTCTCCAGATCAAGTTTGAAATCCTTTATGTATTACACAGCCTTTACACACTTGGACCCCTGCTTATCTGCCCTGTCTTATCTCCTGCCATCATCCTACCTCCTGCTGAGCTACTTGAAGCTCTAGGAGATCTCCAGGCCTTTATACCTGCTGCAACCTCTCCCTGAAATATACCGCCCCACCTCCTTTCCCTGCCAACCCCCAGTCTCTCCAAGATCCATTTGAACGAATTTCCTTTGCAAGCCTTCCCTGAGGTGAGTGTCTCTTTCCACCTCCACCAAGACTGGGTCAGGTGCTCTGGAACTACCATAACAGCGTGTTTCACAATGATTAACGTAAAGCTGTGGGTGTGCCTTCTTCACTGCAACATCCCTGGCACTTAGTGCAGTGCCTAGCACAATGCAGACGCTCAATAAATATTTGTGTAGAAGTGAATGAGTGAGAGATGTTTTGGTCTCTGTACTAAACACCAGGGCTCCAAGCTGTGCACCATGAGGCTGTGAGCAGCAGAGAGAGCACAGGCTTTGGGTGCCAGCATGGCTGCTTTCTGGATAACCTTAGGCAAGTACCTCTTAACCTCTTTGACCCGCAGTTTTCTAATGTGTAAACCGAAAAGTATCCCTCTGGGTTGCTGTAACAAGTAAGTCATTATTTACAACATGGTGCCTGTCAAATGGAAGGTGTGCTCTAAAATTTTACTCTCTTGACTCTCTTCACTTTTGCAGCATCTCAGTGTAACTTTTTATGTAATCAAATCCAAAAGGCCTCCTTCATTCTTTCGCCCTCAGAGCTGTTTCCTTCCTGTACATTAGACCCTCTTCCCACAACTCATCTACATAGCTACCTTCTTCTTTTCTTTGATTTCTTCCAGGAGCCGATTCCTGTACCTCATTGTTGAAGCAGACACCACTAATGGTTTTTGCAGAAACTGTGGCGTCAGACAGTGCATCAGATCCATAAGTTACCGCACATCCATGTGAGCAAAGGATAGGGCTTGAATTCCCAGGTGGGAAATGATAAATATAATTGCTGAAGTGGATACCATTAATGGTTTTTGCAGAAATTGTACTGTCAAATCCTTCACCACATGGACACTTGAACTCCCAACGGCAACCAGGTTAGTAAATTCTGGTGTATAGAAGTCCTTAGCCAGATCTTCTGCATGAAAACACAATCTCATGTAAGCATTTGATGGAGACAAAGCAAAAGCTAAATAACAAATCCATCTCATGCAAATGTTCCTAAAAAACTAACTTAGGACCCAATCCTACATAGATTAATTAGCTAGCTAATTAAATCTTCTAGTACTTACTGAGTACCTTTATGTAGCAGGCACTGTGAATGGTTGAGGGATAAGTCCAGTTTGGAATAGGGAACAATTTAGCACGGTAGTTAACAGCATGGGCTCTGGGGCCTGTGTGTCCAAACTCAAATCTAGGCCCCGCAGTCAATTAGTTGTGTGACCTTGATCAGTTCACTGCTCTGTTCCTCACTTTTCTTGTCTGTAAATTGGAGATGATGATAGTATCTTTCTGATAAGATTGTAAGGAATAAATGAATTAACACATGTTAGGGGTTACTTAGAACAGTGCCTGCCACTGTATACACTTAAAAATGGTTAACCACTAGTATTGTGGTGACACAAAGGTGGGGCATCCAGCCCCGGCTTGGAGACCAAGAAGGGCTACCTGGAGAAAATGATGTCTAAACTGAGTCTGAGAGGGTGAGGAGGGGTAAAAGAAAGAGTGTTTAGAGAGTGGGGACAACATGTACAAAGCCCCGCAATGCAGGGGCTATGACCCAAGGTGAGCAACTGTTAGGTTGAGAGTTGCTGAGTCCCTGTGTGTGTGTGTGTGTGTGTGTGTGTGTGTTGGAAGTATAGGAGGGCCGTAGAGAGATGAGAAAGGTAAGCAGGTGGCTGTGTCTCCATTGGCCCCTCTGGTTATACTCTCCTCCAGCCCGCTCTTTGCCCCAGGGCTGGCTTGTGTGCATTTCTTCCGTGGCTCCCTTGTTCACTGGCTTCAGTTGTATTTGGCCAGTGGGGAGCCCCAAAAGGCCATCAGAGGGAAGGAGGGGAGTGAGGGTGGGATACAACTCTCCTCATTCCCTTCCTGCAGGGTCCCAGGAGCTACAGCTCCTTTCCAGCAGCCCTCTTCACCCAACCGTCTTCCCAGGCATGGGGAGGAAGCAATCCCAGCCCAGGAAAATGCCCGGGGAAGGAGATCACCAAGCCTGACATTCTTTGGATCCCTGGATATTTCTAACACCCGCTTGATGTTTCTATCTCCATCCCGAGTGTCAACCCTGAGGAGCAGAGAGAACAAAGGTGTCTATGTTTCTCTTTGTATGCCCCTTCTTTCCCTTAAGATCTCCTAGGAGCAAAAGGTATGAATTTCAACTTTTCACTTTATCATGGCATAACCATTTGACAGAAATGGTATCTACTTCATGCTGTGATGTAAACCTCTATGTTATAAATGCCTTATAAGTGGCTCAGGAAGTGTTATCTATGGGATGACTTCACTCCAGGGATTACTTAGGACAAATACTTTGGTTTAGTATGCTCACAATCTTTTACCTGTGACATGAAGTTAACAATAATGTATAGGCCAGGCACAATGGCTCACCTCTGTAATCCTAGCACTTTGGGAGGCCAAGGCAGGAGGATAGCTTGAGTCCAGAAGTTTGAGACCAGTCTGGGCAAAATAGTGAAATCCTGTCTCTACAAAAAAATTTTTTAAAAATTAGTTGGGTGTGGTGGTGCACACCTGTAGTCCTAGCTACTTGGGAGGCTGAATCAGGAGGATTGCTTGAGCCCAGGAGTTTGAGGTTGCGGTGAACTATGATCATGCCACTAAACTCTAGTCCAGGCAACAGAGTGAGAACCTGTCTCAAAAACAACAACAACAACAACATCAACAATAATGTATGTATAGTGTGCTACCCAATTCCTGGTATGTAGTAAGCGTATCATATAGTACCTGTTATTATTATATAAATCAGAGATGATGTAGTGATATGAATTTTATTAATTCTTAGGCAGTGATTCTGAAGGGCTCTTTCTACTGCACCTAGATTATAGGCCTACTTGCATAGCCTTTCTTCTTTTTTTCATTTTATGGGTTTTAACACTGCATGTGGGATTCTTCTTTGTGGAGCTATAGTAGAAGGAGTTATCTCTGTTATCATTTTCCAGGCTCATCTATCAACTGTTCTAGTTCCCAACACTCCTCCAGTCTGCCTTTGGGAGTACACAACTCTGAGAAGAAATGGGTCGGCCACTATAGCTGTTCCTGATCCCAGCCCTGCAGAGCTATCACCTGTGTAACTTCCTCAGGGCCACTAGCAACTGCAGTCAGCCAGATATGAGAACTGCTGACACTACCAGGCTCAGCCTCTAGGGGCATTCTGACTGGCTAGTTACCGAAACTGAAGTGGTTAGGTAGAAATCATAAAAATGGGCTCTTAGCTGAGTGTGGTGGCTCATGCATGTAATCCCAGTGCTTTGGGAGCCTGAGAAGGGAGGATCACTTTGAGGCCAGGAGTTTGAGACTAGCCTGGGCAAGACCAGTAAGGCAAGACCCTGTCTTTACAAAAAATTTAAAAATTAGCCAGGCATGGTGGCGTGCACCTGTAGTCACAGCTACTTAGGAGGTTAAGGTGGGAGAAGCATCACACACCTACTGTGTAGTAGTCCTGGTCTCTGGAGAAGGAATCTATTCTACCTGGTCTCTTGACTTTTCACTTCCACCTGCACATATTGAGGTCTTCTAGACACTGGAAATCCTACCTTCATTATCTATTTCTATTAATTCTGTTATTTTTTCCTGACCTAAATCATTACCTTATTGTTAGAGCTGGTTCTATGCCTAATTCAACTCAGCATCTTTGAAAATGTGGTCTGGGGACCAAAGACAACAGAGTCACTTGGAATGCTCATTAAAAATAACTGTATCCCTCACCCCAATACACACACACACACACATGCTCGTCTAGATATTAGATACAAAATGTTAGCAAAACAAATTCAACAATGTGTTAAAAGAATAATATACTAAGACCAAGTGATTTATTCCAGGTATGCAAGGTAGTTTCAACATTAGAAAATCAATCAATGTTATCCATCATATCAACAAGCTAAAGAAGAAAAAGCATGTGATCATATCAATTAACAAATTTTGGTGAAATTCAACAACTATTCATGATTAAAACTCTCAATATACTAAGAATAGAGGGGAACTTCCTCAACCTCATAAAGAGAATCTACAAAGAAACCTATAATTAACATTATACTTAATAGTGAAAGACTGAGTGCTTTCTTCTTCAGACTAGGAACAAAGCACAGATGTCTGATCTTACTCCTCTTATTCAACATAGTACTAGAAGTTCTAGCCAGTGAAGTAAGGCAAAAAAAAGGAAATAAAAGGCAACCATATTGGAAAGGAAGAAATAAAACTATACCTATTTGCATGATTATTTACATAAAAAATACCAAGGAATTTTTTTCATCTTTTAACTTCTTAGAATTAGTAAGTGAGTTCATCAAAGTCTTAGGATATAAGAAAAACATACAAAAGTCAATTGTATTTCTACATAATAGCAAAAAAAATGCAGACACTGAAATTAAAAATACAATACCATTTACAGTTATTCAAAAACCCATGACATTCTTAGGTATAAATCTAACAAAACATGTACAGGGCTTGTATGCTGAAAATTACAAAATGCTGATGAAAGAATTTAAGGAAGGTCTAATAAATGGAGAAGCATACCATGTTCATGGATTAGAAGACTCAACATAGTATATATGTCAATTTTCCCCAAATTAATATACAAGTCTAATGCAATTCTATTCAAAATCCCAGTAAGATTTTTATAAATATAGACAAGATTATTCTAAAATGTATAAGATTATTCTAAAATGCAAAGCAACTACAATAGTTAAAAAGTTTAACTATTATTAGTGAGAGATATCAGTCTACTCAATTTCAAGACTTATTATATAGCTACAGTAATTAAGACTGCATGGAATTAGTGGGAGAATAGACACATAGATCAATGGAACAGAACACAGAACCCAGAAAAAGACCCAGACAAGTATGTGCAACTAATTTTTGACAAAGCTGTAGAGCAATTCAGTGGAGGAAAGGTAGCTTTTTAAAAAAATGGTGCTGGAACAATTGACATCCATAGACTAAAAAAATCAACCTCAACCTAAACCTCATACCTTATCTAAATATTAGCTCAAACTGGATCACAGACTTATAAAATACAGAACTATAAAACTTAAAAAAAAAAAAGGAGAAATTCATCAGGATTTAGGGCTAGGCAAAGAGTTCTTAGACTTGACACCAAAAGCACAATCCATCAAAAGAAAAAAATAGGAGGGGGGAGGATTGTTAAAAAATAAAATAAAATAAAGAAAAAAAGAAAAAAATAAGTAAATTGAAACATATCAAAATTTACAACTTTTGCTCTGTGAAAGATCCTATTAAGAGGATGACAAGATAAACTACAGACTAGGAGAAAATATTTGCAAAACTAACATAATGAACAACTAGTATTTAGAATATAGAAAGAACTTTCAAAACTTAAAGTAAAAAATAAACAATACACCCCCTTCTACAATGTTAAGATACAACAAGAAGGTGTCATCTACAAGAAAGTGGGCCCTCACCAGATATGGAATCTGCTGGCACCTTGATTTGGACTTCCCAGCCTCCAGAACTGTGAGAAATAAATTTTTGTTTATAAGCCAAAATAAATAAACAAACAATAGCATTAGAAAATTAGAAGAGACATTTCACTGAGGAACATATACAGATGGTAAATAAGCACATGCAAAGATGTTCAACAGTTAATGAAATGCAAATTAAAACCACAATGAGGTATAACTCTCTCTCTCTTATATATATATACATAACATCGGTATGACTACAATCCAAAACACTGACAACACTTAATGCCGTCAAGGATGTAGAGAAACCCAGTGATTTATATCTTGCTGGTGGGGAACATAAAATGGTACAACCATGATGGAAAATAGTTTGGTAGTTTCTTTAAAAACTAAACGTGCAACTACCATACCACCCAGCAATTGCATGCCTAGATATTTATCCTAGAGAAATGAAAAATTATGTTCACCCAAAACCTACACACAAATGTTTATAGTAGCTTTATTCATAATAGCCCCAAACTAGAAACAACCCAAATGTCTTTTAAAGGGTGAATGGTTAAACAAACTGTGGTACATTCATACCATATACTACTACTCAGCAACAAAATGGGATAAACTGCTGGTACACACAACTTGAATGAATCTCCAGAGAATTATGCTGAGTGAAAAAAGCCAATCCCAAATGGTTACAGAATGTATGATTCCATTTATAGAAAATATTTGAAATGACCAATCAAAGAAACAAAACTGTGGCAGCCAGGGGCTAAGGACTAGGGTAGGGAGTTAGGGAAGTAAATGTGGCTACTACAGGGGCCAAGGGAAACTTTCCCTTCACCCTCTGAAGGTTTGCTGAAAAATCAACTCACAAAAGACAGATTAATTGGAGAAAAGCCATACAAATTTTATTAACATGTACAATGGTGTTTAGAAGGTTATCTATCATCCTGGAAAACAGCTTATAGGAGTGGGCAGAAGAGTTCTGTTGAGAGGGTTACTAGGGAGAATGAATAGATCAGGGAACAGACATTAAATTGTATACTATCTTGTGAAAGGGTCTGTTCAGGTGTGGTTACATTATTGGTCTTATAGGGAGGCAAAGAAAAAATAATTGTTCCTTTTGGTGGGTCTAAATCTTCAACTTTGGGAGAGACATGGCTGGGGTAGGGGGAGTCGGGGAGAAGGTCAGAGAGACCTTGAGGCTTCCTCAGTTCAGCATGTCAAAGCACCATGTTTTGGGGTATCAATTCCTGAGCCCCAAGACAACAAAAGGGCAACATGAGAGATCCTTGTGGTGATGGAAACCTTCTGTTCTGTACCTTGACTGTGTCAATGTCAATGTCTTGGTTGTGCTGTTGCACTATTGTTCTGCAAGATGTTACCATTAGCAGGAACTGAGTGAAAGGAATGTGAGATCTCTCTGCATTATTTCTGACACCTGCATGTGAATCTATAATTATCTTAAAATAAAAAGTTTAATTTAATAATGAAAAATGTTAATTAGTATTCAACAATTATTCATTATTGGAATCATTTACCAATATTGGTCATTAGTTAGTTTGGATTTACCTGTTATGTCCTTATTAAACTTATTTTGCTAATTTAAAAAAAGGATCAAACTCCCTGCCTCCAACACACACACACACACACACATACACACACACACACACACACACACACACACACAGAGATTTTAAATAATCTTAGTCTGTGAGTCTGATGTGGTACCTGGAAACCTATATTTCTAGCAATCATTCCAGATAGTTCTGATGCATGCACACTAAACCACTGCTTTAGGTGAAATTTAGAGTCTTTCCCCATCATTCTAAATTAAGATGCCAAGGCCACCTGTAAGTGGTAGAATAAAGCAGTCCTTGAGCTTTGCTATTCAAGCATCTTCCAAGGAAGTCTGGCTCCTCCTGTTTCATAGGACATCCTTCCTATTGGAGCAGAGCATATAGCCTCCTACTTCCTGTATGTGAAACGCCTTCATTCAGCTTTCCTCAGCATTTCAGGCTGTGCCTGCAATCCACTTAGCTCACATGGAGGAAAAAACATGGCATTCAGAGTCTTTGGGTCAAAATGAGGACCTTTCAAAAAGTACAAGGGAGCTGATTTTAAAATAAAACTCATACCCTTACATTTCCTGATTCTGCAAATGTTGAAGAATGAGAAGAAAGTCCCCTGTCAAAACAAATCAAACAATCAAAACTAAGGCTATAGATTCCATGAACTCGCACATTCTTGTCTTGGGGTAAAGGTCCACAGCTAGGCTAAGGGTTACCATTCCCTTTTAAAATCTATTTAAGGCAAACAGGGATTTCAAATAGACACACAAGTTACCTCTGACAGCAAATAGGAAGAATGAAAACCTGTAGTGGACAGCTGCTTGCTTCTCAAAATGTCTCAGCAGCCTCACAGCTGCAGCTTTGCTGAAATCTGAGGAATTAAATTCAAGAGAGGAAGCTGGGGGCTATGGAATTAAGACTTTGGAATACCAAAGCATGAGAAGGCTGGAGGAATTTTGATTGACTAGGCAAATAATCTATGCCAAATAAATCTATGTCAATGTAGGGGAATAATACAATGGGTGGGGGCAGTGAATATGCTTGATGTAAATCTCACACTTACATCAGAGTACTTGAAGATCTTTCTAGCATATTTCATGGCCAGGGGTAGATTGTGCTGCCAAGCAATTAGGTTTTCTCCCAGAGAACAAAGAGATAATCTACATGTTTTCTTCCCTCTTATGGAGGCTGATAGAGGGGAATGAGCAAGGATTGAACGTTCCTGAAAACTCCACTTGGTTTTTTACACTGGACAGAGGAGTTGGTTGCAAACAACAGAAATAGACTTTGGGTGATTAAGCAGAATAGAAGCATATCATCAGGAAAGCTGGAGAACCTAGCTCAGAAAGGGAGTGTGAACCAAGAGAAATCGAGTAACTGGGCAGACCGTCAAGGTCATGCCAGCCCGGTTGGGGGCCATTGCTGCTGCTGCCACCACAGCTGTGAACTGAACAGTGCCACTGACTCTGCTACTACTGGACCCTGGTGGTCACCACTGTTGTCACCATCACTAGGGGAGCTGCTTCTGCTAGGAACTGGATGGATCAGGATGAAAAAATCAGGATCTTTGGGAGAGCCTAACTGAATAAAGACCTCTGGGAGTATATCCTATAAATTTGTATTTTTAAATAGATTGCCTAAGATGACTTTAAAGATCCACCTAATTTGGGAAGCAACAACTTAAATGTAGAGTACTAATCTTGTAATTGCCCTGCTCAAAGCCTTCCTGTTTGTTTCCTGTTCAAATTATTCAGTGACTTATAATTCCTTAAGGAAAATTAAGTTCGGGTTTCTTAGATTGGCATTCAATACCCTGCACACTCTGGCCCTTCCCCACTTTTCCAGATGTGTGTCCTCCTTCCTCCTCTGTGCACCCAGCACCCCAGTCCCACGGAATGGCCTTGGTCTTTCCCGGGTGGCGTAGCTGCTCCTTGTCCCCGGGCCCATCCTCATCTGTGGGCATGCTCTTCAATTTTCAGGTGACCCCCACCATAAGCTTTTCTTAATACCTCTCAGCTTTCTCTGAGCTCTCTAACACTTTACCTCCCTTTTGAAACATCATATCATGACTCATGATATAGGGGGGGTTTTTTGCATGTATGTTAATTTATAGTAATAGATGATAAGAACCTTTGCATCTCCTATGGTGTACAGAATAGTACCTAACTCATAGTAGATATTCAATAAATATATAAACAAAGGCCATCTTGGGAAATTTCCCGGTCTGATTTGTAAAGTATGTTAACCCTGCTGAATGTTCCTATTAGGAGCAGAGCCAGCCACAAATTCTGGTATCCTTGAACAATAGTCTGGTTTTCAAACTTATAGATCATAATTCTTCAAAAGGAATAGATGGTCACACTAAGTACCCCCAATTACAAATGTTACTTACCCTATAACTGTATTGAATACCAATAAAACTATGCCTCCCAGAGTTAGCTCACACCTTTGCCCTCAAAAGTTAAAATTAGGAATGTCTATTCACTTAGAGCAAATATTAATATTACTTACACAAAGGTTATTTCTGTGGGTGGTAGAAGATAAATACTTCATTGTAAATATGTAGCAGTAAATTTCATATAGAAAATTCCCAAAACCAGATGTCTAGTTACTTATTTTTAAGAGGTTAACTACAAAGTAAAGGTTCTCCATCTACCAGTCCACGGGTAAAAGCTAAAAGGCCTGGAGTAATGGGTTAGTACAGTGGTGTGTGGTTAAGAAGGAAAAAGGACCAAATTTTGGGTTTCTTTTCTGTGGTCACCTTATATTAGAGAGTTACTACTGTAAAATTGTACAGTAGTGTTTTTCTCTGTCACTGGGATGTTTCCTCTACTTTTTGTTTGCAAGTCACAAAACCAAGCCAAACTAAAATGAAAACAGAAAAATAAAACAAAACAAAAAGCAAAGAACTTAATTCCTTTGCTTTGCCCCGGTGGCCGTGACACTCTGATCTGAGCAGCATAAACAAAGAGATGAAATAACCATGGAGTGGGGCTTTATTCATGGAACTGTGGGGCAGTTGGTGAGTTTGGAAGTTCAGTACACAATTTAATTCAGATTCAGGTACAGACTATGCAAAAAGGTCCAACATAGCACTGGCTCATGACTCTTTGTTTATTCAACGAATATTTACTGCATGTCTGGCACTGCAGGCCTTGGGTGAGTAAGATAGACATGGTCTATGTCCTCATGGAATTTATTGTCAAGTGAAGGAGATACACAATTAACAAATGATCACACGAATGATTATTTTGCTGTGGTGACCATAATTACTATGAAGGCAATATATACAGTGTGAGCTAAGATTGTGTAACAGAGGTCCCCACTCCAACTCCTTCCTTGGCCTCCAGACCTTTAGTATCTATCGCTACTGTTAGCCCCCAATTTGTGTAGCTCTTCCCTTTATTCATTATGTCAGTCTTGTCTGTTCCAGCCCACCCTTTTCTCCAGAGTTCTGGCGAATCACCAGCCCTGTGTCACTTCCATGTATCCACAATTTGGAAAAATCAATAGTCCTTCTCTGCATAGCATTCTACTCTGCACATAGCTAATTAGAAGAATTATGGTCTTGGATGATCCCAGACAAGATTCTACTGATGGCCAGGCGCGGTGGCTCATGCCTGTAATCCTAGCACTCTGGGATGCTAAGGCAGGAGGACTACTTGAGCTCAGGAGTTTGAGACCAGCCTGAGCAAAAGCGAGACCCCGTCTCTACTAAAAACAGAAAAATTAGCCAGGCATCGTGGCACAAGCCTGTAGTCCCAGCTACTTGGGAGGCTGAAGCAGGAGGATGGCTTGAGCCCAGGAGTTTTAGGTTGCAGTGAACTAAGATGACGCCATTGCACTCTACCCAGGGTGACAGAGTGAGACTCTGTCTCAAAAAAAAAGAAAGAAATTGAACTTCCCTCCTCACTCCCGCCTTAAAAAAATTTCTAAGAAAAAGATTCCATTGATGCCTCTCATTCCAAAAATGAATCTGCATTGTCCATACAATGTAGTGTGAGTGGCCTCCATTAAATGGCAGTAACCTATGCCCCACTTCTTCCAGAAGCCCTCTCTGTTCCCCTCAGCAGCAGTGGAAATGTCCCGGGGAGACAGAAATGCTGATAGTCAGACTTTGGTTCTGCTGCACCCTCAGGGGTTGGCAGCATCACCACTGCCCAGACATATACACACAGGTTGGTATCTACAGTCTTGACTAGGTAAGACAATGCCCACAAACTGGGAAAGGTCTTGATTTTACATTAGTTTTTCTTATTTCATTTTAGGTCATGAATGAGGAGACCTGCTGTGACCGTAGGCTTTATGATTGCGGACATCAACCAATGGAGAAAGCAGAACTGGGAGTGAGAGGAGTCAACAAAGCTGTGTACGATCCCTTTGTTCATACATTTCAGCATCGCTCACTTCTGTTATTACGCACCTTGTCTGGGTTCCATGCTAAAGAGAAGTCAAGAGCAGAAAACTCTATTTCCAATTTCTAGGCAATAGGTTGGATTGACTGATATAAAGGGATCACCCTCAAACAATAATATTGCTGGGGAAAAAATAGTTTAACAAAAATTTTTACTATATGGCTAAACTTGAAAGGAAGCAAGAGAAATCCCCAGGTACCAAAGACACAAAAGAGGAGTTGAAGTCAAACCTCTCAAAAGAACACTATAAATCAATATAGGCCCCAGAAGCCAAGGACTGGGGTTTTAGTGCTTTCACGGGGCTGGGAGGTGAGGCTTTGGGCTTCCCGAAAAAGCCAGGGCCAGGGCTCACAGGGCTGCTGTGCCCATGATAATGAAATGGAAGAACACTGACCCCCATCCAGGGAAGCATCAGTGATGCTATTTATCTACCAAGGGACAACAGCATCCATCAGCAATCAGAACCCCAAACCTGTGCCACAAGATTTGGGGGCTACAAATTCATCCTCCCCTGTGGAAGAAGGAGTGCCAAACCAAAAGATTAACCTAGAAACTTTTCCATAAACAATATAACGGCTAGGGATCCAGAAAAGGCATCACAAAACTATCTTGTAGTGTCTCCTATGTTAAGGGTCCCCAAGACCATGCCCAGGTTCATTGATTCACTAAGAGGAATATAGTACTCCTGGCTATGATTTATTACAGCTAAAAGATATGGTACTCCTGGCTATGGTTTATTACAGAATATAGTACTCATGGCTATGATTTATTACAGCTAAAGGATATAAAACATAAGCAAAGATGCATGGGTGAAGTTCGGAGTAAACCAGGTGCAAGTTTCCAAGAGTCCTCTGCCAGTGGAGTGACACATAACACAATTCTCCCAGCAAGGAGTTGTGACAATATATGTGAAATGTTATCTAGCAGTGAAACTCATCAGAAACTCAGTGCCTAGAGTTTTTACTGGGGGCTTGGTCGTGAAGGTATGTAGGTGTATCCTCTACCTAACTCATACCAAGATCCAAGACTCCTAGAAGGAAGGTATGTATCCAAAGGAAAAACATTGTTTTTTATTTGTTGGTTTCTTATAACAGCTTTATTGAGATATAATTTATATACCATACATACCCACTTAAAGTGTACAATTCAATGGTTTTTAGCATAGTCATAGAGTTGTGCAATCATCATCACAATCCATGAGCATTTTCATCTCCCCAGAAAGAAACCCTGTACCCATTAGTTACTCCCCGTTTCCCCTCCCCCACCCCCGGAAATCACTAATCTCCTTTCTATCTCTGTGGATTTGCCCACTCTGTTCATTTTACACAAATGGAATCATACAATATGTGATCTCCATAATCAAAATAATTAAAGGAAGGAAAAAACCACACATTGTTTTTACAAACAATTTAAACACTACTCTTATCTGTTCTGAGAATAGTGGGAGCCCTCGTGAAATCTAAGCTCCTAGACACCAGCCAAAGCCCGACCTTGCAAGCAGGCCTGTCTAACAGCAGTGTCAGGCCTGCTGTGTTAACTCTTTTCTGCACATCTCCAACAACAAGGGCATGAGAGATTGTCAGGGAGCACAACCCAGTGAATGTCATATCAGAGTAAAAAATTGACAAACCTCTTTGACCTCAAGGAGGTGGACCACAACTCCTAACCTGTTAGGTGTGGGCCGTATGTAGTGATATGATCCCTCTTCCAAAGACAGGAACTTTACAGTGGAGAAGCCTGACAAACATTACCTCAGCCAGGCAATCGAGGATAGCATCAACAGTGATAAATCGCAATAGTAGTTTGTACCTTGCAATTATGTGATGAGAATGGCACTTTACCTCTGTGATCTTTCTCCCAAAACATGTAACTCCAGTCTGCTCATGAGAAAAATATCAGACGATTGCCAGTGGAGAAACATTCTACAAAACAACTGATCAATACTCCTCAAAACTGTTAAGAACATCAAAAATAAGGGAAGTTTGAGAAACTGTCACAGCCAAGAGGAGCCTAAGGAGACACGACAACTAAATGTAATATGGGATCCTGGATGGAACCCTGGAACAGGAAAAAGATATTAGATAAAAACTCAGGCAATCTGAATAAAGTATGGACTTTAGTTAATTATAATGGATCAATATTTGTTCATCAATTGTGACAAATGTGCCATACTAAAGACAGATGTTCATAATAAGGGAAACTGGGTGTGGAATATATAGGAATTCTATACTATCTTTATAATTTTTCTGTAAATCTAAACTTATTTTAAACAATAAACTTTATTATGTTTTTACATTATATTAATATTGTTATGTTACAATATTTTATATTTACATTATAAATACTCATAATATTTTTGTATTGTATTACAAATCTCTTGAGGATATGGGCCTCATGAAGTAGGATCAGTAGTTTAAACAAACGTGAGTTTTTAATACCCTGAAGAACTAGTGATAATACAATAAAAGTGAATGTTTTCTCCTTTTTTCTTTATGGCTACCATCTGTTTATTTATGGCATATCAACAACCTCCTATTTTGGAAGAATCACCTGTCTGTGTCAGATATTAATAGTTGATGTATACTGGAGGATATAGATATTAGAGGATTCCCAGAGGAGACAGGGAGGAACTTTCTTCTCTTCTTGCCAGACTTGGTAGAGCCGGGGCTGCCTGCTGTGCCCAGATACCTCTTGTAGCCCAAAGGCTTGAAATGGGCACCATCGGGCACCATTAGGAAGTGTGCTGTGAGTATCCACTCTCCCCCTCTGTCCTGCTGCTCCTTGCCAGCAATTGGCCCAGGAACCCAGGTTACAGACTCATGTCAGTCAGCGCATGGCATTCCCCTGGTAAATGCTGAGGGGTAGGTACTTAACCTAAAATATCCACTCAGAATGAAGAGGAGGACTCATATTCCTGGTTTGCAGCCATCTTGCATCCATAAGGGTATCCATCCTAAGAATAAAGCTGACACAAGAAAAAGGAAGGTTGGACAAAGAGGATCTCAGAAAAACAGAACTGAAGCCCTGATTGTATTTTCACCTGGACCCTGCCCCGGGGGAGGGGTTTTCTGTTGAATTAAGTTTTCTGTTACTTTCAAAGTCATCCTAACACTTCACACAATAGAAACTGAGGAAGCGTATGTTTCTCCTCTCATCCCTTGGAATCTTGGACATGGATAGATGCTCTCAGCTTGATCAATCAGATGCCACTACTCAGTATTTCTGAATCTCAAAGAAGTGACATAAAGATGCACAGACATTTCAGAAGACATTCACAGAAGCAGGGGAGAGTCTGGCAGTGGCAGCAGAGGTGACAAATGTCCAGTGGTGGTGCCATCTGCATATCTCCATGCCACCTAGCTGCTTGGTTCCTAATGTTTTCTAACTCTAGTTATATAGCCTTCCCATCAATTCTATTAGGTATATGACATCCTTCTAGTAAATCTCTTCTCTGCTAAAAAGTTATCCAAAATCTATTTCGGTTGCTTACAACCAAGAATCTTGAACTATATAAGAACAATCTGAAAGAGGCTTTAAAATAACAAATGGCTTCTATAGCCTCAAGATTTTGACATCTGGTGGGGGAAACAGACACATAGGGACCTGACCATATATAATCTGAAAAGTGCTGTAATACATGCACCTACGAAATACTCTGCAAACCCAACGGAGGGATCCTTTTTCCCCTCGGAATGAGGGCGGGGAGTCAGGTCAGGCTCCACAAGGAAGTAACATGAATTGAGTCTTTAAGCATCCATAAAATTTCATCAGACAAAGAGGTGAGGAAAAGGACTGACATTTAAAGGGAAAAGCATGAAAAAATGTATGCCAGGAGGGAGCTGGGGCTGCGGATAAAGTAATTTAGGGTGTGAGCACAATTAGATATAAGATTGAGGAGGAAATATGGAGAATGTCTGAAGAAGGATTTGATAAATGGAGCTGGATGATCAGGTAGAACCAAGTTCTAAAAAGCCTTTGACATTCCAAAGTGTTTGCAAATTATTCTTGTTTGAATTCTGTCAGACTTAGAAATAAGGCATCTTGGAACTTCAGCTGTATGAGCTGGTAGGAGAAGAGGCGGTCATTGGATGAGAAATGGATTGGGACTATACAGCAATAATCCAGACCCAAGCTAGTCACTAAAAACAGGAAGACAAAAAACAGTAAATTCTTTTAGGTTTAAAGAATCTTTATTTAGGTAAAGAGAAAAAAGGAAACAAAGAACATATGGGAAAAGTAGAAAACAAATAGCAAGATGAGGAACTGAAATCTATCAGTAATCACAGCCGTAAATGTTTAAACATCCTAATTAAAAGGCAGAGATGGTAATGTATCAATATTGGCTCATCAGTCGTGCTGTGGACTGAATTCATATGTTGAAGCCCTAGCCCTCAATGTGACTGTATCTAAAGATAGGGTCTTAAGGTTTAAATGAGGTCATAAGGGTGGTCCTAACCTTATAGGTCTGTGACCTTACAAAAGGAAGAAAAATCTCTCTCTCTCCCTCCCCCTGCCCCCACCCCTCACTCTCTGAGGAAAGGACATATAAGAACACAGTGAAAAGGTGACTATCTGCAAACCAAGAAGAGAGCCCTCACCAGAAACTAAATCAGCCAGACAGAATTGTGAGAAATAAATTTTCGTTGTTTAAGCCACTCAGTCTATGGTATTTTGTTATACAGCCCAAGCAGACTAAGACAAATTGTAAAAAATGCACTATGCTAATGCCAGATGTTAATGACAGGGAAAACTGGGATGGGGGAGTGAGGGGTACCCTTCGTACTTTCCACTGAATTTTTCTGTAAACTTAAAACTGTTCAAAAATATAAAGTCTTAATTTTTCAAAAAGGCAGCGATTGTCTAACTGGTTATAAAAGCAAGATTCACTGTAGAGGTACCTACAAGAAATGCATGTGAAATATAAAGACACAAAAGGGTTAAAAGTAAAAAGACAGAAAAAGATATACCAAGCTAACACTCATTAAAACAAAGCTGGAGAGGCTACATTAATATCAGACAAAGAGGGTTTCAGAGCAAAGAATACCACCAGGGATTAAAAAAAATGTCAATTCATAATGATAAATTGTTAATCTATCATAACGACATAACAATCTTAAATGTTCATGCACCTAATAACAGAGCTTCAAATAAACATGAAGCAAAAACTGATAGAACTGCAGGGAACAGTAGATAAGCCCACAATTATAGTCAGAAATTTTAATAGCCCTCTCTCAATAATCGATACAAGTAAAGAGAAAGTAAGTAAGTATACAGAAAACTTGAACAATGCTATCTACCAACATAACCTAACTTATGTTCATAGGACACGCCAAACAAAAACAGTAGAACACATTCTCTTTTCAAATGCATACACAATATTTGTTTGATATACCATATTCTGGGCCATAAATCAAGTCTTGATAAATTTTAAATGATTCAAGTCACAAATCATATTCTCTAATAATAGTGGAATTAAATTAAAAATAAATAACTGAAAGATCTTTGGGAAATCACCATAGAGTTGGAAACTAAATAGCAAACTTATAAATAACTAATGGGGCAAAGAAAATTAATCAAAATGGAAATTAGAAAGTATTTTGAACTAAGTGCATCCCACACATATCAAATTGTATAGGTGGTAAGGGTGAAAAATAGCCCCCAAATATGTCCATATCCTAATCACCAGAACCTGTAAATGTTGCCATATGTGGCAGAAGGGATTTTGCAGATTTATTAAAAATCTTGAAGTGGAGAGATTATCCTGAATTATTAGGGTGGGTCCAATGTAACCACAACAAGTCCTTGCAAGAGGAACCAAAGAGGAGTCAGGGTCAGAGGAAAGGGCAATGTCATGACAGAAGCAAAGATTGGAATGATGTACTTTGAAGATGGAGGAAGGGTGGGTACAAGCCAAGGAGTACAGGTAGCACTAGAAGCTGAAAAAGGCAATGAAGCAAATGGTGTCCTCTGAGACACCAGAAGGAACCAGCCGTGCTTTCACCCAGCAAATCTGATTTTGATAACCTCCAAAACTTTAAGAGTTGTGTTGTTTTAAGCCATAAAGTTTGTGGTAATTTGTTACAGAGGCAACAGGAAACTAGTACAGCCCTTAAAACCGTACTCAGGGGAAATTTATGGAATGAAATACCTCAGCTTTTGCCTATGAAACTAGGAAGCAAATTAAATCCAAAGTAATCAGAGGAAAGAAAATAATGATCAGAGCAGAAGTCAATGAAACAGAAAACAGAAAAACAATAAAGAAAAATCAATGAAATTAAAATCTAGTTCTCTGAGAAGATCAATAAAATTGATAAACCAGACTGATCAGGAAAAGGAAAAAAACCAAACCAACTGGAAACAGCCCAAATGTCCATCAACAAGTGACTGGATAAACAAAGTGTGGTGTATCCATATGATAGATTGCTACCCAGATTGTTTTTATTACTTCTTTTTATTTAAAAAAAAGGAACATGAATGAATCTCAAAATAATTATGCTGATACTGAGCAATGGGTTTGCTGAAAAAAACAAACAAACAAAAATAATAATTATGCTGAGTGAAAGAAGCCAGACAAAGCAATAGTGCATACCGCGTGATTCCATTTGTATAAAATTCTGGAAAATGTGACTGTCTATAATGACAGAAAGCAGATCGGTGGTTGCCTGCTTATGGGGGGAAAGAATAGAAAGGGAGGGATCGAAAGGGGCATGAGGATACCTTTGGGGATATTGGATGTTTTCATTATCTTGATTGTGGTGATGGTTTCACGGGTTATATACGTATGTCAAAACTTATCAAATGATACACTTTAAATATGTGCAGCTTATTGTATGTCAATTTTTCTTCAATAAAGCTGTTAACAAAATGAACAAGGGAGCTTTATGAACTCAGACTTGATCTGCCTCAGTGGATTTCATCTGTTAGCAGAGACAGAGATTAAGGATCATAACAATCTAGAATTTCTACCTTGGGAAACAACCAAGGAAGACAACCTGGGATGAGAACAAACGTTGCTGAGCAATGTGAAGGGTTTTGAAGAGGTTGAAAATGGTTCATTTGCTCTGCATCTAATCAGCATGGAAGGCATCAGAGTCACAAGATATTGGAGCCGGAAGGGATCTTAGCGAGATGAGTTTATTTTACAGACGAGGAACTGAATCCAATAGAGGTAGAGGGACTTGCCTTAGGTCACACAGCATATAGAGGTAAAAATAAAATGTGGTCCTCTGAGGCTCCACCCAGTACTATTATTTTCTATACAGTACCTGATAGCTATGATAAGCCCTTGAGTAATTGCTAATCTATGTTAATTTATGGAAGTATGGAATAAGATGATACCCATGGAATGGTCCAGAAAGGGGGCAGGGAACACCACTACCTCTACTGCCACATTTCAGTCCCCAGACCTTCCTAGACAGACAATACTCCTTGGATAGCAGCACCATCTCTGTGGCCACCAACTTGGAACCATTACATGGGTTGTGAACTCTGTACAGTTATAGCCAGTTCTGCTGTAACAGGTGTCTTGAAAACACAAATTTATTCCAAATGTGATTGATATATAGGTTGAGCATCCTGAATCCAAAATGTTCCAAAGTCTGAAATTTTTTGATCACTGACATGATGCCACAAATTCTACACCTGACCTCACATGACAGGTCACCACAGTCAAAATACAGGCACACAATGCACAATTTATTCAGCATCCCCAAGGAAAAAGTAAAATTACCTTCAGTCTATGTGTCTAAGGTGTATATGAAACATTAAAAAATTTCATGTTTAGACTTGGGTCCCATCCCCAAGATATCTCATTATGTATATGCAAATATTCCAAAATCCAAAAGAATTAGAAATCAGAAACACTTCTGGTCTCAAGCATTTTGGATAAGAGATACTCAACATATATTAGGAAACAATATGAGCATAATGCAAATTTGCCTTTGCCTATGTGAGATCTAGTGAGTGAGAAACACTAGGTGAAAGCAAAAAACTGCACTCAGCTGAACTGCCTGTTACTACACAAAATACACACACACACACACACACACACACAGAGGGCTTGTTTAACCACAAGGTGTCTTGTCATATAGTTTTGCCTTAGGGCTGATAGGGGAAGAAAGTACCCTTTTCAGAGTTAGCCCACACAACGGTTCTTCTTGGTTGCAGGATATGGGTCTTTTGTTCTTCCTGGCCAGTGACTGATATAGGATGGGATGGAGACCATTAGCACTGGTCAACCAGCACAGACAAGCATTAAATCAGTTCACACATGATGGATTGGGCTTGGCAATGACCCACCCTCTTAGCATCTCTGGTGCCGGAAACAGTATAGATCAAAACATGTTCCTTCATGGTCTGTCTATATCAGAATCACCTAGGGAATCAAATAGAATAAAGATTCCTGGGCCCCACTCCATACCTTCCAAATCATAGCCTCTAGGATTGGGAAAAAGGAATTGATTTGACAGGCTCTCAGGGATCCATATGTTCCCTGAACTTGGAGAACTACTGGACTACATGAACTGCAGCAAGACACATGATGTACAGCCAGGTCATGGGGTGCTTGGTGATGTAACTAAACTACTTTTTACCTAAAACAGCTGGCTCTTACTATGTTTTATGTATCATTATTGTTCAATTACAATGGCTTTTGTCCAATTTTAGACCATTATTGTTGAGGATTTGTCATGGGTGCCACGTGTTGACCTATTGTGAGGAATAGGAGGTTGACAGAGAGAAAGGAAAATGCCAGAGAGGGGTTTGGCATATTAGAGAGTGCTGTTCTGTAGCTGGTTCATTAAGTTCATATCCCATCTGTCTGTCAATATTTTTGTTAGAACTTTGAATTTCATTCTCTGGTGTGTTCTGAAACAAAGATAGGACATCTGTAGCTTCCTAATGAATAATTTCTTCCTTCTATAATCTAGCCCTGGATAACTGGCACTAAGTTCTGTATTTGTGTACAGGATGGGTTGGGAACAAAACAGCAGTTACAAATTGCATAGATATTATGAGTGCATTAAAGGAATATAATTATTTTTCTGGAGAAGATAACCATTATTATAATGTACCATACAATAATGCCTTGCAATCATCAGCAAGTGTTAACGTGATATTCAACATCTTTCGCCTTGGAAAGTGAGTGCTGTATTTTATTATGATTCAAGTCACGGGCGAAATAATGAAATGTCTTAACTCCCTCCTTTAAAGTGCCAAGTATGTATCACAAAATAACTCTAGTGCTTAGTATGCTGGGAGGAAAAAAGCAAGTTTTATCTTCTAGTATGTACAATAGGACATTGTAATAAAGATGTGTTTTTGAAATAAACAATGAAGAAAATGGACATGAAGTGTGTGAAATTAAAACGGCTTTGCTTTGTCTCTTTTGAAATTATTGGAACAAGAACTACCAAGATGGAATTTATTACGCATGTTTTGTAAAATGGGACCACTTATCAGAGAATCAATGCGAGAATTAGCTAAGTGCTGGAAACCATTCCCAGAAGTCAGGCCGACCATCCATCTTGCCCACCCTCTCTCTAAACAAGACTCCACTTTACATGTTCAAGAATTTCCTTGTTCTGATGGCATAACAAGTGTTAAGCTTGGTGAAGCATTTAGGGGTAAAACGTCATGATATTTACAACTTACTTTCAAAGGGAATAAATAATTAAATAGCATAATATAACATAATTTCCAGAGAGAGGAAAAGCAAATATGGTAAAATATTAAGCATTGTTGAATCTAAGAAGGTATATGGGTATTCATTGATCTATTCTTTCAACTTTTCTGAACGTTTGGAAATTTTCCTAATAAAAATTAAAGAGAAAGGAATGCACAATTTAGCCACTTAAGGTCCATGAAAATATCTCCAGCCACTCCAGAAACCCTTGAAATCATACCCAAGCCTGAGAGCGTGATTTGGCGTGCCATTCTAGGTTTATGGCTCAGCATGGCACGCCTCTAAAATTATGGCTGAAGAAGAAGGAAGTGAAACCCGAAACTGCCCTACCCACTATAATTCTTTTGATACTGAGTATATTCCCCTCCAGAGGTGTGACTTGTATATTGGATGTTAACCATAGTTTTCTACCTTTAGGCCCATCTTCTCAAGATTATTCCTCTTTCTATGGTCTAGTAGAAACTGAATTGTTATAGTGTGGAGCACAAAATGAGCTTCTGCAGAGAACAGGTTTTATATAGTCTTCAAACCAATGAGATTATAAAACAGAAAAATGTTTTTAAAAAGACTTGAGTCCATAAGTAAAATTTTATTTCTCAAAATAAATAACAAGGTAGATTTATTCATGGAGTGAAATGACAGAATCAGGGTTTTCTCCTGGGAGAGTCTTAGGTGTTTCTGTGTTATACATGTTTATATTTACCTTTGTATGTTGTGCATGTTTCCATTTCAGGAACTCGAAGTGACAGGTTCATGTCAGATTCTCTTTTCTTCTCTCCCTGTCATCATCTTTCTATCCCAGTGCCCATTACTTCCATCTTGGCCTCCCCTACTTGAAGTGTGGCTCTGGGCGAGGGACCACTTCCCACTTGCAGAACGAGGAGGGGAGGAGGAAGGCTAAAGGACCTCGCAACCCTCCTGGATCTGGTATCAGTCCAGCCTCCTTTTCATCTGCCAGTGAATTGTCTTGTTTATTCTCTTCACCCTCTGGGAACCCCCCCAACCTCAGGACCTCTCCAATCAATAATTTAAATCCCCTCTTCTCTGAAACAGGAACAACGATATTATCTTCTCTCTTGCTTTCTCTCTCTCTCTCTCCCTCCCTCCCCCTTACCCCACTCCTACTCTTCCTACCAGTGGCCATTTCTGTAAGTCCAACAAATGTCCACTTTCTGAGTTCCTGATATCAGCCATTAGGCTAGCTGACCCTAATTAACCCTTTCACAGCTTGCTCCCCTCTGCACCTGCTACATACATCATAGTTCTACATCCCATAGAAACCAAAAGACTCTTAAAACATGCTTAGTAAATGCTGGTTTCCGTTCTCCTAAGTATGCAAGTGTTGGGCAGGTGACATGTCTAATGTGGTCAGCTGGACCTAGTTATATCCCCTCTGAATGCCTTAGGTATGGTCCTATGACTCCCCAGTTACCAAATATTTCCATCCACCTCACTGTGAGCATCTGCTTTCAGATGCATGGTTAAATATGTAACCAGACAGACACAGAAGCACCTGAGCAGAGTTTCCTAAAGCACCTTGAGGATGACAAGTATTGTGTATGCTCATCTGCTGCTGCTATTATTAGAAGCACTTCATACCGACTAAGCTGTTATTGAGGATGAAGTGGATTAAGACTTATGGCGTCTGAGTGGTAAACACATGACACAGGGCTTTTAGGGCAGGCTGGGTGGCGTGCAGTTTTATTCAGCACCACACCTCAACTGCTTGGCAGGGCAACCTGTGTTAAGGGCGCTCTCTAAGCAGCAACAACACAATTCAAATATTTGAATGACTCATTCTACTTGACCTTCAACCACAGCCCAACCAACCTCAGGTATGGGGGGGGACTGGCAGCATAACGCCACAGGAGGGGAAGCAATGTCCGCTGACCAGGCAGGTGAGTCGTATGATCCTTCTGTGCCTCTGTTCCTCCATGAAGTTCAGGGACAAGAACACGTGCCTCCTGCTTGTCTTGTGAGGTTGTTTTGAGGACTGCATATAATGCTGGGCAAGTGCTTAGAACTCTGAAAGATACTAGAATACAAATACAAATGGAATGTCAAATCACAGTGGACACTTTGAACCCTTAACCTTTCCAATAGATAGACAGAGGTGTGTATTTTCAGTCTTTTATTATATTAATTAAAGCCGTTAGATACAAAGCATTCAGCTAGGTCATGATGTGGCTGCCTGCCAAGTATAGTCCTATAGATGGGGTCAGAGAGACCAAGAGCCCTTGAGAAGTGCATGCTGGAGATTGTTTATGAACTGCATCTGTTCAGAGAGGGTATAGAAGATCCCACCACATTCCAGCAGAGACATCTGATCAAAGTCTACTTGAATTGGATCAGGAACGGTGTGCACCTGCTGGTCATTTACTGTAGACCTGAGTCATGGACCTGACCTACACCCACGTGAAGTAAAAGCAGCACTGAGGGCGAAAATCACACCCACAAGTGGAATCTTTAGTATTAATAGATGTGGCTTCCCTAGAGCTGCAGTCCCCAACCCCTTGACTGCGGACCGCAGCCTGTTAGGGATGGGGCTCGACCATTTCCCTCCCCACCCCCCCCACCCCGTGGAAAAACTGTCTTCCATGAAACTTGTACGGGTGGAGGCACACAGCCAGAGGTGGGGGGGAGGGTGAGCAAGGGAAGCTGCATCTGTAGTTACAGCCGCTCCCCATCGCTTGCATCACCGCCTGAGCTCTGCCTCCCCTGTCCCTGTCCATGGTAAAATAATAAAATGAAGCACGTGGGAAAATACCAAGAACAAGAGAAAGGCATCATCCTCAGATTCAGACAATTGGCAGGCTCCTGAAAAGATTTCCTACAGGAAACAAACAAAAAAAGTTTGGAAAATTTTACATCCTCTGAAGAATGCAAAGTAACTGATGTCTTTGAAACAGAATCAGAAAACCATGAGATAGGTTGAGGTGGAAAGACAACGGAAAGGAAAAAGGAGGTGGGTGAGAGGAACTCTAACTAAAATCTGTGATGGAGACAATAAAGAACAGAATTGGCTTGTGGTTTCACCTTTCCTAAGGGCAGTTTAGAACATGTATTAATATCCTTAAATACATACACAGCCTTTTACCCAGCAATTCATTTCCAAAAATTTAATGCAAGAAAATAACAGTACAAATTTGCAACAGTGTATATACAAGATGTTAATCAGGGCTTTTTACGGTAGAGATATAAAAC
The DNA here is from genome assembly GCA_023783475.1 of Daubentonia madagascariensis. Lineage (NCBI taxonomy): Eukaryota > Metazoa > Chordata > Mammalia > Primates > Daubentoniidae > Daubentonia > Daubentonia madagascariensis. The sequence goes on along the minus strand of JAKFHU010001798.1, from coordinate 92,592,223 downwards.
AGAAAACAATTTACATGTCCACCAATAGGGAATTAATTAAATCAATTATGGTATTAGATCGTAACATTAACATGAACATAATATTAGTAATAGAAAGCAACTATTAAACATAATGCTATTAATATTTATTTAGCACAGAAGGATATTTAACACATGCTATATTATTAAATAAAGAGAAATAAAGTAGGTTACAAAATAATACATACTTTTTCTAAAAGAAAGTTTATGTGTGTGTGAAGCATAGAAAAGAAGTCTGGAAAAATCTCATTGTTCACTTTTGCTGCATAACAAACCACCTTAAAACTTAGTGACTTAAAACAACCACCATTTCTTTCATTCATCATTTTGCTGGCAGCAATTTGGTCTGGGTTCAGTTGGGCAGTTCTTCTGGTCTTGGGCTCACTCATGCATCTGCGGTCAGCAGGTTGGCTGGCAACTGACTGGTCTAGGATGGCCTCAGCTGGGACAGGTCGTCTCTGCTCTACGTGGTCTCTCATTCCCCAGGAAAGGAGGCTGGGTTTGTCCATGGAACACCCCTGCCCAACGCCCCCCAACACCCCCCAACACCCCCCTCCCCAGCTTCTGAGAGCAAGAGTGAATCCTGAACAAGAACTGGCACGCTACTTATGCCACATTCTGTTGACCAAAGTAAATCACAAGGCTAGCTCAGATTCAAAGGGAAGGGAAATAGACTTAATTTCTTGACATAAGGAGCTTCCAAGTCACATTGTAAAGAGGTATAGATGCAGGGAAGGAAATAATTGTGCCCATTTTTTTGCATACAATCTGCCACAAGGATACTATATTCTAAAATGTTTGCCAGGCATGGTGACTCACACCTATAATCCCAGCTCTTTAGGAAGCTGAGGTGGGAGGATCATTTGAGGCCAGGAGTTGGAGACCAGCCTGGGCAACATCGTGAGACCCCGTCTGTACAAAAATAATAATTAAAAAAATGAGCTGGGTGTGGTGGCAGTGCATACCTGTAGTCCTAGTTACTTAGGAGGTTGAGGCAGGGGGATCCCTTGAGCCCAGGAGTTCAAGGCTGCAGTGAGATATGATTGTGCCACTCTAGCTGGCTGACAGAGTAAGACTCTGTCTCAAAAAAAATTAAATTAAATTAAATTAAAATTAAATGTTAGCAGTGTATATTTCGGATACAGAATTACAGGTGATTTTTTTATTGTTTTTTATTTATTTATTTTTTCTTTGTTTTTAGCCACCATAGTGCTGAGGAAATTACAGGTGATTTTTACTTTATTCCTTACATTTTTCCTTACTAGCAAAATTTTTTACAATAAGCATGTATCACTTTTATTACCAAAATCAAGTTGTTATTTCCATCTTAAAATTTTACTAATAGTTTTTAATAGCATTGCAAAATGATCATGATATAATCTTAAATTTTAAAATGTGCTAGAAAATTATAAAGTATATACACAATATATCCTAAAACATAAAAATGCACAGAGAAATGTCTAGAAGGAATTATAAAAATGTTAACAATGGTACAATTTGGATGTGGGGTTATGAGTACTTTTATATTTTACTAAATTTTCTACAATTAAAAGAAATTAATAGAAGAGAAAGCATAAAAACTGAAAAATAAAAAAAAATTTAAGGGACATTTAAAAGAAGGCTGAGCATTAATGTCTAAAAGACATGCTGGAACCAAGAATAACAACGTGCCACACGCTGAGAATGATTGACTCATTTCTCTGCACCTGAAGCCTAATGATAGGAAAATATTTTTTTTACTGAAAAACAATGATAAACTGGTTTATCTCCTTATACAGAAACATTCAGAAAATGTCATTAATGTGGATTTGAGGATAATTACAGTGCAAGTTCCACATCCTCGGACACAATTGAGTGGAAACTTTTTTTTTTTTTGGAGACAAAGTGTCGCTCTGTCGCCCCAGGCTAGAGTGCAATGGTGTCATCATAGCTCACTGCAACCTCGAACTCCTAGACTTAAGCGATCCTCTTGCCTCAGCCTCCCGAGTAGCTGGGACTACAGATGTGTGCCACCTCTCCCCGGCTAATTTTTCTATTTTTAGAAGAGACAGGGTCTGGCTCTTGCTCAGGCTGGTCTCAAACTTCAGAGCTCAAGCGATGCTCCCGCCTCGGCCTCCCAGAGTGCTGGCATTACAGGCGTGAGTAGAAACCTTATATTTTGGAGTTGTTGGGCACTGCCCATGTAATAGTATAGCTTCTCTTGTATTAGTTTATTATATCTATATCCAATTGATTGGTACGCCAATTGCAGGAGTGATTGACTGTCACCCTTTAACCTCCAACAGAATGATCTGAGAGGAAGGCCAGACTAGTCTGAGGCAAGAGAGGCACCTAGGGCACAAAATGTAAGGAAGCACTCCTTTTCAAGGCCAACCCTGCACTTGCATGACCCTGGGAGTGGATTTCTCCTTAAATTTTGCACCCTAGGTACCTCTCTTGCCTCACCCTGGTTCCAACCCTGTCTTACAGAACTAGTCTCATCCTTCTTAACCAGAATGGAAGTACTCTCCAATTATGGTTCTCATGCTAGGAGTACTGTCAGTGTCTTCGCTGAGGCTCCTAGAAAGAGGCTGAAGCAGAGGGTTGAGGTGTGGGTGCCTCACCGGGGAATGGAAGCCCAAAGAGCAGGAGACTCCAGCGCAGTGAAGCAGGGAAGGAGAGAGAACCAACACCAAGGCCACAGTGAGTACAGCTGATCACCCAAACCATCGTATTGTGCCCCTGAGAAACCACATAAACAGCATCTCAGCATCATCTTGGGGAAGGAAGGAGAAAGAACGAAGAATTTATCCATTGGCTCTCATCTTTCATTGGTCAAAATTTCTCCCTTTGGGGCATTAATTCCCCCACACTGCCAGGTTACTCTGAGCAGTACTATTCTTAGACCCAGACAAGAAGGGCCCCTGCCCTGGGCTTCATGTTTAGACTTTAGACCACCAACCCTGCACATCATCAACATACACACATACACGCACACACACACACACACACACACAAATATCAAAGAGCATGTCTGCACTCGGGATCCTGCCATCAGCACTAGCACAGCACAACTTCTAACCCTAAACATCCGCTCCTGTGACTAACACTGTTCAGGCCCCAGGGGAATACTTCTTCACATGGCTTGTCCTACATCCTCCAAACAAAAGGTAACTGTGTCAAAATGCCAGGAAGATTTGTGGGGTGTTCCTCTGCCGACATTGGAGGCCAATATCTTTTTGGAGTTCAGGGCAGATTTGAGTGGCAAAACTGCTTAGGTAAGAAAAGAGACAAATTGGTTAACTTGTCAAATCCCTCTCAGAGAGCATGAAGGCGATAGATTCTTCCAGAGTGAAATATTTCCCAATAGTGCCAGGCATTCTTGGTTTGGGGGTTCCAATTCAAGATTATGGAGGAAGTGGGTAATTAATGTTGTACTCACAACAGTTGCATATGGTAGCAGAGGAACATTTGGTAACATTGAACAAGTCACTTTACTCTTAAATTTTTTTTGTTCTTCCAATCCCAAACCACCTGCTATATTTTGCTTTATGGGGTGGTTACCAGGACTCTGAAAAGTACGTTCGTTTACTTTCTGCCAATAGGGGACGCTAGAGGGAGGTTGCAAAGGCCCAGAAGGAAGGGACTTGCTCCTCTCCCTGTCTGTGGAGTGTTCCAGTTGGCATCACCTGCACACAGCCCTTCAACGTGGCCGTGACAGCTGGTCCATTGTCCAGCTATATTGTGCAGTCCCAGAACCAGCATCCTGGCATCCCCTTGGAGACACCAGCACTAGCCAGGCAACTCCCCCTCTTCAAAATCTGTGCCCCAGTTCTGCAGGGCCCCTACTCCGAGCTTCTAGTTTCTTCCTTGTTCTCCTAGCCCTTGGCATGGCAGCTTCTGCAGATACTATCTTTGCGTACCTTCGTGTCTCCTTTTCACTTTTTTAGTCTGATACCTGTTTAACCAATTCCTTAAGTTTTTGCTGTTAAAACAACTAGCGTAGTTTCTGTTTTCCTAACTGGCCCTGACTGATAAAGTAGGTTGGAATGTTGCAGGCAAGAAGCACGACAATTCTTTACAGTGCAACTACATGGACACTGAGTGCCGGGATTGTGAGTGGTTTTATTTTTATTAACTTATTTAATAAGATTTAATTAAACTTTCAAAAAATTGAATAAAATTCGATTTTACTTAAATACTTTAGTTTTTAAATTTTTGATATTAATGAATTATGATTTGTATTGGGCCTTTTGGCTTTAATTGATCTTGAATATTTTAGAAGAAAAAATACCTTATTTAAAAAACATGTTGTATTAGAGTTCTCCATACAGAAAGAGAGCAAGAGAGATTTATTTCAAGACAATGACTCAGGTGATTGTAGAAGCTGGCAAGTCTGAAATCTGTAGGGTGGGCCAGCACGGGTGGAAGCTCTTGGGCAAGAATTGATACTGCAGTCTTCAGGCAGAATTTCTTCTTGTCTGGGAAACCTCAGTTTTTGCTCTGAAGGCCTTTCAATTGATTGGATAAGGTTCACTAACATTATCAAGGGTAATCTCTTTTACTTAAAGTCAACTGATTGTAGATGTTACCCACATCTACAAAATACTTTCACAGCAGTACCTAGATTAGTGTTTGACTGAATACTTGGGTAGTATAGCCTAGCCAAATTGACACACAAAATTAGCCATCATGCTTATATAAAATTATTTTTTATTTTTTAAAATTTATATTTTTGTAAATATATTCAAAGTTTCTGCACCTCGAATACTATTATGTTTGATTTAGAAATAAAAAATGCAAAAGTGAGCTCAGGAAAAAAAAACACAAAAAACACAATTCACTCCCACCAAAACGTTGGGCTGCTGGCTAACTGCCTCCCCTTTGTGAGCTAAAATAAAATCTTAAGCTCCCCAGCTGACTAAATGGACCCTTCTTAGCCAAGGGGGCCCCAGAAATACTCTAAAGCTGAGTTGCTGGCCGTGCGAAGGGAGGTCAGACATGCCTAGGTATGCCCCCCTCCCTTCTTGGAGATAGCCTTTGTAACTCATTAACAGGTCTAAGGCTACGTAAGACAAAGCTTAAACCACACCTGCAGTCATCAATTTACTTAACAGATCACTTGAGCCTGGGTATATGTCCAGTATATGTCCAGTGGATTGTCTCTGATTAACAGATTTTCTTATCTTAAAACATTCCAAGCCTTTAAACAAAGCTCCATTTCTTTAACCAATTACAAATCAAAGAATCTTTAAACCCACCTATAACCAATAATGACCCTCTTTGAGATGTCCTGCCTTTTCTGGCCAAACCAATGTACACCTTCCATGTATTTATTTATGACTTTACATGTAATTCCCATCTGCCTGAAATGTATAAAAACAAACTGTAACCCAACCACCAGAGACCACTTGCTCAAGCCTTCTTGGGCATGACTCTCCTGGCCATGGTCACACATATTTTGCTCAGAATAAACCTCTTTAAATTATTTTACAGAGTTTGGGTTCTTTTCTGTTGACACCTTCAACACCCTCTCCCTAACAGGCCCACCCCTCACATTTGCAGGGCCTAGGGCAAGAGAACAAATGGAAACCACCTGTAACTGGCTACCCCTATAGTTTTTTTAAAGTCCTCTCCCTTAACTAACTATTTGACCTTTTGTTGTTTCCCAGAGATGGCAGATTTTCTGCAAGACAAAGGGGTTGAGATTCTGAAGTCCCCTGGACAAGACTTCCTGTTGCCAAGATTCACCATCCCCCACAACCTGCCCCCATTGCACATAACCCCTTGTTAGTTACACTATGACCTGCCCCAAGGTACATGGCCCCTCCTTTAAAAGCCTATGATCTCCCATTTGTAGCAGAGACAGATTTGAGGTGGCTTCTCCCATTCTCCTGACAAGATGCCTGTATTAAAAGTTCCTTTCTTCCTTGGAAATCCTCGTTGTCTCAATAATTGGATCTTTGTGTGATGATTAAGTGGACCTAGACCAAAACCCCCTTGTGGTTTCAACAACATACGCACATTTTCATTTTTAATCAATAATTAAAATCTCCATGTGGTACAGAATTTGCAGAAATTTCTTCTATTTGTTCAAGTTGTATATTTGATGAGAATAATTTTCTTGTTCATTTTCTTGATAAATTTCTTGTTCATTGTTTTCGATGAGTAAGTAAATATTTGTTAAACAGAATTTGTAACATAATGTCCTGTCTGCTAATTTTACCATGGCCATACCCAACTGAAGGCTGCTTATTTTCATTGTTTTAAGATTTTGAAAACTTAAATAGACCACGTTTTTGAGGATTTTCCATTTTGGAAAATCTTGAATACCTTTGCTGAACAAGCTCTAGCTGGGCAATGTCCCTTAAATATGTTGCAACCAGGGTATAAAAATGTTTATGGCCTTTGATATATTCTATCAAATTCCTTTATAAAAATTCATAATAACTTACTAATGTATTTTCATTTATTTATTTATTTTTGATGAATTTGGTAGACCAAACTGATGGTAGGCCAAAATAATGCCTCACTTTTGTTTTAATTATGGTGAGGTACATGAAACAGTTTTCCAAGTATGTACTTGAGCTAACAATATATATCACAAGGCATGAAATTATTTACAATTCCTGACCAAGTAATTCTATAATACTTGTAAATTTATTCTAAGGGAACAATCCATACTAGATATGAAAATATTTTTTCTGGAGTTAATAATATTGGAAAATTGGAACCAATGTTCAATCCATGGGGACTTATTTTTCAATTATAATAGATTTATTTATCAACTTTATGCAGCTCCTAAAAATGACTGCTATATTAAGGCTTTATACCATCATGGGGTGGCAGAGTGGAAGGAAGGAGCAGGAAGACCCATAAGTGGAAAAAAATCACAAAAAACTCAAGATACTAGTTACTTGTACACTTTGAGTACATTGAAATTTTTAAAGGATGCATTAAAAACAGTAGAAAGAAATTCATCAGAATGTTAACGGTAGTCATATTAGAGATACAGGATTGCAAGTATTTTCTTTTTCTCCTGCAATTGCCATACAAAATTTTCTATAAAATGGTTCTATAATTTTTTCACTGGAAATAAAAGTCAAAAAAAAAAAAGGTTCCATATATTCCACTACAGCTTTTGAACTCATAAAAAATCTGTATTATTTAGAGCCAAATTAAATATTCAACTTTTCACTTTTTCTTTGGATAACTTTGCTTCACAGTATGATTTACTATGAAGGTAGAGACCATCTGAAGAGAACCCCATCAAATTTTCTTTCATCACCTCCAAATGTCTTTGTGTATTGGACTGTCCTTTCCTATTGTCTTAAAGAAATATTTTACAGTCTATTGCTTGTGTCCCTGGTTTAGTTTCCTTCTTTCCCACAAAACTTTGCCTCATTCGCTCTGGCCTTTCTCTCTCTCTCTGTAATTCACCTCTTTTTTCACTGGATCCTTCCCTGAATGCTAATGATGGTGAACATCTTTTTTGTGCTCACTGATTATTTGTATATCTTCCTTGGAGAAATGCCTATTCAAATTCTTTGCCCACTTATTTAATTGGAGTATTTGTCTTCTGATTTTTGAGTTGTAAGACTTCTTCATATATTCTGGATGTAAGTTTCTTATCAGATATATGATTGTAAATATTTTCTCCCGTTCTATGGGCTGTCTTTTTTTACTTTCTTGATGATATCATTTATAGCACAAAAGTTTTAAATTTGGGTTAAATCTAATTTAGTCCAATGAAGTCTATTTTTTCTTTTGATACATGTGCTTTTTGTTACATCTAAGAAAGCTTTGCCTACTCTAAGGTTATGAAGATTTACTCCTGTGTTTTCTTCTAAGTGTTTTATAGTTTTCTCTCTCACATTTGGGTCTATGATCCATTTTGAATTAATTTTGTGTATGGTGGGATAGCAACTTGATTCCTTTGCATGTGGCTATCCAGCTGTTTCACCATTTTTTGAAGAAAACTGTTCTTTCTCCCATTGTATTGTCTTGGCACCCTTCAAAAATCAATTGACCACAATTGTAAAGGTTGTATTTTTCTGTTCCATTGATCTAGATGTCTGTCCTTAGGCCAGTACCACACTGTCTTGATTACTTTAAGCTTTGTAGTAAGTTTTAATACCTGGAAATATGAATCCTCTATCACTTTGATGTTGGGCAAGCTACTTAATCTTCTCAGTTTCATTTTTCTTATTCTGTTCAATAATGGTAAAAAGAGTACCTCCCTGAAAATGTAAAAATGAGTTTCCATACTCCTGGAGAAAAAACTGTTCTGTAGCCATGGAAATAAGTAGCCACTATTATCATATTTTAACCTATTTAATCAGTCAAGGACAATTTGCCTGAAAGAACACACTTCTGCAAGCCAATCAACCAGTGCCAGCCCCTAACTTCTGAAAGCCCCCTAGTCAGGAACACACTCCCTCCACATGATGCAATAGGAAAAGGATTCCATTGTCAGATGAGTTTGGGAAAGACTGCATATTTTATTTCTTCCAAAGGAATTAAAAAGTTCACAGTGCCCCTATCCTAGGTCTGGTTCTGTAGGAAATAGACTTGAGATGGAGATTGTATGCAGATGGTTTACCGAGGAGTGCTTTTTGAAACATACCTGCAAGGGAGTGAGGGAAGCAAGACTGGGCAGAAGGAGAAGTTTAACAGCAATAGCCTTGCCACACAGCCCTCAGCTGATCCCACAGGGAGCTGTGGAGCTGGGGTAGCCCTTCAGAGTTGTTCCGCACTGAGGCAACAGGGGTCATGTGTCTCTAGTCATTGGATGCAGGCTGTGCCAGGGATGAGGGGGAGTAACCATGGCAACTCAGCTCCCGTCTGCCAGGGCATCCCTCAGAAAGAGACAGAGCTGTGAGCAGTCATCAACCAACACCTCCCTCCTTCAGCTGGGAGAATGAGTACCTCAGTCCCGAAAGGGGAACCTGGGCTGGAGGGCACACCAAGGTACACACTAGAGCTCGACTGTTCCAACACCAATTCTCTGACACCAATTGGGTGTCCTACAATTCAATTCAATTCTGATTCTAACTGCCAGGAGTTAAACAAAGTCCTTCACAAAACTGCCCCCACTTCAGACACCAGCTGCAAGTCTCAGGGCCACCCACACTTCTGACCAGCTGACTGTAAGGGTGGGGGTTCCCATGATCTCCTCAGGTTCAAGAATTCATAATAACTCACCCAACTCACTCAAGCATTATACTTATGATTAAGTTCTATTTTAAAGGATACAACTCAGTAAGAGCCAAATGTAGGCAACACACAAGGCAAGGTCTGACGTGGCGGGCGGGTGTGCACAGAGCTTTGATGCCATCTCTCCATGGAATCTGGGTGTGTTCACCAATCAGGAAGCTCCACTGAGCATCGGAGTCCAGAGTTCTTCGTTGGGGTGTCATTACATAGGCATGATGGATTAAATCATTGGCCGCATGACTGAACTAACTGTCCAGCCCTCCTACCCTTCTTGGAGGTTGGGTGGCTGAAACCTCCAATCTCCTAATCACATGTTTGCTTTCTCTGATGACCAGCCCCCACCCTGAGGCTGTCTAGGCTCCCCTCCCACTATCACTCAGGAAATTCCAAAGGTTTTTGAATCTCTGTGCCAGGAACCATGGACAAAAATCAGATATTCTTTATTATAAAATAGCTCATTAGCATATTAATAATTCTTGGATATTCTATAGTTAAAAAAATGATTTAACTTTGTTTAACCTGGTATTTCCTCAATGTACTTGACCATGGAGCTCCACTTTGTAGACTCTACTTTTCCCCCACACCTGACACCTTGAAAACTCACTTTGGGGAACATTCCTCAAATCCTTATTTCTCTGAGCACTGATGCTACACTCCCACATGCCTGATGGCAGGACTGGCTACAAAATTTGTGTGGCCTAGTTCAAAACCAGAATGTGGGATTCCTTGTTCAAAAGTCATTCAGAATTTTGAGGCAGCAGCAGTAGAGCATTAAACTGCATGTGTGTCCCTTATGAGCACAGGTCATGTGCCCATGAAGCCAGTCCAACCTGATGGACTCTCTCCTACTGTGTTCTCTGTCTCAAGAATGGCACCATCATCCATGCTGGCTACCATTCCTGACTTTTCCTCTCCTTCACCCCTCACATCCAGCAAATCACCTGGTCTTGAATTCTCCCACTTACATGCCTCTCAAACTTGTCCACACCTCTTTATCTCCCCTGCCAGCCTCGCTAATTCAGGCTGTCATCACCCTCACCTAGATGCCCAGATCGCCTCAGCCTCCCCCTCCCACTCGGTTGCCATCTCTCTCCTCCCCCAGGGTGGTCAGAATCGTCTTTCTCAACATGCAAATCTCCTCTTGATTCCCCACATCCCTCCCCACCTGCCCCACCACCCTTGCTTGCAACACCTCAGTGGCACTCCTTGCTTTGGGGTGAAGTTTAAACTCCTTAGCATAACTCATAAGGCCATTTCTGCTGACTTTTCAAGTCTCGCCTCTCACCATGACTCTTTCCTTCCTGGGACCATTCTTTCTCCTCTGTCCTGGTGTATCATAAGATAGGACACTCAGGTATAGGGTCAGACTTCAACCCAGGACAAAGCCGCCCAACTAGGCCTCAAAGGAGAACGGCAACAGCTGTGCAGTGGGGCCTGCACTGGCTGTGGCACAGTGCCTGGGCGGCCTCTGCAGCTGAAGCATGGTGGCCATGGGGGGACAGTACAATGTCATGGCTTAAAGCAGGGCCCCAGGAACCAGACTGCCAAGACACATAATGCTTTTCAGCCTCAGTTTCCTCACCTGTAAAAATGGGAAAAATAAAAGTACTTACCTTAAACTAAGGATTTAATGAGTTAGTGTATATTAAGCTCTTCAGACATTCCCTGGCAAGCAGTGCTCACTGCATAAGCATTACCGACGCAGCTCAAATCTGTTTCTGCTTCTTTTCACTCCTGTCAACCAATACTTTACCCACCAACCTTTCTCATGCTCATGGCTTCTGCTAATTGATGGCTTCAGCTTATTTACAGCTACCTCCCTCATGGCGTCTGCATATTGCTTTCCCTCTGTATGAGTTTAGCTTCTATTCCAACTTGCCAGCTACTCAGCTATCTCTTGAAATTTCCCAAACTCCCCAACAGAGAATCTGATTGGTCCAGAAAATCACTGCAGTCCCTCTACAACAGCCTGCTGCAGTCGGCTGAGGCAAGAGCATGCAGTTAATAATATGACTGAAAACCACCACCTGCGGCTGCTCCCGGCCGTGGAGGTTCGGGGAAGGAACCTCTCGGAGCACCCTGTGGGCAGAGCTGGCATTTTAGGCCAGAGCTGGCCCAGGATGCATGCATTCCCGGGGGCCTGAAGCTCCATGCTACCCCTGACTTATATCAGTGCCTGTCTCCTGCCATTCCAATTGTCACCCTCATCTTCTTTTTGAACATTTTGTCTTCATATATTTTGTATCAAAAAGGCATACATTACCTTCATTTTTTGTATTTCTAATCACTCTCGTTTACTTCTGTGAAATATTGCCTGCATTTTGATTAAAAAATTTCTAAAAATAATTTCAGCAATATAAGACATTTTCAACTTAAATAGCAAAGAAATACATCCAAATTGCTGCTGCACCAGTTATTTCTGTATTTTCCATGTTTTTAAAATAACTATCTTATTTGGTAACATACACTCAAAGAGCAATTATGAAAAAATCAGACAATTCCGTATAACTCTAAAATCTCATTGAAAACGTGTTGGCATTGGACTGATCATAGGTGCAGATGCAGTAACAGTATGTACATATGTTTCCGTTTGTTTTATACCATATAAGGTAAAATTTATTGTTTATTCAAATATATATACACTAAATTTTAAAATATCCAGATACACTATATAAAACATTAAAATAGAAATGATTTTATACAACATAATGTATGTCCTTGCCAGTTCATGCATTCTTTCCATGTCTGAATATTCAATTAAAAAGCATATTTGGTACCATACTCTGTTATCTTTGTTTCTTCCCTATACTTTTCTCCTCAAAATCTTATGTGAAAAATCCCAAAAATATAGAAAAGTTGAAAGGATCATCCAATGGTCACTCATATACACAAGATTTATCTATCAATTCTCCTGTTGAACACCTGGGCCATTTCCCATCTTGAGATATAAGTAAAACTGCTATAACATTCTCATACAAGCCTATTTGTAGATATTAAATTTGTGCTTTTAATGAACAGAAGTTTTTAATTTTGATGATGTCCAATTTATCAACTTTTCCTAAAGGGTTAATTCATTTGTGTCCTAGTTATAAATTTTTTGCCTACCCCAATTCTATGAATATATTCTCTTATATATTTTTCTAGAAGCATTATGGTTTTATCTTTCACATTCATATCTATGATTTAATCAGAAATTCATTTTTGAGCATGTTATAAGGATCTGCCACGTAAATATTAAATTGTTCCATTTATTGAAAAAAAGTCATCCTTTTTCCACTGAATTGCTTTGCTAACTTTGTTGTAAGCAAATAACCATATGCGCATGGATCTATTTCTGGACTCTATTCTATTTCTTTGATCTATTTTCTGTCCTTATGCCAGTACCACACTGTCTTAATTACTGTTTTAGACTAAGTTTTATCTGGTAGGTTAGTCCTCCAAGTCAGTTCTTATTCAAGATTGTTTGAATATTTATAGATCTTTTGCTTTTTTCATAAAAACTTTAAAATCAGCTTGTCAATTTCTACTAAAAAACCTGCTGAGATTTTTATGCAATTGTGTCAAATCTATGGATTAATTTGGGGAGAATGACATCTTAACAATATCAAGTTTTCTATTCCTTGAAATGGTGTATCTCTCTGTTTAGTTAGGTCTTTCATTTCTCTTGGTCATGTTTTGTAGTTTTTGTTATAGGAGTCTTATATACTCTTTGACTAACTTCATTCTGGAGTATTTGAAGTTATTCTGTGCTATTTTAAATAGTAGTTTTATCATTTTTATTTTCTATGCTAATGACATGATAATTGGCCCGAGGTTACTTTTGGCCATCTTCCAGACCCTACTGCACCTGTGCTACTTGGCTGTCTAGAAATTCCTTCTTCTGGGAATCCTGGCCACTTTTTTGGTTAGCATGCTGAGTTCAGATTGGCAGTACACTCCTCCTCCCTCCTGCTGTGGTTATCTGAAGCAGGGCTCTTGTCCCCTCCCAGCCCCGCTGTGCCCCTCCTCCCCAGAAGAGCCAGAGGCCCCACTATCTACCTAACAGAATTACACATACGACCCTAAGTCAATATGTGGAGGGTGTACATTGGTTTGGCCCAAAAAGGTGGGACATCTCAAAGTGGGGGAGGGGTGCTTACAGGTTGTAGGTGGGTTTAAGGATTCTTTGATTTGTAATTGGTTAAAGAAATGAAGCTTTGCCTAACTTAAAATAAGGATGTCTGTTAATTAGAGACAAGCCACCAGACAGTTACTGAAACTCAAGTGATCTGTTAAGTAAATTGATGACCTGCAGGTGTAGTTTAAGCTTTGTCTTGAGTAGCCTTAGGCCTGTTAATGAGTTACAAAGGACATCTCCAAGAAGGGAAGGGGGTATGACAAGGCATGTCTGATCTCCCTTCTCATGGCCAGCAATTCAGCTTTAGGGTATTTCTGGGGTCCCCTTGGCCAAGAGGGGGTCCATTCAGTCAGCTGGGGGAGCTTAAGATTTTATTTTAGTTCACACATGAGTGACTGTAGTCTAATCGTTACCGAAAACAATGGGCTCCATTTCTCTTTTGCTGTGCTTTTATGAATACAATCATTTGATTTTTTTCTTTAGTGGCAAACTCTTAGGTAACATAAGTTTAAAATTGACAAAACTCTTTGCTGTTCTTAAAGAAGTTTTTTCTATTCAACTTCCATTTATGAGGCTAATCTTTACAGTTTAAATGTAGACTTAGAAATCAATGCTACATTTTATCTTTTGAAAGTCTATCACGTAGTCTACAGAGATCTTGATTCCACCACCCAACCTGTAATCTGTTCCTCCAGCTTTGAGTCACCTATTTGATAAGCATCTCTTCTAGGTCTTCATCAAGGTAGCTAATAAAAATATGAACAATTCATGAATCCTGTAAGAAGCTACAAAAAACCCTCCAAGCCAAAATGGGTTGATTAATCAGAGATATTTGGTCACTGCTCTTAAATTAGCTAAGAATCTAATCCAGATAATTGTTTTATTTTTCATATCACATTTCCTGGACTCATCCACAAGGATATCATAATTGTCTTTGTCAAATGTCTCAATAAAACAAAAAATAACTATCTACAACATTCCTCTCTTCTACCAATCTTTTGCAAATTTTGAAAATGAGGTTAGTTTGGTATGCTTTGTTCTTAATGAACCCAAGCTGGTGCCTACTGCCAAGCAAAAGGATTCTGATTTAACAATGTCTACCACTCATAAGATTTGTAACACTCACCTGGCTCTCCCCATGTTGAAGGGAAGGTGTTACTCTTACAGAAATAAAACAACTTGGTGACTCACTCACAGGAGAGATGTTACTCCTCTTTACTGCTGATCACAACCTAACGGCATGCACGTAAAGTAAATCAAACTGACATTACTCATTCTCCTAGACTGCCCACAGGTGAGAAATGTGGGAAGATAGAGCCTCACCCTTACTGTCTCATAGGACACACACACACAGGGTCCACAGAGTTCCACAGCACAACCCCAGCCTTATGGTAACCAGCTGATACTCTCCCAGTTAACTTCTCCTTTCACTTTCTAATCACCAGATCTTACTCAGAAAATTGCCACTATCAGCTGAATAACATTCATTCCTAAGGATATTCCCAAAATATAGGTTTTTCTGGGTTGGCCTTTGATGATATTTTTTTCTCTGCCAGTATTTTTTTCACTATTAAGAAAAATTTTTTTTTCTGTTCAACAGTCCAGGGGGAACTGCCAGAAATTATTTTGGAGGATGCTATCTAATACATATTTGAATTTAGGGCTTTGTTTCCTGCTTGACCTAAATCCATTAGTTCTTTGAAAGGGGAATTTTAAAATTTCAATTTCGATACAGGCATTATCTCTTCAGGTTAAAAGGCAGTTTTTGAAAACACACATTGATAGATTTGAGTCTTTATTTTCTGGCTCTCAGCTCTCCTCCTAAGCAGAGTTCATAATTCTGTAATTCATTTGTGCATACTGAAGGAATCTTTTTATTCAGGGCACTGTTGTAAGTTCCAATAAATTTCTAGAAACTCTAGATAGAATTGGTTCATGTCTTTGCTATCTGTACTTTCTGTAAGGAAATAAAATGCAAAATAATTCTATTTAATCGTAACTTTTTTTGCATGAAAGGAGCTAGAAAAAAATAGAGTTTGTAAGTAAAATTGAGTTTATTGTAGGATGATTTCCAACATAAAATGGCATTCAGCTAGCAGAGCCTGACATAACCTTTTCCAACTTCCAATTGAAATGCTTAAGAAGAAGAAGAAGAAAAAGATAAATACCAAAACCAAAATAAAAACTGACAACTTACAGGCTGAGGCAAGGGGAATACGCCACCGAGTATAAGACAGATGAAACCATGTAGAAAAGTTTAATCAATTGTTCTTCCTTCCTATGTCACTGGGAAAAAGGGCAAATCTTAGGCAAGAAGGCAGGTAGAAAAGATCTTCTTCACCTTGTCCTGATTGAAAAATGAGATCATAGCAATGGGAAAGCTTAGACAGCCACCTTCCCCGTATGCGAGCCGTGTTTGAGGGAGCTGGAGTGTTCTCTCCTGGTCCTGCCTTCTTCTCTTTCTAAAAATGTTTAAATCCCATGACAAAAACAAGGCAGGTACTGGAGTAATACCGGAGGTGTTGTATTAACAGTACCCTAAGGAAACACTATAGAGACCATATGACAGAGCTGTGAAAGTAGCGGGATCTAGCAATTGTAACGTCTCACAAATTCCACCAATCAGAAGGCGACAGACGCAGCAGGAGCAGGAGAAGACACCACCTCAGGCCAGCAGAGTCTCACCCCCTGAAAACCTGCAAGAGGCTGGGAACCAGGCTACACACCAGCCTGTTGTCTAGCTACAGATTTAAGAAGGAAACAGCCAAACAAAAACCCCCAAGGTGCAATGGTGTGCTGATAAACTGACTTTGACCAAAAAACCCCCCCAAATCCTATTTTGTAATATTTGCCGATTTCCATGGTGTAAATACTACCACTATGGTGGATCTCAGTTAGCTCTTAACATGACTGAACTACAAACTGGGAAGAGATGCACACAACCCTGAGTTGGTATAAGCTGGATCCACCACATTCCCTGGAAAATACTAGACATGAATGAATTTCTCTTCATTCTAGAATGAGGAAAGAGGAGCATGTGAGAAAAATGCCTTAAGAACAAGGAATGACAGTGACAATAACAGCTAGCAGCGGCTGAGCACTCACCATTCTAAGCACTTCATACTCTACAAACAGCATCTCATTCAGTCCTCATGTCAACCTATGAAGTATGTGATGTTATCATAATTTTAAGATAAAATCTGAAGTTTAGGAATATAAAGTAACTTGCCCTGCTCACGCAGATAGTAGTGGCAGCTCTGGTCTTTGGACTGCTGAACTCCAAAACCTATACATTTAAACTCTATGCTAAGCACAAAATAAACCTGCAATAAATGTACTGACTTCTTGATTCATAATATTATAATAAACCAGTCATCTTATACATTGTTGTCATTTTCCATTTTTCCTCTTTTGAATTAATGAGTGATTTACGTTTAAGATCTTTCAATTGCCCTTTCTTAATTTAGAGGGAGAGAGGACTCTGACGGGAGAGTGTGTGTGTGTGTGGTGTGTGTGTATGCGTGTGTAGGTGTGCTGGAGAATATTCAGCAAATGGGGGACTGGGGTCCTCAAATTCTTCTCCAGGATTCCAGAATGCAATGGCTAGAGACCAGAACTGGGACTGATGCTCCCAAATAAAAGCAGCCTGTCATCTACCAATCTTCTGCTATTCTCCTAAATTCATGCTAGAGAGTCTTTCTTTTTAGTATTTGTCATCAGCCAGTGTTTGAACACCCACATGGATAAGTCACCCAACACCCTAGCTTCATGGTGGCTTGATATACAATGACCTTTACGCCATATCGACTACCTCCTCCCTAGGCACACCTGGGGACCTTTGCACACCTATGTGCTCCACCTCTGATATATTAAATTCCAGTAAATTGCTCTCTGACCACAGCCTTCCAGCTCTCCTACATTTTACCCCTCCCCTTGGCCTTTGATCTATCCAACCCCCCACCTCCCCACACACATACCTAGGGACTGCCCCTGTGTTTCCCTCTGACTTTCACGCCCTTTCTGTCTTCTCCACTTTCTTCACTCAGCCTAGACACCTGCATGCATCAGTTCAATCATGGTCTTGTGAGTGACCTCCCCATATTTGCCCTTTTGCCTCCCAATGTACCCCAGCCTCCACCCACCCGCCCTTAGCCCCTGGACTCTTATTGCTAAGCAATCATGCAATAAGGTTCTCCAAGTTCAACTTATTCTTCCTCACAGCCCAAAAGTCCTGCAGTGAATGCTTTGTTAGATTTTTCTCCAATTCCTCATGGCAGCTATTCCATACTTCCACCCGCAACTCCCCTACTCTGCAGACCCCTCCTTAGCTCAGGAGAGGACACTGACTCCACCTCACGGGTGTATTCAGAAGGAAGTGCTCCGCACACTTGGGGTGGGGGTAAGAGAACTGCAAAGCCCTTATTAACAGGAATTTCAGTATCTCCTTCTTTTTTCCCTAGGAATCTTGTTACAGAGAATCTCCTTCTAGAAATCTCCACATTTCCTCGGAATTGTCTAAAAGCCTTAGGGTTTTTCACAGCCAAAAGAGGGTCAGTCTGTCCTCCACACCCGAGTAGAGATGGCTCTGAAGTCTGATTAGGACCCAATGTCACGACTTCTGGCTGGCACACATATTATTGACATTTACACTGTCCAACAACATGTTGTATCATCATTAACTGCTGCCAGCTCCTTTGATGAGCCTGCAGGAGCTGTCCCAACTCTTCAGGGAAGGATCACCCCCCTTCCACAGCAATCTCTCCCAAGCCTACCCCACTCTTGGGTTCTCAAAGTTATAGACCTAAAGCACTGGTCACTTAAAAAAAAATCTAAGCCCCAAATATGTTTGATTCGGCCTTGATTAAAATTACAGTTGTACCAGAGGTGCCATATATTTCAGTAACAGGAACCTCAGGTGGATGAGATGTTACACAGACATTTTAAGGTTACAGAACACTGAGCTGGCCATTGCAGCTTGTTATAGAGATAAGGATCAAAGATGCACACTTAACCAATCAGATATCTTAAGTACACTAAAAATGTAAACATTAGCCAGGTTGGGGTTAAGGTTCCTTCTCGACAGATTTACTTTTTTTATCATCATGAAATTCATTCTGACTAGTGTGCATTTAAGAAGTTCCCCAGCTACATTCTGATTTTTTAACTGCGATGGTTTATTGTTATATAACCCTTAATTTTGAGACAATGGTGCCTATTTTAACTTGTTTGTTTCAAGAAATTTTATTTCCTCATTCTTTGTTACAGAAAGTTCAGTTTGAATTTCTCATTAACATTGTAACCGACATCATTGTAATTAACTCCACAAGTATAAAGGAATTGTCAGATTCCCTTGGAATTAGGAAAAATACATCTGTTTTCACACTTTCATGGGCTGTGGTCGTGAAATAAATGATGATTGTATCAGGTTCTTTTTTCGGTATTTATCATGCAAAAATATCAACTAACACAAAAGTAGATGAACAGTACAATGAACACTCATGTACCCATCATCCAGATTCAATAATTACCAAGAAGTTGCCCCACTTGTTGCAGAAAAGTGTGAAAAATACAGTGCTGGCTGGCCACAGCGGCTCCCACCTGTAATCCTAGCACTTTGGGAGGCTGAGGTGGGAGGATCTCTCAGGACCACGAGTTCGAGACCAGCGTGGGCAACATAGTGAGAACCCTCCCCACCCCATCTCTACAAAAAGTATTAAAGTTAGCCGGGTGTGGTGGCCCACACCTGTAGTCCCACCTCCCACACAGAGACGGCCATTCTCTCTCCAGGGCACGCACCTCAGAATTAATTTCAATTGTTCTTTACTTTTTTGCTTCATTGGTTATTCGGTTTTCTTAACTATTATTACAGAAATAGTATGTACATATTGTGATCCATCAAACACTACCGGAAAGTTACTGTTTTTTAAGTTCCCTCTCTCTTCTTGCCTCTGAGGCAACTAGTGCCAGGACTAACAGGTTTGGTTTATATCATTCGAGGCTTCTCTTCACACTCATGCAATTACGTACAAGCATATTGTGGCACTTCCTACGGCCTTGTCTCTCTGCTCCAACCTCAGCCCTGCTTGGTGAGGCGGAGATCGCGACTCCGCAAGCCACATTTCCCCTTTGCTCTCTGACTTCCTTTGCGATGCTCGTTGGCTTCGGTTTGCTAGCCGTCCGCGAGAACCGCCGAGCGCCCCTTCTCACTCCGGCGGCCTCAGCGACTGCCCCAGCGTGGCAGTGGCGCAATCGGGCTCGCAGTTTGCCCGATGGCTGCAGACCCACATCCGGAACCCGCTCCCTGGAGACGGCAGCACCAGGGCCTGCCCTCCGCGCCCGGGCCGCGGCTCGGTCCTCTGAGCTGTCAGCGCGCCGGGTCTGCGCGCGGAACCCCCTTCCCCTCTGCTCGGAAGCCTCCAGATTCTCTCCATTCGAACCCTTGATATGCGTCCTCTCTTCTGACCAGACACCGACCGACGCAGAAATATACATATACCGGATGCTTGCTTCTCCTTATTTATGCATTTATTTATAATAAATGGACAATACCCTGCCCATTAGTCTGCAACTTGCTTTTTTCACTTGGCTATCTTTCCAGATCAATACATATAACTCTAATTCTTCTCAATAGCTGCATAATATTCCGTTATATGGGCGCACAGTAATTTATTCAACCATTCTCCTGTTGACATAGAAGGCAAGTTCTAACTTATTTTTATTTTTTTTAAAGGGTGGGAGTGAGGATGGGGATTCAGTTTCCTTTTCTTTCTTTTTTTTTTTTTGGAGACAAGAGTCTCACTCTGTCGCCCTGGGCAGAGTGCAGTGGTGTCATCGTAGCTCACTGCAACCTCAAACTCCCGGGCTCAAGCGATCCTCCTGCCTCAGCCCGTTGAGTAGCTGGGCCTACAGACCGGCGCCACATGCCCCGCTGATGTTTCTATTTTTAGTAGAGTCGGGGTCTCTCTCTGGCTCAGGCTGGTCTGGAACTCCTGAGCACAAGCGATCCTCCCACCTCGGCCTCCCAGAGTGCTAGGATCACAGGCGTGAGCCACCGTGCCGGGCCAAGTCCTAATTCTTGCTGTTACGAAAAGTGCTACAATAAACATCTTTGTTCATATATCCTTCTGTACTAATACATTTGTTTATACTAAAATATTACTGAAAGTGGGATCGCTACGCCAAAGACTAAGATATTTGCACTTTTGTATATCATATTACCGATTGAATTGGTTATACTCCTCAGTTTATGACACATTATCATTACCAGTTCGTGCAAGACCCCTGTTTTGTTTTATATTTTTCCCCTTCATTGCCATTCCCAATCCTCTTTCTCTCTTCCTCAAGCACCTTTGCCAGTGTATGTATGTCCTGCCAATCCTTTTTGTATATTAACATTCTTTTATCTGTTTCCTCAAAGATCTGTGTGAAAGTTTTGCGGAAATTGTGTTCCTAGAAGTAGAATTGCTGTCTATACATTAAGTCAACACATATTTAATTAAGAAGGGTTGCACTAGTTTACACAGCAGTATTTGGGAATTCTCCTTTGCCCAAATCTCCTACACAAGCTATTGTGTTATATTCTTACTTGCCAATGTGATAGGATTCCTACTGAAAGGAAGCACCTTTTCATATACTTTTGCCTATTTGCATTTCCTGATTGTTAATTTGTTTTTTCTTCACTCATTTGCAAAGTCCCTTGTATGTTCTAGATAGTAATCACTTTCCATATTCCCCCATAAAATTCTTACGCATTTTTTATAGGTTAACTCCTAGATGCTTTATATTGTTATTGCTATTATAAATGGTATTTAATATCTTATTTTCTGTTGATCTCAGATCTGGTGATTTTGCTGATTCTCTTGTTTTTTCTCTGTAAATGGTAATATCATCCACAAGTAACAAAAATTTTGTCACTCAATTTTTATACATACATTTTTTTATTTTTAAAATTTTGTGTTGTCATAAGTGAGGCACCATGGTCAACAGTAATGGTGATACAGAAGGCATTCTTATTTGGTTCTCAACTTTAAAGAAAACATGTCTTGAAATATTTTATTAATTATTGTTTGCTGTAGATATTTGACAAATACCCTTTATCGAGTTAAGAGAGTTCTATTCATATTTTTAAATAGTGTATTTGTTTGTTTGTTTTTAATTATATAGAGATGTCCAATTTTATAAAAAGCTGTTTATGATCTATCAAGAAATTTGTAGAATTTCTTCCTTTCGTCTGTAAATGGGGTAAATCATACGAAAAAACTATCTGATATGAAACAACCTTACATCCCTGGGCTTAAATTTTAAGATTTTCTCGTCTGTGTTCATAAATCATATTGACCTTAGGGTGATCAACTGTTCTAGTTTACCCAGAGCCACCCATCCCAGTTTTAAAGCTGAAATTCCCAGAGGGAGATGGATAATGGGAGGTTGCTTAGTGGGTACAGTGTGTGTTGTTCCAGTGGTAGATGCACTAAAGGCCCTGACTTCATCACAGTACAATATATCAATGCAGCAAAATTGCATTTGTACCCCATAAATATATACAAATAAAAAAAAGACAAAAATAAATTTTAAAATTTTTAAAAAATGAAGAAAGAGAGAGAAAGCTGAAATTCCCACATCCCAGAAAGCCCTTCAGTGAAACCAGGATAGTCAGTCACCCTACCTATATGATTACTGGCAGAATAGTCATCCCCTAAAGATGTCAATGACCTAATCCCTGGAACCTGTGAGTATGTTATGTTACATGACAAGGGGGAATTAAGGTTACATATGAAATTAAGTTTGCTAATCAACTGACCTTAAAATAGGAAGATTTTCCTGTATTATCTGGGTGGGCCCAGTGTAATCAGAGAGTCTTAAATGTGGAAGAGAGAGACAAAAGAGTCAGTGTCAGAGAGAGGAAATAAGAGAAAGACTCCACCAGCCATTGCTGGCTTTGGAGATGGAAGGAGGCCATGAGCCATGGAATGCAGGTAGCTTCCAGAAGCTGGAAAAGGCAAGAAAATGGATTGTCCTCTAGAGCCTCCAGAAAGAACAAAGCCATGCCAATGCCTTGATTTTAGCCCAGTAAGATCCATTTCAGACTTCTGACCTCCAGAACTATAAGATAATAGATTATTTTAAGCCACTAACTTTGTGGTAATTTGCTACAGCAATTAAAAGACATACACTGTTCTTAATTCAGTTTAGGCATTAATGTTATATTTATCTCACAAAATAAGTGAATATAGCATCCCACCCACTTAATATCACTATTTAAAAATTTTTTTTTCTTGCCTGGGTTGGAGTGCAGTGGCTTGAGACAGAGTCTCACTCTGTTGCCCCGGGTAGAGTACAGTGGTGTCATCGTAGCTCATTGCAACCTCAAACTCCTGGGCTCAAGCAATTCTCCTGCCTCAGCCTCCCAAGTAGCTGGGACTACAGGCGAGGACCCATGCCTGGCTAATTTTTCTATTTTTAGTAGAGATGGGGTCTTGCTCTTGTTCAGACTGGTCTTGAACTCCTGACCTAAAGCAATCCTCCTGCCTAGGCCTCCCAGAATGCTAGGATTACATGCATGAGCCACCATGCCTGGCCTCTTCTTCTTATAAGGATAGCATTTATTGGATTTAGGGCCCACCTCAAAAGGATTTCATCTTCAGATTCTTAATTAATTACATCTGCAAAGACCCTATTTCCAAATAAGGTCACATTCTGAGGTTCCAGGGGGACATCAATTTGGGGAAGGGGGACACTATTCAACCCACTGCGATGGTCTACATGCCTTCTATGATATGTACCGACTCACCTCTCCAGACTCATTTCTACCACTGTCCCCCTCGCATTCCAAGCTAGTCATACTGAGCCCCCTGCAATTCTGGGACTATAAGATGCTCTTTTTCAATTATGGATCTTTGCATTTTTTGCCTGCCTCTGTTTGAAATGTCCTTGCCATCTCTTTTTGCCTGGATCTTACTATAGAGTGTCCCAAAAGTTGCCATACATAGGGAAAATGGGAAATTATGGCTAAATGCACCTTTATTTACACAATATTCATTACAAAATTTTACAAAATTTTTTCTTTGTATGGAGACTTTTGGGATACCCTGTATTTTTCAGATTCAGCTACTCTAGGAACTTTTCTCAAATCCCACTTACCATTGCCATGTGCTCCCCCCTCGTTTCTCCATTGAACCCTAGGTTTAGCTCTATCACAGCATTTTTGATCATTTTAATCGATACCCCACTTCTCTAGGTCTCTTTCCCCAACTCTTTGCCACCCAAATAATCAGTAAAGGATTAATCATTTTTTATTGTATTTTGATTTGCTTTTGTATCCTCAGTGTCTAATACAGTGACTAATAGGCATTCTACAGATGATTATGGAGTTGAGCGAATGAATGAATGTCTTTGAAAAGTAGTTCACGTGTGGTAAGAATTTCCAGGTGTTAAAAGTGATATGCCGTAGCATCTGTGGTGCTTTCTTTATTCAGGTTTGTCCTTCATAGAGAATAATAACTTTGTCTGAAGAAATTGAGGGAAATACTTCATGAATATTGAATATTATATTAGACAGTATTAAATTACCCCATTTAGCTTTGGCATTATACATGTTGAAAACCCACTTTGATCTGACCATAGCTCTATTCATTTTGATTATCCTTAGATCAAATAATGTAAGATTCTCAATTACAGCCATAAATGTGAATGATGGAATTATCATATGAATGGGTTTGAATTCCATATTAATATTAACTTTAAAGAAAATGGCGTGAGTTTTTTTCTAAAGAGAGAAAAGCCTCTGTTGAGGCAAGCTGGGTTGACTGGAAGAAAAGAACCTGCAAGCTGACTACGGTTGAAGGACATCCACAAGTAGGATATCAACAGTGGGGACAGTCTCTGCAGGTTCTTGGCCTCTGGAGGAACTCTGTGGCCCAGTAAGTAGATTGGATAAATAAATGGTGCTATACAACCATCAAACTGGATAAACGTCAGCTACATGGAGCAACATGGATGAATGTTAGAATGTTGAATGACAGAAACAAGACACAAAAGAACATGGACAGTATGGTTGCATTTACATAAAAATCAAAAGCAAGCAAAACTAAACTATATTATTTAAGGGCTGTGTATATATTACTAGAAGGTTAAAAAACACTAGAAAGAAAAGCAAAGAAGTGATTACTATAAAATCAGGAGAGAGGCTGGGTGCAGTGGCTCATGCCTGTAATCCTAGCACTCTGGGAGGCCGAGGCAGGAAGATCACTTGAGGTCAGGAGTTCGAGACCAGCCTGAGCAAGAGCGAGACCCCGTCTCTACTAAAAAGAGAAAAAATTAGCCTGTAGTCCCAGCTACTCGACAGGCTGAGGCAGGAAGATCGCTTGAGCCCAGGAGTTGGAGTTTGCTGTGAGCTAGACTGATGCCACGGCATTCTAGACTGGGCAACAGAGGCAGTTTCTGTCTAAAAAAATAAATAAATAAAATAAAGTAAAATCAGGAGAGAAGTTACCTGTAGGGGAGATGAAAAGGGATGCTATGGGGAAGAATTACAAAAAGTGGTGGGTACTTCAGGGGTGCTACCATTGCCTAATCTCTTGCTTTGGAGGATGATTACACTACTGTTTGTATTATTTCTTTTCCTAGTGCATTGATTATACTTGTATTTGCTTTATAATTATTAAAGGTACTTTTATGTTTTACTTCACACAATGTATTCTGTGTTTTCTGTAATATTTCACAGTAGTTTAAAAAGCTGAGCAAACAAAATACCATGGCTATATGCAGGGGGACCAAGTGGGGAAGGGACCGATTTTGACAATGTTGGGTCTCTAGCACCTAGCATGATATCTAGTCCCACACAGGGGATCTATAAATGTTGGCTGAACTAAACTTGACTAGGCAATGTGACATGATTTGAAAGAACAAACATCATGTAGAGCCTGTGGGCCACATCTAAAATTCTCATCTTTACTCCACATCAGAGACAGGATGCTGTGGTGGTTCTGTGATTCTGTTTGTCTTACTATGCATCTCATTAATTCACACTGAGGAAAAAATAATTATTATTTCCTTTGGGATCATGGGTGCTTTAAATTGATTTTTGTTCATTTAACTTAGTACTGACCTTTAATTTCTATATTTTTTTCATAAAACTTGTATATATTTAAGGTGTACAACATGATGTTTTGATATACATATATATAGTGAATAATTATGACAGTTAAGCAAATTAACATATCCATCTTCTCACATAGTTACCTTCTGTGTGTGTGGTAAGAGCACCTTATCTCTCTACTCTCTTAGCAAATTTCCGATATAGTGTTATTAACTATACCGTATTATTACAATACAGTATTATTAACTATTCTCATTACTCTGTACATTAAATCTCTAGACTTATTTATTCTACCTAACTGTTACTTTGTGCCCTTTGACCAACATCTCCCCATTCACCTGTCTCCCCACTCCAGGAAACCACTGTTCCACTCTGTTTCTATGTACTCAACTTTTTTAGAGTTCACATGTGGTGAGATCATGCAGTATTTGTCCTTCTGTGTCTGGCTTATTTCACTTAGCATAATGTCGTCCAGCATCTATCTATGTTGTCACAAATGGCAGGATTTCCTCCTTTTTTTAAGGCTGAATAATATTCCATCGTGTATATGCACCACAATTTCTTTTTCCATTCATCTGTTGATGGACACTTAGGTTGTTTCCAGATCTTGGCTATTGTGAGTAAGGCTGCAATCAACATGGGGGCCCAGATATCTTTTTAAAGTACCAATTTTGTTTCTTTTGGGTAAATACCCCAGAAGAGAGATTGCTGGATCACATGGTAGTTCTATCTTTAATTTTTTGAGAAACCTCCATACTGTTTCCCATAATGGCCATAGCAGTTTACATTCCCACCAACAGTGTATAAGGGTTCTCTTTTCTTCACACCCTCACCAATACTTATTTCTTATCTTTTTGATAACAGCCATCCTAACGGGCGTGAGGTGATATCTCACGTGGTTTTAATTTGTATTTCCCTGATGATCATTGATGTTGAGCATCTTTTCATGTTTGCTGGCTGTTTGTGTGTCTTCTTTAGAAAAATGTCTATTCAGGTGCTTTCTATTTTTTTTTAAGAGACAGGGTCTCATTCTGTTGTCCAGGTAAGAGTGCAGTGGCATGATTATAGTTCACTGCAGCCTCAAATTCCTGGGCTCAAGCAATCCTCCTTCCTCAGTCTCCCAAAGTGCTGAGATTACAGGTTTAAGCCACCATGCCTGGCTAATTTTTAAATTTTTTGTAGAGACAGTGTCTCGCTATGTTGGCCAGACTGCTTTTAAACTCCTGGTCTCAAGTGATCCTCCTGCCTTGGTCTCCCAAAATGCTGGGATTACAGGTGCGAGCTACCGCGCTCAGCCCTTCGCCCATTTTTAAATCAGGTTATTTGTTTTTTTGTTGTGAATGATAAGAATTCTTTATGTATTTTGGATATTAACCCCTTACCAGACATACGTTTTGCAAATATTTGATTCCAATCTGTAGGTTGCCTTTTCATTCTGTTGATTGTTTTCTTTGTCGTGCAGAAACTTTTTAGTTTGATGTAGTCCCACTTGTTTATTTTTGCTTTTGTTGCCTGAGCATTTGGTGTTACAGTAGGTCCTCCTTATCTGATGTTTCACTTTCTGCCATTTCAGTACCTGCAGTTGACCGTGGTCCATACGTATTAAATAGAAAATTCCAAATAAACAATTTATAAATTCTAAATTGTGTGCCGTTCTGAGTTGCATGATGAAATCTTGTGCCATCCTGCTCCATCCTTCCTGGGACATGAATCATCCCTTTGTTCAGCACATTCAGGCTGTCCACACTCCCCGCCCCATTAGTCACTTAGTAGCTATCTCGACTATCAGATTGACTGTCTCAGTTTCATAGTGCTTGTATTCAAGTCAGTCTTATTTTACTTCACAATAGTCCCAAAGCACAAGAGTAGTGATGCTGGCAATTTGGATAAGATAAAGACCAGTCATAAAGTACTTCTTTTAAGTGAAAAGGTGAGGTTCTTGACTTAATAAGGAAAGAACAGGTGGGACACGGTGGCTCACGCCTATAATCCCCACACTTTGGGAGGCTGAGACCGGAGGATCACTTGAAGCCAGGAGTTGGAGGCTGCAGTGACCTGTGATCATATGTATGATCATGCTACTGCACTCCAGCCTGGGCAACAGAGTAAGACCCTGTCTCTCAAAAAAAAAAAAAAAGGGAAAGAATAAAAAATTGTATGCTGAGGTTGCTAAGATCCATAGTAAGAATGAATCTTCTACCCAAAAAATTGTGAAAAAGGAAAAAAAAATCATGCTTTTTGTTGTCACACTGCAAACTGCAAAAGTTATGGCCACAGTGCACGATAAGATGAAAAAGGCATTAGATTTGTGGATGGAATACATGATCAGAAACATGTTCCAATTGACGACAGTGGGGTTCAGTACTCTCTGCAGTTTCAGGCATCCACTGGGGGTCTTGGAACATCTCCCCCAGGATGAGGAGGACTACTGCACATCCAAAAGATCACTGCCAATGCCAATGTCACTGAGTTTTTCCCCTACGTTGTCTTCTAGGAGTTTTATCATTTCAGTATTCACTTTTAACTTTAATTCTCATAAAAAAATTTCTGGATCTAGACAGAGTAATGGGACCTGAATCTCTAGCAGAGCCAAACACATACTGAAAGTTCGGGGATATAGACTCATAGTATACATGTGGGATTGATTTTTCCTGTTTGTCCTTAAAGAGACTGACCAAAGGAAACTCTGGTTATTTGTGTGCTTATTTTATTCTAATAGAGAATTTACTGTATTCCATGGCATGCAACTAAATTAAAATATTTTATAAATCACTTTAGATAATAACTATATCTTTCTCTTGGTCAATTATCTACAGCCAATCAGATTCTTCACCTGCTTTAATTCTATCTATGATAATAACCAATCCTCTGAAAATTATAGCCTCAGATGAAATTATAAAAATGTTGAGGCATTATACTAATTTTCAATGCTTTTAAATGTGGAATTAATTGGAAAAAATCATTTAATTTATATATACTGTTAACGGTTTTTTCAATAGCTCAATTTTATTCATTTATTGTACATGATAGATGTAACAGCCTTAATATAAATTGAAATAAAAGAAAATTTCATCCATAATTTTAATATCATCATAAATCAAACTGTTGTCAGTTGTAATTATATCATAGACAAAATTTGATTTCCTATTTTTAAAATTAATGATGTTACTTTAGCCTTTGCTCCTCTATAAACTAGAAAGAAAAATGTTTCATATTTTTAGTTTTCCCATTTAGTTCAAATTATCTGAAGGATTCACAACAAATGCTAAACATTTAAGCATTCTCTCTTTTTTTTTTTAAAAGATGAGGTCTCACTTTATTGGCCAGGCTAGAGTGCAGTGGCACAGTCATAGCTCACTGTAGCCTTTAACTCTTGGGCTCAAGCAATCCTCCCACCTCAGCCTCCCAAGTAGCTAGGACTACAGGTGCCACCACTGTGCCCAGCTAATTTTTAAATTTACTTTTTGTAAAGACAAGGTCTTACTGTGTTGCCCAGACTTGTCTCGAACTCCTGGCCCCAAGTGATCCTCCTGCATCAGCCTCCCAAAATGCTGGGATTACAGGCGAGAGCTACTGTGCCTGACTATGTATTTTCTTTTATCCCAGTGTATAAGTTGTTCTATGAGCATTCACCCTATATGAAAAATATATGAAATAAAATAAATCAAACATAAGCTAAAATGACTATGTGATCATATTTATCTCATGTAAGCTCTAGAAACAATATGTATATTCCAAGTGGTAATGTGTTCTCACAACTTGTCCTTGCATCTTCTATCCAATTATTAAATATAAATGACATTCATTTCAAGTTATAGAAGATATTAGATCCTACCTGTAAATATTTATTGGCTTCCATTTTTGTTTTAAAACGTGTAAACTTGGCCAAGCCTCTTAGCAGCTCTCTGGTTGTTTTTTGCTCTTCCATAAAGTGAGCTACAAATATCTTCATAGGTCACCTCGCAGCATTGAGGAACAATCCATTGAGGTAGTTTTGTTAAATATGAAGTATTAAACCGTTGGGGAGATTATTGTGCAGGTGGAATGTTTCCAGCTCACTGACTGAAGATAAACGTGGTAAACTCCAGAAGAATTAGACGAGGTGAAGACAAAGCTGAGCAAAGGAAGCGTTTAACATAGAATGCAAAGACTGAAAGGGGGGTGGAGTTGCCTGGCGGGAAACTTCAATCTAGAATTGTGATTCAGGAGTTTCCAGAAAGAGTCAACAAAGAAATAAATATATCAGTCCATTTCTTAAGACAAAACGAGAATCGGGCAAACTAAGGAAACAAGGGCTAAGTGAGAATTAGCTTAGATTTAGGAGCAGAGCAATTGGAGGCTCTGAATGCCATTTCATTGTCCTCTGTGGGAGATGGAGCACATGTGAAGTCTGCTGCTACCAGTGTGCTCAATTATTGAAAGAAAATTGCCCTGGTAATGGGGAAAAAACCCTTCATTTGGGGCATAGGAATCAAAAACTAATTAAAATGAATGGTTACACTAATTTTAAAAATGCTCATTTTGTACCTCAATAAGGAATTTTAAAAATGCATTGTTCACTAATTTTCCCTTGTACAATATAAAATGTTATCTAAATATTGCTGATTTATGCATGTGGGCAGTCGTGTACAAAGTGATCTTAAATATTTTATCACGATGCCTAAAAACTCATACAAGGTTTTCACAGTCGAAGCCCTAACTGCCCCATCATTTCTTTTCTTCTTGAGCCAGATCTGGGTCACAGGCCACTTCCTTCTTCATCCTTCACTCCTGCATCCCCTAGCCATCATCATGTTTCTTTTAAGGAATTTTACTGCTGATCATTCTGGAAAACCTATTTCATCTCTGTTCTGTCTTCTCTTCTTCCCAGCTAATCTTAAGAGCTGTCTGCATTTAGTCTCTACTCTCTTTTTTCTTCTCACCCTCCAATCTGACTCAGGCCCTCACCATCCACTAAAATGACCTTCCTGCGGCCAAAGCCAGTGGAGTGAAGGAGGCAAGACTGAAGGTAGGTGGATAATCGAGGAGGCTGTTGCTCCAAACCCAAGAGAGAGAGCGCGGCACTGGCAACAAGGAGATAACAGTGCGGGAGGAGAGGACAGACAGGAGTCCGGTTCCAAGTGTGAGAGAAGTCACAGGGGACTTAGTGGGGTGATGCTGCCACTTCCTGGTGTCAGGAACAGTGGAGGAAGAGCAAATTGGGGTTGGGGGAGCAGGTGGAGGGAAGGGTCTTATTGAGCTACCTGTGTACAAGGAGATCATACAAACAGGAGCGGGGGGACTCTCCCAAGCCGGGTGTCTGATTGACAGATTCCTCCTCTAAAATGAGCACGATGGTTTGGTCCCTTAAGGACTTCTGAAAAGTAAAATCAGCAACCAAGCCTTCTTTTCTAGAAACAAAGAGACTTATTATTTCAAACAAAAGAATGCAATACAGTATCAAAGCAGTGCTTGTGAGTGATAATGATTAAGGCTGGACTTTTCTCAGTCCGGAGGTGTTGAACGGTTTCTGCGTCGGGAGACTTCTTTGCCATGACGAAGATAATAAAAACAGATTTCACTTGTTGGTCACTTACTCTATACCAGAACTTCAAATATTGCACCAAGAATTTTTCATAATTCATGTGTCAAAATATCACGTGTACCCCCCAAAATATGTACAACTATTTTGCATCAATAAAAAAAGAAGAAGAAAGAATGTTTCGTACATCATTTGGTTCAGTCCTCACTGCAATTTTACAAAGTAGGGAATTAATATAATCTTCGTTTTAGAGGTGAGGACACTAAAACACACAAAATAAATACTTGCCCAAGGCTGCACAGCTGGCAAGTGACAGCTGGGATTTGAACCCAGGCAGTCTAACTCCAGAGCTCATCTTCCTAATGTTTCAGGTACCTGAGTGTCAGTTACCTATTTCTGGGAGCTGGGTCCTTGGAGGGAATCTGGAGGATCATGATTCTCCTTCCATCAGACAGCTCTGCAGACGAGAAAGAAGGATCAGAGCTTTGGCGAGTCTGAGTGTGGGTCAAGCTAAGAAAATGAGGTGACTAAAATGACTAAAAAGCTTCCCAATTGCATCCTGGACAATATGATCTTTTTCTTTACAAGGCAGCCTAAACTAGTTTTCCTGCCCAGTGAGGACAAATGGGAGTAGGAAGCCACCCACTCAGGAAGTCTTGGCGTGGGAAATGGGTCACTGTCTCAGCGTGGGAGTGAAGGGCCCATTCCTGAATGCAGGCTCCGATTGATCGGTGAAGACAAAATCAGCCCCTGCACAACACAAGAGGGCCACTAGTGGTAGTGAAAGCACTGAAGTCTCAACCAAATGATGAATCCTTAACGCTCTACCAGACTGACACTGTGAGCCTGTTCAAATGCATGTTTCAGCCCCCTTTTGAGGTAGCATTTTTTTAATCTTTATTAATTTATGATTATAAATAAGGTGTACTTTTTCCTCCCTGATGAGGATCACAAAGTTTCATCTCTCCTTCCTGATTGTCAGGAGATCCCCTTCCCTTTACCTGAAAGTCTTCAGGCTACAACTCCCCGACTGAGCAGAGGATTTAAGCTGTGCTCTTGGGTACAAAAACCCCATATAATCTTATACTAATCTTTGGTAAGGACCTGGGGGGTTGTGGTCATCTGGCTACTGGCTGGTGAGCATTTTCCTCCTCTCTTACTGCAATACAGTTGTCGGATTTATTTTTAAATTTTGAGTCTGTGATCTTTTTTCATCCCCTTTGGACATCATCTTGGCAAAATCTAGAGCAATACAAACCCTGAGAGTAGAAGAGTAGACTATAGGATAGCCTCTTCACACCATCTTCACTATCCAAGGATGTCACAGTTCAGATGTGTCCCTAAGCTGTTCACACATCAGAAAGACTTGATTTTTTTCTGGCAGGGATTAGAAACCAGACCTGTCTGTCCAGACTCTATGTCACTTTCCCCCACTTCTTATTTCTTTCCTATATAACCCCTTCAAAATTGGGCCAGTATCTTTATCTGTGGGCTAAAGTGACTTTTTATAGGTCTAATAATCATGCAGGGAGTTCTACCCTTTGCTCAGTTCATTTTAAAGCAATATGGAGAAATGAGCACCCTAGTGGCCAGATTGTGCTTTCTACACACCATTGCTCACTAAAAGGAACTAAGTCTCCTTAGAGAAATAAATGGCTGATCCCAGAGACCATCAAGTTCATGTCAAAAGGACTCAGGAGCCTGCTTGAATAAGCTCTTACTGGTCAAGAATGGGTCACTTTGGGCATCAGTAAGGATAATAACTACAACAGATTAAAATACTTCAAGCGTATTTAAAGCCACATGTTTAAAATGATACTTTAGAAAACCCCAACTAATTGGTCACTTTTGAAGGATACAAGTGAACCAACTCATCAGATTTGTACACTGATAAGTAGAGCAAATAATTAATTGTTATTCCTGTATTTCCTATATACGCTGTACTTTAGGATAACCAAATACTTGATGAACAAATTTTATCTTTATAGAATTACTAATTCTACTAATATAGAGTTAGAATATTATCATTTCTCAGCCCCTAATGAATTAACAGATCTAGTCAATGATCATCAGTGACTGCTAACATCACGAAGGATGACAACCAGACTTTCTGTACCACCTTATAGAAGTATACACACTGAAATTGTCTTGAAAATAAATTCAACATAAATCTGGCTAAATCTTAGACTCAATTTATAGGAAATTTAAGGACAGAGAAACACATTACATGACAAGCCTGGGATGCAAAATCCAGATAGTAGAAAATATAGGAAAAACAACCCAGTTTCTTCAATAAACATTTTATTTTAAAAGAAAGAGTAGCTATAGATTAAAAGAGACTTCAGATTGAAGAGGCATATTAACTAATAGCAATAAATCGACCTTATTTGGATCCTGATACAAATAAAACAACCATACAATTTTATAAAATTAAAATGATAAAGAAAATATGAACTGGTTATTTTCTGATGTTAACGAATTATTTTAAAAACTTTTTAGATGGGATAGGGGTATTGTTGTTAAGTTTTTTTTGTTTGGTTTTTTTTTTTCCACCTCCACTCATTACGGCATGTTGTTAAGTTTTTAAAAAGAGTCCTAAATTTTTAGTGATAAATATTTAAATAGTTACAGATGAAATTCTATGATGTCTGGGATTTGCTTTAAAATATTAAAATAATCTAGGGTGGTAGAAGGACAGACAAGTTGAGGGAGGTTCCTCCCTGGATGGGGTCATGTGGAATTTCCCTTGAGTGGCTTCCATTGGCACACCCATATCTCAGAAGGAAGAGCCGCCTGCCTCATCTTGTGAAAAACTTTGCTCATGAATGTAAATAAAGAGAAAATGCCATCGATATGTAACATCAAGCTATACAGCTCCAAGTTACGATATGTTAAAACAATGAATAAATCTCTAAGAAGCAAATATAATAATCGGTGTGTAAGAGACAGAGAGAAAAAGGAGGAGAAGGAGGTGGAGGAGAAGGCAGAGGAAGAGGAGGAGGAAGAAGAGGAGGAGGAGAGAAGTAATCCTTCAGAAGCTCCATCAGAAAAAAAATTAATAAAATGAAAGACCAGGTTCAATGTCGTCTATACTACAACATATTGGAACATAAAATAAATCAGTATCTCAGTCCCTAGATATTTTCACATAATGAGTAACTCACCTAAGGCAATACTTATTAATAGAAAATGCTTAAACAGAAGCACGGAAGTCATTTAGAATGCACGTAAACAGCTTCTGATATTAGGTGCATTGAGTGTGACGTGTTTCGGGAAAACAGTACTCTCTGTTTTTGACAAGTACCATATCTGAGATGACATTTGGATAATTAATATATTTAGCCTCGATAATATATTTTCAAAAGAAATGTGTTACCCTGGACACAAATTTTCAAATAGCAATCAGCATTTCTTTTTGTCACCTCCCATTATGCGCCTTTTATCACCTATTTAGCCAGCTGTGCTGCTATGTAGGCAAAAGCAAACATGTAACAGATGTTCCTAGAACTTAAAGTGTGAGGCGTTTTTAAACATGTCTAGCTACATTGGTTCCAGATGAAAGGTGTCTGAACTAGAAAGCAGATTAATTTACCTATTAAGAATAGCAGATTATATGGCCGGGCGCAGTGGCTCACGCCTGTAATCCTAGCACTCTGGGAGGCCGAGGCAGGAGGATCACTTCAGCTCAGGAGTTCCAGATCAGTCTGAGCAAGAGTGAGACCCCCATCTCTAAAACAAACAACAAAAAATTTTAAAATTTAAAAAAAAGAATAGCAGATTATGGCCAGGTGGGTTGGCCTGTAATCCCAGCACTTTGAGAGGACAAGGCAGGAGGATCTCTTGAGGCCAGGAGTTCAAGACCAGCCTGGGCAACATAGCGAGACCCCTATCTCTACTTTAAAAATCAAATTAGCCAGGCACAATGATGTGTGCCTATAGACCCAACTACTCTGGAGGCTGAGGTAGGAGGATCACTTGAGCCTGGAAGTAGGAGTTTGCAGTGAGCTACAATAGGGCCACTGTACTCCAGTCTGGGTGACAGAGTGAGACCCTGTCTCCAAAAAAAAAAGAATAACAGATTATGGAATCAAATCCACCACTTAATCACCTGCTATGCTAACTATGTGATATTGGGCTAAGTTAACTTAAACTTTTCAAGCCTCGGTCTTCTCATCTATAAAATGAGAAATTATCTTTTTTAATACTATCTACTGTCTAGGATGGTTGTGATGATTTAATGAGATAATCCATGTACCCTTAACAATATATCTGGCGTAGGGTAAGTGTTCAATATATGTAAACTTTTTATTATTTCACTTTTATTGAATTGCATACACAAAATAGTAAGAAAATTGTTTGAAGTAAGCAGGTTGGTTTGGTGCACTGGTTTTCAAACTGTGTTCTGATGAAGAACCACTTCTGAGGCTGCTGCTTGGTGGCAAAAAAGAAAGCTGTGGGTGGATCTCAAAAACCCTCACTCAGTTTAAAGCAGAGCAGTTCAATTTTTATCCTCTATATACTGAGGTTCTGTCTAAATTTTTAGTTAAAAAATAAGTACTATTTTTAAAATAAGTTGAAATAATTAATAGTGAGTAGAGCCTCTGATTGCAAAACTATACATTATATATCTGTGATAAAACTCTTAGAAAACTAGGGATAATAGGGAATTTACATAATATGATAAATTGTATCTACAAAAAATCTACAGCAACCATGTTAATTATAATGAAACACCAAAAGATTTCTCTTTAATATAAGAATGAGAAAAGGACGTCTGCTTTCCTCCCATTGAATATTGTATTAGCTAGTGCAATAAAGCAAGAAAAAGAAATTAAGTGTACAAAGATTAGAAATGAAACAATAAAAGTATCATTAGTTCCAGGTAAAATGATTGTAAACCTGAAAATTCCAAATAATCTATAGATGAATCATTAGGATTAATGAGTTCATTAAAATTGATGGATTGCAAAGTCAATTCTATTTCTATATACCAGCAACAAATAGTAAACATGTTTTTGAAAAGACACCATTTTCAATAGTTTCAAAAATATCTATTACACGGTAATACATCCAGCAAATAAAATGTTACTGAGATAAATTAAAGAAAATATAAATAAATGGAGGGATACAACATGTTCTTTGATTGGAAGATTCAATGTTGAAAGGATGTCGGTTCTTTCCAAATTGACTTATAAATTCAATGCAACCTCAATCAAAATCTCAACAGGAATTTTGTGACTTGAGAAGATGGCACTAAAATTTACATGAAAATGCAAATGGCTGAGAATAGTAAAAAAACACTAAAGAAGAAAAATTGGGTGGGAGGACTTGTTTTACTGATATCAAGGCTTATTATGGTAACTAAGACAGTATGGTATCAGTATGAATAGACAAATACAGAGTCAAGAAACAGATCTATACATATTTGGACACAATTTATGTCAAAGGTGGCACTGCACAGAAGTAGAGAGATTGTATTTTCAATATTAGATATCCTTATATAAAAAATACAACTTGATTCCTACCTCACACAATACACTAAAATTAATTCCATGACTATAGTTAACAATAATATATTATATGGTTTTTTGTTTTGTTTTGTTTTGTTTTGCTTGGAAACAGAGTCTCATTGTCACCCCAGCTAGAGTGCAGTGGCGTCATCATAGCTCACTGCAACCTCAAACTCCTGGGCTCAAGGGATCCTCCTGCCTCAGCCTCCTGAGTAGCTGGTACTACAGGTGCACACCCCCATGCCTGGCTAATTTTTCTACTTTTTGTAGAGATAAGGTCTTGCTCTTGCTCAGGCTGTCTCGAGACCCTGACCCCAAGCAATCCTCCTGCCTCGGCCTCCCAGAGTTGTAGGATTACAGGCGTGAGCCACTGTGCCCAGCCCGCCAGAGGCATTGCTTCTTACAGACGAGCAAAGAAAGTGGTTTCTTGAGATGGAATCTACTCCTGGTGAAGATGCTGTGAACATTGTTGAAATGACAACAAAGGATTTAGAATACTACATAAACTTAGTTGATAAAGCAGCAATAAGATTTGAGAAAATCAATTCTAATTTTGAAAGAAGTCCTACTGTGGCTAAAATGCTATCAAAGAGCATCGCATGCTACAGAGAAATCTCCCAAGAAAGAAAGAGTCAATCAATGAGGCAAACTTCATTATTATCTTATTTTAAGAAATTGCCACAGCCACCCCAACCTTCAGCAACCATCACCCTGCTTAGTCAGCAGCCATCAACATCAAGGTAAGACCCTCCACCAGCAAAAAGATTATGACTTGCTAAAGGCTCAGATGATCATTAGCATTTTTTAGCAATACAATGTTTTAAATTAAGGTGTGTGCGTTATTTTTTAGACATAATACTATTGCACACTTAACAGACTACAGTATAGTGTAGACTTAACATTTATATGTACTGGGAAACCAAAAAATTTATGTGACTCGCTTTATAGTGATATTCACTTCATTGCGGTTGTCTAGAACCAAACCCATAGTATCGCCAAGGTATGCCTGTATATGAATGTGTCAAGTTTAGCATCTGCTGTCTTCAGAAAGGTCAAGTTTAGAAGCAAAGGCAGGAATAGCCCTGGATGGGAATGCAGTATAGGTGACCTTTGAGGCCCTGTAAGGTTTCTAATTAAGACCTGGAGCAGGCCAGGCATGGTGGCTCACGCTTATAAACCTAGCATTCTGGGAGGCTGAGGCAGGAGAATCGCTTGAGGTCAGGAGTTCGAGACCGGCAAGAGCAAGACCTCATCTCTACCAAAAATAGAAAAAAATTAGCTGGGCCTGGTGGCATGTGCCCATTGTCCCAGCTACTTGGGAGGCTGAGGCAGGAGGATTGCTTGAGCCCAGGAGTTTGAGGTTGCAGTGAGCTATGATGACGCCACTGTACTCTACCCAGGGCAATAGAGTGAGACCCTGTCTCAAAAAAAAAAAAAAAAAAAGATCCTGAGCAAAACTAATTACTTATGCTTGACTTACTAAGTTTTTGGCAAAAAAAAGGACCAACTAACAATTAGATGAAAAACTATGTGTAATATATTGGTACAGTGAACCTGTAGATCAACTAAGGTTGATCTAAGGTCTGAGTATACTCATTCTTTTTGGAAAATCACAGGAACAAAGCATAGTTCCTATGATTTTCGTAAGATCCATAGCTGAAAAGACTTTTAAATTTATTCCTATTTTTTCTTTCAAAGATTCACTCTGCTGAAACTAATGATGCAAAAAATGGAGCATATTTCAGAAAAGGTTATACTGGGAAATAATTCAGAATTGACAAGTACAACATGATCACAGGCAGCTATGGAAAGGGGTTGTAAAGAATTGCATGAAAAATAAGTAACACTAAAAAAGAAATTAAACCTCCCAAATTAAAAACAAGTATTGTAAAGAAGTTACAGACTGAAGGGATGATAATAACCACCTAGAAGAATAAGGAATTTTCTCTTCCAATCTTCTTGTGGCAATAAAAAAACAGAAAAGAAAACATAAGAATAAGAACTATAAAAAAAGGGTAAGGAATTTTATTTCATTTCTGTTTCTAACACAGCAAGTTTATGAAGAGCTTACAGTGGTGTAAAGAATAACTTAAAATGCACAATAAGTAAATCAATGCTTGTTTTATGATTGCTGGGCTAGGAAAATTGCTTGCCCAGAAAGAGAGATGTTCTGGTCCTCAGCTTCTAGTCCAGGCTTTGAGACCTTTTCAACTGGCTCTTTCTCCCTGAGTTGTCACGATGCCTCCCAAGGTTTAAATTATCACCTTTACACAGGTGTCTCCCTCTCTCTATCTCTAACTTCATCCCTTCCGTGGGCCTCACACTCATGTCACCAATGGCCTACTGATCACAGGGTAACCAATTATCCCGCCTTGCTGGGAAACAATTGAGGGGGCATCCCGATCATGGACTTTCAGTGCTTAAAACTGGGAAAGGTCCAAGCAAACTGGGACAATTTGGTCACCTTATGACTAAGTAACTCTACCTGGACATTCCTGAGGCAGTTTGTACTCAACATGTCCAAAACTAACTCACCATCTTCCCCTTCAACATGATTTCTGCCTGTATTCTCTCTAGCAATGGACAGCACTGCTGCCCACACCCATCTCCATGCTAGAAACTTTGGAGTTACCACAGACTCTTCCTTTTCACATACCTCTGCATCAAATCAATTAAGTCCTCTGTGTGCTTCTTTTGAAAAGTATGTCTCTTTAGTTGGCTTACATTCTTCATCATTTCTTACATGGACGATTGAAAAGCCCTCCTGTTATGGAATGAAATGATATTTAAAATCTTCACCCCCTAGTATATGTCTCATTACTTGTATTTGTGGTCTGTATTTGTGTTTCTTTATTAATAAAAACTATTAATATATCAGTTTCAGTGAAAGGCTGAGGAAGTGTTCAGAGTAAAGGAGATTAAAGGGCATAATAGAATCCTGGGTTGGGGGTGGGGGAGAAAGTTGCTATAAAAGATAATATTGAGGCTAGGTGTGGTGGCTTACTCTGGGAGGCCAAGGCAGGAGGATTGCTTGAGGTCAGGAGTTCAAGACCAGCCTGAGCAAGAGCAAGACCCGGCCTCTACGAAAAATAGAACAAACTAGCCGGGTGTGGTAGCACTCAGCTGTAGTCTCAGCTACTTGGAAGGCTGAGGCAGGAGAATTGCTTGAGCCCAGGAGTTCGAGGTTACAGTGAGCTATGCTGACACCACTGCACTCTAGCCCAAGCGACAGAGTGAGACTCTGTTTCAAAAAAAAAAAAAGATGATACTGAGACACTCTGTGAAAACTGAAGAAGGACTGTATATTGGGAAATAATATTTTATCAACATTAAATTTCTTGAGATAGGTCATCACTCTGTAGTTAAGTATCTTAATGTCCTTGTTCTTAAGATTTATATGCTGTAAGGGTGATGGGCCATGATCTCAACAACTTATTCTCATATTTTCAGAAATAAAACTTTTAAAATAAGAATAAGAGAGGAATAAAATAAAAAATTAAAAAGGTGTCTTAGGTGTGTGTAGGAATTTGGCAATGTTGGTGAAACATTAACTAATCACTGACAACTCAGTGCCAGAATGTCAGCGTGAGGCAGTGTGTTCAAAGGTCTCATTCAAGGCAAACGCAATGAAGATTTGAGGTCCACTGTCAGGTCAACATATGCTCTAAAGTCAAAAGCATTCCAGAAGGCCCTTTCTGGACTAAATGAGGAGTATAAGGGGTCCCCATGAACCAAAATTTAGTGGAAGAACAAAGGCATTTGCCAAGCAAGTACTTACCAAAGTAAAGCTTAAAAGGAGTCTAATAAAGACAGAAGCACCAGATGGTGTCTGTTGCAACCTAGCTCTTCTGTTTCTGAATGTTTTGCATCTCTGACATTAAATGAAGTCTTGAAAAGGTAAATCTATAGTTCATGGTCAATTAGCTTTAAATCTTAAGGACACCATAGCAGACCTGACCTTGCTGGCCCTGAGTCTTTATACCAGTGGCTGGAGACCAGGTAACAGGCAGGTATGAGGTCAGCCTAGGAAAAAAGCACCTGTTTTGTGAATTTGAGGCCTCCAACAGCTTCCTCCACAGAGTCACCTCCCAATGTGTGGGATAGGAATGACAATGTGTTGTCCTGACACCGCATCAAGTTTCAAAGCCAGGGTGGTATTTCTCCAAAGCCCAAGTTCTGAGCCTAAATGTCCTGCTGCCACATCCATACCCTGTACAACCTGGCCCTGTACGTCTGTCCTTTGTCCAAACTTTAGACCTACTATTCCTTC
Organism: Daubentonia madagascariensis; assembly: GCA_023783475.1. Taxonomy (NCBI): domain Eukaryota; kingdom Metazoa; phylum Chordata; class Mammalia; order Primates; family Daubentoniidae; genus Daubentonia; species Daubentonia madagascariensis. Next base: position 92,551,495 of record JAKFHU010001798.1, on the reverse strand, counting down.
AAATATAGCTTAATTTTTAGTTATATCTAAATTACCTGTCCCTCGCATAACCCATAATACCCTTTATGCCTCTATATCTTTGCTTACATGTTGCTTCTACTTGGGTCACCCTTACCCACCAGCATGCAAAAAATATCACCTTGAGTCAAGTTTATCCCAAATGTCTTCTGATCTTTAAAACCTTTACTGAACTCTTTTTTCTAACTCCTCCAAGCAGAAGTTTCCCTCTCATATAAGACTTTACACAGATTTTATTATAATTTTTCCTTTTTCCTTTTTATTATGGTTAGTTTTCACATCTGTCTCCCTTGATAAGATATAAATGCCTTCAAAACTAGGTCAGTTCCTCTCTTGTCAGCACCTTCGACACCCATAGCTTTGTCCTTATACAATACCAGCCCTGCAAAGTGTCTTGTCCTACCAATTTCCAAAATCCACATCCACCCTTTTCATGAAATGTGTTCCCTTCCCACCCAGGTGTTCTATCCTCAGTGTTACTGACCCCAAACACTTAGACTGAGGGAGGAGGGGGTGACTCCACGAGGCCAGGGTAGAATGCTGGCACGTAGCGGGGGGCATCCGTGTGGTCACTTTTCTTTTGTGTCACTCGGCCTCATGGCTCTTTCACTGCCTGTTATACCAGGTGTCTGTGGTGCTTATAGCCCAGGTTGGTCTGGAGCACATATCCACTTCCCTGCTTATGACAGTAGACTGAAAGCTTGGGTGTGGGGTGGGGTCCTTGTGTTGAAGGCTATGAAGAAACAAAGGAGGGGATGCAAATAGTAGTGGCAATGGGAGGTGGAAAGCCATTATGTTAATTAGCTTGATTGCTGAGAATGTACAAAACAATGAGTGCCCAAGAAGAGTCAAGAGCCACACCTGGCCCCCACCTGTTGCGTGTTGTTTATTGGTTTAGTCTCCTCTCTCTCTCTCTCTCTCTCTCTCTCTCTCTCTCTCTCTCTCTCTCTCTCTCTCTCTCTCTTTCTCTCTTTCTCCGTGTCCCCTGCAAGGTGGTCCATGAGGCTTGAGTTTTCTCAAGGATAACGAGAGAAAACTAGAGATAACTTTCTCTAGCTAAGAGGGTGGAGCCCTATGGAATGGAAAATATGGATATAAGCCATAGTTCCACGTGAAGGAGTATCTGGGTAGGGAAGTAAACTATAAAGCAATTCTGCCATAGGAAGATGGAAAACCGCTTTTCCTGGCAATAGATAAAGTAAAAGAATAATCTCAGTTGTTTATTGAATTCCTATAATATGCCAGAGCTTTGCATTCATTATCTGCTTGAATCCTCAAAACAGTTCAATGAACCACGTATTATCCCTATTTCACAGATGTGGAAAGTAAATCTTAGGCCAATTTATTAACTGGTCTAATAGCAAATCAGCCACAGAGCCAACATTTAGTCAATACTGAAATTCAAATTTGTCTAATTCTGAAATCACCATAACATAACACCTCAAGATACCCAAAACAAGGTTAAGTCTTTAGTCAACAGATAGTTATTATGCACCCACTGGGGATATAATAACAAGGGTGAACTAAAATTAAATAAAAGGCTTCCCCCCCACCGGCTGACTGAATGGACCCCCTCCTGGCCAAGGGGATATCCTAAAACTAAATTGTCTGCCACAAGTAGGCAGGTCAGACATGCCTCACCATGCCCCCCTCCCTTCTTGGACATATCCTCTGTAATTTATCAACAGGCCTAAGGCTGTGCAAGACAAACCTGAAGGTCTTCAATTTACACAACAAATATAAGTCTGTGACTTGTCTCTTCCTTACCTAAAACATTCCAAGCCTTTAGACAAAGCTTCGTTTTTTAACCAATTGCAAATCAAGGAGTCTTTAAACCCACCTATAACCTGTAAGCAGCCCCGCCTACTTCGAGATGGCCCACCTTTTCAGACCAAACCAATGTATGCCTTCCATGTATTGATTTATAACTTTACCTGTAATCCCTGTCTCCCTGAAAAGTATAAAACCAACTGTAACCCAACCACAGTGAGTCCACTTGCTCAAGGCTTCTGGGGTGTGGCTCTGGGTCATGGTCCTCAAATTTGGCTCAGAATAAACCCCATTAAAATTATTTTACAGAGTTCGGCTTCTTTTCTGTTGACACAAGGTAAGACAAAAACATGCCAGTCTTCATGGAGCTTACAGTCTAGCATAAGAGATAAGCATTAATCAAATCATCACACAAATAAATGTAATATTGCAGCTGTGACTTGTACCATGAAGGAAAATTACATAGTGCTATATAAGAGTATATAACAGGGATCTCACCTAATAGAGTGGACATCTGTTTTCACCTGTCCAACATTTCCCTCTTCTAGAAACTTAACTTCAGTTTTCCTCTGGGGAACTACCCCTTCCTCATTCTCTATGCAGGTTAAGTGGGGCTGACCCTGCATTGACTTCATTGAAGGTCACATGATTTGGGCCTGACTAATGAAAGTTCTGCTTCCCCATGACCACAGTGACTGGTTCCGAACGCTTCATGTGATTCAAGCCAGGCCAATGAGAGAGATTCAGAGACTTTTCCTGGAACCGTTAAGAATGAGATGTTCTTCTTCAGTGAAGCAGCTCTGCTAAGCTAACAGAGCGCACTTGGAGCTACAGGTGGCCATAACACAAGGAGAGTATACAGAGAGTGAAGTTAACAGAGGAGAGCAGAGGCAAGAAATAGAGATTCCTGAGGATATTAATTAAAAATACGGACCCAGGCTCATATCAACAACCAATAAATATTTTAGTTATATGAGCCAATTAATTCCCTTCTTTCAGTTTAAGCCAGTTTGATTGATTGATTTGGTTGATTGGTTGATTGACATTTTTTGTCACTTAAGAACTGAAAGAGAAAAGAATCCTGAGAGACCTTCTGGGCGATCAGGGAAGGCTTCCCTAAAGAACTAAAGTGATCTGAGATCTGAAGGGTGAGTAGCGGTTAATTCAGCAAAGACAGGAGGGAAGAATGTCCTGGTCAGAGGGAATAGCAAGCGCTGGAGCTGTGTATAAGGAAGGAACATAATGATTTAAAGGGATGGAGAGAAGGCCAGTGTGGGTGGATGTGGTGGATGTAGTACAAGATGAAAATGGAAAAGCAGTTTCCTGTAAACTATACAGAGGATCTTGATCTTTGGATTTAGAGCCCCAGGATACAACTGAGGGTTTTTAAGTGTGATGGGGGTAAGGTAGTGGTAATATTACCAGATTTATATACAAGTTTGTTTTTTGGGTTTTTTTTTAGAGACAAGATCTCACTATGTTGCCCAGGCTGGAGTGCAATGGGTAGTCACAGGTGCAATCACAATACAGTGATTGCACCAGCCTTGAACTCCTGGCCTCAAGGATCCTCCTGCCTCAGCTTCCTGAGTAGCTGGGACTACAGGCCCTCTCTACTCAGCCCATCATCTATATACAGGTATTTTTAAAAATTAGTTGGTTCTTTGAGAAAAGCAGCAACTTAAAAAAAAATTAGTTGGTTGTTATAGGGAGAATAGATTGAAGGTTATCTGATGGAATAGATACAAGGGAGCCCCATCGATGCCAAGAAATTTATCTTGAAGCTCATCAAGAAGGTAGATCTAACTACCAGTTTACAGGGAATATGGGAGCTAGGGGAACATGTTAAACAGCGTCGTAAAAATACAATCAGCCAAATCCAGGATATGGGAAACTGTATAGGATAAATGACCTGGTATCCTCAAAAATATAAATGAGATTAAGAGGAAGAATAAAAGGAAGCAATTGAATATTGTTTGGATCCTGATTGAAACAAATCAACTTCAAAAGACATTTTGATACAATTGAGCAAATTTGAGTATCTGTTGGGTATCAAATGATGTTAAGAAATAATTGTTTTGTCAGGTGTGGTAATTGCGGCATTGGAGTTTGTTTAAAAAAACAACTTACTTTATATGTTAGAGATAAACATTGAAGAATTTACAGGTGAAATGATAAGATATTTGAGATTTGGTTTAAAATACTCCAGAGAAAAAAAAAAGGAAAGGTAGAATAGCTGGCAAAATGTTAATAATTATTGAACCTGGGGTGAATGGGGGTTGGGAGTGGGTTATTATATTATTGTCTCTATTTTTTTTGTATATTTGAATTTTTTCATTATAAAAAGATTTTTTAAAGATAAGGTCTTAAACAATAGATAAATAAGATTTTGGATTAAAGATGACTGAATGTTAATAACTGAAAATAACCATAAAGCTGTGAAATCTACCCAAGATATCACCAAGGGACAGAAAAGCAAGATTCACCACTAGCACCACCGTTACCTACTACCACTAACAATGAAACAATAATTGGAGAATAAGAAGATCGTTTCATTTTTATGCCCCTCCCTCCACCCTGTCCCCCCCACAAAGAAAGAGTGAATGCAGTAAAGCAGCCTGGAATGCTGTCCGGTCACCTAGTCCAGGGGCAGTGGCAGTGGAGATGGATTAAAAATGTATGGGTTTGAGCTGGTCATGGTGGCATATACCTGTGATCTCTGCTACTCAGGAGGCTGAGGGTGAAAGGACCGCTTGAGCCCAGGAGTTTAAGACCAGACTGGGCAACATAGTGAGACCCCATCTCAAAAAAAAGAAAAAGGAAAAAAGTGTATGGGTTTGTTCACAAAGGTGCTATTTATAAAGTTGCAGATGTAGGGAAACCCACAAGGGACGGTGCAGTGATCCACTGCTGGTAGCAGCCTGGGTGTTAGCTCCCCCAGTGTGGAGATTTGAGGCAGGGAATATTGAAGGAAGAGAGTCGTGTGGACTTGACCTCCTTTAGAAGCCAAGTGGCTTTCAGTCGAGGGACGCAGCCAGCTTGAGGCAACCTGAAGGGGAGGGGGAATCAATATCCTGACCTCAGGCTCCTCCTTCCGACCTCTGCAGAGATAATCAGTGGCTGGACCTCAGTGGGAGACAGGGCATAGCACGCTTTGGTGCAGTCCTCACAGGCCTGCCCTGGGGCCTGGATCAGGGCAGAGCAGGGGGACAATGAACTGGGAGGGCAAAGGCAAGCTCTCCAGCACAGGCTTCACAGTTTTTACATGACCTGTGACATGAGGTTCACTGTAATCTGAACACTCCCTACCTGTCTCACCTCTTCTCTATCCACTCCCTGTAAAATGGGGGTGCAGGGTATAACGGGCTCTAATGCATAACTGCCAATCATGTGAGGATGAAACAAGTTAACCTGTGTAAAGCATTCAACTTGATGTATTGCTTGGCAACAGTAAGCGCTCAAAAACATTACCACGTCTTTCTGGACATAGTTCCCTCTTTCTTCCCAGGTACACGAGAAACCACATCTGTTTTCTTTTTGTTTTGTTTTGCTTTGGTTGGTCTCTCCACTACCTAGCACAGTATTGGAAACATAGTGAGTAGTCAATAAATATTTGTTCAGCGAATTAACACTGAGTATCTGCACTAGGTGTTTTAATCTGCATCATCTCAATTGTTACAGCAGCCCTATATGGTAAATGTCATCCCTGCTTAAGAGATGAGGCTAGTTGAGGCTCAGCAAGGCTCAATGGCTTGCCCAAAGCAGACCAGGCTTCAGGGTCAGGCCTGTCTTACTCTAAAACCTGTGCTCTTTGCCCTGTACCAGAGGCTGCATGCGGTGAGAGCTTTCTGGCCCGTGGAGCCTATCCTGATACTCACTTCACTGTGAATCCCAAAGGATGGGTCTCCTTTTACCAGGAGCCGGGCGACCATACAGTCTTCATCTGACAATAGGCTCCCGGAGCACAGGATCTCTGAATCATTTTTGTGTCCCCATAAGACCTATTTATTGGGTGCTAATTAATGTCTATTGACTTAAATAATGCAATAAAAAGCTAGGTGGCTCACGCCTAGAAGTCTAGCACTCTGGTAGGCCAAGGCAGGAAGATCACTTGAGGCCAGGAGTTCAAGACCAGCCTGAGCCAGAGTGAGACCCCATCTCTAAAAAATTGAGAAAATTGAGACCCCACCTCAATTTTCTTCAACAGCTCTTTGCTGTGAAGGGTTGGGTTTTGGTTTGTTACCAGGAGTATCCAGGCCAAACAGTTTTCATGAGGGGAAGAAAGAAACTTAAGTGAACCCCCTTTCAGCAGCTTTATCTCTAAGTGTGCTTGACAGAGATAAGAAAGTGAGACTCAGCTGTGCCAAGCAAGTGGACAACCAAGATACTGGCAGGATACTTCCATTTTATTTTGCTTCTAACAGTGAGCAGTGAGAAACATCTGCAATAACTTGGAGGTAGCCCCTTAGTCTAACAGTGAGTGGGGAAGTGGGGCAGGTTAGGAAGGGAAGGCTGCAGAGGTGCCCAGATGGAGGGGGACAGGATGGAAAAGGTAAGGGTGGCTAATTGAAAATTCAAGAGTACCAGTTCTAGATCAGTCTACCTGGATTTGAAATCCTGGCTTGTTTTCTAGCGGTGTGACATTGAGCAAGTTCACTTAACTGTTCTGAACTTCGGTTTCCTCAAGTATAATGTAGGGATCATGATAATTCTTACCCCACGGATTTGTCATGGTGATTAAATGAGTTATTACATGGTAAGCATCTAGAACAATGCCTGGCAATGAAATTGCTTAATAAATGTTAGGCCTGCTCCTTCCAGAGTAGGAGTCAGAGGTTGAGCTCCCCTATCCGTCAGGAATGACCACGGGGCCATGGAAGCAGCATTAGCAAAAGCAAAAGAAGATAACCTAGCTTTTTTTTTTTTTTTTTTTGAGACAGAGTCTCTGTTGCCCAGGCTAGAGTGCCGTGGTGTCATCATAGCTCACTGCAACCTCAAACTCCTGGGCTCAAGTGATCCTCCTGCCTCAGCCTCCCGAGTAGCTAGGACTACAGGCGCGCCACCACACCCGGCTAATTAATTTTTCTATTTTTAGTGGAGACAGGGGCTCACTTTGCTCAGGCTGGTCTTGAACTCCTGACCTCAAGCAATCCTCCTGCCTCAGCCTTCCATAGTGCTAGGATTATAGGCGTCAGCCACCACACCCGACCATAAACTCAATTTTAAGTTCGTGATACTAATTTATGTTCTTTCACAATTCAATAATTACTACCTATTTTCTGACCCTACACAGCCATCTTCCCCCCTTTTATTCTTTCACTGAATTTATAACACAAAATAAGCATAATGTGGATTTAGCACATCTCTTTTGTTCTCTGTAAGAATAGCCATAAATTTACAAGAAAACAGTAGTTAATTGATAGGAAACCCTTTCCAGGTTGAGTTTCCCAGAAATAGACTCTCTGACAGAAGTTAGCATGCAAGACCTTTATTAGGGAATGCTGGCAGGATCAAAATCCGAGGGAAGCAGGATTAGGAAGGAGAAGTCCAGCCGTCCATGCAAGCCCAGCAAGGGCCTCAGCTGACCCCCAGGGCCGAACTTCAGGTTGATGGCTCTTCAGAGTTGTCCAGAGTTGGGGATAGGGAGCCAGGCCTTGATACGCCACACTTGTTAGTCACTGGCTGCAGGCCAGCCCCGAAAGGCCTGATCTTAGATCAGGCAGTTTTCTTCAAGTCCAGGAGATCACCAAAGACAGCTGAGGGCTGTCTGCCCACAGCACTCCTGTCAGTTAGGGGTATAAGTCTTTCATTCCTAAAGAGGGATCTGGTGGTACATGACAGCATCTGTCACAGAAACTAGTTAATTGTAACTCATTGCTTCGTTTCCAAACTCTAAGAAAAGTCATATCACTGCATCTCCCAAGCCACAACACATTTCGTCATCAAGTCAAGTCAGCAGTCATTTTTTCAGCCCCTATTGAATTATTCTAAGACCGTGGCAGAGGCAAAAATCATAAGATGAGGTTCATCCCTAAAGCGGAAGGAAGCATACAGTGAGTGTTCCCATCCACAGATTCGGAACTGAGGATACGGAGGGCCGACCGCAGGACTTGAGCACCTCAGGTTTTGGTATCCAAGGGGGTTCTGGAACCCATGCCCTGTGGATACTGAGGGACAACTGTATTTATGACTAAGTGTAATACAGGGCTGTTTCGTGAAGAGCCACAGAACAGGCAAGGCAAAGTGCATCTGAAGAACAGGAGAAAGATGGATTCTGACAGGAACTGAAGAAGGTGCTGTATCAGTTTGCAAGTGTCACCATAACAAAGTACCACAGACTGGGTTTCTTAAACAACAGAAATTTACTTTCTCACAATTCTGGAGGCCAGAAGTCTGAGATCAAGGTGTTAGCATGGTTGGTTTCTTCTGAGGCCCCTCCTTGTCTTGTAGATGCCCATCTTCTCCTGGGTCTTCACACGTTCTTTCTTCTGGACCTACCAGTGTCCACATTTCCTCTTCTTATAAGGATACCAGTCATATTGGATTAGGGCCCATCCTAATTATTAATTCCTCATTTTAACTTAATTACTTCTTTAAAGATCCTATTTCCAAATACAGTCACATTCTGAGGCACTGGGGGTTAGAACTTCAACATATGAATTTTGTGGAAACACAATTCAACCCATAACAGTTGGCTTTGAACTGGACATCTTCAAAAGATGACAGGATCGTGGTAGGCAGAAATGAGGGTGAGGAAGGGGCATTCCTGAGGTGGGCAGAGAGTGAGCAAAGTCCTGAGAAGAACATGAGGGTGCATAAAGGGCATAGATTATAGTCTGGCCCTTTTGGCTTTGTCATCAGAGAACATGGAGTGATTGAGTTCAGTTGGCATGTGGGTGGACTGCCATGGGGAAAAGATTGTAAGGTAGGACACAGCCTGATAATGGAGGTTTTGGATGCTTTTAATTGTGTAACAGGCATGAATTTCAGTCCATAAACTCACATCTAAAATATATGTCACAATCTATTATTTCTTATAAATGAAAGTAATTTCTTCTTCAAGCCCTATGCTACTATACTGATAGAAAGCGAACTTCAGTCATTCTTTGGGTCCCACCTAAGGGTGTGCCATCACAGAAAACTCTTACAGAGTCCAAGCAGCAGGAGTGAGGTAGGGTCCTCTGGTCATTGGCCAGCTGTGCACACAGGCTACAATGGAGTCAGCCCATGTTCCTCTCCAAAGAGGTCCTTCCAGTCCAGTGCCTCTGTGCAGCCATGTCACACTGAGGACATGGGACACATTGGTCAGGCTGCCAAGTCTTAAGCTAGTTACTGCAGACTGGCTACAGCTGCAGATTGTTTTCTTCTGGTCCACAGAGTAACATGGACATTTGAGTTAATTGTGACATGTAAAAATCAGATTTGTCCTAAAACATCCAGATTTATTGTTTTTTTAACTGAGAGAGATGGTACCTCTGGTTCCCCACTCTTACCTGGCAAGTTCAGGTTGAAATTGAGTAGTGGTTTCACCCTTGAGAGCCCCTTCACTGATTGGTGTTACCTGCCTGGCCCTGGAGGTGTCTGAGTTTGCAATTCTGCCCTACTAGTCCCATGCAGTCACTCCTCTTAGAAGCCTTACTGCATCCTCTGGATACTGCCCTTTCCCTCTCTGCCCTGCAGCCCAGGAGGTCTCTGCAGTCTGGAGGAAAGACTTCCTCTCTCAGCTGCTTCATCCAAGCCCTTTGTCCCACAGACCCTCTCCGTTCTACTCGGGAAAACTCTCAGTTCTCCTGCAAGATTGGTTGGGCTTTTACACATGAAGACAGCATATCTGGCAGGCTTGTTTTCTGCAGTGTTACAGAAGCAAAGAGCCAGCCACCTGCTTGAAAGAGGAAAGAACAAGAGGAAAATACAGGCGAGAATTTGAAACTAATATCTCAAAATTTGATCTGCTGCACATTAAGGAGTTTGGACATTTTTCTGTGAGAAACAACTGTTTCTACTTATAATACACACCACCGCCAAATGTTTTTGGATGATAAAAATGTTTAGAGCTGAATTCAATTTAGACGATCCCAATTTTGTGGGCAGCACTGAGGCCCTGTTCTCAGGGGCCAGTCCAGGGTATTCCTTCTTGTCTCCATTAGGCCTGATTGGGGTTGACCTTGGCCATGTCAAGGTAATACAGCTTTTTCAAAGATTGCTTGATCTGAGGCTTTTTGGCCTTGGCATCTATAATAAAATCCAACCAATGTGTGGTTTTCCATCTTCTTTGTGGTCAAGGGGAATTTGATGATGGCATTGCAGTCTAGTTTGTTCCTCCTGAAAACACATTTACTAGGGACCTTTGGAGTCACAGTGTGCTACATCACTGGAGGGCAGGTGATGCATGGGCCACCTTCTGGAGGCTCTGGCTGCTTTTCAGTGTGGACTGCTTGGCCTTCAAAGCCTTCGCTCTTATTCCGATATTGTGATGGGTAGGGGTCACCTCCTTGCCTTCTGTGTTATCTTCATATTAATATAAAGGTCATGACTTATTTTAACTTGCATTTATGATGAGTAAAATATCCTTGCCATGTTTGTAAGAAATGTGCATCATTCCTGGATTGGTCAGTGGTATCAATCTTATCTTTATTATTTCTTTTCTTTTACTGATTTTAAGTTTGGTTTGCTCTTGTTTTTCTAGTTCTTTGAAGATGCATTATTAGGTTGTTTATTTGAAGCTTTTCTACTTTTTTGATAGAGGCACTTATTGCTATACACTTTCCTCTTATTACTGCTTTTACTATATCCCATAGGTTTTGAGACCAGAGATATTGGCCTATAGTTTTCTTTTGTTGTTGTGTCTCTGTCTGGTTTTGGTATCGGGGTGACACAGGCCTCATAGGATGAATTTGGATGAATCAAGAATTTCTTTCTCGATTGTTTGGAATAGTTTAAGGAGGATTGGTATTAGTTCTTCTTTGAATGTTTGGTAGAATTCAGTAGTGAAGCCATTGGGTCCCGGGCTTTTCTTTGATGGGAGACTTTTTATTACTGCTTCCATCTCATAACTTGTTATTGGTTTATTTAGGTTTTGGATTTCTTCCTGGCTCAATCTTGGTAGGTTGTATATGTCTGCAGAAAATAAGACTGCCAGACGTGCTGTCTTTATGTGCAAAAGCCCAACCAATCTCGCAGGAGAACTGAGAGTTTTCCCGAGTAGAACGGAGAGGGTCTGTGGGACAAAGGGCTTGGATGAAGCAGCTGAGAGAGGAAGTCTTTCCTCCAGACTGCAGAGACCTCCTGGGCTGCAGGGCAGAGAGGGAAAGGGCAGTATCCAGAGGATGCAGTAAGGCTTCTAAGAGGAGTGACTGCATGGGACTAGTAGGGCAGAATTGCAAACTCAGACACCTCCAGGGCCAGGCAGGTAACACCAATCAGTGAAGGGGCTCTCAAGGGTGAAACCACTACTCAATTTCAACCTGAACTTGCCAGGTAAGAGTGGGGAACCAGAGGTACCATCTCTCTCAGTTAAAAAAACAATAAATCTGGATGTTTTAGGACAAATCTGATTTTTACATGTCACAATTAACTCAAATGTCCATGTTACTCTGTGGACCAGAAGAAAACCATCTTCAGGCTATAGCCAGTCTGCAATAACTAGCTTAAGATTTGGTAGCATTAAACTTAACCAAAGAAGTGAAACATCTCTATAATGAAAACTATAAACTTAGATGAAAGAAATTGAAGAGGACCCAAAAAAATGAAAGATATTCCATGCTTGTGGATTGGAAGAATCAATACTGTTAAAATATCCATACTACCCAAAGCAATTTACAGATTCGATGCAATCCCCATGAAAATACCAAGGATATTCTTCACAGAAATAGAAAAAATAATCCTAAAATGTATACGGAACCACAAAAGACCACAAAAGAACCAAAGCCATCCTGAGCAAAAAGAACAAAACTGGAGGAATCACATTACCTGACTTCAAATTATACTATAGAGCTGTAGTAACCAAAACTGCATGCTATTGACATAAAAACAGACACATAGACCAATGGAACAGACTGGAGAATCCAGAAGTAAATCCACACATCTATAGTGAACTTACCTTCGACAAAGCTGCCAAGAACATACAGTGGGGAAAGGACAGTCTCTTCAATAGATGGTACTGTGAAAACTGGGTATACATATGCAAAAGAATGAAGCTAGACCCTTATCTCTTGCCATATAAAAATCAAATCAAAGTGGATTTAAGACTTAAATCTAAGACCTGAAACCATGAAACTACTAAAGGAAAACATTAGAGAAACATTGGTCTGGGCAAGGACTTCTTAAGTAATACCCCCAAAGCACAGGCAACCAAAGCAAATTTGGACAAATGGGATCACATCAAGCTAAAAAGTTTCTGCACAGCAAAGGAAACAATCAACAAAGGGAAGAAACAACCCACAGAATGGGAGAAAATATTTGCAAACTACCCATCTGACAAGGGATTAATAACTAGAATACATAAGGAGCTCCAACAACTCAACAGGAAAAAGTCAAATAATCTGATTTTAAAATGGGTAAAGGATCTGAATAGACATTTCTCTAAAGAAGACATACAAATGGCAAACAGGTATATGAAAAAGTGCTCAACATCGATAATCATCAGAGAAATGCAAATCAAAACTACAATGAGATATCATCTCACACTAGTTAAAATGGCTTTTATCAAAAAGACAGGCAATAAGGAATGTTGGTGAGGATGTGGAGAAAGAGGAACCCTCATACACTGTTGGTGAGAATGTGAATTAGTGCAACCACTATGGAGAACAGTATGGAGGTTCCTCAAAAAACTGAAAATAGGTTGGGTGGGTGGCTCATGCCTGTAATTCCAGCACTTTTAGAGGCCAAGGTGGGAGGATTGCTTGAGCCCAGGAATTTTAGAACAGCCTAGGTAATATGGCAAGACCCTGTCTCTACAAAAAATAAAATACTTAGCCGGGCTTGGTGGCATGCACCTGTAGTCCCAGCTACTTGGGAGGCTGAAGCAGGAAGGATCACTTGAGCCCTGGAGTTGGAGGTTGCAGGGAGCTATAATCATGCCACTGCACCCCAGCCTGGGAGACAGAGTGAGACTCTGTTTCAAAAAAAGAAAAAAGCTGGCTGGGCGTGGTGGCTCACGCCTGTAATCCTAGCACTTTGGGAGGCCGAGGCGGGAGGATCGCTTGAGCTCAGGAGTTCGAGACCAGCCTGAGCAAGAGTGAGACCCCGTCTCATTTTAAAAAAAAAAAAAAGAAAAAAGAAAAAAGAAAAACTGAAAATAGAACTACCATATGACCCAGCAATCCCACTGCTGGATATATATCCAAAGGAGGGGAATTCAGTATATAGAAAAGATATCTGCACTCCCATATTTATTGCAGCACTATTCACAACAGCCAAGATTTGGAATCAACCTAAGTGTCCATCAATGGATGAATGGATAAATTGTGATGCATGTACACAATGGAATATTATGTAGCCACAAAAAAGAATGAAATCCTGCCATTTGCAACAACATGGATAGAACTGGAAAACATTATATTAAGTGAAATAAGCCAAGCACAGAAAGACAAATCTCATATGTTCTCACTCATATGTAGGAGCTAAATATTAAAAACAATTGATCTTGTGGAGACAGAGACATATGGTTACCAGAGGCTGGTAAGGGTAGTGGGAGGGTGGGATAAAGTGGGGATGGTTAATGGGTGCAAAAAATATAGTTAGATAGAATGAACAATATTTGATAGCACAAGCAAGTGACTATAATCAACAATAAGTTAGGGTATACTTAATATAATTTAAAAAAGTGGAATTGGAATGTTCCTAACACAAAGAAATGATAAATGCCTGAGGTGATGGATACCCCAATTACCGTGATTTGATAAATTCACATTGTATGCCTGTATCAAAACATCACATGTATCCTATAAAGATATACAACTATTATGTACCTATAATAATTTTTTTTAAAAACTTAAAAAACAATGATAGACAGCAATAAGTTTTATTTAATCACACTTATTTCTCCCGAGAATGGAAAAATTATCAATTATATCATGTGTGTTAGAAGACTTTCAGATCCATATCAAGTAGCTAGGATGCTTACTTTAATCCATTTCACACAGATTTTTCAAGTTTTGGGGTTTCTTCCTTGCCCTTTCTTCAGGCCCCACAACACAGGTGCCAGGAATATGGGGAACTCTAGTTATTGTATAGAGTTGGTTGACAAGCCTCATTTTGTAGGAATTTATGTCTACTCTTCCCTTTCCTTGATTTGATTTGGATAGAATTTAGTATGCCTCATTCCCTACAAATTGGATTCTTCTAGGTTTGTGGTCTCTAGCCTGAAACTGCCATGTTACTATAGATACCTGTTCTCCAAATATTAATCTCTTCCCTGGGATGCTCCACTTCTCTCCCAGTTCTTCTTCCTGATATCTTCCTGCTAAATCTCCCTCACTCTATCTGTCCTGTGCAAAGATGAGATAAAAATGAAATTTTTAACCACAATGTCCCTCAAAGGAGGGTAGAACCTGGTAAATAAAGCCTGTTTGTTCTGCTGAACATTTGGATGGGTTTGGATATGCAAAAGCGGGCCCAGCCCTTAGCTTGGAAGTAGACATCAGTGAGAACTGCTGTGTTCTGTATAAAGAATAAGAATTTGCATTTGAGGGCTACAATCCATGAAGGAGAGGGTACTGAGGTGATATGGGACCAGGATAGAAGAAGAGAAACAAGCCAGCTAGTGTGTTGTTGGGCCCCTATATAGGTAGGAAGACAATAGAACAATTCCTGGGAAAAGGATTTTTAAGAAGTGTCCAGTATCATGTACAAGGAGTTCATAATGTTGAACTGTAAATATCCCCACTCCATCATCTGCCCAAATTTTCACTGAAGTCTGATAAAAACAAAAATGCCTCATGTTAACAGATATACACATCTGTGGGGTGGAGGAAGTAGTGGTATTAGGAGTATATATCAATTGAGAAAGCTAATGGAATTGACCAATGGATTCACAGGGTGCAGACTGGGACAGCCTATGTAAGAAATAGTGAGACAATCCATTAATCCATTAATCGACCATGCTCAGTGGAAGCAGGAACACAGAGCCAGAGTTCACGATGACAAGGAGAGGGAGGAAGAAGAATGACGAGACAGCAATAGCTAGCACTTATAAGGTGTGCTAGGATTTGTTCTAAATGCTTTGCTTTACATATGTAAGGGTGAACGTCAGAATGTCATTCCTTCCCCAACACCTGCCTCCTTCCTCTCATAGATTCACAGAAATCTTTGGGCTTCCCACAGTACGTAAGTAGCATTCAAGCCAATCCTGTCGAGATCTCATACATAGGAGACCTCAGCTGTAGCCCTGAAGCTTTAGTCCTTACTCCCAAAAATACTCCAAGGGAGGCGTAGGCCATAGTACAATGGTACGTCACAGATTCCTTCTAGCCCTGAAAATGCCCTCAAACTCATCATTGGAACATAGCTTTGTTGTAATTTTCAAGTGTATCATAATGATCATGTATATTTTATTTTATTTTATTATAATTTTTTTTTTTTGTAGAGACAGGGGGTCTCACCATATTGTCCAGGCTGGTCTCGAATCCTGGCCTCAAGTGATCCTCCCACCTTGGCCTCACAAGGTGCTAGGATTACAGGTGTGAGCTAAAACATCTGGCCTGATTTTGTATATTTTAAAAGGAAAAAAAATTTTTTAAATAGAAAAAACTTACCAGTTCATCTGTTCCTTTGTGGACCTTGATCTTATATCATCTCTCTCTCTCATCCCTGACTTTGATGCTTGCCAGCGACTTTCTGCTTTTTCTTAATCTCACTCTGGGGTGCCTTTGTTGTTTCCTAGTTTCCTCTGTGAATTTTTATTGCTAGTCTAGTAAAGTTTGAGCACATCAGGCCCCAAACTGGTCTTCTATCTCTCCAGGACTTTCCATAAAGAACTAGAACCTCTTTCATAGACACCCTTGAAGGGTTCATGGACTCTTTCCACAATAGTGAAGACAGCTCTTGGCTGCCCTCTTCTGGGATCGGGTCTCCAAGCCACCCATTCCTGTTGACCAGCAACCCCTTAAGTCCCAGCTTCCCGTGAGCTGGGGCAGGTGGGATGATCACAGCTGTACATCTTGGCTTTCTTCTTCTACTGCTGCCATAGGATCTGAGTAATGCTATTTTACCTATATGCATAATTTTTAAATCTTTTAAATGTTTTGGCTATTTTACCTGAAAGGAAGATTTTGTGGAGGGGAAAAAAAAAAGAAATGCTGAGGCCAATCAGACAATAAAACCTTAAGTGGATTCAATAAAAACAGATAACATTATCTGGCACAATCTGTTAAATTACCTCATCTAAAAATATTGCATGTATGTTGCATGCCATAACCACTAATAAATATCTCAAAGTTTTTTTAATTAATTAATTTTGTATTGAAGTAAAACATACATAAGTAATTCAACATTACCTCAGAGTATTTTAAAAAATAATTTCTCACATTATTCTGGGATGTCTAATTTTTAAAGATTAAATTAAAATGTGAAGAGTAGGAGAGTATGCAATATGCTTCTTGAAGTTCCCTTTTACACTTGGCCCCATTAATCATCTAAGAACACATAAAGGATACACACTGCCTCTATACACACACACACACACACACACACACCCCTTTTCTTTGAGATATTACTAAGAATTAAATTTCTTATGATCTTCAGACTTTCAATTCCTTCTATTCTGAAGCCAAGAACATAGTTTGTTCCTATGTTAAGAGCTCCCTACTCAGTTATATGGAAGCAATGAATAAGGTTGGAGAGGCAAGGGGCAAAACAAAAAGAAAAAAGGAGAATCAAAAGGAAAGAAAGACAAATAGCCCCAGACATCCACGTTACCCACCTTGTCTCGGTTACCACAAGGATAATCACCAAATTGTGCCTAAAGGCCTGAGGCACAGAGCCTGCAAAAGGGCAAGAATATCCCAGCATGGGCATGAGTAGCTTGAAATTGCTGAAGTATGTCTTGTTTTCCTTCAACTTGCTCTTTTGGTTCTGTGGCTGCTGCATTTTGGGTTTTGGGTTCTACCTCCTGATCCACAACAACTTTGGAGGGCTCTTCCGTAATCTCCCCTCCCTCACTTTGGTCAATGTGTTCGTCATCGTGGGCTCCATTATCATGGTGGTTGCCTTCCTGGGCTGCATGGGCTCTGTCAAGGAAGACAAGTGCCTGCTTATGTCGTTCTCCATCCTGCTGCTGATTATCCTCCTTGCTGAGGTGACCTTGGCCATCCTGCTTTTTGTGTATGAACAGAAGCTGAATGAGCATGTGGCTGAAGACCTGACAGCCAGCACCCAATGTTACCACTCAGACAACAGCACTAAGGCAGCGTGAGACTCCATCCAGTTATTTCTACCATGTTGTGGTATAAATGGCACAAGCGATTGGACCAGCAGCCCTCCAGTATCTTGCCCCTCAGATCCAAGAGTGAAGGGTTGCTATGCGAAAGCAAGACTGTGATTTCACTCCAATTTCCTGTATATCAGAATCATCCCCCTCTCTGTATATGTGACCCAGGTGTTGGGGATATCCTTTGCACTGACCCTGAACTGCCAGATTGATAAAACCAGCCAGGTTTATCAACCTGGAGAGACTCGTTTCATCTCTGGAAATCTAAAGCCATTTACAGCATGAAGCCCTAAATGATCACCTGCTGGACTGGCTTCTTTGTCCTCCTTCTGTCTCTTCCCTGTCCAGGTCCCTGTCTTATACAACCAGAGAAGAGGGTGTCAGCCACGCATTTCCCATCTCAGGCAGCAAGACAACCTTTCACCCACTGATGGCAGCAGCTATGTCTCTCAAGGTGGTGAAACTAATACCTGAGTGTTTTTTAGACATGAGAGACCAAGAGAATCTGTGGTACTAATGGCTCAGGATCAAAGGGTGGGTTCAAGATATTAATTTTTGCATTTTCCCATTGTCAAATTAGTCTCCATCCTCTAAGTCATGCCCAGTCTGCTCTCCAAAGTCAAGCAAGAGACAAGCTAAAGGGAGTTCTAGGTCCAGACTCACTGGATCATTGTCACAACCCTCTGTTTCTTTTTGACTAGGGGCCATGGCTATAAGAAGGATAGAGTATAATTTCCCAAAAGGGCAGTATTTCATTTCAATTTCCTTATTAAAAGGCCTTTTTGATTTATTTTAAGTCTTTCCAGAAAAAACCATCCAGTGATTCATATCCTGACTTCAACCAGTCTCTTAGCTGATAATCACATTCGGAACAGTTCTTGTGTTATATCTCTATCAGGTAAAGTTTTGTTAATGTGCAATTTTAACTCTTCAATAAATAAAATAGTTTATGATCAAAAAAAAAGAAAAATTCTATACCTTGCTGATGGGAGTATAAAATTATATAACTATTTTGAAAAAATCTGTGGCAGTTTCTACTAAAGTAAAATATATGCCATCCTATGGCCCAGCATTTCTACTCCTAAGTATTTACTCAAGAGAAATTAAAACATATATCTGCAAAAATACTTGTAAAAGAATATCATGGCAGCTTAATTTATAATAGTTCCAAACTAGAAAAAACTCAAATATCCATCAACACTGAATGGGAAAAACAAATTCTGACATATTCATATAATGGAATACCAGCAACAATAAAAAATGAATATGTGCAACAACATGAATGAATCTCAAAAACATTATGCAGAGCAGACACAAAAGAATACACATTGTTTGACTCCATTTACATAAAGTTCTAGAAAAGGCAAATAGGCAAAACTATTCTAGGATACTAGTAGTCAGAATAGTGGCAACCTCTGCTGGGGGTGCTGGTGGTTACTGATGGGAATGGGCACGAGAGAACTTTCTGGAATGAGGGAAATATTCTATGGGGACCCACTCACAACCCCAAAGTTGGTATAAAGATTATTTTAAACTGGAGACATTTGAGATTCAGCAGATACAGAAAGAAGCATTCTTGGAGCTTGCCTTATGAGTAAAAGCAGAAACTTCTAAGAAATGAGGACTGCCATCAATTTCCACTTCAGGGCTTTCTACTCCTAGGAGAGAGACCAAGAGTAAACCTACCATAAATCCCCTCTCCAGGGGAGTTTTACGGCTCTGCAGAGGACAGAAAGACCACTCATACCTGTATAGACAAACATTACCACAGACTTATTTATCTTCCATCTGTTCTAAAAACCCATTTGTTTTTTCTACAGAAACCTATTTCTTCTTCCCATAAAAGCTGTTTCTCCCCTCTCATGTTTCCCTACTAAATCAGGAACATAAGCATTCAACTTTCATCACTCAAGGAGCCGGCTACTTCTTTTGTGGGTTCTTGTGTGCATATGGAATAAACTTTTTTCTCCTGTTAATGTCTTTTGTCAGTTTAATTTTCAGTCCCCAGGAACTGGACCTAAGAGGGTAGAGGAAAAAGTTTTTCCTCACCTATACTTGCTTAGGTAGTGGTTACATAGGTATATACACAGTAAAAAGCCATTGAGCTATAAATTTGAGATTTGTGCATTTTACTAAACATCAATTATAACTAAATTTAAACTAAAGAGATAGAAGAGATGAAGAGGAGATTAGAAAATCGAACAGTGATGGAACTAAACAAGACAGCTGCCAGTTAGAGAATGTCTACCTCAACCCATAAAGCTATTAAATACCTACTATAGACTGAATGTTTGTGTCCCCCACCCCCCTGAAAAGTTACTATGTTCAAACCAAATTCCCAACATGATGATATTTGGAGGTAGGGCCTTTGGGTGGGGAGTAGGTAATAAGGGCAGACCCCTTCTGAATGGGATTAGTGCCCTTATAAAAGAGGCCCCAGTGAGATTCCTCATGCCTTCTGCCATGTGACGTTGTAGCAAGAAGACTGCTGTTGATGAACCAGGAAGTGGGTCCTCACCAGACACAGATCTTCCAGCACCTTGATCTTGGACTTCCCAGCCTCCCTAACTGTGAGAAATAAATTTCTGTTCTTTATAAGCCATCTGGTTTATGGTACAAATTTTATTGTAACAGTTTGAATGGACTAAGACAATACCCCATCCCACTTAGAAATAAAATGTTTTTTCAATTTACTTATTAATTCCAAATTATGTCCCCACATATCACAGTAGTTTCTGCCTTTTGCTCAAAACATGGTAAACATCCAGAGGGGCTGAATTTTGGCCTTGGGACCAGAGTCAGCTTCATGGACGTGCAACCTGTAGACTAGCACAGGGTCCTGCACTCAGAAGGGCATCACATTTGGTTTAATCCTCTGCTACCACAGTCTTAACATTCCTAACAATTTTATTTATTGTCAATGGGATGATGAAGCATGTGCAGGAGTAGAGGCAATGTGGGCAATATGTGAGTCCACTGTTCGTTGTGGCCCCATTTGCATATACTGTTAGGTAGACAGTTAGGATCTCTGGCTCTTCTAGGAACAAGGGTAATTGCTCCACCTGGGAAGAAGGATACAGGTGGGCACTCCATTTTGTTGTTGTCCCATCCTTAATCCTATCCTAGGCAACTGCTATACCTGGGGAAGGAGGGAATGCTTTATCAATCTGGGAATTCCCCAGCCCAGGCACGATAGGATTTGGAAAGTGACCTAGAGTAAACCTAAGGGTAGTTATTATGTCATTAGCTTAAATCTACATTGTGGTTTACTGCCTCCCCCTCCCCCCGCCGCATCCCCCAAGGTGAGCTTTCAGAGAGGGAGCTCCTATATGCAGATGGAATTTTGAGGACATCTGTTGATCATTCGGTAATATCCCACACCTCCTGAGAGCCCTCCCCCGGACTGGGCCAGTAAAAGGAAACAATCTGAGAATTCAGAGAGTGAGTCTCTGTCTCTGTCTCTCTGTCTCTCTGTCTGTCTCCACCTCTCCACCTCTCCACTCCGGAGACAAACCTGTTTTGTTCTACAATAAAGAGCTGCTCATGTGAAACTGCTTCCTGCCTGGGGTTACTGCATTGTATTGGCCCTACTGATGATTTTTCCAAGATAATAGTCTGGACTTAACACTTTGGTGTATCTCGTCATTTTTCGGCCAAGAGCACACCAAGAACCGAGGGCAGACTGTCACCCTGACAGTCTGGGGTCCACTGTTCATTGTCACCCCATTTGCATATGCCATTTGCCATGCCCACGAGTACAGAATTTCCATGGACCTACAATGTATGTGAGTACATAAGACCCAAACCAAGTCCAAGGTAGCATATTACATCTATGGCTGAGTAAGGAGAGGGGCCCTGCCAGGCCCCAGAGCCATGTTTTCTGTTTGAACCAGAACTTGTTTCCAAAACAGAAAAAAGGCAATGATGTTTTAAGAAACATGAACCACCAAGAAATCTTATTATATCCTTTCCTACCCACGTTAAGCCCCTCTATTAGCCATGTGAAATGATGACATAGAAGGAAAGGAAAATATAGGACAACTCACTTTTCTTTTCCTTTCAGTCCTTCTTTACCCATTCGAAAGCTGAATAGAATAGAATTAGACAGGCAGAGCATGTTGGTAGAATGTATACTTATCAAGAAGTGAAATAAAAGCAGATAAGCTAGTCTTGTGCCATATTTCCACTGTTCTTATAAGAACAAAATATATATGCAGATACAAACTATGAAATATAAATTGTATAATTTTGGTGATTTCCATACAAATTAAATGCTCTTATATTTGCATTTAAAACTGACATTGCATTATATACAAATGAATAGGAAAAATCATGCTAATAATTTCTAATTTTAAATTTTCTTTACTTAGAACAACAAAACACCATGACAAGTCAAAAAAGAACTTTACATTTTGGTGCCTTTAAAGGTACTTTTTTCCTGCTTTTTCAACAAGGGGTCCTACATTTGCATCTTGCACTGGGACTCCTAAATGATGTAGTCTGGGTTGCCTAGAACTGAAGCTTTCAAGCAAAGTGTGTATTTGGGAAAGAGGACAGCAATGAGGAAAATAGGGAGATGAGGTGGGATGGGCACCCAGGGGCTCCTCTTGACCTTATAGACCTCGTAGTGTTTTGGCTGCCAAAGGGACTCGTCCTGAAGTAGGAGAGTCAGGAAGGATAGGCAAAGGCAAGGGAAGACAGGTGATAGAGAGCAGTTTGATGTTGAGGGTTGCATTGTGTGCTGTTTCTTCCAGTATCTTCTGACCCAGGCTTACAGGATGATGGCTCCAAGTGGGATGTCGTGAGAAACTAAAAGAGTGGTTCAGAAAAGTCCCACAACACAAGAACTGTGGTTAAGTGCCACGTGGCGTGGTCTAAGGCTGAGGGCCAATACCACTGCCGACGCTGGTGGAGCAGGAGGCCAGGTGGATCTTTCTCCTTCCCAGAGTAGGCTGTCACTTATTATAATAGATCCTCCAGGGTGTTGATAAAAGGAGTAACTTTGCTATGAAGGCTGCAACAGAGCCCAAAGTCAGTTCATTTCACTGGGAGCTACAGGGTCATCCAAAAGTGAGGAAGCACAGCTACAGCTTGGAGGAGAACTCTAGCACTCACCTGTGGAGGTTTTAAAACACAGTCTCAAATGCTTTGGCACTACTCCCATTCAGAGGTTGAATCCACATCCCCTCCTGTGAATCTGGGCTCTGGGTTTGCTTGATCAGTAGAGTATGGCAAAAGTGATGCTAGAACAGTTTCCAGCCCCACACATCATGATGCTGGTGGACTCCACTTTCTGTCTGGTTGGGATGCTAGTCCTTAGAACCTATCCATTATGCCACGAGGAAGTCAAAGCAGTTTGTGGATAGGCCTACTTGGAAAGGAACCATGTTCCCCAGTCTCCATCCCTGGCTGAGTTCTCAGCAAGAGTCTGCACCAACTTATCAGTCATGTGGGTGGGCCAGTGTGGAAGTGGATTTTATAGCCCTTAGCTGAGCTGCTCCAGTTGACTGCATGGAGCAGAGATGAGCCTTCCCTGCTGAACCCTACGCAAATTGCAGTCTTGTGAGCTAAATAGATGATTGTTGTTGCTTTAAGCCACTGAGTTTTGGCATGGTTTGTTATGAGGGAATAGATAACTGATAAATTTCCTTGACTTCTACTGGGGGAAAGGCAGTCTTGATGTGGGGCATTTCTACCCATGGGAGGTCAGTAAAGTACACTGATTAGGCACCTAGACCCTGGAGTTAGACTGTCCTGGCTAATAATCCCAGTTCCCCCACCTACCAGTTGTATGACTGTAGTTTCCTCATCCGTAAAATAGGAAAATAGTGATAATAACATCTCTTCCACATTGTTGTCAAGGTGAAATAAGTTATCACATACAAAGTGCTTAGAACAACATTTGGCACATAGGAGGCTCTATATTATTATTTTCAAAGCAAAAGTATCTTCATCATCTTTTCAAATTGTCCCTTACCTGTGATTTTACTCTGTTTAGAGTAGCTGGACTTGAAAAAATACTATTTTACATTTTACACATTTAATAATGACCTTTGTCTTCAGATTCCATCATCAGCCTGTCTATTTACATTCTATAAGACAATGTTTTACTTTATTTATAATCAGAAAAAAATGAAAAAAATCAGCAGCACAAAAGTTATAGAAATGCAGCTCTTGCTGAAAAGTCCCCTCAAGTGGACTTGAGGCTGTTGGGTTGCCACATCATCTCATGCATCCATTCTATAACCTATACTAATTTTTTATTATTTTGTTAATTTTAAATGTTTAGATGAACTCTGGGTTGTGGAAAAAAAGTATTTGTTTTTGTTTTTTCTCGGCACTTTTCTGTATTTTAATATCTGCCAATGGAAAAGAAGCCAAAGTTTGTAAAATAAGTTTAAAGAGGTTTATTCTGAGCCAAATTTGAGGACCAAGACCCAGAGCCACACCCTAGAAGCCTTGAGCAAGTGGACTCGCTGTGGCTGGGTTACAGTTTGGTTTTATACATTTCAGGGAGACAGGGATTACAGGTAAAGTCATAAATCAATACATGGAAAGCATACATTGATTTGGCCCGAAAAGGTGGGCCATCTTGAAGCTGGGGGGGGGATGGGGGGGTTGTGGCTTATAGGTTACAGGTGGGTTTAAAGACTCTTTGACTTATAATTGGTTAAAGACATGAAACTTTTGTCTAAAGGCTTGGAATGTTTTAAGATAAGTCTGTTAATCAGAGACAAACTACCGGACATTTGTTATGTAAACAGAAGACCTGCAGGTTTGTCTTGCACAGCCTTAGGCCTGTTAATGAGTTACAAAGGTTATCTCCAAGAAGGGGGGCATGAAGAGGCATGTCAGACCTCCCTCCTCATGGCAGGCAATTCAGTTTTAGGATATCCCCTTGGCCAGGAGGGGGTCCATTCAGTCAGCTGGTGGTGGGGAAGGCTTTTATTTTATTTTAGTTCACACATCTCTCAAAGTTTAAACAAGGAGAAATGTAATATATGTTTATTGTTCAAAATCTGGAAAATACAAAATAGTAAAACAGTCACCTATAGTTTCACAACCTGGAGGTAATTAATTCTAAAATGTCAGTAGTGACTTCTTATTGAGGGGAAAATGGACCAATCTTCTAGGGATTTTATGAAAGTTAAGAAAGTGGAATCTGGGCTGGGCACAGTGGCTCACGCCTGTAATCCTAGCACTCTGGGAGGCCACGGTGAATTCGAGACCAGCCTGCGCAAAAGTAAGACCCCATCTCTACCAAAAAATAGAAAAAATTAGCCGGGCGTGGTGGTGCATGCCTGTAGTCCCAGCTACTCAGGAGGCTGAGGCAGGAGGATCGCTTGAGTCCAGGAGTTTGAGGTTGCAGTGAGCTATGATGACACCACTGCACTCTAGTGGGGGCGACAGAGCGAGACTCTATCTCAAATTAAAAAAAAAAAAAAAAAAAAAAAAAGCGGAGGTAATCTGAAAACAGAGAAAAACATTTGTCCAAAGGCAAAATTACAACGCATTTAGTTTAAAGATATAATTGGCTTTTATTTGTGAATCTAGACTCAGGCAATACCTCATTATATAAAATAGAATGAGTGTTCCAATGAGCTTCGTAGAGGAGGCTGGTCTTAAAGGAAGAAAAAGGCTGAGGAAAGCAGAAACAGAACAAAGAGCAGATTGGTCATTTCAAAGTTACTTTCCTTGTAAAGGTTAAAGCAGAGGGGGCTTCCTTATCATGCTAAAACTGGCCTGTTTGGGGATTTAGCTATTCTCACTCTCCCTCCTGATTTCTCAGAAGGCCACATAAACAAATTAGTTTCCAATTAGTGGCATAGAACTTCAGCATGAGTAACTCCATTTTGGTTTGGTCTGTTGGGCCTAGTGCAGGAGATCAGTCCAAACCAATGGCCTTCTATAAATTTTTCTTCACACACGGCATGTGAAAAAAAGTGACATCAGATCCTTCAAAATAAGCCAGGTGCCATAAAGGGATACTTGGCACAGAGGCAGAAGAGTAAAACTGTAGGACGATCTGAACATTACGACACAATGATAACAACATATGCCACACTTTTAATTCCATATGAACGTGTTTCAGAACTTTGCCATTCTAATTAGTAGAACCATTCACTTCATCTACTCTCATCTAATAAAACAATTTTATTTTTCCTTTGGGACTATAGGTGGCAGAATACTTTTTGTAAATTTATTTCTTCTCCACTTTATTAGTAATAAAGGTATCTCTTCAGGCATTTCTTTCTTTCTTTCTTCTTTTTTTTTTTTTTAGAGGCAGGGTCTCACTATGTTGCCCAGACTGGCATCAAACTCCTGGCCTCAAGCAATCCTCCCACCTCAGCCTCCCACCTCAGCCTCCTGAGTCTCTGGGATTACAATTGTGAGCCACTGAGCCGGCTGTCCAGAGTAAATAAATTTCTGTCAGTTTATTTACTCTGACCCAAGTGGACCTCTTGGGAGATTTAACACTACACTTTTGGTTCTTTCTAGAGGGAGGCAATGGCATGGAGATTTCACTGGAAGAAAGAAAGGTTCAAATAGTGGTTTGGCCACCTAGCTTGCAGCAGAGGCAGCTGGAAGCTATGCTTCTGAGGCAGGAACCCCACAAATGCAGGACCGCTTCCCTCTCATCAGTGCTTGCCCAATTCCCAGGCCCAGATCCTGCCAGTCAATCAGCAACACTGTCCTAATACAGAACAGAGACAGTTGAGGGTGGGGAGGTTTGGATTTAAATTACTATACTGGCTTGGTGGGTGACTCATGCCTGTAATCCCAGTGACTGGCGAGGCTAAAGCAGGAGGATGGCTTGAGCCCAGGAGTTCGAGGCTGTAGTGAGCTATGATCGTGCCACTGCACTCTAGCCTGAGTGACCAAGTGAGACCCCTGTCTCTAAAAAATATAAAAAATAAAATAAAATACTATGCCATTTTCCCTCTCCCAAACCTCATTCCCTAGAGACCAGACTCAGCCAGATCGGGATCCCCTGCTTGGCATTAAACCTTTTTCTTTCAGCACTCTGTCTCTGGTCTCTTGTTTCTCCTGCATAACAGGGTGCAAGGATGCATGCTGATATACAAAGTTGCTTTGGCAAGTGGGAGAGGCAAAGAAATGGAAGGATTATCTCAGTGAGGTAGGAACCTGAGTTTTTCAGCTGGAGTGATGGATTAGCGAGAAGGCTTGAAGAAATGAGTAAGGGGATCAGTGCTGAGGGAGGTGGCAGAAACTGCCTCAAGAAAAGGACACAGATCCATGAAAGCTGAAATTAGAGACTAAATTTGTAATAGGGCCAATCAGCATGGTTCTGGGATTTTCTACAGAAAGTCCCCAAAGGTAGAGTGATAATCCTCTGCAAACAAAATCACCATCAAGGAATCATGTGTAATAACGAGCATGTCCCTGGTGTTCTAGTGTCGAGGAAAAAAAGCAAGTATGTGAGTAACTGGGGAGTTTTCGAACATCCAAAATGCAATCAAGACTTGGTTTCATGAGATAAGCAGATGTAGTGATCTTCTCAATTCATCAGTATTTCTAAAAGAAAAGTACTGTAAGCAGAGTTCTCTGCAGCCCAGGAATTCCCCTGAAGTGAGGAAGGCGAAGGCATGGGCAGGAACTAGGAAGGCCTGAGAGAGAAGTGGCTGGGGTGACCTAGAGACCCACCCTGTGCTGAAAGATAGGATCCTCCCCTGAGGGTAATCTGGGAATTTGTGAGGGTGGTTTTGATTGTCACAAAGATAGCATTTAGTGAAGTTAAATTTAGTCAACCTAACTTTGTTTAATATATAAATAGTAAGTATTTCTGGCATGGCTTTAATGTACACTGAATTTTGTAAGAATGCAATTCCTGAAGAAACTGAAGAATTGTACTTCCTTTTATGGGAAACTTTACCAAGAAATATTCAGAACTTCAGAAAATAATGCCACTAATACATGTCAGCTAATTTTATTCAAGTCAATATAATATACCTGTTTTTTTCTACATTTGTAGCTTTCTAGTCAATGATTCCATGTATGGGTACAGATGTATGACTATGCCATTATGCATTCCAGTGAAACCATGACTAAGCATTTACACATTGAACTATGTGTTTTATTATTAATTACTTCCAGTTTATTTATTATAGTAAAGGGGACAATGCAATATTTATCATTTAAAGAAAAGGCAGGTGTTACACCTATAGAGCTGAGACCCACTGGTCTAGCATAAGAGCTTTTCATTTTGGGGATGAATAGACTCCTTTCAGGATAGGATGAAAATCAGGCACCCTCCCATGTACACATAAGCACAAACCTTTGCATAAGCAGCCTGTGCTTTAGTATACGCAAGTGAGTTCACACTTAGTGGGGATATTTGGAAGATGAGGTAATGGAGGTGGTTTTGTGAGTAGTTTAATAAGCTAGATTTGGTAGGGTACAAAGAGAAAACTACTTTATTCCTTCCCAGCCCTGTACTTTCCAACTCTCTCTGTAGAATGGTTCTTGTCTGTTCCAGGACAAAATCTTGGGGATGTTCCGTAGTATTTTTACTGTCACTTTCAGATAACAAAAAGGCCAGTCCAGCCAAATAATCTATAATATATTCCAAGCTCTCACCAATTCAAGTTCTCCCCTTCCTCAAGCTCAAATATGTTTCAGGTTTTAAGGTTTTGGCAGGGGAAGGGCATGGTCGGTTTTCTACCTCTCCCTCCCAATTTCAAGGTTGCATTGGCTCCTCATGTTTTATTGGTGGGGAGGGGACAGAAAGGTCTTATATAGTTATAACCTGATATTGGTGCCCTCTAGATTGAATAGATTCCAAGTGCTGATTCTCTCCCACAGAATGCTTTTCTAGATACTCTCTGACTTTGAGAATTTCTTTTTTTTTTTTTAGAGACAGGGTCTCACTATGTTGCTCAGGCTAGAGTGCAGTGGCTATTCACAGGTGCAACCATGGCACACTACAGCCTCGAACTCCTGGGTTCAAGCAAGCCTCCTGCCTCAGCCTCCTGAGTAGCTGGGACTACAGGTGTGTGCCACCACACCTGGCCACTTGGAGAATTTCTAATGTTAAAAACCTTTTTTTGTAGCAATGGGTCCTCTAGCTGGCCATGTGCGGTCTTCCCTTGGCCCCCGGTTTCCAGGAGTTTCCAGTGACCCATCTCTCTGCTGGAGTCACCACACCCTTCCAAGTGGTCTTCTTGGGCCAATTCCAGTTCCCTTCATTGAATCCACATTTCGCTCCTGGGTAACTCATGCGTCCTCTACCCCACCAACCTTCAGGTACAGGCCATTCCCACACAGTTCCAACACTTAGCTCTTCTGCAAAAACGCAGGTCACCACAGCCTTGAGAATTTCAGGTCTGAGTCAGGTGCCTTCTGTCCTCCAAGCTCCAGGTGCAAATGTCAACCTCTCCGAGTTGTTCTTTTAAAGCTCTCTTCACTGGCTTAAGGAGAGACTAAGTACCCTCCTCCCCTTGCCCATTGCTCAGGGTGTTAGGTAGTGGGGAGAACATCACCACAATAATACAGTGGGTGTTTGATATTCATTTCTCTTTTCTCTCTAGAGTCAAATTTTGACTTTTATAAATATAGATGAGGCCATGGGTGTCTTGCTCCCTCTTGTACCCTCAGCATTTAGCCCAGTTCCTAGGTCAGAGGAGTAGGATGTATATGACTAATTGTTTAATGGATGAATAACTATGCCATTAATAAGTTTTCTGCTTGTAAGTTAAAGCAAAGAACAACATAGAAAATCCCAAGTAAGGTTATTTTCCTGGTTCAGTTTTCTCTCTCTTATCTCTAATTTTATTTTCTAATTCCAATTCTACTTTTCTCTCAATCTCTAATTCACCAACTTTTTCTTTCCTCCAAGTCATTGCCTTCTTTGACCTACTCTTTTTACACTGCTAGAAGGTTAGCTGAATTCATCCTTTGCAGTAGAAAAGAATGCTAACTGCAAGGACACTTCCCAGATTCCCTTTCATTCTGCTGAAGTGAAAAGAACTTCTGCCCTGGATGATAGAGGAAAATTGGATAGGATAAATTGCTTCCTTTTTAATTTATTTTCCACAAAAGGGATCCTGCTTTAAAGGGAAACTTATTTATAGATATAAAAAGTAAATTTGATTCTTCTTTGGGCTAGCCATGCTGTTGACATAAAAAGAGAGAAAAATGCCAGAATTGTTACACTTATCTTATGGGTTGTTTCAGACGGCCAGTTCCTTTACCAAAAGCTGAAGGTCTTCCTCAACAGACTTTTGATATTATGGATGAAAGAAAACATTGCATAGTATCAGTCACCTTACAGGAAAAAGGCCCTGAATTCATAGGTATTCCTCCTTAGAATGAAAGTGACAGAAATCCAATACAAACTAGTAAAGCAGGGAAGGGAATTTATTTGCTTGCACAACTGTGAAGTCCAGAGATGCTCACTGCTTTAGGAAGGACTAGGTACAAGGACTAAAAGGATGTTAGGGCTCTGATTATGCTTGTCTCTGAGAGCTACATGACAGGCAGAATGGAAATTCTGGATTTTTTCCCACTGGAAATTCCAGATTTACATCTCAGTTTTAGTAACCCCAGTAGAAAAAGAATGTCTTCCTGATAGCATCTGTGGCAAAGTCCCAGACAAGGTTCTGATTGGTCTAGTTTGAGTCACATGCCCCAAATTAATACTGTGACCACAGAGATAGTGTATTTTCATTAGGCAGGTCTAATACACATGTCTATATCTGGAACTGCAGTGGAGGTGGAAGAAACGGGCAGTCAGGTGGGGTCAGACCCACTCATACTACACAGAATGGGTTCCCTCAAGAAACAGGCATTCTGTTATTGTAAGAGGGAGAGAAGTGCCAGTCAGCCACCCAAAATCTTTTTAAAAAGTCTCCACTTTAAACTTCCTCCAAGTTTGAGGATTTAAAAGATAGTAATTCCTCAAACTACTCTATTATTCGAAAATTTAATAAATTCCTTTCTATCAGAAATCATCTCTTTAATTCTAACCAAAATCACCAATGCTCTGATTTACAAGCACATTTCCTTTAGTTGTAATCTTGATAGGGATATCAAAGAGTGGTGACAAACTTTGCTTTAGTAACTTTATGGCTTGGAAAGAGAGAAAACTAGAAAGAAAAAGAAAATAAAACCAAGGAGGAAGAGACGCAAATAAATCAGAGGCAAAGTGGCTGTAAAAATGAAGAAGTGTGGTCTGATTGAGGCAGTCAGTAGCCTTAGCTATCATTGGGTAAACGCTGGTGATGTGGGACAGAGACTTTCGCAGTAACACTGAGCAATGCTGATGTGCAAAGGAAGCAACCCTTAATTACTCACTGGAACAAGAAACCAGGGGTAGGAAATCCACAGATAATCCAAGCATTTCATTTTATCATGCTTCCAGCTCCTTTGATAAGCACTAAAAATATTTGATTTGAGTTTCAATTCCTGTTCTTTTGCCTGTCAATTTTGAGACAGAAGTGGTAGTAAAAATTGAAATGTCTGAAAGTATTGTAGTATGAGACAAAACAAATGAAAAGCCAAGAACCTTTACTGTTCACCAAATGACTCACTGCTGAAAAAACACTAGGGTGTATACGTGGGGGAGGGTGAGATGACTGTAAAAAGCTTTAAATAAAGTGGGGATTTAGTGATCAACAGGTTATTTGATACATAATTAGGTAGTAATGTTATGTCCAGATTTATGTATGTTTATCACAGTATTAGCTTCAATTGCAAAAAGTTAAAAACCAACCTAAATGTCCATTGATATGGGATCAATTGTTTAAATAAATCACGTACTATGTATAGTACAACTGCACTATGAATAGTAGGTAGCCATTCCAAGTGATAATGTAGATTTACAGTCATTGACCTGAGGTGGTAACAGTATATTGCTAAGTAAAATAAAATTATTAAAAATTATTAGACTATAATCTCAATTTTATAAGATATTACCCACCTAGATGAGGATTTCTCAACCTTATAGACAGTTTGCACCAGATGATTCTTTGCAGTGCCAAACATTATAGGATGTTCAGCAGCATCATTGGTCTCTATTCACCATTATCTACGCAGTTGGACAACGAAAAACTCCTCTAGACATTACCAAATGTTCTCTGGGGGGCAAAATCACCCAGGTTGAGACCACTCATCTAGATGTATACAGACAGTCAGTAGCCTTAGCTATCATTGGGATAATCTTCCAGATTCCAGGCTCAACTTTTTTCAATTCATCCTCCAATTTATTTCCAGAATATTTTTATTAAATGTAAATCTGATCATGTCATTTTCCATTTAAATTAACCAAAGTCTCCTTTTCTTGTACAGGAAAAAGTCAAAATTACTTTGAATAGCATAAAGATCCCTTAAGATCAGGGCCTCACCCACTCTGTTTTACTTTCCTATCTTTTTTGAACACCATCCATGTTGTAAACTATAGGGTGTCCCAAAAGTTTCCATACAAAGAAAAAATTTTGTAAAATTTTGTAATGAATGTTTCATAAGTAAAGGTACATTTAGCTGTAATTTCCCATTTTCCCTATGTATTGTGACTTTTGGGACACCCAGTGTTAGTGACTGTGTCTCTCTTCTGTACTTTGTTCTTTCTCTCTGGACTCAAGCTCTCACTGCTGCTCTCTCTTCCAGACCTTACCATTATATCTTTTGCAATCTTAGTTTTGTGGGCCATTACAAAGGGATGACTCTTACAGTGTAACTTTTGTGAGCCACTGACAGGCATCAAATAAGGACAAAGATCTCCCAGCAGATTCCAATATTGATAGGTGACTTGAAACCCTGTCTTTCCCTGAATCCTTATCACTACATAAGCTACCCCTCTCCAAATTAAATACAACTGGAGGAAAGGCGGAAGCCTAAATTGACTGAGGTTAACACTGGAATATAGAGCTTATTGTGGAAATTTAGCAGATTTTTATTTCTCGCCCACATGAGTTTGTGGTCTGGGATTCATGCTCACTACATGTCTCACTACATGTCCCCATGGATATAGGAAAAAAGCCAAAGTGCTTTTTCTATTCTCTCAACAATCAACACAGAAGACTTCTGTGACCACTGGTCATTAAGAAGTGTGTGGGGATTTCTCCCCAGCAACAACCAATCGATTCTGCATTTGATTCTCCACTGGATACCAGCGGGGTGTCCTTTAATTCAATTCAATTCTCATGCTACCTACCTGGAGAGTCAAACCTTACAGGTTGAGGGCTCAGTCTTACAAGACTGCCCCCCATTCCAGATGCCAATAGCAAGCCCCAAGTTGTTTTACCTGTGCTTCCAACTGACCAGCTATAAATTGGAGTTCTCCAGGCCTCCTCCTTGGGTTCAATGAATCTGCTACAGAAGCTCACGGAACTCAGGGAAACACATTTACTGGTTTATTATAAAGGATATTACACAGGATAAAGGTGAAGAGATGCCTAGGGTGAAGTATGGGGGAAGGGGCAAAGAGCTTCCATGTCCTCTCTGGACATACCACTCTCCAGGAATCTCTATGTGTTAAGCGATCCAGAAGCTCCTCAAAACTTGGCTTTTTTGTTTTTTACGGAGGCTTCATTAACAGGCATGATTAATTAGATCATTGGCCATTGGTGATCAGTCTAACCTTCAGCCCCTGTCTCCTCCCTGGAAGTTGGAGAAGTGGGGCTGAAAATCCCAACCCTCCAATCACAAGGTTGGTCCCCCAGGCAACCAGCCCCCATCCTGAGGCTATCCAGGAGTTCCCAGCCATCAGTCAATGCACTAGCATACAAAAAGACACATTACTTTAGAGATTCCAAGGGTTTTAGGAGTTGTATGTCAGGAAATGAGAAGACAAAATATGTATCTCGTGATATCACAATGTCCTAAACTGAACTCATGATTTCCATGTTCCACCAACTTGTTTCTCTCCCTGTTTCCTAACTCAGGGAATGCCAACAGCATCCACCCAAGCGACTGATTTAGAAACCAGGGTCATCATTGACTTTTTTCTCTGTCTTATCTTCACAAGCATTTAAACACAACATTCTCCGAATTCTATATCCTCTTCTAGAATTTGTTCTTGTTGCTCCAACTCTCTCTGTCCATTCATTTATTCACTCATTCAGTTCCTCGTGACCCCTAGCATCCAGGGCATGAGGCAGATATCAAGCAAATAATTTTATAAATAACTGTTTAATTTATAATTAAGATCAGTGTTATAAGGGAGAGGTCAGGGGAAGGAGGAGGTCTGAATAGCCACCTATGGAGGTGACATTTAGGCTGAGACTTAAAAGCTTGTAAGAGTTGGTGGCGGAAAGTGGGAGAGGATATGTGTTCCAGGCAGAAGAAACAGTTTTCAGCTGTTCCTGACCTTCAGCAGGAAGAACCATGGTGTGTAGGAGATACCAAAAGGTGGCTAGGGCAGTCCCAGCCAGCATGATCTTTCACCTGAATTACTGCAATACCTTCTTAGCTTCTATCTCTTCCTGGAGTCTCATTTTCCTTATCTCTTTTCCAGAGGATCATGAGAA
The DNA here is from genome assembly GCA_023783475.1 of Daubentonia madagascariensis. Classification (NCBI taxonomy): domain Eukaryota; kingdom Metazoa; phylum Chordata; class Mammalia; order Primates; family Daubentoniidae; genus Daubentonia; species Daubentonia madagascariensis. Next base: position 92,517,796 of record JAKFHU010001798.1, on the reverse strand, counting down.
GGCTCTTTCGAAAGCATAAATCCAATCATGTCTTTCTCCTGCCTAAAATAAAAGACTTTCCAAAGCCCTCAGGGTAAACATCTAATCTCCTGAGCACAGTGTTGAGGCCCTTGTGATGTGATCTCAACCCTCCCTTGGTTCCCAGCAGCCTGGGTGGTGACAGTCACTTTTCTTTGCATCTTTGGAAATGCCTTGCTCTGGCTTATTTTCATCCTTGCACCTCTGGTTGTGCAACAGCTTCTACCTGGAGGGTCCTACCTCCTGGAACTCTATTCAACTTGCCAGACTCAACTTTTACGGCTGCTTCTTGGAAAGCCACCTGATAGCACCCTGTACATGCTTCTAACATAGCACTTGGCACAAAGTCTTGAAATTCATTCATTCGACAAATATTTATTGAATGGCTACTATTGTTAGGCAGTGTAAGACACAGCAGTGAACAAAACAGATATTATGTCAGTTTCATCCCTCAGGCTATAAGAATTTGGAGGTGGGAACTGTGTCTTAATTACTTATGTATCCTCAACAGATAACACAGCAACCGCATCTAATATTATAGAAAATAAATCTGAATTTAACTGAGCTAGGATTCAAGCCCAGGTCTAACTCCAAAGTCTATGCTTTTTCTACTACTATGTGGAGTCCAGATTAATCTGAGTCTATTAAAGTAAAAATAGTAACACTATCAAGGCAAATGGCAGCATGGATCACATCTAACTAGGACCTGGTTCACAAGTGATCAATAAGTAATGTCATTTCACTACATCTTCCTTTTAAACTACATCCTTAGCTCAATGATTCACCCACTGGCATATTACCATAATTTTTCCACCACTTCCCCCTCCTTTCTTTTCAAATACTCTCTCTCAATTCAGAAATGTTCATTACTACATAGCTTACAAGACCAAATTAGATACAACCTAAATGTCTTTCCATAAGGCATTGGTTAAATAAGGTAAATTCTTCCAATGGACTATTATACAATTTTTAAAAATAATAAGTTGCTAGGCATGGTTTTTTGCCTGTGATCCCAGCTACTCAGGAGGCTTGAGGCAGGAGGATCACTTGGAGGACAAGAGTTCAAGACAAGCTTGGGCAACATAGCAAGACCCTCCTCTCTACAAAAAAATAATAAAATTAGCCAGGTGTGGTGGTGTTTACCTGCAGTCCCAGCTATTTGGGAGGCTGAGGTGGGAGGATTGCTAGAGCCTAGGAGTTCAAGGCTGCAGTGAGCTACGATCATGCCATTGCATTCCAGCCTGGGTGACAGAGCAAGACCCATCTCTTAAAAAAAAAAAAAAAAATTAAAAAGAAGAAAAGTTAGTGCTAAGTGTACTGACATGTAAAGATGTTCATGTTATATTACCAAGTTTAAATAAGAAATTGCAAAACATTATATATAGTATAATCCAATTTTAGTAAAATATGTGTGTATGTATGCATAGAAAAAATCTAGAAGGATCACAACAAATTGTTCATAAAAATTTAATTTTCTTCTTTTTTTTTTGATAGAGTCTTGCTCTATCGCCCGGGGTAGAGTTCAGTGGTGTCATCATAGCTCACTGCAACCTCAAACTCCTGGGCTCAAGCGATCCTCCTGCCTCAGCCTCCCGAGTAGCTGGGACTACAGGCACACGCCACAATGCCTGGCTAATTTTTCTATATCTAGTAGAGACGGGGTCTCGCTCTTGCTCAGCCTGGTCTCAAACTCCTGACCTCAAGGGATCCTCCCGCCTTGACCTCCCAGAGTGTTAGGATTACAGGCGTGAGCCACCATGCCTGCCCAAAAGTTTAATTTTGAAATATAGTAGGACCTTCTAAATTATATACTTTTGTATTTTTGGAAATTTTTTATAACAAGCTTGTATTATTTTCACAATTAAAAAGGAAGATATAAAATATAATCAAAGTTGCTTCTCAAATCATAAAATATTATATTAATTCCTATGAATTTTAACAAAAGCCAGTTAGTGTGAACACAGCTTCTAGTCTTACTGAAGTTGAAGTGATCTATGATTACTCTAATTCTGAAGCTTAAAGGCTCAACATTAGGTACCAAAATGAGAAATCTTTAGTTTTACTTCTATCTCTGATTTCCTTTGATTGGCTGTTGATCACACCCTTTAGCTTCTCTGTGTCCCTACATGCTCATTAGTCAATTAGGCTCAATATTGTGAGATGTATTAACTTACTTAAGTAGAATGATTGGGAAGGTTGCAAATTAGTTGCACTGGGAAGCTATTTATTCAATAAAGTTTCTAAAGGATATGATGGATTTCCTTTCTAAAATGCATATTCAGAGTTAAAAGTGGAGGATGTCACCCAAAAATGAACTTGGAGCAGGGAGGAAGGGATGGGTAAATTCACATCTAAGTGGTGCAGAGCACACTCTCTGGGAGATGGGCACACTTGAAGCTCTGACTCGGGCAAAGTAAAGGCAATACATGTAACATAAATGTCTGTACTCCTGTAACACTCTGAAATAAATAAATTAATTAAAAAAAAAAAAAAAAAGAACTTGGAAACCTAATAGGATAAACACTAGGGAAATTCTACCACTTGCCTTTGCTCTTCTCTTTCCAAATAATCATTCATTGGCCATACCTCACTCCTTTCCTTCCAGATGCTAGTTAGACAGAAACAGGAGTTGGGGGTTGCAGTGTATTTTGCCCTTGCTGGAGAACACAACTATTAATAAACTTACAAAGAATACTCCTAAGCACTGTCCCACATGTTATCGTACATAGAATCAGGAGGCAACAAACTGACCCAGCTTTGGACTTGGTTTTCCCTTGTGTCACCCAGTCTTTACCAAGGTGCAGGGGTGGGGTCAATTATACCTCTAGGGTTCCTTGTATTCCTTTCCATTTCCAGAGATGCAGGACACAACATATTGTAATAGAACACAAATCTTTTAAAACACTACAAAATGTATTCTTCACCTTACCTGCAACAATTTACATGTTAAAATTCTTGCTGTAGGTTTAAAATCGTAAATGCCATGCACAGAGGCTGTGTTTTGGAAGTCACACATTGGAGAGAACATTGAAACATTTTTGCTGGTAACTGTGATCTTGCCAAGGGTGTTCTTGCATACCTCCTAGCACAGAGGGAGAAGCACAGAGGCAGAAGTGCCAATTAGGGAAACTGGGCCATCCATAACTTGTGCAGGGAGGAATATTAGTCAACCCATGCATCTAATTGGATTGAGAAGGAAGTGGTCAACTCTCCAGCAATTATTTCTAGGTAAAATTTAAAAACTTATAAAAAGGGAGAAAATGTTTGGTAAATTTAAATATATAATCATGGATTAAATTGAACAAACTTTAATAAGACCAGGAACCTTTTCTAGTGTAAGGCAGGAAAAGTGGCTCAAAAATATTATCCATCCTTATTATGTTAAAATAAAGGGATCATAAAGACCAGTATAAAACATTTTAAATTAAGAAATCACATGTTTTTTGCTCCATTTGACCCGAAAAAAAAGAAGAAAAAAAAAGAAATCAAATGTTAATTCTTAAAATGGGACACAATCAATATAGATAATTTAAAAAATATCAGGAATTTTATAATATATACAATAAAAATGGACATAAAGTCATATATATACTGTGACACAGATACAACATGCAAAGAACAAATACTTGAAAGGAACATATTAATATTTAAGAGTCATTATTTTGGGGTAGTGGATTATATAATTTTTATTTATTTGTACTCTTCTGTATCTGTCAAGCATATACTACTTTTATACTTAAAAATGTAAATTAATGAACACCAAATTTATCCATCAAATTTATCATTAAATATGCCATCATGATTAAGGATGACACAGATCTTTTCAAATTTAAAATTATACGCTATCATTTAAAACTTGTCACTAACTTTTTTTTTAAATAAACCTTTTTATTTCTTGTAGGGCAGGGTTGTTCCTGAAACATTTCTGTTCACAGTGTTTTTTATTTTCACCAACCATTCATTCATTCCTCCAGGTAGCTTCTACTCTGTGTCCAGCATTGTGGCAGGTGCTGGGGATACAGAACTTGATACAGTGAACAAAATGGGAATGGGCTCTCCCCATTGGGAAGAGCGATCCATTAAACAGATCAACACAAAATTGTGAAACTTGCCAGAAGAAAAAGGAATGTGCAAATATGTTTGATTATATCAAGAAGAAAGGCTCTGTGAGTTTCTGATTTTCTCCAAGTAAGATATTTGAGACTCAACTCAAACGGTCTATGAACAGCCAAAGCACAATAGCAGGACCACAACTGGTAGTGAATAGAGAATAAAGGGAGATCTCTGTACCTCGGCAGGTAACTCAGACTGGTCAGGCTGTGCTGGTGCATGGGAACAGGAGTTGGTGGGTTCTGGATGCTTCCATCATGTAGCCAGCAATATTATTGAGACTACTATGAGCCTCAATAAATACTCAATGAAACTCAATTTATTGAGGCCTACTATGGGCTGAGCATTGGTTTAGAGTAGGGGATGCATAGAACAGCATCCCTGATTAGGGTCTCACCTTCTGGAAAAGGGGATATAAAGGAGAACAAACAGATAAAACAATGATAAAAGTGGGATTAAATCCATGTGAGAGTCCAGAGAAGGAAGTTCTGAGCTTTACCTAATAGTGTGTCATTTGAACAGGTCTCCTAGGGATAACAAATAAGAATTTCCAAAGTAAAGAGTAGGCAGGAGAAAGGTAACCTTGTTAAAGGGAACAATATTTGCACAGAATGTTCAAGAACAAGGGACATTCTGGGAATTGCAGAGAGTGTGTGGCCAACACAAAGACAAAAGGTGGGGTAGTCATGCATTTAACAAATATTATTGGTGAGTTCATAACTTGTATGGCTCCTGTGCACATGTATGCATGTAATAAATTTGTTATGTTTAAAAAATTATTGGAGAATTTTCATTGTGGTGGAAACTGTACTGGTTGCTATGGACAAATATGAGTAAGACATAGTCACTATTTTCAAGGATCTTTGAGTCCAGTGGTAGAGACAGGTAAGAAACTAAGTGATTATAATCTAGTGTAATAAGTATAGTAGAAATGATGAGGAAGGCCCTGGACATCTTTCCAGGATCAAGGTAGAGGTAGAAATTGGTAGATAATTATTTATAGAGGTAAGTACAGAGTTTACAATGGGAACAAAAAAGAGGGACACCAGATTTAGTTTTGAAGAATTCAAGAAGGTTTCCTATACAAATATTTTATTCTGCTTTTCAGTTGTTGCAGATCTTTGGGCAATTAAGTTCTAAACATTAAATCATTATAAAATAGTAGATTCAAATAGTATAGCAGTGTATAAACCAAAATTCCTGATTTGATGAATATTAAAAACTTATTTTTTAGGCATTGTCCATTCCTGTATAGATATACACACTTTTCTAAAAACACAATGGTGATCATGGTATATATTAATATATTGTTCTGCCACATACTTTGATCTCTTAACAAAACACTGAATACCTTTTATGTCTATATGTATTGATGTACCTTATTTTTTTTTTCTTTTTTTTAAAGTTTCAGGGTATTACAGGTGTACAAACGTTTTGGTTACATAAATTGCTTTTGTACAGTTTGAGTCAAAGCTATAAGTATGCCCATCACCCAGATAGCATGCATTGTACCTGTTAGGTGTGAATTTACTCATCCACTCCTCCCCCCTCCCACCTGCTTGATTTCCGATGAGTTTTATTTCTGTAAGTACCTTATTTTTTTTTAAACAGTTGTATAATATCCTATTATATAGATGTACCTTAATTTTTTAAAACTGTTTCTTGGTTGGTGGACATTTAGGTTTTTTGGTTTTCACTATTACAAATAAGTTGGGAAATGAACACCTTTGTTTATATGACATTGTATACTTGGGCTAATATAATTTTGGAGCAAGTTACTTAACCTCTTGTGGCTAATATCTATAAACTTTTGAGATAATTAAACTAATTTATTTAAAATTTCTTGCATAGAGCTTGGTTAAAGAAATGTTAGTTCTCTTCCCTTAAACTACTATAATGTTATGTTCATTAATAGATTAAAATAATCTATTATGTCATAAATTCCTTGTTTAGATTTCACTAAATGAAAAAAATTAAATAATGGAAAACATGTTATTGGTTAGAGACAAGTCCTTGTATTTATTTTAAGTAGCTTTTTAAACATTTATTATTATTTTTTGTAGAGACTAGGTCTGACTATGTTGCCCAAGCTGGTCTCCAACTCCTGGGCTCAAGCTATCCTCCCACCTCAGCCTCCCAAAGCGCTGGGATTACAGGCCTGAGCCACTATGCCCAGCCTGGAGTACTTTTTTTTCTATGATTAGAAAAGTAACGTATGCTCTTAGCAAGTATAAGGAATAAAATAAAGATCCTCTATTAGTCTGCCACCTAGAAATAAGCATTATTAACATTTTGTGTCTATTGTGTCAGACATTGTACTTTGATTACACTTTTTTATTTGACAAAAACAAGATATTATATACATAGTTTTGTAATCTACCTTTTTTTTTTAATAGTATGCTGTGAACATCTTTTCATGTGACCATCTTTTTATAAACATCATTGTTAATGGCTTCATATTCCACTCCATGGATGTAACATAATTTATTTTCTCAATCTCTTTATTTATAGGCATTTAGGTTGTTTCCAATTTTTTTATGGTTGTAAGCCGTTATCTCTGAATATCTTTATAAATTGTTAGACCCTTTCCTATTACTTTATTAAAATAAATTCCAAGATGTACAATAACTATGTAAAAGGTATCTTAAAGACTTTAAAATTTTTATAAAAGCCAAATTATCTTCCAGAAAGGCTATACAGATTTTCACTCTTGATACGGTTAATGCAAATAAATGCCTATTTCTTATATCCTCACCTAGGTTTTTAGTCTTTTTAAATCTTTGTCAATTTGCTAGGTAAAAAGTGGCATATCACTGTTAGGTTAATTTTCATTTTTTCTGATTTTTGGTGAGGTGGAGTATCTTTTCATATAATTACTTATCCTCCTCCCTCAGTATACATACACATACATGACTAGCTTGTTCATGTCCTTGTATTTTTTTGAGTCATTGTGGTTATCTTTTCCTTAAGCATTTGTAAGAGCTCTTGATGTATTTATTATGTAAATCAAACATTAGATACTACATTAAAAATATTAACCTGCTTGTCGTACATGTACAATTGTTTTTTCATTTCACTGCTTGTTTTGCAACTTTATAGTGTTTTTTAATCACATGAAAGGCACAATTTGTGTGCGTTTAAATTAGCAGCTTTTTCTTTTATTCTTTTCTTTTTTTGAGGTCTGAAATCATGCTTAGAAATAAAAGCATAAGCAGGTCCTCTATCAATACATAAATTACTTCTACCGAAGCAACGTGGTGTGGAGAAAAGAATGTGGATTAAGACCCAAATAGATTTGAGTTTAAATATGGCACAAAGTGTGGCGCCCAGTTTCCATATTGCGTAACGTTAAGCACGTTAATCTGAACCAGTTTCCTCATCTGCAAAATGAGGAAAACACCACCCAACTCAGAGGTTCATAGCAGGATTAAAATGCCTAGCACAGACAAGGCATCCAGCAAGGGTTAATTCCCTTTCCTTAGCACCCAGCGGGGCATTATTAATTGCCACAAGTGGCCATCTCCCGATGAAGACCGAAAATAAAAGGTTGGGAATTGTCAATTTCGGTGTTTACTTACATTCCAGCAGTCTTTCAGGGATATTTTAGAAGCAGTCCATTAAACTACAAACCCCATAATGCACAAAAAAGTACCACAAAGTTCCTGTGTACGAAGCCCTTGTGGCCTGGGAGAAGGCGAAAAGCTAGCTACTTTTTAGTTTCCAGATTTTCCCTCGTTAAGATACCCTCCCCCCACCTTCCCTCCAAGGGAACGTGGTTACTCGTCTTTCCCCTGGAATTCCGACTTCCCCCGGTTTCAAAGTGCGCCTTCAGCTACAAGGCGAAAAGGTATCACAATTAGAGAAACAACTGTGAATACCACGCCATTCATTAAAAAAAAATCGTATGGGGTATGCGGGGCTCCGAGACCTCTGTTGAAACAATTCATCTGCTGTAGATTTAGCAGAGAGAAAAATGATCAGTGGCACGATTATACCTAGAGGCCATTTTTGGCCTTTGAGCCTCTGGGCTTGGTTCCCAGCGAGTCTCGTTTTGTCGGCCACTGGCCTCCCGTATACACCATTACTGTCCGACACGCTCCGCATTAGCGTGCGACCGCGGATCCGCCGCCTCAGGGCGCCCAGTCACTCGCGCGCCTGCACGGCCGTCGCTCCGCCCGCGCAGGGCTGTGTACGGACGACGCGCGAGCTCCGATTCACCCGGGCCCAGCGCAGTACCCGGCGAGAGGCGCGCGCCGCGGCTCCTCCGAGCTTCGAGCTGGGGAAGACGTCGCGGCGCGCGCCACCCGAGCCCGCGCGGCCGCCTCTCGCTCCCCGCGGCCCCGCCAGCCCGGGCTCCGGGTCGGCCCCGGGCGGGGGGAGAGGCGGGAGGAGGGGCTCCATGGGGAGCGGCGGGGAATTCCCCCTTTCACCGAACGTTCCCGATTGTTCACCGACCACACGTCAGCAGCAGGGGGTAATCCCCGACTCCAGCTGCTCCTGACGTCACCTCGCGGAGCCACCGCCCCCCGCGCGCCCCTGCTCCGGGGCCTCGTCGAAGCCCCGCCTCCACTCGTAGCCACGCCCTTTCCCCCCTCCCCCCCAGCCGCCCGACGTAGAGGGCGGAGCTTCTCTGACCGGGGCGTGAGCGGTTGCTTGGGCCAGAAGGTTCTGTGGTGGAGGCGCTCTTCCTGCTGCCCCGCCCAGTAGGTTCGTTCGCACCGCTTCTTCCACACCCTTTCTCCCTCCTCCTTTTCCTCGCCCCGCCTTTCCCCGCTTCTCCTCAACCTCTCTGGTTCCTTCCCCGCCTCGCCACCTTCCACGATCTCGCGAGACTTGGCTCAGAACATTGCGGATCGGGTCGGCGCCATTTTGAGACTGAGACTGGTTGTGGGGGAGGGAAAAGCGGCAAAAGGGGATTATTCAAAGTACCGAAAACCTCCTCCCGGGATCGAGCGCAGCGGTACCCCCAGGCCAGGGGCACCTCTGGTGGGGCAGAAGGTAACACCATTCCCTGCGCTTCATGCCGGAGTCCGGGGGCGAAGGGGCTGCCCGTGTCGGCGTTGGGGTCTGAGGGGTCGGGAGCGGCGTTGGCGGCGCGAGGTGTGAGGCTGCCCTCGGACGGGGGAGCGGTGGGGAGCAAGGAGGGAAAGGGGAGGGAGGCGCGGAGAGGCCCTTCTAGGTATCGAGTCGGCCCTGGTGGAGCGGAGGTGGCGGTTGTGGGAGGGGGTGGGTGGCTTAGCCTCGGCGGCTGGAGGTGGGGGGGTGTTTGGTGTTTGGCCGAGGCTGGGAACGAGTCCGACGCCCTCCGTGCTCGGTCTTCCTTCCTCCGGCCTCTTGCACACGCCCGCCTCCTTTTGCATCACCACCCCTCTGAGAGGGCTGAGGGAGTTGAGGCCGAGTTGTGGCCTTCGGTTGTTTCTTCAGCAGCGCCCCAGCTCTCCCCGCCTCTCCCAGGACCATGGCACTTGCCGCGGACTGGGGCGAGTGCTACCCTGTCCTTCTGAGTCCTGTGGGGTCTTTCTTTTTTGGGAGAGAACCATTCTTTCTGTGGTTTACGACAAGGGCCCGGTACCTTCCACCCCCTCAGTTTTGGGAGAAACCTGTTTTCTTAATTCGAGGAAATGGGAACCTACACCTTATATCCCCCAGCTGCCTTCAGAAGCGGGAAAGTCTCCTTCTCAGGCGAATTTAAGAAACGTTCTTGCCCCACTTCTCATCCACCTTTCTACCCTTAGTGGGGGAAATATTGCCTCCTCTTTTAGACACTCTAATTTGGAGGGAGCGTCCTTTTCTTTATACTCTTCATTGTCTAAGTTTCGTTTACTAATGCTCCGATGGCAGCACACCTGTCTATTCGTTTTCCTTAGGTACGCTGAGTAGAATTAGAGGAGGTCTTTTGTAAGACTGTGCCAATTTCATAGTTTTAATATTTATTCAAGAAGTCTAAGAAGGTGCGCTTATATAATCCCTCAGTGTTACGTTGCACCCCGTACCCTGTTCAAATCAGTACTTGACTCCTTAATACGATCATCCGCCGTTTTTCCCTCCCTCTACTCCGAAGTCCTTTTCATTTAGTATACTTATTGGGTGTTTGCTTGGCAAAACCCTTTTCTAGTCTCTTGTAGGATTATACTGATGTGAATTTCTCTCTAGAGGTTGACTGTTTGAGATGGTGATTGATTTTTAGTTGAAAATTAAAACTCAGTGTGTAATTTAAGTTTTTTTATATAACTTTCACAGGTGATTGAATTACTGAGATATGAAGATCATCTTCTAGGTTTTTTGTAAAAGGCCCCGGATATTTCAAGTGGCCATTTTGGAATTACAATGTTTTTGGATAATTTTGCCCGAGAAGTTTATTAAAATTGGCAAGAATCGTCTCTGAAGTGAATTGATAGTAGTGAACAATACAACAAGCTACTTAAAAAGACTCAGGCGTTTCTTCAGTATTTTGGTTCAAGTGGATTATATAACTGGCTAAAGTATTTCAGCTGGTGGTATTTTTTGCCTCCCTTCCCCACCCTCCCCTGTTGGTGTTCTTCAGCCCAAACTGTAAGATAATGTTTGATTTGTTTACTGAGTAGTTTCACCAGTTTCAAATGACTGTTTAAATATTGCTGAAGTTTCATGGCAGTTTATTTTTACCTTTATTAGAAGTTTTAGGAATTTTTGACCTCAGTCCTTTTCATGTCACAATGGGACAGCTTTTCTAAATGAATACATTGAAAGAATACAGAGTTTTTTTCCTTTTATCTTTTATTTACATGGAGATTTAAGATGTTGCTGTTTCCCAGCAGCATGGTAGTATTGAGATAGCTATGTGTGTCTCTGTATATCCTGATATTTAGGAATGCTCTTCAGATGTGAAATTTTCTTTTTGTTTTTGCTTTTTGGCTCATAAATTGGATATTTCATCTGGAGTGGATAAGTACAACAGTGGCAAGTACATGGAATAATACAGAAGACTTTGATCTTAAATCCAAGGAACTTGGCTAATTCTGGAGAGAGCCATATGAAAACTTTAAAACAGAAGTATGGGTAGCTGACTTGAAGTAACTCTATGTCAAATAGTCATAGGTTAAGTATCTTCAAAGAACTTGGATATTATTTCAGAGGATACAAAATAAAAAAACAAACTGGAAAACATAAAGATTACAGAGAAAAAACCAACACCTTCCTGTGCAGTCCTGTTGGAATTTGTAAGTACTACCAGGGTGAGCAAATCAAATGTTCATTTGTAAACTGTAATGAGAGTTAAGTTTATCCTATGTTATTCTTGGAACCCTTTCAGTTTCTTGAAATAATATTGCTTGGCTTCAGTTTCCTGGACAGTCTGAAAGCAACTATTAGCCGTTGTCTGAGTAAATAGAAATGGAGAAAAAAAGATTTAAGGCGTAAGAATGTTTCAGATTTGAACAGTCCTAAGTTATAAGCTTTTGTACTTTTACAGTAAAAAACTGAATTCATATGGCCAGTGTTCACCTTAGGCTTTATGGATCCATAGGGTGGTAGAAATGTAGGAAAGAACCTAACAAATGCTTCACATCTTGATAGCTAGTTTACATTATAAATGTGAGTTTAAACTGCATTCCAAATGCAGTTAGTGTTCAGTTTAGAGTTGTCTAGTTTAAAACTATAATACAGGTCTTGTTGGTTTTTAACCCAACTCTGTTGGGTTTTAATCTGATATTTCACGAAATAGCTTGTCTTGAGATATAACTAACTGTTCCTGACATTTTAATCCATTATAGAAATCCATTATAGAAATTAACTTTTTGAAACAATTTGAAGTGGTTTTGTATTTCAAATTATTCCTTAAAATTTTGCTTGCCAAAAAGAAAAGTCATAACCAGGAACAGAAACAGAGGAACTGAGCAAGCTGAATTAAGAAGCTTTAAAATAACTTAAGAAAATATGAGTATACATTTTTTTCTCCCAGGAAGGTTATGCTGGCTTAAGTTTATAAATAAAGCTTTTTTTTAAAAAAAAGTGAATATTAATTACTATAATAGAAATTCCTTTTCACAAATGGGAAAATTATCGTGTAATATTTGTATTTTTCAGGATTGAGTGGTGTATTTAGTTACCATTAGTTTACTACATTTAATTTTTCAGTGAATCAAAGGCATTCAGTAGTGTTTTTTAAAGAGATACACTAGTATGGGGAAGGGTGGAAAACGGGAATTACTAAGGATCATGAAATTACGGAATGAAAGATAATTTATCTTTATTTTGTTGATGGATTCACAAGTGTATACATATTTCAAAACTTATCAAAATGTACATTTTACATATGTAAAGATTGTGTGTCATTTATACCACAATAAATGGTATAAAAAACCTAAAATACACTAAAATTTATTTTTAAGCAATTAATATTAATGAACACATCAATGTAACTATAATTCATTAATTTGAATTTATTAAATTTGATTATCTTTCTGAGATAAAAGATGGTAATTTTCGAACACTTTACCAAGATGGCCTAATAACTTGTCAGTTGCTCATTTATTTTGAAAGAATTTTTTTGCTAAACTGTTGAATCTTGTTAGCTCACACAGAGCAAAAGAAGTGGTAGAGTCTAAAAGAATGTAGGTCTTCAGATACAGAATTTATTTTCTGCTTTAAAATTGAGATTAGAGAGTTAAGTAATTCTGTCATAATAGACGAGGTTATATGTGTTTTCTCTGTTAGATCTGCATGTGGTAATTCTGTTTCTAGGTTGATTTTTCAAATTGGTGAGAACGTTCTGCTCTCCTTCATTTGAGAGAGCCTGTATTTTATGCATTTCTCAATTTAATGAATTTCAGAGCTACTTGTCTGAGATTATTATAATTGTGATTAAGAAGTTGAACTGGAATCAAATGGTCTTTTTCATAGAAAAGAACCATATAACACTTATTATTAGTGATTGTTTTCCTTTTAAATTGCCCCTATTGATATTACCCTAAGCCAGGAGTATCAGGATAACGATTACTTCTGTGACCAGGGTTTTTTAACAATTAACTTTAATCTTTGAATAGTCATTTGTGAACTTTGCTTACAGCAATTGTTCAAGGACAAATTTACTTGAACATTTTGATAAATATTTTCAGTATTTTGTTTTCTGGGGATTGAAATAGTACCATTAGTTAGCAATTGGAGCAATTGCTGGACTGCTTCTTTTCCTTAGAAGTATACCTCTTTTTCTCCTATCTCCCCTATTCCCATTTTTTCCTTCCTTTGTTCTCCCGAGTCTAAACCATAGGTCTAAAAATAATAATCATAAAGGCTAACATTTGTAGATGATGATGGTGTCATGTGTTTTGCTCTGTACTTTATGTGGTATATCTTAATTCTTCATAGTAATCCTATGAGGAAAGTACTATTATAGTCACAGTGGTGTAGGTGAGAAAACTAAAATTTTGGCAGGCTGGCACTGGGAGAAAGTTACTTGGTTAGAAGTGGAATTTTGACCAAATGTCCAAGCGTTCTGACTCCAGAGCCCACACTGTTAATCACTGTGCCATACTTACGCTGCCTTCTTGTGGATTTAACTTTACTAATTCATAGTATTTGAACATCGTCCTTGATAATTTTGTTTTTCTTTCCATATACTGCTTCTCTTTGGTTGCTGTTGATTACAAACTACTAATAGAGTTTGGAGATCAGCTAAGAGGTAGAAGTTACTATTAGTTTTGCTATTTGGGAGATAACTTTGGTTAGGTAAAAATGAAAATGTGATTTTAGGTTATATTTGGATCTCATACACCCATAGTCTCTTTCCACAGGTATGGGGCTAAATGCATATTAGTTTTGTTTTACTTTTTCTCTATTTTTAAGCTGAAATTACTACTTGGATTTTTGTGCTTAAAGCTGCTGCTATATTAAAATTTAGGAAGGGAAGAGTAATGGTGGAAGAACAGGAGGGAGCAAAAGAAAAAAAATACAATTGGGAGAGTTACAGGAGAAAGGAATAACGATGGGAACTTCTAGTCCAAGAGTAAAATAAGCAAGCAAGGATAGATTGTAAACCCAGGCCAGATTATTTAACTTTCTTTGACCCAACCAACTTTTATGTTTCATTTTTGATAAAAATGTTTAGGTAACAGTTTAGATCCAGGTAAGGTAGTGATGTAGAAAAAGAGTAGTGGCTTGAGAGTTCAAAAGGAGATTTGGTTTAGGTCATATATGCAATCTCTAGAAAAAGGCCTGTGTGACTTTTTATATATTCACCTCTTTTGTCCTTCGTTTCTTCATTAAACTGATGGAAATAACGTATATGGAGGCATTTTGTTGATTGTGAACTGTAATACAGATGTAACATTTTATTCTAATCCTAATATTTTAAGATTCTGCTTGATACGTTTTTACTTGTCAGACTGGTATTTGTCATAGTCTCTCAATTTCTTATATCTCCTGTTTCTGCTAATGGCATCACCTGCATCCCTTTCAAACTAACCTGAAGACTGCTCCCTTATGTTTATGACACACGGCTATGTCTTTAGATTTCTTTCTAGTTTCATTTACTCTATTAGCTGGGTCATTGACTAAGGAAGCAGCTTACTAACTCATCTCTTTGCTTTAAGTCGCATTCTCCCCTTTCCAAAGTCTTCTGTGGCCAGAGAAACCTACCTAAAAGATAGTCCTTGATTTTGTTACTTTTACAGTCCTTAGTGTGGTATATTTGGCATATTTAGAAAGAGCAGGTTGGAAAGAGGTGTATTTCTGCCTTTTTTTTTTTCTTTAAATGTTTTATATGTCAGGAGTTGTTAACATGAATTCTTTTTGGCGACATGGATGGGAATGGGAGACAGTGATTTCTGAGAATTCTCTGAAATTGATAATTTTGTAGGCACTTACATGTGTTTTTCCGGGGAGTAGGTCCATTACTTTCAGCAGTATCCTGATAAAAAACAAAGTAAGAATTACTGATAAACCTTTTGTGGTTGTGTCTCTTTTTTTCAATTTTACCTGATTGCTTTTCCCCTTTTTGTCAGCTGCCCCATCCATCAGAATAGTTGCAGGCTTTTGCTCTATATCTCTTTAAATAATTGCTAGTTTCTGCATCTTTTTTATACAGATATCCCACTCAGTTTCTTGTTCTTGAGTCATTTTTTCATTCAGCTTGGTGGATGCAATGTTTTTGGTCTTTCATTTTCTGCCCTTTAATTCAGTTTTCAGATTGTATTTTAAAAACCATATTTAAATTTTTCTCCTGTTTTTGCGAGAGTAAGTTTTGAAAGGTCAAATATGCTTTCTTTGAAACTGAGAACTTGCAAATACATTTTAAAAAATTCTTAAACTGAGAAATTATAGTAGTTTATCTTTACATAGGCATACTAATAGAAGAAATAGTTTGCTGTTCAATTAATGTAATTTTTTTCTTTTTGAGACATAATCTTCCTCTGTCTCCCAGGCTAGAGTGCAGCTGTGTCATTATAGCTCACTGCAACCTCCAACTCCTGGGCTCAAGTGATTCTCCTGCCTCAGCCTTCCAAGTAGTTGGGACTACAGGTGTGTGCCACCATGCCCAGCTAATTTTTCTGTTTCTTTGTATTAGTGGAAACAGGGTCTTGCTCTTGCTCAGGTTGGCCTCAAGCATTCCTCCTGCCTCAGCCTCCCAGAGTACTAGGATTACAGGCGGGGAGCCACTGCATCTGGCCGAATGTAATTTTTTAAAATGAGTTTTTTTTAAAGCAATTATGTATTATTTCACATGGTTTCTGTGGGTCAGGAATTCGGGAGCGGTTTAGCTGATGGTTCTCGCTCCCTTCAGGTCTTTCATAAAATCTCAATCAAGATGTTGGCGAGGGCTACAGTCTTTTGAAGGCTTGACTGGAGTTGGAGGATCTTCCAAAATGGCACATCATGGGGCTGGCAGGTTGATGTTGGCTGTTGGATGGAGGACTCAGCTCCTGACCCTGTGGACCTCTTTCCGAGCTGCTTGAATGTCTTTACAGTATGGCGGTTGCATCTCTCAGAGCAAGTGATCTGAGAAGAAAGGTGAATTATGATCTAGTCTTAGAAGTCACTTCTGTCATATTCTGTATGTTAGAAGCAAGTCACTAAGTTTAGCCCACAGACAAGGTGGGGAGAATTAAGCTGTACCTTTTGTCAAAGAATTTGTGGACGTTAAAAAACCACAAAAGAACTACTTCACAGCCAGGAGTTGTCCACATAAATAGCCAAGTTCTTCATCCCACAGATAGGAGATCAGGTTATTATACATTTAGGGAAGAAAATATATTACAAATTTATGTGGATTCAGGAGATTTAAACCTTTCTACCTTTCTGCCACTGTATGAGATATGGAGGTAAGGTTTTTTTGTTTTGCTTTACGCTAATCTCCCAGTGTGGTAAGTACATTTTTAAAAAAAATTGTAAAATATACATAACAAGATTTAAATCATTTTAGCCATTTTTAAGTGTATAATAGCTCAGTGGTGTTACGTATTTTCACATTGTTGTGCAACTATCACCGTCATCCATCTCAAGAACTTTTTTCATCTTTCTAAACGGAAAGTCCATACCCATTAAATAATAACTCAACGTTTTCTCCTCTCCCTAGCCCCTGGGCAGCTACCATTCTACTTTCTGTCTCTGAATTTGACTACTTTAGGCCCCTCACATAAGTGGAATCATATAGTATGTGTTTTGTGACTAGTTTATTTCACTTCCCATGTCTTCCATGGGAAGTTCATCCATGTTGTAGCTTGTGTCAGAATTTCCTTCAGTTTTAAGGCTGGATAATATTCCATTGTATGTACAGTTGTCCCTCGGTGTCCATGGGGGACTGGTTCCACCACTTTCCTCAGATACCAAAATTCATGGATGCTCATGTCACTGATATAAAATGGCATAGTATTTGCATATAACTGCACATTCTCCCTTAAAGTCATCTCTATTTATAATTGCTAATACAATATAAATGCTATGTAAATAGTTATTGTACTGTATTGTTTAGGGAATGATGACAAGAATAAAAAGTCTGTACATGTTCAGTATAGACCCAGTTTGCTTTTTTTTAATATGTTTGATCCATGGTTGGTTGAATTCATGAGTGAAGAACCTGTAGATACGGAGGGCCTTCTGTATATACCATATTTTGTTTATTCATTTGTCGATAGACACTTGGGTTGCTTCCATCTTTTGGCTGTCGTGAATACTGCTGCTGTGAAACTAGGTTTGCACATACCTGTTTGAGTCCTTGCTTTCATTTCTTTTGGGTATATACCCAGCAGTGCAATTGCTGGATCATATGGTAATACTTCTAATTTTTTGAGGAACTGTCATACTCTTTTCCTTAGTGCCTGCACCATTTTACATTCCTACCAGTAGTACATAAAAGTTCTAATTTTTCCCACATCTTTTCCATTTGTTTTCTGTTTTTTAGGTGGTAGCCATCCTCATGGTGTGAAGTGGTATCTCATTGTGGTTTGCATGTCTCTAATGATGTTGAGCATCTTTTCATGTACTTGCCATTTGTGTATCTTCTTTGGAGGAGTGTTTATTCACATCCTTTGCCCCCGCCCCCTTTTTTAAGATAAATAGATGGGGTCTCGGCTATATTGCCCAGGCTGGCCTGGAACTCCTGGGCTCAAGCAGTTCTCTTGCCTCAGCCTCCCAAGTAGCTGGGATTACAGGCACAGGCCAATGTGCCTGGCATCCCTTTGCCCATTTTTAAATTGGATTATTTGTTTTTTGGTCACTGAGTTTTGGATATTAACTGTTATAATGAGTGAATTTTAATAATTAGTATTTATCAATGCTTAGCATGTTTCAGGCAGTGTTCTAAGCCTTTTAAGTGTATTAACTCATTTAATCCTCATACACTCTGTGTGGGAAGGTCCTATTGTTATCCTCATTTTACAGTTGAGAAAATGAAGGCATGGAGATTTCAAGCAGCTTGCCAAGGTTACACAACCAGTGAGTGGTGTTTATGAACCCATGCTTTCTGTGTCCAGAGCTTACATAGCTAACCATTATGGCTCACGGTTACAGTTTTTAAGGTGATAAAATGGGAAAAGTAAAATACTGTTTCAGAAATTAAGAATATATTTTCTTAGCAAGTACGTTTTATTTTTCTTAATGAATGTGATACAGTTGTGACTTATATTCCTCATACAGTTTGTTTTCATTTAGGGATATTTTCCTTCTGGACCACTTCATTACTAATTATTATACAGTATTTTAGTTTGGAAAGTGCTTTTCTCAATTACCGTGTGCAAGAAGTGCTATTTCTATGTCATGGTTTAAGAAACTCAGTCTGAGTAAATAATTTATCCAAAGTCCTCAGTAAGTGGCAGAGCCAGAATTTGAATTCTGTTAACTGTAACCTTTGGTACAGTTACCTTCTTTAGTGTTCTAAGTAGTAGCTCTTACTTTAGAGAACTGCTGTCAAATAGAACTTCATAAAATGGTGAAAACATTTCTGTGTCTGTGCTGTTCATTATGGTAGTCACTAGCCATATATCATTATTGAGCATTTGAAGTGTGGCTAGTGCAGATGAGGAACTGAATTTTAAATTTTATTTTAGTTACTTAAAATTGAACCATATGTGGCTATACTGGCTGCTGTATTGGACAGCCCAGTGTTAGAGCGGTGGTATAGAATCCAGTCAGATCCATATACCTTTTATGACATGTCCTTTTTAAAGTCCCCTTTGCTATCCTGAAATAAAATGCCTTCTTATGTGTGTAATAAGGTCAAAATAATATACAGCTGTAATCAAAAAGGTAAATAATAGGAAAGACACTTACAATAGTGTATTTCAATACGTAGTACCACAGATGTGACCACTCTAGAAGACATACATACACACCCTTATGAATTTCCAAAATACTCTTTACGGGTCATTTGCCCTTAAAAGAAACAAATTAGTGTTCCTGAGTACTTTGTCCTTTAATGGAAAGAAAGTACCGCAGACTGATTATGATTAGTACAGTGATAAGATTATGTTTCCTCCTTTTTTTGGTATTTACTGCCGGTGTGGTTGAATTTGCAGTTAGCAAACATTATCAAAGCTATCCTATGGTGTTGTGACGTCGTATTTCTAGAAATTGATTAAAAGAAAAGACAGGTGATTGTCAGTTTTCCTCTACCGTAAATTGAAGATAAAAGTCAACATTCAGTTTGGATTAATGGACTTGGTCCTTGATGTAGAGGAAACATTGTAGGATTAATTTGTAAATCCTCAGACTAACTAGAGAAGGTTAATTTAGGGTCAGAGTAATACAGAGGAAACAGTATTCCAAGTTTTTACACTAAAAATTAACATTTCAAGTGTTGATCTTTTTAAGCAGATGTCTGCCTGCTAATATTTTTTAATGGGGATAGGAATCTATTTTTATTTATTTATTTATTATTTTTTTGGCATTAGGAATGTCTAAGGAATCTATTTTTAAATTAGGTTTATTCTGTTAGAGGAGGGAAAAAATAGGTTTATTGAGGTATAATTTACATACAGTAAAATTCACTTCTAAAGTGTATGTAGTTGTGTAACTCCACCACAATCAGAATATAGAACATTTTTATTACCCCAGAAAGTTACCTTGTTTTCTCCTTCCCTCACTCCCAGTCCTTGGAAAGCACCAAGCTGTTTTGGTATTGAAGTCCTTTAGTATTGTGTGTTGTTTCCCAGAACTTCAGATAAAAGGAATCATACAGTGTATATAGAGCCTCTTTTCTGGCTTCTTTCACGCATGTTGCATGTGTTATAGGTGATATTTGTTATTGCTAAATAGTATTCTGTTGTATAGTTAGTTATACTACAATTTGTTTATCCATTCTCTGGTTCATAGATGTTTTGTTTGTTTCCAGTTTTTGGCTATTATGAATAAAGTTGATAGGAACATTTGTGCATAGGACTTGGTGTGGACTTGGTTTTCATTCCTCTTGTGAAAATACCTAGCAGGATTGTGGAGTCACGTGAGTTGTATTTAATTCTGCTAAAAAACCTGTTAGACTGTTTTTCAAAATGCTGAACCATTTTACATTCCTACCAGCAACGCATCTTATTCTTGTTAGCCCTTGGTGTTGTCAGTCATTTTAATTTTAACCATTCTGTATAGTTTGAATTAACATTGTGCTTTTTAATTTACATTTCCTTAATAATGATAGCATCTTTTCATGTGTTTTGGCAAAGTGTTCACATATTTTACCTGTTTAAAAATAATTGGGTTGCTTTAATGAATTGTAAGAATTCTTTATGTATTTTGGATAGGAGTGTATCAGATATATGTTTTGCAAATAAATTCTCCCAGCCTGTGGTTTGTCTTCATTTTCTTAACAGTGTCTTTTGAAGAACAAAAGTTTTTAATTTTGAAATAAAATGTATTAATTTTTTTGCTCTTTTGTGTCCTGAGAAATCTTTACCTAACTCAAAGTCACAGGATTTTCTCCTGCTATCTCCTGTAATTTAGGTCTGTAATCCATTTTGAATTTTATCTCCTATAATTTAGGTCTGTAATCCATTTTGAATTACTTTTTTGCCTGTGATGTGATGAAAAGGCGTGTAGTTCAGGTTTTTAAATTTTTTTTTGGCATATAAATGTAGTGTTGTGCAAGTTGTCTCACTTGTTGATAAGGCTTTGTTTCTCATTGAATCACCTTGAAATACCTATGTTGAAAATCAATTGAGTATGTGTGTATGTATGTATTAATGTCAATTCTGTGAAATATTAGTCATAAATACAAATAACATTTGATTTTTTCTTCTGTAACACCTGATGTCTTACGTTTTGTAAAATCTTTTATAGGAAATTTAGAGTAATAGGGAAGTTGTTTCTGTGGGCATGTGAAGTAGGACCTTGTTGTAAAATAATGCCATCTTGAATTCATACAGCAATCTTTTGAGTGGCTTGAAATGTTAGTTATTAACTAATTTATGCTTGAGCATACTTGGAAAATAAATGACAACATTTCCATATTGGAAATGAGAAAGTAGGATATAATAGTATCAGCTTATGTACTGTGATATATTAACAGTGGATCTGGAATTCTCATATCCCTTTAGTGCTAGTCATGTGCTAGAGAAGATGTTCCTTGACTCAGCAAATGTTTGAGTGCCTGTGCTGTCGTTGGTGCTGGGCATTTCATAGTGAATGAGGCAAAAATGTAAGAGTCCTCTGTTCATGTACATTGTCTGCTCTGAAGTTGTGTGAATACAGGGTAAAACGAGTCCTTGAATTTGAATTATGGTTTCATCCTATTAGATAATAGCTATTTGATGTTGACCAAGGTGGCCAAGCCAATTTTTTTTTTTTTTTTTTAAGAGATGGAGGTCTTGCCTTGTTGCCCGGGTTGCAGTGCAGTGGTGCAGTCATAGGTCACTGCAACCTCGAACTCTTGGGCTCAGGGGATCCTCCTGCCTCAGCCTCCTGAGTAGCTAGGACTACAGGCACATGCCATCATGCCTGGCTCAATTTTTAAAAAAATTTTTTATAGGTGGGATCTCATTATGTTGCCCAGGCTGGTTTCCAACTCCTGGTCTCATGCAGTCTTCCTGCCTCAGCCTCCCCAGTCTCTGGAGTTGCAGGGATAAGCCACCATGCCTGGTCAATCCAGTCTTTATAAATTAATTCTTGCTCTGTAAAAGAATGCCTTACAAAGTTATCATTAGAATCAAGTGAAATAATGAATGCTAAATGCTTTGAAATTGTAAAACGATACATTGTTAGTAGTATTGTTACAGCTGGTCACGTAGGTGGTAGTGGTTGAGGACCATATGATCAACTAGGAGGGCGAGATTATGAATTGGAGGACATAAGTAAATATAAATTGAAGGGACAGAAGTGAGCACAAACCAAGGTGTATACTTAAATTGCATTTTATAACAGGCTTAAAATTGTTAAAACACAAGCATTTTACTCTTCTGGGGTAATATTTGTGTAATCTTTGATATGGTATTTAAATGGCATCTTTATGCAAATGATCTCAAATTTAAATGTGCAGTCCAGATCTTTCCCCCATATTCTAGACTTAAAATTTAACCACCTTTGTGACTTCACTTGTTAAATTTAATGTGCTCTTGGCCAGGCCCAGTGGCTTACTCTGCGAGGCCGAAGCGGAGGATTGCTTGAGCTGAGGAGTTCGAGACCAGACTGAGCAAGAGTGAGGCACCTGTCTCTACAAAAAATAGAAAAATTAGCCTGACGTCGTGGGGCATGCCTGTCTGAGGCAAGAGGATTGCTTGAATCCTGGAGTTTGAGGTTGCATTGAGCTGTGATGACGCGCCACTGCACTTTATCCAACGGTGACAGAGCAAGACTCTGTCTCAAAAAAACCCAGAAAAATTAAAAAAAAAAAAACCCTGCCCTCTTCTTTCCCAGACCCATACTTTGTCCATTCTTTCCTGTCTGAGGAAATGACTTCGCTAGCTACCTATTTATTCAAGCTAAAACACTTGGAAATCATCTTTGGATTTCTTCTTTCCCCTCATCCATTAGTAAATCTATTTTGCCCTGCCTCCAAAATCTCCCAAATATATCTATTTCTTTCTTTTTTTTTTTTTTGCTTAAAGTAAAAACTTACAATATTATTTCTTTCTATCCCACTGCCACTTGTCCAGCCCACTTTTTTTTTCACTTGAACTACTGTGGGAGCCTTCTAACTTTATTCCTGTACCATTCATACTATGTTTCATTATTCACAGAGCAGAGCGATCCTTTAAAAATGATAATCAGATTGTCATTTTTCTGGTTAAAACCCTCTAATGTCTTTCCATTGGACCTAAAAATAGCATGCACACTGTACAGGCTGCAGTGATCTGCACTGTTTATTTTTCCCCTCCCTTTCTCTGCAACCTTGCTTACTGTCTTACTGGCCCATTGGCCTTTGGCTTCTTTCTCTTCCTGAACACACCAGGCATTTTCCTTCCTGTATTAGGGCCTTAATTTGTTCCCTCTTCCTCTGTTCTTCCCTTGTTCAGTTAAGTTTTAACTCAAACATTACTTTCTCTGAGACGTTTTCTCTAACCATTCTATGTAAAGTTGGACGCCCCCTTCTGATACTCTTTGATTTCTGTTATTATTCTATATTATCCTATTTATTTCATTCACGGCACAGTCTGTAATTATCTTGTTTACCCTCTGTTTCCCGTCTTTATCACATGAACTCTTTGAGGGCAGGGACCTTGTCTCATTTGTTTACTGTTGTATTCTCAGTTACTTGCAGAGTAAAAGAATTACTGACATCTTAGATAACTTAACCTTACTTTTTTTGTTTTTGTTTGGAATTGAGTATATGCAATTGTTTTTGTTTTAGAGCTGCTGTTTAACTGCTTGGGGATTAGGTGAAATTTTTTGTTAAGGGATTATTTATAGCTGAGTTAATTTGTTGTCACATCATTTAGAAACTGTTTTATCTGCCTAGGCCTAAATAATTTGTTACATGAGATTCCAGTTTGTTTGCTAGATTCAGGACTGGGTTTGGATTTGCTGTTAGCTTTCTGAAGGGACTGCCTGATAAAGAAGTCTTTATCAACTTTTTTACTATGACCCTTGCCTTTAAAAATTTCCCCCAGTTTTGAACTAGGGTGATTGAAACCTAGGTAAATTGTTTTCTCAGGTTTAAAAAAAAATTATCTTTAGATTGCAAGGAGTGGCTTTGAAATATGTGGGTGAACAGAATTTTAGACTTTTCATTTTCAAAATTAGGAAGACCATCATAGTTCATTTATACTAAACAGTATTTTTATTTGAGGAGGAAACGAGGGGAAACTAAGGCAGATTTATACCTACAGAGCTTTAATTATTTTTGGTATTACACAATTTCTCAGTGTGATCTTGTTTTGGTTCTGTGTAAGAAAAGCATGTTAAAGATCCCCTGCATGAGGCTTATTTACTTTATAAAGCTTTAGAAGGATGCTAAACTTGAGACTGCTACAAGCGAGTATCGTCAGGTGAGTGATGAAATCGTTTGTGGAACACTAGGTTGAAAACTACTTGAAAAATGGATTCATCTGATAATCAAGATGTCTTAAGGACTTTTAAGTTAGGTGCCTTGATTTTTTTTCCTTTAACTTGACTGGTAGTTTCAGATTTTTCACATGAATTATTCTTTAGTCTCTCTCCAATTAAAATGAGTTCCTTTCATAGGCACAATGTGGAGATGGTGAAAAGTGAGTGAAAATGTTTTGATCTTAGTTCTATTAAATTAGTACCTCTGAGTACTTAATTTGCTGAGAGGACAATATTCTGTTTGGGGATGGAACAAGGTTAGTGGAAACCAAATTATGATTGCAGTGGTAGCTCAGACTACTCATCTTTTACTCGTTTAGGTGATTGAGACCTGTATTATGTATGGTTTGATATAGCTGTAGCTCAAGACTGCCTGACAGGAAAGACTAAAAACTTAAAACTCAAAATTTAGGAATTACTTCTATTTCTGTTATTAAGGCTAATGTTTTGTATTAGGTAAGGTCTCTACCTAATGAATGTATTCTGGGTTATTTGTAGTATGTATATGTATGCATAGTGGTTAAGAGTTTCACCTACCACTGACTAGTACTGCAACCTTGGGAACTTTGAATGTATTTCACATCTACATAAAAACCTGTTTTTCTTGTTTTGAAAAGAAGGTAATATCAATGCCCCAGGATAGGATGAGGACTAAATGAGGTAATGCCACCTAAACAAACTGCCTAGCAAATACTAAATATATTCAGTATATATTTTTAGCTGTTATCTTTATGACTATTCATGTCCTTAAGGCACTTAAATTTCCAAATCTTTCTCTTCATATTAAGAATCCTGTTTCTTGTAGCGCTCTGTCTGGACTGACTTGTGCATAGGGTTAGGCTCATTTAAAAAATTCATTTGTTTAAACTTGTTTCCTGCTCTTGGGATGATTGGTCTTCAGCCTAACTCAGCATCAGAAAAAGACAGATTATGTTAAGAGCTTAAGGATTCAGGAAATAGTAAAGTTGAGTCAGACTAAAAGGATTTAAAATTATTTTGAATTTGAGCACACAGTACTAATTACAAAAGGTACAAGGGTTTTTAGGGAAAAGTCACCCCGCCCCCTCCTGTTGCCAGCAATTGTTCTCCTTTGAGGAAACCACTGTTAGTTTCTTTTTTTTTTTTTGAGACAGTCTCATTCTGTTGGCCTGGGTAGAGGTGTAGCGGCATCATCATAGCTCACTGCAACCTCAAACTCCTGGGTTCAAGTGATCCTCTTGCCTCAGCCTCCGGAGTAGCTGGGACCACAGGCGTGTGCCACAACACCAGGCTGATAGTTTCTATTTTTTTTTTTTTTTTTTTTTTTAGTAGAGATGGAGGTCTTGATCTTGCTCAGGCTGGTCTCAAACTCCTGAGCTCCAGCAGTCCTTCCACTTGGGCTTCCCAGGATTACAGGTGTGAGCCACCACATGCGGCCCACTGTTAGTTTCTTATGTTATTTTTCTAAAGAGGTTTTATGTGTATATAAGCACATTCTTTTTCTTCCTAATACAAGTAGTAGCATCATGTCTACCCTGCTTTACAGCCTTTTTTACTTAACAAAATATCTTGGAAGATTATTCCGTATTAATACATATAAAGCTACTGCATTCTTTTTATTGGCTGCACGGTAGTCTAACCAGGCCTGTATTGATGAACGTAAGGCTGTTAGGCTGTTTTCTTTTATTTATTTATTTATTTATTGCTATTATGAACAATGCTAGTGAATATTGTAAATAAAGTGCAAATTCCTCTAAGTGAATTTCTGAGTGTGATTTGGGATAATGCCAAATTGCTCTACATAGAGGTAAACCAATTTAAATTTCTAATACTAATGGGGTATCAGACTTTTTTGTTGGCATTTTGCCTTTTCCTTTTGGGTTCTTCAAAACAATTTATTTTAAAAAAATTTTTTATTTGTGATTTTTATGGATGTGTAATAGTTGTACATACTTATGGGGTACATGTGACATTTTGATACAAGCATACAATGTGTGATGATCAAAACAGGGTAATTGGGATATCTGTCCATCACCTGAAGCATTTATCATTTATTTGTATTAGGATCATTCCGATTCTACTCTTTTAGTTATTTTGAAATACACAATAAATTATTAAGAATAATTATTATTTTAGTTGCCCTATTGTGCTACTGAACACTAGACCATATTCCATCTATCTAACTATTTTTGTATCCGTTATCCCCTTTTTATTCCCCCCTCTCCACTACCCTTTCCAGCCTCTGGTAATCATCATTCTGCTCTCTTACCTCTGTGAATTCAGTTTTTTTTCTTTAATTTTTTTTAAAACTCTTCTTGAACTGGACTACTGAGAAAAGAGTCAATTAATTTTTTCTTAGCCTCCCAAACACGACTTGAGAACATGTGATACTTGTTTTTCTGTGGCTAGCATATTTCACATAACATAATGTCTTCCAGTTCTATGCATGTTGTTGCAAGTGACAGGATTTAGTTCCTTTTTTATGGCTGAATAATATTCCATTGTGTGTATGTACCACATTTTCTTTATCCATTCATCTGCTGATGAACACTTTGATTCTACATCTTGGCTATAGTGAATAGTGCTCCAATAAACATGGGAGTGCAGATACATCTTCGATGTATTGATTTCCTTTCTTTTGGATATATACCCAGCAGTGGGATTGCCGGATCATATGGTAGTTCTCTTTTTAGTTTTTTGAGGATGCGTTTTTCTTTTGAATGAGAATGAAAATTTCCCGTGTATATAGTATCTTTTTTTGTGAAGTTTGTTTATATCCTTTGCCCATGTTTCTGTTGAATTCTTTTTTTCTATTGATTTGTAGGAATATTTTTTTTTATTTTCTTATTTCTGAGGCAGCATAGATTTGTAGGAGTATTTTCAAGTATGAAGAAGAGTCAGCCCTTGATATGTGGTATAATGTGTTGAGTATTTTCCCCACAGTATGTTGTTTACTTTGACCTTGGTTTTGGTGAATTTTGTCAGTGGACACTTTTTGTGTTTATATATAAATAAATACTTGAATATATCATATAAGTATATTTTTATCACTTCTGGATTTTGTGTCATACTTAGGTTTTCCTTCTGTTACCCTTTTTGATTTAAATTTTTTTCTTCAGTTTTTGCCTAGTGACTTTTATTTTTTTCCTTTAAATCTTTGGTCCATTTGTTGATTATCTTGGGTAAGTTTTGAGGTAGGGGAGTTGTTTCAACTTTTCTCACATACAGAGTTTATTTGTGTCTTTGGGTGTGTGAACTTTCTATTCTCTTTCACTGGTATTTCTTTATATTCATGTACTAATGCTTTGGTAGATGTACTAATGCTTTTAATCACTGTAGCTTTAAAACTGAGTCATGTTAAATAAAAGGGTGTTAAATCCTTTAATCTGTGAAATTAATAAAACTATTCTTAATGTTTTATTTAATTAATTTTGTAATTATAGAAAGTTGAGTAGCCTTTGACATGCAAATTATAAAGCCCATTATTTTGTTGTAGTTATGAAAGTTATATATTTTTTAAAAAATGAAATGAAATCTTTTTATTGTGAAACATCATACATAAACTGAAAAGTGCTTGCCTCCAAAATACATAGATAACACATTTGTCACCATCACACAAGTCAAAAAATAGAATGATGATAGCACCCCAGAATACCCTCTCAAGTCCCTTCGCAAGCACCGTTTCTCTTTCCTCCTGAAAGATAACCACCATCCTGACTTCTAACCCCATAGATCAATGGTCCCCAACCTTTTTGGCACCAGGGACTAGTTTCATGGAACACAATTTTTCCACGGACTTGAGGGATGGTGGGGGAGATAGTTTCTGGATGATTCAAGCACATTACATTTATTGTGCAGTCAAACCACTCTGCTAATGATAATCTGTGTTTGCAGCTGCTCCCCAGTGATGGCATCACTGCCTCAGTTCCACCTCAGATTGTCAGGCATTAGATTCTCATAAGGAGCGCAGTTTACAGTAGGGTTTGTGCTCCTATGAGAATCTAATGCTGCTCCTGATCTGACAGGAGGCAGAGCTTATGCAGTGATGCAAGAGATGGGGAGCAGCTGTAAATACAGATGAAGCTTAGCTCCCTTGCTGCTCACCTCCTGCTGTGTGGCCAGTTCCTAACTGGCCATTGACTGGTACCAGTCTGTGGCCTGGGGGTTGGGAACCCCAGCCATAGATTACTTTAGCTGTTTTTTTGCATTATATAAATGGAATTATACAGTATGCATGCTTTTGTGTTTGGCTTCTTTTGCTCAACATTATGTTTGTGAAATTCTTCTATATACTGTTGCATATAGCTGTGTTTTCATTGTTTATCATTACTGTGTAGTGTTCCCTTTTGTGATACACTGCCATTTAGTTATTCATTCACCTCCTGACATTGTAAAATATGGGCTATTACAAATAATGCTGTCACAAGCATTTTTTAGATGTCTCTTGGTGCACATGTATAAACATTTTGTTAGATATATACTTGAGTGGAATTACTGGATTATAGAGAATGCCTATGTTTGGTTTTAGTAGATGATACCAAATTGTTTCAAAAACAGTAGAACAATTTTACTGTACTAGGGTTCTTGTTTGCTCTGCATCCTTGCCAACACTTGGCATTGTTGATCCTTTTAATTACAGTAATTCCGGTGGGTGTGTGGTAGCATCTCATTATGGTTTTAATTTGCATTTTCTGATTTATTAGTGAGGCTGAACACTTTTTTGTAGGTTTATTGGGCAGTTGGCTGCCATTTTTTGAAACAAAAGTTATATTTTTAAAAGTGAACTCTGTACCATAATATAGATACATAGACTTATATAGATATGTAATATATAGACATATTATAGATAATATAGACTGGAGTAAGATATACTTGTACTTATTTATTTATTTATTTCAAATTTAAATTTATTTTTTTTTTTTACCTTTTAAAAAATTTTCAGAATATTACGGGGGTACAAACATTTTGGTTACGTAAATTGCTTTTGTATCATTTGAGTTGAAGTTAAAAGTGTGCCCATCCCCCGATAGTGTGCATTGTACCTGTTAGGTGTGAATTTACCCATCCCCTCCTCCACCCTCCCACCTGTTTGATTTCCGATGACTGTTATTTCCATATGTGCGCATAAGTGTTGATCGATTACTTCCAATTTAATGGTGAGTACGTGTGGTGTTTGTTTGTTTTTCCTTTCTTGTGATACTTCACTTAGAAGAATGGTCTCCAGTTCCATCTAGGTTAATACAAGAGGTATTAGTTCGGATATACTAGTATTTGACGCTCATTAGGAATTAGCTGTGACACCTTGGGCACAACCTCTTTAAGCCAAAGGTTTTTTTAAATTTGTAAAATGGGGAATAAAATACCTTTTTCTTGTGATGATCAATTTAGGTATGTAAAATGTCATTATATCCGCACATTGATTCTCAATATTTCCTTTTCCTTCTATATGGTGTTTTCTTTTGTTAGTAATTTTCTATCTCTACCTCTTCCAGTTTTCAAAGTTAAGATTTCTTCTGTTCTTTACTAATCTACTGATGTGGAGTTTCAATAAAAAATGGCCAATTATGGAATTAATTTGATATCAAATTAATAGTAGAGTAATATAGACTGGTGGATTTCATATTTTGGTAATTTTAGAATAAGCATTATCTTCATGCACTCTTGTGTTTTCCATCTATTTTGTGGTGTTCTGTAGCATGAGATGCTATAAATGGCAAATAACAATCACTTAACAACTTGTCTTCATAGTGCTGAAAGAACTAGGATTTTAAAAAACTGTCAGTTAGCCAGGCTCGGTGGCTCATGCCTGTAATCCCAGCACTCTGGGAGGCCGAGGTGGGAGGATTGCTTGACCTCGGGAGTTCGATCGAGACCAGCCTGAGCAAGAGTGAGACCCCTGTCTCTAATAAAAAAAAAAAAAATTAAACAAAAACTGTCAATCTTTTTAAAAAAAGTAATTTATGTGCTAGTGTACAGCTTACAAGACTTTTCTACATATTATCCTCTTTTATTTGAGAAGTAGGGATCATTATAAAGTCTTAATTTCCATGCTTAGAGCAAGGAACTCTAGTGTACTGAAGCAGTCCGGTGGGCATCCTGTGCTTGAAAGTGACTAGGCCTCCCACTGATGGGAGAAATTGTAAAAGAAAAATAACTTTAAATTTGTTCGTTTGTTTTTTTTCCTTTGATTTTTAAAACTTTTTTTGCTTGATTAGGTCTCATTTTTTTTCTTCATTTGTAGGAGGGTGCATTTTTTCTCTCTAGAAGTTTTTTATCCTTGGGGTTCAAAAAAATTTATCTTGCTGATTATTTCTTAAATTATTTGTTTTCTTTGTTCATGGTTTTTTATGGTCTCTTTCATGTTACTGCTTTCCTTAAAATGTTTAATGATTGATATTTAAGAACGAGGCGATAGAAAGCTGTTTGGGAGTTTTGTGTATGTGAGCAGTGTTTATTGGATAGCTGTTATATTGTGGGACCCTGGAAATCGAAATATCTTTGTGGTGCTGGAAGCCATGATAGCTCCTTATTTACATTTTTGAAAGAGTCTGTCATTTTGTTTTATTTTGGTGTGGTTGCTGTGTTTGTATGTTTATTCACATTCATGTAGATTGTTACGCGTTCAGATTTTTCGGTTACTTTTTTTCGATCCTGTTTCCCACTCTGTCCTCCTTTGTATCTGCAGTACCTGCAGTTTCACAGTCCTAAATCATTTCAATATTCTGTGGACCAAATCAACTTCCTACTGTATTCTGCCTTCTACATGTATTCTAGGCCTTGGGTCTTGCTTTGTTTCATCTGTTGTTATGCCTCCATTTATTTCAGTCCAAAAATTTCATGAAGTGGCTCATGGCCTCCTTTACATTATCACAGTTTTACTAATTTATTCTTTTTTCCCCCCTCTTTTTAGTTAGTAGGACCTTTGGTTTGAAGTTGGGATGCCATCATGAAATCATGTTGTATTTGTAGTAGATACTAATGAAGAGAATAAACAAGTTCAGTATCTTGTAAATCATATAATTTGTTATATTTTTATTATGGCAGTGATCTTTATAGTTTCCTTAGTTTCCTGTAGTTACGAGTAATTATTTGATACTTTTTGGTAATTCCAAATGTTAACTGCTTCACATTTTGGTTTTTATCCAATTAGTTATGAATCCTTATATTCAGTGTGGCTTTTCAGTTGAAGTGACTTTTATGTTTAAAGTATTTGTTTCCTTAGGTAATAGGCATATACTAAACAAAAAACTATATCTCATGATAATAAAGTGGAATTTGATATAAATTAATTATGATTTGGACTCCATTAAATGCTTTTCAAACAAAAGGAAAGAGCACATTTACAAGTGTGAGGAACATACCGTAAAATTCTTTTTTGTGGTCTCTCAGAATACTATTGTATTAATTCCAGAATATTCATATTCTGTCTTTATAAAACGTGCAGAATACCTATTGTATGTAATAGTATTCCTGTGAAGTGAAAGTATTGATATTCCTGTTTTGTATATAACAGAAGTCAGCTGTATTGTAGTATTTATTGGGTTTCATTTTTATGGCTTCTAATTTTTTATCACTGGAGTTAGAACTAGGGCTAGATGTTGAGATATATGAACATTAGGGATGGGCAGAACCTGACAAAGAGACTGAGAAGGAGTTGCCATAGGAAACCTGGTAATGTGGTCTATTGGGTTAACCCCAAGAAGGAAAGTGGCCATAAGTGTCAAATATTGTTTAGTGGGTTGAATAAGATAAGAATTGAAAGGTGACTCTTCCCCTATTCATTTTACATGTTGCTACCAGATTTATTTTCTGAAAGCACATTTCTAGACATGTAATTACAACTTTAAAAGTTCTAAGTACTCTCCTTGCCTGCTGAAATAAGTTTTGATTTCTCATACCACCTGTGTGCTGTTCAAGGCCCTCTACGTACTGTCCCCAAAGTACTTTCCCTCCTTGAATTTAGATATGCCTAAAATATATTAAGTGGTGTTTGCTTGATCTATTGGTTACTGGGTTGATAATGTTGAGAGTTCAGTGATTAGCCCTATAAGTTCTGGATATTTTCATACCGGAATTATTTAGTACCATTTAGAAAGGAAGCTCCCAATAGTTGTTTTAAGGGAGAGGCTTGTTTAAAAAATATTCCTTACTTGAAATTCTTAACACAAAGTGACTGTTCCATTACTTTTCTTTTCTTTTTCCTTTCCTTTCCTGTCCTATTCTGTCCTGTTTTAGAATTATGCTACTGACCAATGCATGGGTGCAGGCAGGGAGCAACAGGGATAAATTCCATTTCCTTTCTGTATTAGTGCTTGAGAAGGTAATTTCATTTTCTGCTTAATTAAGACAAAATGTAAGGCATTATAGTTTTGTGTCTTGGGCTAAGTTAGTTTGGAAATAAATAAATAAAGGTTATGTTTGTATCTTAAGCGATGGTAGATTAGCAGCTCCTTGGTGATCATTGATTCTAGTGTTATGAACCTTGTTTTTTTAAAAAAAGTTAAATTCTGCATCATATGAGGTAATTATCAGTTCCTTTTGGTCATACCATAGCCTTTTTGGTCATACCATAGACATAGACTTATTTTTGTTCATGTTAATACTGCATTTGAACTAAGCCATCTCTGGGATTTTATATAGTATAGCAGTGTTTTCTCATGCAAATGGTTTAAGAAACTCATGTGGTAAACTAAGCACTTCTTGATGCAATGTTATTTTACCTGGTGGTAAATAACTTAAAGATTTTTATATTAAAATATGTGGATAGCAGTGGTTGTTTACATTGATCAAAACCAGTTACAGATTCCTTTGTTCCTTCTCCACTCCCACTGCTTCACTTGACCAGCCACAAAAAATATTTTTAAAAAAATTAAAAAAAAGAAAGAAAAAAATGTGGATATATTGTACAATGCAGAAATTTCATAAATTTGTGAAAATAAAACAGGACTTGAAGACAAGTTATTTTGTTTTCTTTCTGAAGTATTTTGGAAGGGGCAGGAAATGGGTTTGTTAACTTTTACTGATTTCTGTGGGAAAGGTTGAGAGAGATACTGGTAGTGAAAAAGCATGGCTTTTGAGGTGGCAGGAAGACCTGGGTTCACATTTTTTGGGTGCAGTTATTTATTGCTGGTGTAGCTTAAGAGTAACTTACTTAAGTCTTTTGTAATTCTCTGCTGCTTTTTTGTTTAAGTTGATCCCAGCATATTTTTTTAAAAACATGTCTGTTTACATTATTTGAGCATTTACATTATTCAAAAAATACATTATAGTGGCACTTTCCTTTACGGTAAATATTTCACAGAAAAAACAATTGCTTGTATCTAAAACTTTTCTGAGAGGATTTGAGGCAGCAACCTTGTTTTACAATTATGTGCTAATTCTATTAGATTGTTAGCGGTTAGAGGCACAACTGCTCTCTTGAGCCTTGTATCTTCCAGTACTTATCCCATATTGCTCATATTAGCTGTTCATTTGAATTAAATTTTATCCCAACTAGTACACATTGCTTGCAGTATTATTCTAAATTATAATTTACCTTTACCTATCTTTTAAACAAAAAAGGATCCCATGTGCTGATTAGAGAAAATTTCAGGGATGACTTAGCCTGCTTCAGTTATGTGAGGAAAGAGAAGTTCAATATGTAGAAATTTGTTTGCTTTATAGAGTAAGGCTTGTTCTTTTTGTGGTAGTGAATTTTATATGAAAATTAAGTTGGTTCACTATAAGTTTTGAAGTTCTTCAGTTATATTTTGTGTGTTGCACCTTTAGTACGTTTCAGAAAATGAGAATTTTTAAAAAGCATTCTGTTTCCAGAATGTATTAATGCTGTTTTATATTTCAGATATTCTGATCTGTATCTAAGCATAGAGTTTGATAACTAACTGGATAAGATATTGGATACTTTGTTTTATGACCAAAACTCTAAAAAATAGGCAAGCACAATTTTTTGCTACCTTTCGAGGCCATATTCGTTAGGCAAGGGTTTTTTTCTTTGAATATTAGAGCATTTACCATCCTTTTCTGATAGTCGTCATAACTCTTAGTGTTTAAAAACAGATTTCTTAGGTCTCACTAAATCAGAATCTACAGGAGAGGGGCAAGGGAAGTCTCGATCGAAATCACTTAGCACTCAGTAAATGCCTACTAAATATTAATAAAGTTTTATTGTGTTAAAACAGTGAGGCAAACAATTCAGTGGAATAAAATGTCAAAGTATAGTTTTCAAAAGTTAAAAGCATGACTCATAAAAATATAGGATGAATGTGTTTCATATCTTGATCGCTTTTTAATTACTTGTTTTTGAGTCAGGATATCGGTCTGTCACCCATGCTAGAGTACAGGGGCACAATCACAGCTCACTGCACCCTCGAGCTCCTGGGCTCAAGTGATCCTCCTGCCTCAGCTCCCTAAGTAGCTGGGACTAAAGACATGTACCACCACACCTGGCTAATTTTTAAATTTTTTGTGGAGACCTGGTCTCACTATTTTGCCCACGCTGGTCTTGAACTCCTGGCCTCAAGGGATCCTCCCCCCTCAGCCTTCCAAAGTGCTGGGATTACAGGTGTGAGCCACCACGCCCCGCCTTGGAATTACTTTTTGAAATTTATTTTCCTTGACTTTTATAACCTGATACTTTGAAAGATTTGGGGCCAGTTATTTTAGTATATCTCTTACATTGGCTTTTCTCACGTTTAGATTCAGGTTATGCATCTTTGGCCAAGAATATTACAGAAGTAAAGTGGTGCTTGTTTTGCTAATTGTCATGTGGCACACAATTTCAATTTGTTCTTTTATTGATGATGTTCACTTTATCTGTTGATTAAGGTGGCATGTGCCAGGCTATTTCACTGCAAAGCTGTAATTAATATTTTTGGGATATACTTAAGAAATTGTGTGATAACCTGTTCCTCAAGTTTTTTTGTTCATATATATTTATTTATATCTATTTCTGGATTCATGATTTGGTTATTTTTATTCAAGAGGTTATAATGCAGTATTCTCATTACTTTTTAAAATTGTGGTAAAAGTCATATTTCATAAAGTTAACCTCTTAGAGTATACCGTTCATTAGCATTTAGTACATTCAAAATCTTGGAAAACCATCACCTCTATCAAGTTCCAGTGCGTTTTCATCACCCCAAAAGAAAACCGTGTATCTATTAAGCAGTCACTATTCATTTCACCCTTCCCAGCAGTCCCTGGGAACACCAATGTGCTTTTTGTTTCTATAAATTTACCTGTTATGAAT